>JARDYH010000003.1:45902602-46505502 GCA_029215795.1 Anniella stebbinsi | reverse complement strand
TTGTCTGCCTCCAGCTTTCTGCTTCTTCTGGCTTCTAGGATGATTCAGATATTTCAGAGACTATTTCCTGAAGTTCCCCCTGGTCAGACACAAAACAGGAACCAAAAATGCATCGTGTATTGGTTTGGTCATAACATTATAATGTTTGATATATTAAATTTTAAAGTATAGTTTATTTAGACAATAATTATAAATTTCCTGAGTTTACTTTCAAATGTTTTTAATTATAATTATAATTTTATGAGCAAACCAAATTATACATACTAAGTTTCATGTTCCTAAAGTAAACAATTGACTTTAGATCTGTAAAAACCATTGAAAAATAAGTACTCTATTTCTCTAAATTCTGGTTTCCCCCCAGAAAATGGGTTGGGGGAGGGGATCAGGATGGATGGACTTTTTTTCCATGGCTTCAAAGTTTTTGGAAAGTTTACATTTCTACATAATGCATAACTTATGAATTTGTATTATCACTAGCTCAGACAGCTTTAAAAGGGAATTAGATTCATGAAGAATGAAGGGCTAGCTACACCTATTGGCCTTGATAGTTAAACAGAACTTCCAGTTTCAGAAACACAATACTTCTGAATGCTAAGTAACATCATCCAATGCTAAGAAAATTGGGAGAAGGATAATCGTCATGCATGCTTGTAGTCTTCCCAAAAGCTTCTTGATAACTGCAAGGAACAGGTTTATGGACAGTTTGGACCTTTGGTCTGATCCACTGGGTTTTGTTGTATGTTATTATGCACAGGAAAGGAATCAACATGGCTTTTGCTGAACAGTCATGCCTCACTAATGTTTTAGAATTTCAAATACATCACATAAATTATGAGAATATCAACAAGAAATTATGAGTTAGTGAGAAAGCATAATTTACTTTCATTTTCCTAAGGCAACTTAACTGCCATTGATTGTCCTCTGATAGATCAAGTGGTGGTAAGAAGACAGAGAGAGCTAGTTTCATCTGAAGTAAACTGTGTCCTAGGGGGATCTGTAATTGGACTATTACCATTCATCTTATGAATGAGCAACGAATTCAGCGGTGACAACTATCATCTGCAAACTTGACTATTTTAGATTCTTAACTTTCTGACTTATATCTAAAGCACACAAAAGAGTGAATTTAATATTACAAAATGGCCAACTGAAACTAGAAAGTTGTGATGTTAATATGTGGAGTGATGATGCCGGGACAAAAGGAAACCCCCAACTAACAAATAGTCATAGGATTTAAATTTGGTAGAGCCATCCAAGAAAGATGTTAGGGTGATCACAGGAAGGTCTCTGCAAAGGCTGCAACTGTAAAAATGACAATGTGGTCAATTAAATGGGATAAAAATCTATGATGCAGCCACATTTAGAATGTCACTGAACAGTAAGAGTCATTCCTTCTCAAATAGTGTATTAGAAAAGAAGTCAACTAAAATTAAGGAAGAGGAAAGGCTTCAGACATTAGGGTTTATGTTTAGAACAGTCAGAGGGGTAGACCTTTTTTTTAAAATTGTCAACTTTGTTGAGAAAAACTATTTTTGTTTTCACACTAGAACACTGAGTCATCCAGGGAAATCAACAGCAGGCTTATGACAAACAAAATATTTCCCCCTCAAAATGAAGGACTATTTTATTGAGCATATATATAAAACAACCTACCCGCAACCCTCCTGATGTGTTAGGCTACAACTCCCATGATCCCTAGCCACCATGGCCAATCATGGGGATGATGGAAGTTGCAGTACCCACACATCTAGAGGAGACCAATTTGGAGAAGGATAACGTAAGAACTTATAACCTAAAAAGTAGAACCCGGTAGCATGGCCAAGGGACAGCTTTATTTTCATGCTACCTTGTGAACCCCTCCCCCATGACTTCTGGCTATTGCACAAGACCAGCCTTCCCCAACCTGGTACCCTCCAGATATTTTGCACTTCAATTCCTATCTGCTCCAGCTAGCACAACCAATTTCTGGAGAGCAGGTTGGGGAAAACTGCTCAAGAAAAAATGCTGAATTACATGAATCTTGAACCAGAAAGGTAATTCTTGTATCCTAATATACAATAATACTTTTGGATCTCCAAATTTTCAAAGTACCACCTAAGGCATCTGTTGTAATAACCATTTCTTATAGTATGCTACTTCACTTACCAGCTATCCTCACTATGCAAAATGCACTGAACTTTAAAATGGGCTATGAATTCAACCTCAAGATGTGACTTCTAGACATAGGACATTATACTACTAATCGGTTATGTTATAACGTTAAACTCAAGGCCCTGTTTGATCTCTTAACACAGCTGTATTGTGAGCAAGACTGTGCCACAAAAGCTGCAAAGTATGGAGCTGACTACAGTAGATGAAATTCTCATCTATCTTTATGCACTCTGAAAACAGCATGCCCACAGAAATTATTACAACCACAAAGAGAAGTTTCACATCCAAGACACATCCAAGACACAATTTTCTCCCAATCACTTTCCTACATGTGTCCGAAACCATTTGCTTCCTGCCCTGGGTGCACAATTGAACAGTTTTCCTCAGCAAAGCACCCCACTTCACCTTAAATCAGAGGTATGAAAAGACAATCTCAAACACCCATTCTTCAAATGCCATGGTGAGCATGATCAGCTGCCACACTTCCTCCAAGATTTGAAGATGAGATAGGTGGGGAAGGTCTGGATAGTTGCAAGGCAATCCATCAGCTCCCCAGCTCCAAAGTTAGGCTGAAAGCTAGGGATTGCTTGGCAGCTGCGTGGCCAATGAGAGCCTTGGTTATGCAGTGCCAAAATGGCAAACCCCAATCCTGATCCTTACTGCTCCAGAGCAGGCAAGACAAGGGGAAGCATTGGTTGCTGCTGTCCAAAGGTGCTTGTGCTGCTTTCAGTCAATGGTACACAATGGTGCACACTACCCAACTGGCCTTTGCTTAGAGTTAAGAGGTTGAAACTCCTCTGCTTAAGCTGCAGTCTTAAAACCTAGAACCACCACTGGAATCTAATGGGGCGTATCTCCCAATGCAGATAATTTAGGAAGTAAAACATCAGATAATTTAAATACTCCATTTTGGTTTTACATATGGAGTCATAAGCACAAGATAATGGAATTTCCCCCTCATTTCCTTGTGTATTTTCAACCCCTTCATATTATCTCAGCATCTGCTGGAACTTCAGCAACATAAACATATTCTGGAGGTAGTAATCCACAAGGCTATAATTTATAATATTTGACTAACTCTAAAAAAGCAAAGACAACACAGAATGGGATCAAGAACTCCATAGATTATGTTTTACATGCATACCAGTGTTTCCCCTCTGGCAGCCCCCTCCAGTAAACTTTCTAGAGTAGTATTCAAGGAAGTGTGAGTGATTGCAACCAGTGTTGCCCATTCCTGAGCAAGCACTTTGAGCGTAGAAGCTCTTTGGATCCCACTCATATCTGTTCACAAAACTAGCCAAAAAAAGTGGTAAAAAGACTTGGATCCAGAGTTAGTCATGCTTAGGGTAGACCCACTGAAATCAATGGGACTTAAATAAGTCATGACTAACCTGAGTCACATTAATTTCAATGGGCCTACTCTAAGCATGACTAACTCTGGATCCTATCTATTGTGGTTAAATCCTAGTAGTTTTCCAACTATTTACATATAAGGAGAGCCAAGTCTCCTTTACAAAATACAGCAAGATCACTGGTGTCTCAAAGAATTTATTTTTTCCCACTAATTCATATAAATAATTTAAAGTTTACATTTTAAAGTACTTCTATTCATTTGCGACTGTCACACAAAAAATAAGTTACAAAAACTACCTTTACCATAGCCTGCAACAAGCTAGTTTGTATGAATTAATGCTGCTCAATATCAGAATACTGATACTAACAGTTCAGTTATTGCCTTCTAGAGCTGAAAGCATAAGGTATCACTAGATGGCATCATTTGTCTCCATTTCTATGACTGCAGTTACTATATTGATTTAAGCACTATTTGTACTACTGAACCAGGTTACATACATACTAAAACCAACTGCCAGTTATTCCTTCCCTGCTATTAGACAAGTACTATGATGTTATGGTATGTTTGCAAACATCCTTAAGCTCAGGGGAAGTATGCTAGAACAAACATGTTGATGAACAGTGCAGTTTCCATATGGGAAAGTATGGTCAGTTTGGCTGTAAGGAAGATTTCACATAGGCCAGACCAAAGATCTATGTGCACAGGAAAGGACACGGGCAGGTAGGCTGAAGCTGAAAGGGTGTGAGCAACTTTGTCTCTAGCTTTCCTTTGGCTGTTCTAAAGAAACAGTAGACAGTGGGATTTAAGGCAGGAAGTTTAGGTCAGTCATTTGATCATTACAAAAGCTGACAGTTCTATTTTGTGAAATAATGGCCAATATAAAACATTGCTTTTAAAACCATAAGAGTGCAATCCACAGGATTGCATTCCCCTTAGAAGGAAGCCTCTAATCTAAGAGGCTTCAGAGTATCCAATGCCCTGCTGGGCTGCTGTTAGCAGGGCAGGAGGAGCGATGGAGGCAATTTTCACCTCTCCACCCTCACCCCCCCCCCATTTCCTTCCTCCCCTTCTAGGCAGGCCTCTAAGCCCATCTAGGCAAGTTGTGCTGCTGGGGGCTGGAGAGGCCATAGGATTCCTCATATCCCAGCCTCTCCTCTATGCCTACCAGAATGCCCCCTTTTCCCTCCTTCCAAAGCTGCATTTGAGTTCTTGGGAAGCAGTCAACGCAATTCTTTCAGCAGCGGTACAAGGAGGCAGGGACTCCAAGATCATAGCAGTGTCCACAGCCTTGAGAGGGGGACTCAGAACAATCCTATGTCCCCTGGGACACTCTCCTGGGAACATAAGATTGCTCTCATAGACACGTTAGCTAGTGAAACTGCAAAATTAACTATTATTTGTTGCTAATACTGTTCTACACATATAAGCATATGAGAAATTTTAAGAATGAAAAGTAGTTCAACTTGTGTTCTGAACCCTTAAGAGTTAAAAATTTAGTTTAAAACTAAATTAAAACGTTTCATTACATTTCTATCATGATCTTCCTCCAAAAGGTTAAGAGCAAACACAATAGCTATAAAAAGAGATGAGGTATTTTTTAACATACTTATGGATACAGTACAGGATTGTCTGCCCCAAACTGATTCATGTAACAAAAGACTCCTACAAGAATGGGGAGCACTAAGGCTTTGCTCCCATCTTTTCCATTTGATGATGCCTTGGTTTTTTATTAAGAGTAGCAAGTCAGAGGCATTTTTGCTTGTGGAATAACTGATTATGAACACTGTAAGAGGCAGTCAATGAATAATATTTGACCAGCTTACCAGCATACCAATCAATGGTGTATTTAGGAGAAAAGAAGCTAGTGATACAATCAGCCTAGCAAGAGGGCTGTGTGCAGTAATTAGGATAATGACTTCTACTAAGGACATTTGAATCCCACCCTACAAGGAACTCAGAGCAGTGTTTTTTAAACTCCCAAGTGATATAAAAAATTTGGTTCAAGGCCACCAAGTGAGGCGATGTGTTGCCCATTTGGTATATGTAATTTGTAACTGCTTGTACTTAAGGAAGCTTCTCACACATTATAGAACCATCATAATAAGTAAGTTATCGTTTTCAGAAGCTTTTCACTGATATATATTCTGGTTTCAGAACTACTGGTATTAATATTACAAAGGATCTTGTGTCACTACAAGGGGGACCTACAAGAAATTGTTGCAACGTAGAATGCTCCTATTCAGGGTTCCAGCCAGGACCTCCTCCATGATAATCCATTCTTGGCTCCTCGCTGCTGGTTTTGTTTTCTCAGACCAGTCATCCAGCATTCTGTGGACACCGAGTATGTTCAGTCTTCACCGGGCTGTTTGGAGTTTTTTTTATTATTATTTTTTTGTACTTCTGCAAACCTTGGGGTTCCCACAAGCATGCTAACACCTTCCTCTTGTGTATAGATGATACTGTTTTGACTACATTAGCAACAGCACTCACAACCTGAACACCAGAAATAGAGAGAATGATTGAAACTTGAACAGTCCCCTCAAACCCTTTCCAGTTCTAAGTTTCCCGATCTGCTGTGCCATTTCCTGTACTTTGAAGAACGCTCTAGTCAGCTTTTCTATTTTTGCTTAACTTCTCAACTTCGATCAGTTTGATTTCAAATTTCATTTCCATAGTATAAACATCCATATGCAACAATATGGGACTAAAAGATATTGTAAATTCTTGCTGGATACCACCATCATGACCCACACATACACACCCTCCACTTGCCCATCATGTTTTCAGAGATTAACTTAGTCTCCTTAAGGTACAGCCCTGCTAACTGCCTCCAATGTTTTGGGATTCAAATAGTAACTGTAGCTATGGTAACCTGTCAAAAACCAAAATAATATTTCCAAACCACAGTGTCTGAAGTCACTCTAAACCATCAAACCACATTACTACCGTATTTCATCAATTCTAAGCCGCACTTTTTCTCCCATGTTTACATCTGTAAAAACAGGGTGCGGCTTAGAATCGACGCGATTTCGAATCGCGGGATTTCTCCCGCTTTTGCAGAAGGCGGGAGGGCTCTGCATACCCCCCCACCGGTGACTCCAGCCCTAAAACACCACCCGCCACCCCCACCCCCGAAACAACTCCCCCACCACCAAGCCACCCTCCAAAAAAAAACCCAGCCCGGACCTACCAGGTCCTCTGCTGCTGCCACTGCCCCAGCGCAGAGAGACCCAAGCATCGCTCTGCCTGCCTCTCTCTCTCCCCCTCCCTTGTTCCACGCAGCGGCAGGAAACAAGCAACGGACGGGGCCTGCAGCTAGATCTCCTCCTCCTGCTGCTGCTGCTGTGGCTCCTCAGGTGCCTCCAGGGAGCCCACGACAGCAGCACAAGGAGGAGGAGATCCAACCGCAGGCCCCGTCTGCAGCAACAGCCCCACCCGAGCAACTCACCCTTGCAGGGACCCTGGGGGCCGACAACTACCAGCGACGGCAATGGAGGTGAGGAGGGAGGGAGGAGGAAGGGCCACGCAAGTCACCCACGCAAGTACCCCCTCCTCCCTCCCCCTGATCACTGCTGCCTGGGCCTGGGAAGGCTTCAGTACTGGAAGGAGGCCCAGATCTCGCGAGATTTCCTGAGATCTTGGCCTCTTTCCCAGTACTGAAGCCTTCCCAGGCCCAGGCAGCAGCAATCAAGGTGAGGGGGGAGGGGGGACTCGTGAGGGGGGAGGGGGGACTCGTGAGGGGGGAGGGGGACTTGCGGGGCCCTAATCCTCCCCCTCCCCCCTCACCTCCATCGCCGTCGCCCGTCCTTGCTGCTGCCGCCACTGCTCCACACCACCACCAGCGCTCGCCTCGGCCTGGCAAGGCGTCGTTACTGAGTTCTCAGTAACGACGCCTCGCCAGGCCAAGGGGAGCGTTGCCAGTGGTGTGGAACGGCGGCGGCAGCCGCGAGGATGGGCGATGGCAACGCTCCCCTCAGCCTGGCAAGGCATCGTTACTGGGAACCAGGCCGAGGCGGCAGCGATCAAGGTAAGAAGGTAGGGGGAGGGGGGACTTACGGGCCCTAACCCTCCCCCTTCCCCTCCATCACCCATCCTTGCTGCTGTCACCGCTGCTCCGCGCCGCTGGCAATGCTCACCTTGTTACTGGGAACGATGCCTTGCCAGGCCAAGGTGAGCACTGGTGGCGGTGTGGTGCAGAGCAGCGGCGGCAGCGGCGAAGACGGGCTATGGAGGTGAGGGGGAGGGGGGAAGGGGTGCTAAAATTAAGGTGCGACTTAGAATCGACACAAGGCTTTTTCCCTGATGGTGGCCTTGAAATTTAGGTGCGTCTTACAATCGATGGCGTCTTAGATTCGAGGAAATACAGTACTACTACTACATACTTCACAAGGGAACATAAATCAGGAACCTGGTTGAAAGCTTTAAAAGATTTAAAATATGTAGCCAACCCAGAGGGTGCAATACCAATGTCTTTAACAACACCTCAAGTTGATAAAAAAAAATCTCCCTCCCAAACACATAACTTTTCAAATGCAAGAAGATCATTTCATTTACCTACTGTACATGAAGGTTAGGGCTGTTTTTACAAAAGCAGTTCTAAAATGTACCTTTCAAGTCAAGAAGCATACAAATTATCAAAATACTGTACAGACGGGTAGAAGTTCTTCACTTAGGTATACAACAGCCATTGTAAGTGTGGGCACACATCTTAAGCCAAATCAAAGCTATCATCAACCCATACCCAGTGTATTTAAGTTGTTTTCCTTTGATTCTGTAGGAGTTTAACATCTACTCAAAGAAGCTCATTTCAGCTACCTGCTACTAATGATGAGCTTTGAGCTACAGTTGTAAATACAAAACCCAAAATATGAGGAAAATGCATGCATTATATACCAGGGTTGGGATCTGAAAGTCTGTATACGGAATGCCATGTATATACCAGGGCTCCTTTTTTCTTTTGTTTTTTTAGTATCCCTTCATATTTTTAGTATCCAAAAAGCTGCTCATCAACCTGCCACAGCACGATTCAAGCACACCTCATGGGGATGCAGCCAGACATTATAATCTCTCTCTCTCTCTCTCTCTCATGGATATACTTTCTGGCAACAAACATGAACAGTATTCATTCTTGGACCAGGTATTCCATGTTTTTTCCCTAGAGATGAAGGACAAATCTACACATGCATGTGCATTACTATGATGTCAACATAACACAATATGAGTTGAAGAGCTCCCTTAGTATCTCAAAACAATATTTTTCAATAGCAGCAATTCACACACTAAGATGTAAGTCAGGCACAAAACAGTGATGGATGGATATGCAAGTATGAACTAGCCCTAATGTTTGAGGCAAACGTTATCAACCCAAAGCATAATACATTACACACGGGCTGCCATATTAACGAAGACCTTCAGTAAGATGTAAAGTGTTTCAATGAGCTGGATGGAAGGCTAAAATGTTAATATTCAACATAAGCAACATTTTAAAAAATCGATTTATACAAAAAAATTACAAATAAAAAGTCAACAGTAATAGTAATAATAATAATAATATATTTATTTATTACCCGCCTCTCCCTCCGGATCGAGGCAGGGAACAACATCATCATAAAACACACAAAACTGATTAAAATTACATAAAACCAATATATTATTAAAATACCAATAATATATATAGTATCTTAACAGCACCATCTTAAAAGGCATCCTTTTATGCAGGAGAAAAAGAAATAAAAATGCCTCTGATAATTCTAAAAGCAGTATGCACTAAGTGCCCACTCCCAAAATGGTATTCATGCAAACATCAGGACAAGTGACTGTGTGATGTGCGTGATGTCAGAGACGGGGCTACTTGGAGTGGCTCATCCCTGCTCTGGTGTTCAAGTACTTTTAAAGAATGGCTGAATAAGGGTTAAAACTTGCACATACCTAAAAAACCAAGTTTCTTCCTTGTTTGCAAATTTATGTAGATTTAATCTATTGATAAGATCATGATCAAAACCTATACTAGACATGGAAAAAGCCAAGGAAAGGACAGTTAACATTTGTCTATGTGCATATAAAACAGGTTTCCAAATGTCTGTTTAATGTTTAGCTGTAGTACAATATGCATTTAGGATATACATTTCAGGAAAAGCAAGCAAATGTTTTCCTCCTGGACTTCTCCACATCATAATAATCTCATCTAGATTAGCTGTTATTTTTCAAACAATCAAAGAAGAGTCATTAAAATTCCAAATCAATTCTGTGTATTAACTCTATTCATACCAAGAGGAGGCATAAATAAAGGAAAAATTCAACTCCATCATAAAATACACTCAGACAAGCCCCCCACCCCAACACACGCACACATATACACACAGTGACTGGATCAGAAGAGCTAATGTTGATAACAGCTAGTTTAGATGTTATGGTCACCATCTAGAACTAATTTAAGCACCTTCCATTATTTATTTTATAGAAATGTATATTCTGCCTTTCTATTTCACGTGCACCACTCAGAAAAACTCTTAACTATTTAAAACTACAATACATTCAGTAAAAATACAATAAAAATACGGAGGCAATAAAAATACCAAAGCAAAGACTATAAAACAACCTTCAAACAAAAACAAACACTTTGCAGGCAAAGGCCTGTCGGAATAAAAATGTCTTCACCAACCAGCAAAAGAGGGGATCACGTGCATTTCACAGGGAAAGTTGTTCAACACTATTGGCACATCCACTTAGAAGGCTCTATCCCCATGTAAGCACAGGCAGCACAGACATCAACCTTAACACCAGCCCTGCACTAATCACAAGTCATAGTGAAACTCTACTACAATGTTTGAACCCTCCTGGACAAGTTTCTGTCTAACAAGTCCAACTCAAGTTGTTCAAGGGCACCTAACTAACAGATTCTGCCTATCTCTAAAGTTTCACAAGGCATACCTTTAATAAAGACTATTTTATTTATATAAACATATAATACCTTGATGGCACATCTAAAAGATTTCACTAAAGTGATGTAGATTGCGGAGCACGGAAAAGTTAACAAGTCACCTATATCAAGTCTGATATTCTTTCACTCCCTGTCTGAGGAAAACTACAATGTGCAGCTTCACTAATGATATCTGACCATCCCCTTACCCTTGTGAAAAAGGAAAACCCACACCTGAATTCTGGCAACAAAAAACACTACTTGGTTTTGTACATAGGCAATCTGCCTTCTCATATACTATGCATTAGTAGAGACAACACTTGACAGTTAGCTTGAATATATGCAAACATACATATGCATATATATGTGTGTGTGTGTGTTTCAAATATGGAGGTCCACCAAATATGGTGGTGTTTGGAAACATATGAAGGCTAATCTGGGTTTCAAATCTGCTCACATCCAAATCATGACAACTATGCAGAGCTGTAAGCAACTCATCCACCATTCACATTCAGGAATACCAACATATTAATAGGGGTAGGGACAGCATTTCTTTGGTTCGCATTTTAATATTAACCAACTCAATTCACACTTCAGAACTAATACCAGAAAGCAACTATCCTTCAGTTTTTCTCCAAAAATTTCTCCAACTATTGCAATGCAAAATTTCTCAGATCATCAAATGCCTACAAAAATGCATACACATTAGGGAAAGTTGCTTACAAAAACACATACAAATGTTTGTGCAAACTTTAAACAGTCACAAACTGATGCAGGAACAAACTTGTGCTTGACAAAATGCTAACACTATAGAAAGCGAAATTGACAAATTGGTCCATCCCTACATATTAAACCAAGTTAATAGCCAATACTACTCTCTTACGCTCTTTTCTGCTCACCCAAACATCTCTCCTTAAATTAAGTTCAATGAACTACAAAGAACCAAGAACTGTGGAGTTCTCCCGTGTCTTTGTGGTTTCCTTTTGCAGAAGGCAGCAAGATGCTGATTCTGCATTCTACGAGAATCCAGCATGAAGGCAGATATGACATCTTTCTCTTCTGAGTTTTCTGCCCATATTGTACTGTACTGTAGCAATCATGAAGTCAGTGTCAGCCACAAATAACAGCTGGCTATTAAGAAAAAGCCAAAAATTTGTGGATCTCAATAAAAAGATAACTTTTCAGCTAGGAGAAGCAGCCAGTAATCAATCTACGGATACTAGCAATTTTTGCAAGGAAAGCAGCAGCACACTGACAAAGCATGCTGAGTTCTAGTATACAAAGACCTTTGAAAAGCAATTTGCTAAGGGCTACCCAGTAATCATGACTGAGCATCAATTTGAACTTGGGAATCCTGTATCTAAATCTAACTTCTCCATTGCATTGACATGTTAATATACTGGAACAGAAAATCATGCAGTATGAATTAGCAAGATCTCAAAGACTGGAGAAATCAACAGGCTGGATCCAGAGTTCTTAAGAGCAGAACTCTGATCATGGGCCATTCTAATCTGATACAATAGCGTGGACCCACTTGAATAGAAAGGATCCACAACTAGACTTTATGGGGGAGGAACATGTTCTTCTGGAGTAGGCTGCACAATATAAGGCATGCAAGCCAATTATTGCCCACCATCCCCAAAATATTGGCATCCTCAGGAGATAGGGGATTTCTAAACCTATTTGTTTACAGTCCTATTTGTGAGCCAGAATGCACAAGTCTCATCAACACACTTCAGTTATGTTCTGTTACTCTTCTTCCTCTCTAAATTCAGGAGGTGTGGGTGTCATTTTTTCTCCCAATTCTGCTGTCGCCATCCAACTTCACTATTATGATCGAACTGTTGTCTTAAGATTTCCTCACTGTGTGAACTGCTAAGAGAGAGAGAAAGCCCTATGTGTTACTGAGCTCAGGAAATAAATAAGACACAGCAATTCAGATAACACGCTTAGCCAGGGATAGGCAGCCTCATGTCCGCTAGATGTTTTGGAACTACAGTGCCCATAATCCCTGATCACTGATCATGATGCCTGGAGCTGTTGCAAGTTGTAGTCCAAAACATCTGGCGAAACCAGGTTGCCTACCCCTGTACTAAGCTTTCCGGTTTTTGTTAGTTGAACAGTCACACTAGCAGGGAGGAGCAAAGCAGGGACAAACAGGTTACATGCACCAGCACACAGTTCATTCACCGTAAACCAGGGTTCTCTGGAATCCCAGATTATTATTCTGTGCAAATGTTACCAGAGTGTGCAAAGAAACAACTAATGCAAGAAAAAAGGGCTAACTAATGGGATGCACAGTTCTGTAGTACAGGGAAAAGTAGGGTTCTCAGCTTTTAAACTTGTGTAACTGTGGCTTTAAAAGCATACATTAGTTGGTGACAATGTTTATCTGCATGCTGAGAAAAGCTCCAATCTACTGAATTTTTAGTCACTTGGCAACCCTAGGAAAGAGGGACACAGAAAAATGTGGATGAACAAACAACATGAAAATGCAGAGACAAAAGGGGATGGAGGATAGAAAAGAAAAAGGGGGTAACAGGATTTCATAGTGAGAATGCACTGAGGAGTGGAGAAAGAGGAAGAGCTAACAAATGTAGGTACAGACACACTTCTGTGTTGGGGATAAAAGCTAGAAATAAAATAAACAAAGGTTGCAGAAAAGCCTGCTCAAATGTCAAGAGTGTGTCACAGAGTGCAAAAGAAAAAGAGGGATAGGAGATGAAAATGAGGAAACAGGAACAGGTGGTAGCAGATTGTGAATGGAGAAGAACATGCATGCTACAACGCATGAAGAGAGAAGAGACACAGGGAAGGTTAACAGATGGAGTATACACAGACCTAGGATGGTGTTTAGAAAAGAGAGAAATATGCTATGATGTGTAAGGGTGGTTGACCGAATGGGTTAAAATATGGCAAACACTTTTCTGAACTTAAATAGCAGTGCAGCCCTCAGTTCATAAAAATGTAAAATGTCCCTCAAGCATCTTACTTGAACATCTACCAGCATGTTTGAAATACAGAAATTTAACTCTAGCATAAGATCAGTTCAGATAGTACAGCCATGCAATTTGCCAGTCTCCTACTTGTTGAAACTGCTTTAGCAAACAGCAAGTGAAATTGCACATTACTCTGAGAAAAACTACTCCTAGACCTTTGTATAGCTGGATTTAAAAGAACGAGCCACTAATGTGACCCTAATTAGATTCACAGATAGCAGCAAGAGAAGCAGAGAAAGGGTGTGGTGGAATTGGACAGGAAGGACAAACAAGAGAAGATGAAAGATACAGAAAGCAGGAGAGGGGAAGAACCCAGTCAAACACAGGAGGAAGTGGCAAGTGTTGCATCTGAACCAATTTTTTTTTAAAAAAAAACAGCAGTGACTTAGAAACTCTGGAACTTTCTGCCTTGGTACTACAGGGACTGCGAGTTCTCCTTTTCAATTCTGATATATTATCTGAGATTATGTTTCATAACATCATGGAGTAACAGGCCAAATGTTAACACAACTAGGTTCCAAATGTATGTCAATCAGTTACGACTTGCACTAGAATCACAGAATACTAGAGTTGGAAGAGGCCTATAAGGCCATCAAGTCCAACCCCCTGCTCAATGCAGGAATCCACCTTAAAGCATATCTGACAGATGGCTGTCCAGCTGCCTCTTGAACACCTTTGGAAGTATACACAGGCTAGGGGTTCCAAGAATCCCCAGAGGAAATGAAATCCATAAATATTCAGTTATCGCCAAGAATTCATCTCACTTGTTGAAGTAGTCCCAGGCACAACACAATACAGAGGTCACATCTTGAGGTTACAAAGGTATGAACATTAGTTTTGAGACCTGATAACACTGGATAGTTGACAAACAGCACCCTTAACCACTGCCACAGCCTTACTGCCTAAAAACATACCCAAAGATATCCTCCTACCTGATATGGGGATGTTAGATCCCTTCAATGATGGATATCCCTATTTTTCTAGGTCTATCAACTGCTATTATCTTGGTCCTGTTTAGATTCAGATTTCAGCAACTTGCCAACCACAATGTTTTGTTGTTCCTGGGATGCAACACTTGAATTTAATGTTAGAACGATCAGAATAGATACTGGATGTCCCTTAGCTATGACAAATACAAGTTATGTGTAATTTAAAAGCTATCAACTCCCCCCCCCCTCCTTGCAACATACAACTTGGATGGTCCTTGGTTCTGGGCGAGCTACCAGCTTCTCCTCCACAATAGATAGTAATTGACTAATTTACCATCCCTATCATTCTTTTTACTTTTGTGAAGAACGTTAAACCCAAGTCCAAACATATAGATATCAAGAACTTTAATCCATCAATTGTATATATTTTTTTATTAATTCCAATATCTAAAGTATGATGAGACAGTTTTGCTTAGCACACAAAGTGCTGTATCTAATGCTGTCATTATGCCAATGGAGAGGAAACCAGTGTCAGAAGAGGTTTCCCCTCCCAAATCAGGATGTTGGCAAGCTGCTGAAAGCTGTTTGGATGGATTTGGGGCCCTCCAGAGCAGATTGGGGGGGGGGGGTAAATGGGGGCTGCAGTGGGAGGAGAGGCGAAAGGACAGGGAAGTCCTGTTCTGCTTAGGCAATGCATTTTCAGAAGATAATTCATCACAATCTGCAACATGCATAAAATAGTTAATTTTATATCCATGCAGAAGGATGAGGGACAAAGTTTTCTTATTTGAAATCAATTCTGAAATAAAAGTGAGAAATGACATGTCTTACTGAAAAGCAAATATTTTTATAAGGACTAGGGGCTAATCGTCAGTACTACTCACCTGAAAATAAGACATTTTCTTATGACTTGGGAAAGCTTAGTGGTAGAGCATCTGCATTGCATGCAGAACGTCCCAGGTTTAATTCCTGGCATCTCTAGGTGGAGCTGGAAAAATTCCTGTCTGAAACCCTGAAGTGCCACAGCCAATTAGCATCATCAGTACTAGGCTAGATGGACCAATGGTCTGACTTGGTATAAGGTAGCTTCTTATATTCTTAAGACAGGAATGAAGGAGTTTAATTGCAAGCAACTGACCAAGAAGTCACACTGTCACCTACCTTAATTACAAAATAAATATTGGGGTAGTTTGACAATACTCTGCCAAACTTTGTACCAGATAATAGAAAGTGCATACACCTTCATAAGAGATAGTGTCAGCTGCACTAGTTTTCAGAATTTTACAAAATTTACTATCAGCTGTTATGTGAAAAGAACACTTTCATTCAAGCTGGCCTTCTTTCTAGGGCAGATACCAGTCTCTAGTGCACTGCTTAGTACCACCTTCACACTAAAGTTCATCTGGCAAGTGTCATACTCCCCTTCCCTTCATGCCAAAATTAATTGTAGCATGAGTAAAACATTTCAAAAGGAAGTGCATATTGCAGAAAATGGATAAATCCAAAAGAGCGTTTTAAAATAAAATTCCAGTTCATTTTGAACCTATCTATTTTTCATCCTGTCAGTGGACATTTCAAATGCAAGTTTAAAATGTACAAGTCAGGTTGCTGGAACAATTTTAGAACAAACAGATCATTTAAGTTAATCTATATTTATGCTCCAAACCAATGACTGGTTTGCTAGTCCTACTGAATCTGAAATCCCAAGCATGTGGATTGCCAATGTGATAAGAGTCTATTGAGATATGGGGAAGTTATTATTGTAGATTGTGGCCTCTAGCAGATGAAGCAGCAACATCAAAACACAATTACTCTGTATTCTTACTGAAATCCAGGCAAAGAGCAGCAATATCAAGAGAAGTCAATCTGCAAAACACATATGCTTCTTTAGTATAAATATCCACTATTATCTTTATATGTATTTGCAACACCAGGAATAGTGCTGTCCAGAAATAACCACTATAAAAACCATAGGCATAGATACTAGCCAACCTGTGTGGGAGGGACCACATGTTTTGAATGCAGAAGGTTTCAGGTTTGATCCCCAACATCTAAGGCTAAAGAGCAATCTTGCCTGAAACGCTGAGGAGCCACTGGCAGTGCATGTCCCCAATACTGGGCTAGATGGATCAATGGTCTGACTCAGTATAAGGCAGCTTCCTGTGCATGTAGGTGGTGGGGGTGTTGTCTGTAAGACATCATGCCACTTGCAAAGTCTGGTAGTTTAAACAGTATTCAAACCATTAATACATATAGCTATGCTTCATCCCTTCTAAGCCTTCTAAGAAATGCATTTGATACCCCTGCATCAACCCACCAAGACAATGTTTTACAAATATATAAATTCCTAAGAAGCAATATATTTCACTTTTTATTTCAACCCCTTTTTATTTACAGACAAGTTATTCACTATGTCAAACTATGTTAACTCATGTAAAACTGAAGTTACTTCTAATCTCATAATCACTAACCTGACAACCACAGATTGTATAACTTGTATTACTAACCTGACAACCACAGATTGTATTAGAATTGTGCACCTATATATTCCAAATATTTAACATCCCCAAGATACTGGAAATGCTTATATCATGTATGCAACTGTGCTTTCACACTTACAGTTGCTTTACTATATGAAAATGCTTATTAGAAATTGGTTTTCAACCATTTTAAGATCACCTGCCAATTCTCTTATAGGGCAAGACACTAATTACTGTATTGGCTGTGAATATTAAATGTTTGTCCTTGTTGTTTGTGTGATCCTACAGAACCCCTTGTAACAATATAAATTCAACATACCTATGCTGAGGGCCTGCATTCAATACACTGACACACCTGGTTTAAATCCCATTGCCAGGAATATGCATTTGGTTTGGTATGAATAGTATTCAATAGTTTCACATTAAACTCCACCCCAGAAAATATCCATAGTCTTCAACTTCTATGGCATAGTAATATTTTACATTTATATATTTTTCTCAGTAATTCTTACGTCATTCTCATTCCTGTACACTAGACTTGGGGGGGGGGGGGGAAGCAAGCTGAGGCTACAACAAAGGCATCCTAAGGCCAACAAGTGAGTACACAGAAGAGGTGAGATTTCATCCAGGGACTTTCAGGATCCGCACTCAACCACTACACCACACCAGCCCCAACAGATGAGCAGCCCACATTTGGGCAATTATCTATTCACATTGAAAAAAGCAAGACTATTACTCTGTAAATCAGCAAATACCTTGTTGACTATCACATACCTGCATTTATAAAATGCGAAAAAACAGCTCAGCTATCTGAAAACATCCCCTCAAAGCATGGGGAAAGCAGGGAACCACAGGAAAAAAAATGTCTACTATTCAGAAATATTTATAACAGAGCTTAATCAAATACACAGCCCCAAAAGACCTAGGTACTTCAACTAGATACTTCCTACCTTGTTTAATTAAACTGGATCTTTTCTACAATAGGAGTGGTTGCACATCAAGATCAGAGACTTCAACTTCATTAGTTTTCATGCACGCAGCTCTTCAAATACATAAGAAGTTTCTCCTCCAGGTATCTCCAACTTTTTACATCCATGGGTTAAATGTGCCAGCTGTCTGGAAGATGGTTATGTGAAGATATTCTCCAGTCACCAGTCTTCCAAGTGCCCCTTTGTGCAGGGCGAACAGGTAGTAGTACTTCTCTACATTAAGTACAGGCAGCAATCTTCCCCCTCCATCCCACCCCTCACAACTCCACTCTTGGTGTGAAGGGTTCTCCATGAACTCACGTGCTGTAACATCCAAAGGGTAGACATACCTCTGCTGGCTAGAGATGAGAGGGTCTTGCAAACGACAAGCACTACACAACACAATGACTGTTTTGATCAGGCTCACTAGCCAAGCTGCATTCAGAGACGCTTCCGAAAGAGCTTTATCAGAGTTCCTAATCGAAGCATACGCTCAGCCATTAATAAATCACGCTAATACCGTGATAAACCAGAAAGAGGTTGTGCAGCAAAGGAGGAGTATGACCATTCGCTTTATTCTCAGATACTATCCCTTAGGGCAGGCGAGAGCCATTCAAGAGGGAGGTCGGAAGGTAGGATTCTGCCCAGCCTAACGTTCAGAGCTACCGCCTGCACCCCCAGCGGGGCAAGGCTGAGCGACTGGCTCCCCGCAGGGCGGGTCATGAAGACCAAGGCTGTCGGAAATGATAATAATGCCGTGCAGGAGGCAGTCTAATCCCGGCTACTTAACCCGGCAGCGCGAACCCGAGACCAAGCACCTTAACCTAACGGGTGTCCGCCGGCCCATTCAAAGAAGAAGAGCGTGTTGGCGGGCAGAGATAAAGGCGCACCCGGACATTCAAAGCGCAGCCAGCCGCACGCACACACACACACACACCCTCTCTCTCTCTGCCCAGGTAGAGGGGAGATTCGGGGCCGGGCGACTGGAATTGGCCGCCAGCGTCGCTCCCCGGTTGCCCTCAAGGTCACACTACGCGTCGCTCGAAGCGGTCGGCGTGGGCTCCCCCCGTGTGGCCCAACGAGGGTGAGGCGCAGGAGGAAGAGGGGGGCGCAAGAAGGCCCCAGGTCTCATCACCTACTTCCTCCTGGCTCGCTAATCCCCCGGCCCGCCCGGCCTGCGTTGCTCAGCTGCGTCCCACCACCTGCGCCTCCGGGACGAGGTGTCCAGTCCTACGCCCTTAGCGTCCTCTCTGCCTTCCCTGATCAGCCGCACTCTGGCCCCTATTTCTCCGCTTACCTCAGGGTCCGCCGCCAAGCCCCACACGCGGCAAGCACCGCCGCCACCACCAGCACCACTGCTTGCTTGGTTGCCCGCCGCCGCCACCGCACAGGGTCCCCCCACCCCACCCCAGAGCGCGCGAGCCCAAGCCGCCGCCAAGCCCGCCTGCGTACGGGGAGGGGGGGAGGCGAAGAGGGAGGAGGTGGAGGAGGCGGCGGCAGCAGCAGTAGCAGAAAGGGAGGAGGAAGGAGGAGGGGGAGCCGGGCTCTCTGCCCCGCCCTCAGCAGTAGCTCCCCAGCAGCACCTCACCCTCGTTAGTCGGCGGCGGCAGGCGGGCGGGCGTGCAAGCCGCTTTCGGCTCCGTTCCCGGACCAATACGCCGCGGAAGGAGCCGGTTCCTTCCTCGCCTCAAGAGGCGGAGCGGCGGCGACAGCGCTACTGTTCCTACCACCCCTCACTCACTCACTCAATTGCGCGCTCGTCCACTTCTCTCCCACCAGCCCTTCCTCAGCACAGCAGGGGCCGCCGGGTTCCGAACCGACCCGGTCACGTGACGGGGTCTCGCTCGGGTTAGAGGAAGAGGAGGGGGTCCCAAGGCGCGGCGCCTTCATGGGTGTGGGGAGGGGGCGGTTAAGAGAAGGGGCGGAGATTGGGACTTGTGCCCGAAGGGGCGGTGCGTGCCGCTCAGCACGCCTCCTCCGATTGGCTGACATTGCCTGACGTGCTTGTTTCCATGACGTATGTGGGTCGGGCCGAGGCGTTTGATGAGGCCCGGCGGGCTCCGGGTCGTTGCCTTTGCCACGAGCGTCTCCCTAGGGAGGAGGGGGGCCGGTGGGTAGCGTGCTCCCCCTCATGCCCTCCCACACTTGCACTTACCCGTCGCCTCTTCATGCTTTGACTCTCCCCATGCTTGGGCAGGGGGCAAGAGGGCGCATAAGCGGGCAGACGCCGCGCTCGCCTCAGTTCAGGTTGAGAAAGACGAGAGGGACAGGATGGGAAGCAAGGGGGTCAGTTAGAACACCCAGCCGCCGACGGTAGCTGAGGCAGCGGTTGGCCCGTTTGCAAGTATAAAACACTCGCTGCCGAGAGACCGCAAAAAGCTCCACAGCAAAAGGAGCAGCGGCTGCGGCAGTTCATATTCCGAGCGTCGGCTGCAGTGGCTCTGACAGCACGAAGGAGGGAGACCTAAATGTGCCTGAACGATGGGCGCTCGGGAGAGGAGAGGGAGTGGGGCTGAGGCTGAGGGGAAGCGAAGGAAATGCACAAGCAAACACACACGCACAATGTTTCCCTCAGGCCACCAACAAGGCCGGTATTTACAGAATAAGAATGGAGGCCAATTTCTGTCACAGACACTTGATATTGGATGTAGGGAGAAAGCGGATTTATTGTTCTGCCGGCTGTCATGTCCTCCCCGTCAGAGCTGAGATGACGACTCGTGCTGCTTCATGTTTAGTCACTTCCTCGTTTTGCCGAAGCATGCCGAGTAGCTTCCCCGTTGCGTGTTAGTCAGTGAGGGACATGAGGGAACAACTGCAGAAGGCTGCAGTTAAGAAAGCAACGTGGTAGTTAACATTTAAATCAATTGAATTTGCCAGTAATGTCAGTGAGAACTGGCAGCCCAGTCCTAAACTGTTTGCATCAAAGCAGTTATTGCAAACACTGTTCCGCCTGAAGATGTATGTACTACTGCATCCTATGTTCTTTGTGAGGGTCAACTGTGTGCATTGAGCCGAAATGAAAGCTAGGTAAGAAAAAAAAGTGCTATGAATGTTTCCATGTTCACATTTCCAGGAGAATCTTCTACAGGAATATCTTCCCATAACCACTACCACCTTTGGCCAGACACAATTTAAACATCACTCCAATTCTGCCCTGTTTGCTGGACAGTTAGTGTATTGGCCTGTGTCTGGACTATCTGAATCGAGCTGCAGTGCAAAAGCAAAGAAGAGCAACAGTCAAGGTCCACCATAAAATTCTTTCATTAGATATGGTATGATACTGGATAAGTGCCAACATTGCACACATACTGGCACAACTATGGCTTCAATGATCACAATGCTTTGACTCGCACCAGAGGTAAATCCATCCATCATCATATTTCTACCAACCAAAACAGACAGAACTCCTGATTTAAAAGGCTGAAGGTGTACTTTTCCTGTTCCTCCCACCTCCTCTCGTTGGCACTGTAACTCCAAAGAGTGCAGGCACTGCCTTCTGCCTATGCATACTCTAGTTTTCACAGGGTTTGTCCTGTATCCTCCTATTTTGCCTTTCATGTTGCTAGTCCAAATACTATTTGAATGCCTTGATCTTAGGCTGATCCAACTCAATTGTCTTTCAAGATAACTGTAGTGAAGTAGGAAGCCACAGGAGACTGCACTCTGGAGTGCTACCTCGTATCCAGTCTTGTTCCCTATGACAGACTAACAATGCCCTTGACATGGAATTGAAGTAATACTTAATCCACAAAGATAAACGGGTTAAAAATAAAATGTAGTACCCAGAAAAATGTAAAGAGTGAAAGAAAGAAAATAAATGTTAAATCTGAGTACATGTTAAATCTTCCATAGATAGGTTCTCTACCCTGGGACAGAGCTCCCAATTTATCAATTATCTGCCATTGGATTCTGAAATAGGCCGTGAGGGCCCAGCAGAAAAGCCTGATAAAACGTATTACTACTCTTGTGCTTGGTACAGCTGACTGATCTTACATTGTTCCTCAGTAAGTCTTAGCCTTGTGACACTTGTCTTCTGTGGTGTTTTCTCCTATCGCTGGCAAAGCTTGAGATCCTGGGTATTTTTTTTTTCTATGTAAGACCTGAAGAATTTTTGTTGTCATAGTCATGGATAGAGTAGAATAACATTCTTTTGAAACTTCAATATTTACTGCAACATTTGCAGTACAGACCAGCCTTATTTGATTTCCTGCTAATGCATATTCTTTCTGACTAAAAAGATGGAGTGAAAGGTCTGTGGAGAAAGGCTAGGAGAAGTTATGTTTTATACAATGAAAGATGAGAGAGGCCACAGCCTTTTTTCCCTAATAAAAATGGAGAGACAATCATGTTCTCTTTAATCCTGTTAACAGTACAGAAGAAAGGAGAAGAGAAAAATAATGCAATGGAAAAATATTGTTTTTAATTTTAAAAAAAGGTTAACTAGGTATTTGCTGGGCAGTGTGATAAGCAAACCGGGCAGTTAATGGGAGTCTCCATCCGAGCTTAAAGGTAGGATTGATAACAGAAGTCTATTGTGATATGCTATCTACTTGTTTTCTAAAGTTAAAATGTATGCCTGAGATTCATGATGAGCATGATTAAACCTATAGAACATGATTAATCCTATAGAACATGTGATATAGATTAGTGTTTTGTTTTGTTTTTGCGCTGTATCAGATTTCCTCTGTTTTTTCCCCAATGGAAGCATTAAAGGTACCCAACTAAAGTTGTAGTAAGAGCAAACTCTAAAGGACTGAATACTCACATATCCAAGCTGGTGGTGTGCCATGTCACCATACCCTGCAGCAGTATTAATAAAAATGAGCAAGCCCATTCTCTAACTCTACTACTTGTTCTGGGGCTATAATCTGTCCTGTTGGGCTCCAGACTGAATTGTAAGGTTGGCTTTTAATACTGTGTCTGTGCCCATAAGCACAGAATCTTAAAGAAACAAGGCAGGGTGCTTGAGACCATGGTAATGGATGGGGAGTATGGAGGAGTAGATGCAGGTTTGTTGAAGAGCCATGCTATATACTGTGGAATAGGGCCCTATCCTATCACAAGGATCCTATCATATTTGTTACTATGACTACATTATTCTTCGTTTGGTTTGGTCTTATGCTTTCTTATTCCTACTGACCTAGGTTTGCCACTTTTCAAAAGTCCTTCTCTAAGAATGCAATCATACAGGAAGAGCCATTGTAGTATTTGTTTCCTGTCTGAATGCAGCTAAGTATTACCTCTATTATGTCACATATATTTAGGTCAATTGAAAAATTAAAAACAATTAAAAAAACACATTCTGTAGACTGATAAATATGATTCTCTTCTATGTCTTCCAAAGTAGGAGAAAATAAAGATACATAACACATCATACACAATCCTCTTACAGTCTTCTGCAGCTCAGTGTCCTCATCTGTACCGATGATTGTGGCTCAGCAAGACTTCCTCAGACATTTGAAAATTGCATTTGAGAACACTATTTTCTGAGCCTAGCAGATGTGTTGCACCCGGTTCTTCATATTCTAGCTCCTAGAAAGAAACATTAGCTATAAAAAGCTGTTGAGGTATATTGTTAAAGTTCAGACATTGAACCAGTTGATCTAGATCTCTTTGGAATGTCCGTTCTGCACTGGAAATAATGACTCCACATAAGCAGAAGAGAAGAAAGAAGGTAGTTAATTCAGATACACAGTTCGTCATATCTACCAGAGGCCTCAAATGTAAGGATGAATTCTCTCCTACCTGTACCATATAGAAATCTAAAGGTTTTGTTTCCATCATTGCTACATCATTCATACATGTTTCTGTGGGGTCATTAGGTTAACACAGTCACCTCATGCCACCCAAAAACAACTCTGTGGCTGCTTTTCAGTGGCATGATATTTATGACTATGTTAACTAAAACAATTCATATGGACGTGTGACTGTTGTGTGGAGCATTTTGCATTAAAAAATCCCATGGGCTTCTATGTACACTCCTATCAAGTGATGTGTTTCAAGCTGCAGGAAATTTTATAGCAGGATTGGACTCTCAAATAACGAAACCGTACTTAACAGTGGCCTTAATTGGCAAAAGCTTTCTCTAGCATACTTGTCTAATAAGTAATCCACTACTGTATGGCCAATCTGCAAAAGTAAAAGAAAACACTACTAATTAATAGAACAAATAAGTACAAATACTTTCTTAAGCTTAGTATGTCAACATTGGTTGCATATCTGTACCTTTTAAAGATTTTATTTCACTATTAATGTAGAATTTGTAATCATATTACAAAATCTAGAAAAGGGATTTTATAAGATTAATTTGACAAGTTGCCTCAGCCTTCTTTTATTACTCCTTTATTACTCTGCACATGGTGGGCAGAAAAGAGCGTTTATCACATAATGCTCTCCTCTTGAGAAAGTGGGAGTAGAGATTACTGTCTTCATGCTAGCTTCTTGTCAGCAAGAATAGTTTGCCATAATTAATTGCCACATGAAGTAATTTAGTCCTTTTCTGAGCTAAATGGGTATCTCAGAGTCAAAATGCCTCCTCCAATATTGCCTGGAGAGTTATAATGGTATGAAGCACAATCCACCAAGAAGTTGTCTGTGCAAGTCCCAATCTATTTATTTCAGAATGATTTGCAAAGGAAAACTTATCAGTGGATTGTGACCATGGCCTATAATACCATAGTCGAAAATGAATTGTCCTTCACAGCCAGTATAAATCGATGAGGAGTTATGTCTCTCAAAAATGGCTGAAAAACACATGTGGGATGAGTTGCTCTCAAAATTATTTTTTCTTTCTAAATCTATCTAAAATTCTTTATTGGCTAGCCTTATGGATAGAACCTTTTCATTTTTAATTCTATGCATTTTATATTTCTAGCTCTCCTATTCCTGGCATCGTAGGACAAATGAAAGGACCAAACTGTGCAAATTAAAATAAGTGAGTTGTAGCAGGAGACTGAGGAGATGTGATCAGAGGTAAAGAGATGGAGAGCTTGAAATTCAAGGGCGTTGGGCAGTATTGGTGTTGTTTACAGAACACTCACTCTAATATTTCATCAATGGCATAAGCAGAGCAGCAGCTTTGGATATGCCCATGGCTTGTAAATGTCGGAATGAAAATGAATGTTTCTGGGATCTTTTTTTAACTAAGTACAGCCTTAATGTCTGTTTAATGAGATCTCAGACATTTCATTTACAATAATTCCTTTTCCTTTAGGTAGTAGATTTGAGCTCTCTCTAAGGAGATGTACTTTTAGAAGCAACAAAGACAGCTATAATTATATCATTGATTAAAACAATTTAGAAAAACACACACATGCACACCTCTATAAGACAGATACATTCAAAATGTACTGAAGCTACATTTGTATAAAACAATATGCAAATTTGTTGATTAGGTTGTATTAGCAGATTTAATTGTGCTTATTACACTTGCTTTTATGAGTCTTGGTCTGACTTTTATCTGAAAAAGTAAAATTATTTGGATGCCTCCAAGGCAGCAGTCCTTAAGAGAGTGAACAAACTGAAACTTAACCCAGATGAGATGGAGGTTCTGTGAGTTGGAAAACTGACTACTCTGGATGGAGGTTTGCAACCAATCCTAGCTCTAACTGGGGAAGGTCAGGTGGCAGCAATGGCCAGGAGTGCTTTTTACTAGCTTAGGCAGGGTAAAATGGATTTTACAGCCCCACCAAAATTGGAGCCACCAGTCTCTCCACTGTAAACTGGTGGAACTCCCTCTGGATTTTCACAGACGATTACCAAAATTTGCAGCAGGTTTCAGCCAGCCTTCCTGTCATCCTACTGTTGCCATGTTTTTTTCAAGAAATGTTCTGTTTTGGTGCATCCTGATGACATAATTAGTGTGATGTATCAGGAACTAAAGCCTCTGCTCAAGCTGCATTGTCCGTCATGAACCAATGGATCCTGGGGCCAAACCTCAGTGGAGATATGTATAATTTATGAGGACCCACACCATGCATAATTGTGCCACATGGAGAATTAAACTTAATAGAAGATTTCCACTTATATTTAAAAAGGAATAGGACTTGTAGATTTAGTGTTTGCAAATAGCTGGAAGTGGTGGATTCAGACCATAATTTCCCCTCAGCTGGCAGCCATACAGTTGCACCTCTACATCTTTTCAGACTTGATTCCCACTACTACGTAACTACAAATGCCAGTGCTATTTAGGGAAAATATTTGTTGTCTGAGTCCACCCTACACGCCAGTCTTCTCCAATTTGGTGTCCTCCAGATTTGTTGGGATACAACTCCCATCACCCCATCATCCCATCACCCCATAAGGGATTGCAGTACTAAACAGCTGGAGGGCACCAGGTTGGGGAAAGCTGCTACAGAATGTGGACCCCTCCCCCCCCCCACAATTGCTAATAGATTTTTTTCTCTTTTTTTTCCCATGGTATTTTCATATGGATGATACAAGAAAGCAGTTAAGCTAAAGGCTTGTATGAGTAAGACAGAAACTGTATTTGTTAAGTTTATAGAGCTGTTAGCGATAAACACTTTGACTCCTACACTCAAATTAATCTCCATATGTTCAGTTATCATAGCCACACATGCGCACACAAGAGGGAAGATGCAGGAAACAATTATAGTCATGTCACAATAATGTTTCTTTTAAAGGTGCTAATTTCTATCAACATACTTGATTTTTCATAACATCAGTAATAATTACCTGCAAAATCTATGTACTTGTACCATGTTCACAAACAATAGGATCTCTTCTTCCAAGTAAAGGTTTACATAGACAAAACAAATAATAACAATAATAATAATAATAATAATAATTATTATTATTATTATTTATAGCCCGCCTCTCCCTTCGGATCGAGGCGGGGAACAGCAACAATATAAAACACAAAAATCACAACAGTTAAAATCTTAAAAGCAAGAGAAAAATACAACATTAAAAACATCTTAAAATTCATCTGGATAGGCCTGTCGGAAGAGGACAGTCTCATGACTCTCTTGAAATGGGAGTTCATTGCTTTTTTTGGTGTGTAACACAATACTTTTGCCATGATGGTATGAATTATTTCAAAACAAAACTACACTAAAACGTTTTACTGCATTCCTCAAATACTTTGTGCCCTATAATCCAGTGAAGCCAATGAGCCTCCCCAGAACCAATGCTGTTGTTAATTTCATATATATGATTGCATTTACATGGGAATTTCTTCTATTCTTTAAACCAAACTGGAAGCTTGGGGGAAGTTCCACAGACAAGTCAATATGAGGGAACTTCATTCTGTCATCACAACTTGAATATTTCCCTGTTGTAGACGTGGGGGAATCAGCTTATGGTGCTTATGGAGACAGAATTTGTTGAATTTTCAAAAAACAAAAGAGTTATGCATAGAAATGTCCTTAAGGCAAGGTCTGATCAAGATATAGTAGTGTAACTTTGTATTGCAAGGTGCAAGAATCTCTGTCTATGTGCACAGATGCATGTGCCACATATCCCACCCACCCAACTGAGCAACATTTTTTTCCTAACGTGGTAGCCTGCTTTCTCAGTTTGTTTAGATATTTATAGGCTGTTTTCCCATAAGAACTACATTCTTTATTTACTTTTGTTTGTGGACTGATTTTATGACTTGCCTCCTGTGCTATGCCTTCTTCTGGGCCAGTTTTGTGATATGCCTTCTCACCCATAAGCTCTGCTCTCTAACCCCAGACAACTGTTTTCTGGTCAATCTGAGCCAAAACAGATATGTTACAGGAGATCTGTGATCAGACTTTCCCATGGTTAGCCCACTGGGCTGCTTATAAAAGGCAGAATCAAAATTCAAAATGATCTTGACAGGCAGGGGGACTGGGCCGAACCTGGCAAGATGAAATTCAACAGAGATAAATGTAAAGTCCGACATTTAGGTACAATAAATAAATCAAAATATGAGATTGCGTTGGGGGAGGGGGCCTGGCTTGGCAGCAGTGCATGTGAAAAGGATCTAGGTATTTAATTATCTAGGTATTTTAGTTGATCCCAAGCTGAACATATGCTAGCTCTGAGATGTAGTTGCTAAAAAAGCTAATACAATCTTAGGCTGCATTAACAGAAGTATAGTATCCAAATCACAATTTCCCTTCTATTCTGCTCTGGTCAGGCTGCATCTGGAGTACTGTGCCCCTAACCCTAAACTAGGAAGAGAACTCATGCTTTGTTGTTGAGTTGTGAACTCTGGGTTGTTTGTGATTAACAACCCATGGTAAACCATAGGCCATGTAACAACAACCCATGATTCAATGGCAACCAAGCTTCAACTGGCATGTAGAGTGACTGAGTTTTTTCAACCACAATTGCCTGCCTAGCTTGATGAAACAAACCATGAATAATCCATGTTTCTGGGTTCACATATAATTACAAGCCATGGTTTAAACAACCCCAAAACAAACCATGGATTGTTAGTGTGGCTGAGTTCGCACATCATGACAACTCAGTGATGCAGAAAAGCATTTTGAGGAGCATATTGCTAATGACATCAAAGCCGACGGTCAAGAATTCTTTAAATATACCTGCAGGAAACCAGCTAGGCAGGCAGTTGGACTGTTGGATGGCAATGGAGATAAAGGAGTACCAAAGGAAAATAAGGTCATTGGAGAGAAGCTGAATTAATTCCTTTCACCTGTCTGCACTGCAGAAGATGTAGAATAGATACCTGTGCCTGAATGGATGTTTTCAGAAAGGGAATCTGAGGAACTGTGGCAAATAGTGGTGACAAAAGATGAAGTTCTTGACTTTATTGATAAATTGATGCCTAATAAATCACTGGACCTAGATTATATGCATCCTACAGTTCTGAAAGAAATGTGAAAATATGCAATGTGTACCTAAGATTATCCTCTGTACCAGAGGATTGGAGAATGGCCAACATAAAGTTAGTTTTTAAAAAACAGAGCCGGGGAGGGGGGTGTCGAGGAAATCACAAGCTGGTTAGCTTAACAACTGTTCCGGGTAAATTGATGGAAAGCATTATCTTCGTGTGTGTGTGTGTGTGTGTGTGTGTGTATATATATATATATATATATATGAAGTGTTTGTTTGTATGTCCTCAATGGAGTACATCCAATTATTATGATACTTTTAGGATTTGTTCTACCCGTATCTGGAATGGTTTAAGGCTTAGTGAAAATTTTGTCTGCCATCTTGAAACAAAATGGTGGCCAATCAAATTTTTTAAAGATTGACTGCTTTAATATCGTTTGATTGATTTCAACCAAACCTCACATCATGATTCAGCACTACAGTGAGCAGATTTTCACTATACAAAATTGCATCTGCCATCTTGAAACAAAATGGTGACCAATAGAATTTTTAAAAGATTTATAACTTCAATACCTTTGATTGATTTCAACTAAATTTGGCATGATGTTTTAGCACTGCAGCGAGTGAGTAAATATTAACCATACGTTTTAACCATATAATTATCTATAATCATAAAAGAGGATGTGTCTCTGTCCATCTGTCTGTCGTCCATCATCACCATAGCTCCAAGACCCTGGAAGCTCGACACCTGAAATATGGCATGTAAACTAAAGGGACCCTAGAAATATGCACTTTAGTGTTGTTTTGCTTTTTAAATGCATTAATTTTAATTAATTTAAGTGTGACCATGTGGTTGAGGTTCACTAACTAGCACAGGGCTGGCATCTGCCGAGTGCTCACGAGCACTTGGCAGGGGCTTGCGCAACCCAGTTCATGGGAGCCAGGCTGCAGGAGTGGCAGGGTGAGTGCTTGCCAATTTCAGCAACCCCTAACCAGGTCTGTTAGTTAAAGATAAAATTAGCAAGCATACAGAAGGACAAACCCTAGTGAAAAAAAGCAACATGGCTTCAGCAAAAGTAAGTATTGTCTCACTAAACTTTTAGAGTTTTTGGAAAGTGTTGATAAGCATGTGGACAGGGGTGATCTGGTAGACATTGTTTACTTAGACCTCCAAAAGGCTTTTGACAAAGTCCTTCACCAAAGACTCCTGAGCAAACATAGTAATCATAGGATAAGAGGAGAGGTCCTCTTTTGGATACAGATCCCTGTGGATCTATAACCATAAGAATGGAAAGTGAAAGAATGGAAAGTAGAGAGTAGGAATAAATGACAAATCCTCCCAATGGAGGGATATAAACAATGGGGTCCCACAGGGATTTGTATTAGGACCAATGCTTTTCAACTTGATCATAAATGATCTGGAATTAGGAGTGAGCAATGACGTGGCCAAGTTTGCTGATGACACCAAATTATTTAGGGTGGTTAAAACAAAAAGGGACTGTGAAAAGCTCCAAAAGGATCTTTCCAAACAGGGAAAATGGGCATCACAAAGGTGGATTTGTTTCAATGTAAGCAGGTGTAAACTGATGCACAATGGGACAAAAATCCCAACTTTAAGTATACACTGATGGGATCTAAGCTACTGGTGACTGAACAAGAAAGAGATCTTGGGGTTTTGGTGGACAGCTTGATAAAAAATCTTGACCCAATGTGCAGTTCCTGTTGAATAAGGTGAATTCCATGTTAGGCTTAATTAGAAAAGGAATAAAAAATAGAACTGCTAATATCATGCTACCCTTATACAAATCTTATGGTATGACCACAATTGCAATACTGTGTACGGTTCTGGGCACCGCAGCTAAATAAGGATATTGTAGAGTTGGAAAAAGCAATTAAAATTACCAAGAGGCTGGAGCAATTTCCCTATGAGGAAATGTTACAACATCTAGGACTGTTTCACTTGGAAAAGGGGTGAATAAGGGGAAACATCATAGAGGTATTCAGAATTATGTATGGTGTGGAGAAAGTTAATAGCAAGACATTTCTATTAGGGATGTGCAACAGATTGGACCTGATCCACAATCCGGGCCCGATCTGGCCAAAATCGGAACGTTAATAAATGATTCCAATTTCAAAACATGGAGGTCCGATTTTTTCCAATCCCATTTTTTTCTCCCCAATTTTGATCAGGGAAAATTGGACCTCCATTTTTTGTGTTTTCGCCATAGGCTTGCATTAGGGGAAAGAAAGCTTTCCCGCAATGTAAGTCTATGGGGAAAACATGGTGGCAGGTGACTGGGGACCTCCCTCCCTCCCCCCACTCGCACTCCTTACCTGCTGCCTCCTTGCCGTCCGCTGCCGCCCGCTGCCCCAATCTACTGAGAAACAGGCTTTGCGGCCTGCCTCTCAATAGAGCACTGGGTGATGATGTCATCACCCAGCGCTCTACTGAGAGGCAGGCCGCGAAGTCTGCTTCTCAGTAGATTGAACCAGCGGGCGGCAGTGGACGGAAGCGGGCAGCTCCGGCAGGTAAGGAGTGCAAGGGGAGGGAGGGGGAGGTCTCCACTCACCTGCCCCCATGTTTTTGCCATAGGCTTGCACTGGGGGAAAGCTTTCTTTCCCCCAATTTAAGCCTATGGTGAAAACACCTAAAATGGCATCCAATCCAAAAATCGGACGTCCGACTTTCGGATCAGAATCGAATCGGATCCAACCTGGGTGACATCCAATCCAATCCGACGCCACAGTGCCGGTTCCGATCCCAATCCGATATTTTGGGACCGTGCACATCCCTAATTTCTATTCCATTTTCATATTACCAAGTCATCCCATGAAGGTGATTGCGGGGGAGGGGGTCAGTACAGATTAAACAAAGTACTTTTTCACTCAGCATAGTTAAATATGGGATTTGCTGCTACAAGATGTAGTGATGGTCACCAATTTTGATAGTTTTAAAAAGGGGTAAGACATTCATGGAGGATAAGGCTATTGATACTACCTCCACTATCAGAAGAAGCAGTATGCCTGTCTATACCACTTGCTGGGGAACCCAACCAGCAAGGTACTATTGTCCTCCTGTCCTCCTTGTAGATTCCCCACAAGCAGCTGGTTGACTACTGTGTGACAGAATGGTGAACAAGATGGTCTGATCCAGCATGGCTCTTCTTATATTCCTAAATTATATCTTTGTAGAAAAGGAAACAAAACTATTGATTCTTTGAAAATTATTAATGAAAAGCATTGTATAACATAGAAGTATTTGTATGCTTGAAATGAGTCAAAGCCATTAATTGACCATAATAGATTCACCCCACCCATTCCTTCAGATGATGTGACAATGTGCTTTACTTTTGAAGGCTCCATTTTCTGGTGACAATAAACAACAATCTTGTTCTAATGATAAGGAGGCTTCTGGAGGCTTTGCAAATGGTCTGAGATGTTTGCTTGACACAAACATCCATCCTTAAGCAATAATCCATATATATATATATATATATATATATATATATATATATTTGATAATATAATATCTATAATATATAAATATATAATATATATTATATAATATATATATTATAATATATAATATCCATATATATATATATATATATATATATATATATATAATAATATCCATATCTATATAACAATTCTTTGCTGCATAGATTGAACTGTGTGTGGCCCAGCATATTAGGAATTCTGGACTCAAACCAGGGGCATACCATACTTATTTGTGCATTCAGAGGAACCATTTTGAATAAGTCAACCTCTGAACCTTCTTGAATATCCCAACTGTCCATCACAAGATGACCTGTACCTTGATCAAGCTCTTATAAATATTTAACCACAAGGCATATTATGGGATATTCCACCACCTGCCTAATGTATTTGTATCACACTGCCCTTAATTACAGAATATGAGATCCTGAAAAATTGTAGCTGGGGGGGCAGTGGGCAGTGACATTTTGGATTGGTCCAAGTAGTTTACCAACATATTGTAATGGAAGAGTGATCCTAGGCTTGCACACACTTGTTTTTAACTTTAATGAGAACCAGGGTCTGCACATGTAAATTCTGTTGGGATTGATGGGCATAGGCCCTGGTTAATACTGATTATAACTGAGGTGCCATAGGATGCACTGGCCCAAGGTTTACTCTTGCATCTTTCTGAATGAAAAATTGATGTGTTTGAGTTATATGGCCCAAAGAGACACACAATAAAAAAGAACTGGGGAACTGTACTCAGCTGTAGGAGAATCAATTTTGTATGTTTTCTTAAATAATCAAGGTGGTGGAGTATCAGTCCCTGAAATATTTTTCAGACTTTATGGCTATTATGAAAAACTAAGACAGCAAATCAATCTAAGAAAGTAAAACAAAAAACAAACAAAGTTACCTGCCTTCCATTATCATACTGAAATACAATGATAGGGAAGACAATACTGCAATTATATTATTATTATTATTATTATTATTATTATTATTATTATATGCTCTCCTTCAATCCATGAAGTCTAAGTTAGCAAGGCTGTTGATATTTATTTATTTGTGGCATTTATATCCTGTGGAGTATAGTAAAATCTGTTAAGCTCTGGCTTGCAAATCTTGAACTGGAAAATATATTGATTGAAGTCTTATTTTCGTAGATTTTGAAATACTTATAATTAAATAAGCTCTATTTGGGCATTTAAGCACATGTGATGCAAATCGATGAGGAGGGAGAGCAGGAGTACATTTGCTGGCCCAGTCCCCTACGTCGCATTTTTGTTTCTCCCTCCATGCATTAGGAAACTCTGCAGTGGGGAGCATGCTGTGAGCATATAGGCTTGCTCCACGATTCAGAAGCCTGGTTTGGAACCCTGTTGCTTGAACACTCAAATAGGAATTTTGTTTACATGAATACAGATTTATCTAATTTTTTTATTGATTAGTTGATTGATTAGTTACTTTTATATCTCACCCTTTCCCCCGAAGGAACTCAAGGCGATGTGAATGCTTCCTGCCCCCTCAAGCCACAACCACACTGTAAAATAGGTTAGGCTGAGTGATAGAAAGTGGCACAGTGAATCTTATAGCTAAGCTGGGCATTTTAACCTGTGTCTGCTCAGTTCAATCCTGTACATGCACTGGATATAAATACACAATTTTCTTTATGATGTGTTTTGCAACAAAGTGCTAAGAATTGCAATCTTTATTGTGCATGTATGTGTAAAGTCCTCCTTAATGATTTATGTAGGCTTATAAGAAGCTGTCTTGTAGTTGGAGCACTGATCCATCTAGCCCAAGGATAGGCAGATGGTAGATCTCCAGATGTTTGGTTCTTCCCAGAAACCTGTGCTAGCATGGTCAATGGCCAGGGAGTTGTAGTCTAAAATGTCTGGAGATCTATTTTCTCCCCAGCTTCTGATAGCAGCAATTCTCCAAAATTTAAGACAGATGACTTTTAACTAGAAATCTAATGGATTGTAACTGAGAGCATATAGCTGCAAAACATGTACTCTACTGTATGGTGTAATCAGTTTGTGTTATATGTATATAGTGCAAATCCAGCCTCTTCTGTCTCTTCAGAGGATCTGGTAACAACTGAACAATGCATCCTGGCCCCAACAACCAAACAATGGTAGTCTGGGCCTAATAGAGCTTGGATTTGCAACCTACAAGAGATATGTTGTTCTGCAAAGCTCATAGTCACTAACTTATGTATACATGACAGCTTGTGCAAACATGTAAATGGATCTAAAATCCTTACATGACTGACTTGTAAGAATTTTAGATCCATTTACATGGTTTGGGCCCAGGCTACCTACGGGATCGCCTTCTCCCGTACAATCTGCCCCGCACTCTTAGGTCCTCTGGGAAGAACGTACTCAAGCCAGCCAGAACTAGGCTGGTGAGTGTTACCCAGAGGACCTTCTCTTCTATGGCTCCCAGACTATGGAATGGTCTGCCGGAGGTGGTTAGACAAACCGACAGTCTTCACGAATTCAAGAGAGTCGTGAAGACTGTTCTTTTCCGGCAGGCCTATCCGGATGAATTTTAAATGTTTTAATGATGTGTTTCTCTTGTTTTAATTTTTTAACTTTGTCATGCTTGTATGTGTATTGTGTTCCCCGCCTCGATCCGTAGGGAGAGGCAGGTTATAAATAACAATAATAATAATAGTAATTATCATTATTATTATTACTCAATAAATTATGAAAAAGAAATTAAGTTTATGACCCATCTGCACAAATCTATAACAAATCCATGCTAACTAGAACCCATCTCCACTTGTTTGGCCACATACTATCAAGTGCTGTAATTCCTTATTTCATTAGACTCTCTACAGGGCTCAGCAGTGTACCTTTAGCAAACTGCTTACATGAGAACACGTTCCTTAATGCAAATTTGTCTATCATTTTTAACATGGTTTTGGTGTTTTCTAGATATAAAATAAAAAAGTGTATACTTGTTTAGGGTGACCATATGAAAAGGAGGACAGGGCTTCTGTATCTTTAGCAGTTGTACTGAAAAGGGAATTTCAGCAGGTGTCATTTGCATGCATGCAGCACCTGGTGAAATTCCCTCTTCATCACAACAGTTAAAGTTGCAGGAGTCCTGCCCTCTTTTGTATCCGGTCACACTAGTATAGCTCCTGAAGCTTTAACTGTTGTGATGAAGAGGGAATTTTACCAGAGGCAGCATGCATGACACCTACTGAAATTCCCTTTTCAATACAACTGTTAGAGATACAGGAGCCCTGTCCTTGTTTTCATATGGTTAGCCTAACTGACCCACTTATTCTGAAGTCACTTCTAAGGTCTCAGCTGATGTAAAAGTCCAGCCCAAGTTCATTCTGAAACTTTGATTTTGCAAAATGAGAAAAATATAAGAAATTCTAGGCCAGCTCTGAAAATACAGGGAAACATCACCTAGTACTCTTTTGTGTATTTGCAAGGGGTAGCTGCAATTGACACAACCTTTAAGCAAACTGCTACACACACAAAGACTTGTCAAATGGAGCTGTGCCTCGAGTGCCCAAATGACAGGAAAAATCAGATTTGTTAGGAGTTTTGCTAACAAATCCAGTGGGGAGAGGAATTGTGAAATATGAAGAAAAATCCAGATTTTTTCCCCATCCTCCCCACCCAAAGGACCTTTGAAGTTATGTCATGGCAGCTCTATATGTTTCCTTTATCTATAGTTGCAAACAACAGTGGCCCAAAAGAGGAATGGCCCTTTATGGCTGCCATAGTTTGCAGTCATAGATATAGTAAAAATAGAGGTGCCATGACCTTAACTTCATAGGCCTGGGGAAACAGGGCTGCTGATGCTTGTGCCTGAATGCACACTCACCTCCCCCTACCTCATTGTAAGGGCTTTCCTTAAGGGCAGGGGTGTGCCCATGTTTGCACAGGATGCTATCACAGTGCCAGTCAGATGTATAATTTGGGGCAAGGAAAGTGGTAAACTTTTGCCTAGTTGTGATAACCATTTAGAAAATACTGTAATGACATCAATAATAATAATAATAATAATAATAATAATAATAATAATAATAATATTTCTTACCTGCCAATCCCTCTGGATTGAGGCGGGGAACAACATCAAATACAAATACATAAAACTGATTAAAAATGTATAGAACTAATATTAAAATAACAACAAAACTCTTAAAATTCAGCTAGGTAGACCTGCCGGAAGAGATCAGTCTTTATGGCTTTCTTAAAGTCAAAAAGATTGTTAAGTTGACGAATCTCTTCCAGCAGGCCATTCCACAGTCTGGGAACAGCAGAAGAAAAGGTCCTCTGAGTAACGGTTGTCAGCCTGGTTTGGGCTGACTGAAGTAAATCCTTTGCAAAGGACCTGAGTGTGCGGGGTGGATTGTATGGGGGAAGGAGATCCCACAGGTAACCTGGACCCAAAACATGTACAACACTTTGTACTTCACCCGGAAATTAATTGGCAGCCAGTGAAGTGATTTTAAAGTTGGTGTCATATGACCAACCTGGCTGCCATATTTTGAACTAGTTTAAGTTTCCGGATTAGGCACAGAGGTAGCCCTATGTACAATGCATTGCAGAAATCAAGCCTCAAAGTTACCAGTGTGTGCACTACCGTCCTTAGGTCTTCCAACTCTAGGAAGGGACGCAGCTGGCATATACTTCAGAAACAGGTTACATTAGGGTGACCAGATAAAATCCAGGTCAGGGCTCATGTAACTTTAACAGTTGTAGAGAAAAGGGAATTTCAGCCAGTGTCATTTGTATGCAATTAGTTCCTGGTGAAATTCCCTCTTCATCACAACAGTTAAAGTTGCAGGGGCCCTGCTTTCTTTTGTATATGGTCACTCTAGTGCATGCACCTTTAACTGTTGTGATGAAGAGGGAATTTCACCAGGAACTAATTGCATACAAATGACACTGGCTGAAATTCCCTTTTCTCTACAACTGTTAAAGTTACATGAGCCCTGACCTGGATTTTATCTGGTCAGCCTATAATACATTGCTTTCAGCTACATGCCAATCTTTGTAAGAATGAGGCTGTCATATATTTTAAGAACTTGTCACTTTCAGAATATCTTACTGTCACAGAATTTAATATGGGTGTCTTATTTCTGAACATTTTGGCTCTTTGATTCTCAACAAAACATTCAACATTGTGAAACAGTAGCAGCTAGAGAGCATTGGAATTGAACCTTCAAACTCACTATGTAGCCTTGGGCAAATCACTTTTCTTTATTTATTTAAAAGATTTTATACTCTTCCTTTCCAAATGTTTGAGGGGGCTTACAATCTAAACAAAAAAATAAAATAAAAAGGAACTTCAAGCACTTTCTGCTTAACAGTTGTTATAGGGCTAATAATTGCTCTGAGGTCCTTAGAGAAAGGGTAAGATATAAATATAAAGTTTGGGACTGGCAATGTAAATGCTAGGAAAGATTTATGGGTGATTAATTGCTTCAGCTCACATTGTACATATGTGTGTGTGTTGGGTGGGATCTTTAAAATTAGGATCTTTATGGCTCCTGGTTGACTCTTGCATAAAACACTGGGTTGGATCCAGACCTCGGCAGGTACAACTAGGCTAGTAGAAGCAGACTTCCTCATCTGCTCCTCCCTCCACCCCCACCCCCCAAATGCTACACAGGGCTCTGCTCATGGAAGGTGCCTCCATCTGATTTTTGGGGTGGGGAGCTGGAGGGGCTGCTCTGGGAAGGAGTCTGTGAGGAAGTGTTTGCCTAAATTTGGATCCAATCCACTGGCTCAATCCAACAACATGTGAAAAGCAGCTAGGGATTCATGTACATCAACATTTAGAATCTGCAGTCAGAATTGTTTGTATTTTTTTAATGAACTTTGTATAGTGCCTAGTGAATCAAGGTCATGGGTGGGAAACCTGTGTCTCTCAAGAAATTGCTAGGCTTCAGCTCCCATCATCCCTGACAATTGGGCATGCTGACTGGGGCTGATGGAGTTGGGATCCAACAACATTTAGAGAGGTGCATGTTCTCGATCCCTGATCTAGATACTTATAATATCAAACAGTTGTATCACCGAGCACGTTAATTAATGTAAGAGTTGAAATGAACCTCTAAATTATTATTGGGGAAACCAGAAATAGATGCTCACTTGACATCTTTCCAGTATCTCTTTTCTAGGGATGCTGAAATAAGTTCAAAACTAAATTAACTAAGATGTATTTTCAGTGAAGTCAATTGTTCTGATCTTCAGGCTGTTGTTGTGGAAACCCCATCCTCCTAAAGGCACATGTAGTGGTTTGCATATATGTAAGTACCATTTATTTCAGTGAGTCAAGCATCCATAACTGTGCACAAGATCTCACATTGTGAAGCAAAGGGCATAAATAATACTATTTTAAGAGTCCAGAAAATGTGCTGTTTTGGAGTGATGAGAAAGGAAATTGTGTAATATGCTGCAGTCATTTTAACTGTTATTTGTCTCATCTGCTTGTCAACTTATGAGTGGTTTAAATTAATCATAACTAGGTGCCTGCTTGCTAGTATTATCCCCTCTATATTCTCTTTTTAGAGAATGTGCATGAGCTGTTACTCACAAGCTGAACCCAAAACTATGATCCCTGCTGCCTTTGCTATCCTGAAATGCTGATAAGCGAGATTAGCTGAGGGCTTACTGACAAGGCTGCTAGAGTTCATAACAATGGAATTAGCATGAGAAAAAAGACAAACAGATATGTCTTTAATTCCCACTATTTCTTAGAATGATGCATTCAGGGTGGGGATGGGAGCACACCAGATTTCTTCTTCCTTCCATTCTTGACTTTTGGTAGTTTGGTCTTTCTGGTTAGCTAATGGAAAAGTTTCAGCTTTAAAAGCTTGAAATAAATTAACATATGCATATGAATACATTTTCGTTTGGAATTAGAAACAATGCTCTCATTCTGCATTGCCATCCTTCAGCCCATACCCAGTAAATAAGGACAGACTGCAGTCTATAATGAATCAAAACAAAATGACTGGAGGAGAAAACCACTGTACTCTCAGAATCTATTTTGTAGGATTATATATTAAGTTACTCTCTTAGGTGCAGAGAGAGAATATCAAGTGTTCAGTTTATCACAACCCAACTAATTATCATCATAGCATTATTTTCTTTTATTTTTTTAAAATGCTAAAAATACAAAACTTATGACTCATCAGTTCCAGCCACCATATATTTCAGTTGTATAGTTACACAGACACTGTAAATAAGCAATTACCATTGTTGCTGGGAATTTATTTTGTTGTTACTGTGTCAATAATACAACTCTAATGTTTGTAATTCTCCTTCTTGGTCTCTGCACCACACATATGGATTTTTATTTTTAAAGATAAACATTTATTGAATACTCAGTCATAAAGGATATTATTTTTATCCATTTATTTATTAAACACTGTAGACACTTATGCTCTACTCTGCGTTTGGCTTGCCTGACCATGGAAGGACCATTGCAGGTGTGTGTGGGGCTTTGTGGTGACACTGGCTTTTTCATTCTTGCTGCCAGGGTCAATGATGCTCTCTTGGAGGCAGCGGTTCTTCAGCGCAGTGGCGGAGTAGCCAGAGGGCTGTTCCCACTGTGTCTAGATCCCTACTCAATGGCCCCCTCAATTCGGCACTTATTGCTTGAGACATTAGGGTGTGCCTGGGCACACCTGGCACATCCCTTGCGCACACCTATGGACTTGATTAATGTTGATTGAAACAAGACCGTTACTTGATCAAAATAGCTGACTTTTTCTTACACAGACTCTGCCCACTTCCAGCCTAAATTATTTTTTAGACCTGCTGCACCATTATTTAACAGTTTGCACAATCATTTATACCTGTACAAATTCAAGTCCGAACTTGATGTTCAACACTACATTGTAATTGTTTAGATTTTATACTCACTTCACGTAGGCAGTTCTTAAAGAAATTCTTTTTATAGTTGTCAAAAAGTTTAAAACATAATTGTAATAGAACGAGAAAGAATTACATTGCAATGTTAGTGTTACTTGGAGTAAGTTGTATTCATTGTAATGGATTATATTTCCATATAAGTGACTTGGATTGGGTTAGTTAGCTTGCCTTTGAATTGGATATAGCCTTTAGAGAGTGTCATTTATGTCTTTTACTTATATCTATAGCTACTATCATTGTGGATACCTAGAAGGAATTTCTATTTAAAGTGCCCTAGAAAAATGATATCTATGATAGACTTGGACTAAAGAGATATGATGCCAAGACATTTGCTACTAAAACTGTAAAGAATATAGTAACATTATCAGGGACAGAGTTTTCTTTTTCTTTTTTTAAAAAGGCATGTAAACTTTAAGAAGAATATATTTGTATAGAAAGTTAGGGTAGGAAAAAACTTCTATGACATTTTAAAGCTATTAAATTCATTTTAGGAAATCATCAATATGCATAGGATGCTAAAATGCATTTTAAAGGATAGGGTGCAAGCAAAGTGATATTTCGTATGGCAGAATTTTTTGAAAGCCATCTGCTGCATTAAGAACATTTGATATTTCACCATGGTATAGGTATTTGTCAGCAGTGTGACTCAGATGGCATGTAATTTGCTCTTGAAAGTATTCTCTTGCAGCCCTTTCGTTTTCAGGAGCCATTAAATGGAATTACCAACAAAAGTCTAGAGAACAGCAGTAGGCTGCCAAATAGCTGAGCTGTGGATCTTCAAAGCCTACTTTTGGTTTCTTGTTAGGATAAAAAAAACTTAATGTGTAAACTGTAATTATACTCATAAGTGACGTGATCCCAGGAGATGTGAGTACAGCCTCCACCCCCACCCCCACCCCTCCTCAGTGTTCATAGGAAAAGATAGTTGAAATCCTTTGGATTTCTCTCATTATGGTTTAGATATCCATGTAAACATATGGTCTTCATGACTGTATGAAGCCTGCAGTTCTAAAGGCAGTAGACACATTTGGCAGCAGGCAGGAATTAGCTAGGAGGGAAGGTTACAAACTGCATAATACTAGTACAGAAAGCTCATACTGTTTATGTCCACACCATATGGGCTGTGCAGAGTTCTTGAGAGCTGAGTCCTATTTTTTTCTAACCAGCATCTTCATTTTCCCCTATTCTTACCTTCGGTGCTTTTCATTTAGCAACAGTCCTTTCAATTAAATTTAGCAGGGCAGGGACTATAGCAAGTTTATTTCTGTGATCGATTCATCAGTGTTAGCCAGCCAGACGTTTAGGAATGCTGCCTGCCTTTGTTTATGTGACTGAATATACTTGCAGCTGTTTTGTGAGGATATCAATATAGATATTATATATAGTGAGGTATAAATGTATTAAATAAATGCATTCCAGTCCATATTGTCTTCAGCATTTCACTGAAGATTAATTGGGGCCACAGAGCAGCAAATAAAATATGGCATGATTTGGAGTGATTGATCTTGGAGTGATCAAATCTTTAGTGATGGGGAAAATGCATAAAGGTTTTGCTGCCAGCATTAGAATCAATACAATTTATAAACATGGGAAATTATATGGATAACTTTTTTCTTGCAAGATCCTCCTCTTCAGCTGTTTTGTAAAACTCTTTGATTTCTTATTTACACTGTATAAAACATAGAAGGAAAAACCTGGCATTGAGTTATCAACTGGAATTGAAACATTCCCTTTACCAGATCAGGTAGCATGCTTTGCTTTATCGTTCCAAGTCTGAGATATATTTTAACATTCTTGTAGTATTGCAGAACCTACTTCTCTGTGAGTTTATTCCACAGTGGTGCTGTAATATTTAAAAGGTACACCAGATTTAGAGTGATGAAGCAAAGACTGCATCAGGAAATTCCAAGAAGAAGATGAATGTTGTGGTCACATGGGCAGGGCCAATCATGTAGGTCTTTACCATGAAATTGTCACCCAGCTGGAATTTAGGGGCAAATATTTAATTGAAAGGACATGTGTGATTTGCCCAATTACATAGCTGCAGGTCTTTAAACTTTATAACAACGCACTGGAATATTTATTTATTTTTATTTATTTTATTTATTTATTGCATTTTTATACCGTCCCATAGCCGAAGCTCTCTGGGCGGTTCACAAAAATTTAAACCATGAAATCATTTTAAAAATATAAAACAAGCCACAATCTAAAAACACAAAATAACATACAATATAAAAATACAACCAGAATAAAACCAAGCAGCAGGAATTAATACAGATTAAAATACAAATTTAAAACAACAAGGATTAAAATTGAGTTAATTTAACTGTTAAAATACTGGGAGAATAAAAAGGTCTTCACCTGGCGACGAAAAGAGTACAAAGTAGATGCCAGGCGAACCTCTCTGGGGAGCTCATTCCACAGCCGGGGTGCCACAGCGGAGAAAGCCCTCCTCCTAGTTGCCACCTGCCTCACTTCCTTTGGCAGGGGCTCACGGAGAAGGACCCCTGTAGATGATCTTAGGGTCTGGGCAGGTACATATGGGAGGAGGCGTTCCTTTAGATAACCTGGCCCCAAGCCGTTTAGGGCTTTAAATGTTAGTACCAGCACTTTGAATTGGGCCCGGACCTGGATCGGAAGCCAGTGAAGTTGGAAAAGGACTGGCGTAATATGGTCTCAATGACCAGTCCCCATTAACAATCTGGCTGCCCTGTTTTGTACCAGCTGAAGTTTCCGGACCGTTTTCAAAGGCAGCCCCACGTATAACGCATTGCAGTAATCCAAACAAGAGGTTATTGAGCATGGATAACTGTAGCTAGGCTATCTCTGTCCAGATAAGGGCTCAGTTGGTATATCAGCCTAAGCTGGTAAAAGGTACTCTTTGCCACCGAGTTCACCTGTGCCTCAAGTGACAGTTCTGGATCCAAGAGCACCCCCAAACTATGGACCTGGTCCTTTAGGGGGAGTGCAACCCCTCCAGAACAGGGTGAACATCACCTCGCCGGACAGACGAACCACCCGCTAACAGTACCTCCGTCTTGTCTGGATTGAGTCTCAGTTTGTTAGCACTCATCCAGTCCATTACCGTGCCCAGGCACTGATTCAGAACAGCCACTGCCTCACCTGGGTTTGTTGAAAAGGAGAGGTAAAGCTGGGTGTCATCCGCATATTGGTGACCTCTCAGCCCACATCTCCGGATAACCTCTCCCAGCGGCTTCATGTATATGTTAAACAGCATAGGGGATAAAACAGAGCCCTGTGGAACCCCATGGCTTAAATGCCATGGCACAGAGCAATAATCCCCCAGCACCACCTTCTGAAAATGGCCATCCAAGTAGAAGCGGAACCACTGCAGCGCAGTGCCTCCAACTCCCAGCCCAGATAACCTATCCAGAAGGATACCATGGTCGATGGTATCGAAAGCCGCTGAGAGGTCCAAGAGAACCAACAGGGTCGCACTCCCCCTGTCCCTCTCCCGGCAAAGGTCATCCCACAGGGCGACCAAGGCAGTTTCTGTTCCAAAACCAGGCCTGAAACCCGATTGAAATGGATCTAGATAATCCTTTTCATTCAAGAGTGTCTGCAGTTGTCCTGCAACCACCCGCTCAAGCACCTTGCCCAGGAAAGGAATGTTCGCCACCGGCCTATAGTTGTTAACATCTTCCAGGTCCAGGTTAGGCTTTTTCAGGAGTGGTCTGATTACTGCCTCTTTTAACAAGACCGGCACCACTCCCTCTGTCAAGGAGGCATTTACAACCTCCTGGACCCAGCCGGGGTCCCATCCTTATTTGATGTAATTAGCCATGATGGGCAAGGGTCAAGCACACAAGTGGTCGACTGGACTTGGCCAAGCACCTTGTCCACATCCTCAGGCCTCAGTAACTGAAACTCATCCAATAAAACTGGACCAGACGGTGCTCTGAACGCCTCTACTAGCGGAGCTGCATTAAGCGTGGTGTCCAATTCAAGACGAATCTGAGCGACTTTATCTTCAAAGTGCCGTGCAAACTCGTCACAGCATGCTACCGAGGGTTCCACCATCTCTTGCCCTGGCCCAGAGTGTAGCAGGCCACGAAGCACCCGGAAAAGCTCTGCCGGACGACACTGTGAAGATGCAATGCTGGTGGAGAAGAACTGTCTCTTCGCCATCCTCACCGCCACAGAGTAGGCTCGATGAAGAGCTCTAGCCCGTGTCCGATCAGACTCAGCACGAGTTTTCCTCCACCTGCGTTCTAGCCGTCTCCCCTTTTGCTTCATTGCCCTCAGCTTAGGTGTAAAACAAGGAGCTGGCCAAGCTCTGCTCAGAGGGAGAGGGCGCTTGGGTGCGATCGTGTCAACCGCCCGGGTCATCTCTGCATTCCACAGAGCGACCTGGGCTTCGACAGGAGCACCGGCCATATCAGCAGGAAAATCCCCCAGAGCCTTCTTGAATCCATTGGAGTCCATTAGCCTCCAGGGGTGGACCATTTTAATAGGCCCCCCACCCTTGCAGAGGGGAAAGGATGTTGAAAGTCTAAACCTCAATAGAAAGTGATCCGACCATGACAAGGGGGTAGATGTTAGTTCCCCCACTTTCAGATCACCATCCTCCTGTCCACCTCAGAAAACCAGGTCAAGAGTGTGTCCTTTTACATGCGTTGGGCCGATGACATGTTGAGACAGCCCCATGGTTGTCATGGCAGCCATGAAGTCCTGAGCCACTCCGGATGCAGGAGCCTCCGCATGGAAGTTAATAATAATTTATTCTATGGAATAAACCCATAGAAATGTGATTCCATTACTGTAGCATTTAAAAGTATCTAAATCATCATCTTATATGGGTTTGGGAAAGATTTTTTCAGCAATCAGATTAAGGCTTTGTGCAGACATAGGGCAATATCAAACACAGCCACTTCATTTTGCTTTTGACATAGTGCTAATGTAAGTGACTTCTAACCCAACACAAGTAGTGCATGTTGGTGCAATAGGTTTCCCATGTTGTTGAGTGTTTAAAAGTCAAAAAGGTAGGGCCCAGGAAGATTCTCTTTTTCCTCTTCAAGTGTCTGGGTATAACCCAGGAGAGAATGGGAGAGAGGAAGAGGAACTTGGGTGATGTATAACGGTGTCCTGATTTCATTTGAGGCCAAAGGGGATGGGGTGGGGGCTCAATCAACTCCCCCATTCAAAGGCTGCATTCGGACAACACATTAAGCAACTGAGGAGGGGAACAATCGCCGCTCACAAACTACTGATGGTATGCTATTCTGCCCAAATAAGCAACTGAGAGAAAAAACTGGCTTGCAAGTTGTTTAGCTCAAAGCCAGTTGTTTAAAGTGTTGTGTGGAGGGGTGAATGTGTTAATGGCGTGTGGTGAGTGGGTTAAAACACAAGTCTGTAGAGGCAGGCAGCAAGAGCGACCAAAGCAGCGGCTGCCACTCTGCTACAACTGGTGCAACTTGCAGAGGCTGCTGGGATAGAACTGGGAGGACTGAGGGAGGAGGGAGGGTGGAGAGAGGGGTGGGCGCTATGTCAGTCAAATGCCGGGCTGACTATTAGTCCACTCAATGCCAGCCCCACCCACCCACAGTTGTATAGGAATATGTTGTCTGGGGAGTACCCACAAAATAACCAACTGTGAGTTGGCTACTCAACCCACCATTGACTAATGTATTGTCCGAATGCAGCCATAGTCTACTATATATACTGAACAATTTAAAATGTATTAGGCTTTGGGCCACAAAGTCCGATAATCACCCAGTTTTACACTTAGTGAAATTAGAGGTTGCTAGACAAACATCCTCTGATGCTATTAGTTCTTCATAGGCTCAATTTGGACGACACGATAGTCAATGGTGGGTTGACTAACCCTAACCCTAACCCTAGGGGGCACTCCCCACACAACATGGTAATAAATAATCAATTGTGGTGTGGATGAGGATCAGCGCTGAGTTGACTATGGTCCCCTCCACAAGGATTCGCTTTTGCGCCCGGTTAGGCGAATTTGCACACTATCCCTGAAGCGCCTTTATGCCTAATACCTCTGCACGAGAGGCGGCGACAAAAGGCGCTTCCCTCCCCTCCCCTTCCCTCCCCGACGCTCCCCAGCTGGCTGGCTGGTAGGCTGTGGGCAGCAGGCGAGTGCTCCTCCTCCTCCTCGCCTTCCTTTACCCCCTCTTCTTCCTCCTCCTCCCGCCGGGCCCCCCGCCACGGGTGCCGAGCAGGAGGTGCCCCTCTTGCGGGGAAGGAGTCGCAGGCGGGCGGGCGGGCGCCCAGAGACAAAGCAGCCGTGCTGCCCACAGCCTACCAGCCAGCCAGCTGGGGAGCGGCGGGGAGGGGAGGGAAGCGCCTTTTGACAGCCTGATCCCCTCAGCAGGAGCCGGAGGACAGTGGAGAGAGAGGGGTGCGTGAGAGCTACTGGGCGCTGCCAGGCACCTTTGGCTGCCTTGGAAATGTGGCTGCTTTCGTGACTGGAGGGAAACTGGCTGGCGACTGGGGGCTGAGGCGGTGGAGGAAGAGATGCAAACGGGATGGGAAGCTGCTGCCGCCGCCGCCGCTCCTCGCAAGTCACGGCGGGCTCGAGCTGCCGAACTGTCCCTTCCGCTCGCCGGAGCAGCAGCCCCCTCCTCATGCTGCTCCGGCGAGTGGAAGGGACAGTTCGGCAGTTCGAGCCCGCCGCGACTCGTGAGGAGCGGCGGCGGCAGCAGCTTCCCATCAAAATGCGCTTTAATGGACGGAGCAAAAAACCCCGCACTATTTAACGCGCATTCGATAATGCGCACAATTGGGGAGATAACGCGCCTCTACGCCCCATTTGCGCTCCTCTCTTGTAGAGGTAATTTTTTAATGAGACTTGAAAGAGCTTTAAATCGCTGTTGTAGAGGCAGCCTATGGCAGCATTCGGATGACACAATAGTCAAAACAACTGACGATTGTTTTCCCCACACCAGTTGTTTATTGTGTTGTCCGAACTGAGCCACCGAGTTGCTAATGACACTTGGGATAAGTTCTTCTTAACAGTTCCTAACTCAAGATATCTGTTTTGGCTTTTCTTTTCAAGAGCCCTGCTATTGAAGACAACAAAGAATAAAAGCTGGATATCATGGGGAAGAGCTTTCACTCTACATTTTAGTCTCTAGTGCCTAATTAGCAGACATGTATGACCAGTTCTCAGTAGTTCCTATGGGAGAAAGTATATTTATTTTTTCCTTTATTTTCTTTATTTATTTACAACATTTATATGCCACTCCACATCGAAACAGATTTCATGAACAATAAAATATTAACAATAACAGATAAAAAGAATAAAACACAACATTAAAACATATAAAGAATAAAACAGCATATTAAAAGTTTATAAAAAATAGAATACCAATAAAAACTATGGCTGGTCAATCAAGGAAGGCTTCTTGAAATAAAGATGTCTTCAGCAGCCAGGCACCAAAAACAACACAATGTTGGTGCCTGCCTGTTCTCCAGAGGCAGGGAGTTTCACAGAACTGAAGACTCTACTCTGGGTGGACTCCAGTCAGGCCATAGGTCCATGCAGAACCAGCAGGAGCATCCCATCTGATGACCTTAGTAACTGGGCAGGTTGATAAGGGAGAAGGCATTCTCTCCAGAATACTGGACCCAAGTTGTTTCGGAGTTTATTCTTTAAGCACTTTCTGAAGAATTAAATAATCCCTGTTTTTCAGGTGGGAGATCTTTGTCTTTCTATACAACAGGGCAGGTATTCTACCCACATACAACATCTCCAGACACAATGCTAACTGTAGTTGAAAGACTGGGGCATTGAGCCATCTAACCCAATACTAATTACTCTCATTGGCAACAGCTCTCCAGGATTTCAGCTATTTCAGCACTGCTATTTGAGGACACTATGAATGGAACTTCGGGGGACTGACACATGGACTTTCCACTTGCACAGTATGTTCCCTAACACAGAGCTAAAGTCTCTCTTCTAGTACTCACTTTTTTAAAAAATATTTAAAATTATTTTAGGCTTCCTATTAAGGGTAGAATGCAAAAGCTACTTATTGACTTGAAGCAAAGAGAGAAAACTGGTGATGCCCCCTTACTTTCTAGTAATTGTCCCCAAAACAGTGAAGGAGTACAAAAAATGGGAGAAATTAAATTTAAGATGGAAGAGGGCAAGGAAGGAAGGGCCAAACTTTTGACATTCTGATCCTGTAACATTAACATTTGTAATGAAAATCTCCATACTACATGTACTTCAGCAGATAAGAGATGGGGGAAAAGAACATCCAGCTTCCTCCATGGTTATATTGCCTATGTTTCATCTAATCCAGAGCTCCAAGTATAAAAGGTAGCATTCCTTAGTGACAGTACTTCTTAGAGCTATAAAGACTGATAAAAGAGCTATAAAGACTGATCTCTTCCGGCAGGCCTACCCAGATGATTTTTTAATGATGTATTGGTTGTATGTGCTTTTAATCAGTTTTGTGTATTTTAGGTTTGATGGTGTTCCCCACCTCGATCCGGAGGGAGAGGCAGGTAATAAATAAATATATTATTATTATATTATTAGAGACTTTGTGTATATAAGCCAACAAATAGACTACACTCATTCCTGCAGATCGCTTTCTGACAGATTGAAAAATAGTCTTCATTTTCTTTCATATCTCCAGAACACCATCTGGGAGAGTACACAACAGAATGGATATTGCTCATGCAAAATGAGTGTGGGGGGCGGGGGAAGGGAAGGAATGGTAGCATTTTGCAGTGTGTGAATTGTATCTTGGGGAAGTTGGTTGGCTGGTTCTTATGGCTTTTGCATTGGTCTCAGTGAGCAAGAGAGGGAAAGGAGGTAAATTGGCTTTTGGAGCTGTGGGTAAGGGGGAAGGGAAATGTCCATTGGTAAGTCATGTAACATCTCACCAAAATCAAGGCTCTAAATGATACTTCAGCACTACTGTCAATATATGCAACCATATTTGCCTAAATGGCCAGGAGCCATCTGAAATTGAAGCTTGGGCAGACTGAAGTCTGAGAAATACAAAGAATGCATTTGGCAATATTCATACAATAAAGCTCTGAATATTGGCAGGCTGCTGTAAATCAAAATCCAACTCCACAATAATGATTTGCATATTAATTTGAATTCTTTGATCTTCTAACCTTTCTCCCATTGAACTTACGTTTCACTACTGATACTCAGATTAGAGTAGTTTTGCACATTATGGACTAGTTCCACCATAAAACACCTTACAGTTCCTTCTTCTACAACCTAGAAAGTTTGCTTACAGAGACTTAGGTCTGATATTCAGCAGCTTGTCTTGGTAGATTCTCAGAGCTGATAGTCCTGGTTATGAATGTTCTTTAACCTGCTGTGAAGGCAGGCATAAAGGTATGACTATGAATAGCAGCAGCCTGATTAGTAATCCTGAAAAGAACAAGGGGATCTGCCATTCTGAGTATTACAATTCAGTGCTCTTAGTTGTGCAGTTCTGTCCAAGGTGAAATATGCACAGTTATGTTCTGGACAGAACAGGATGCTCTCTTGTCGTTTAGCTGCCCAGATATCACTTTTTAAAGCTTAACATTTTCTTCAATCATAGAACTTTCAAAATTTGGAATTTTTGATGGAAGAAATTACAAAATTTGGAATGTGTGTGGAGGCAGGGATGTAGTAGAAGAGAAGTCGTGGTTGCAGAATATTGGAACTACACAGGCTCAGGGATGGATGAAGGAGGATCAGGGATACAAAATATACTTATCCAGGCTAATATCCATTGAAAACCCTCTGATTTCTGAGCCTTTATCACCCTGCCAGTTTATTTTCATGTTTTGTTCCATTATAAAAAATGTAAGGAGAAATTTTCAGGATTGATAATATCTCTGTGTATATTATATTCCATTTCTCCAGGGTATGCTCCTAGCCATATATAAATTTCTAATAGTTATGATCATATGCTATATAGCAGCGGTGTTGAACCTCAGGCCTTTGGCCCATCTGGGGTTGCAATTCAGGGCTCTCCAGATGACCATGCCTTTTTTCCCTGGCCCCTCCCCTTTCTCCTGGTTGCCAATCAGTTTGTGGTTTCCCAGCTTTGGCACCATTTTTTCCATTCTGAAAGGTTGTAATGCTGTCCTAAAGCCAGTAAGAGCTTTAAGCTCAAATATCCTTGTGTATTTTTGTATTTTGACCTGTCTGTTTTGCCTTTGGTCCTGCCCATGACTGCAATACGGTCCCCAAGAGCTTCTCTAAATTGAATTTGGCCCTAGGGCTGAAAGAGGTTCAACACCCTGTTGTATTGATTGCTTCCAAGAAGGCATTGTAAAGTTTTTCCATCTTTTCTTCCGTAATGATTTTCTGCAGTTAGAAAACGGATGGAAGAAGTTGGAAAACAAAGGGTTATGAGTAGAAGATGATGACATCTGGACTACCCGTACATTCACTGACTGAGGCAGCACAATAAAAGCCCTGCCCGGGAGCACGATGTCAGTTATAAGTGCTGAAAGGCCCAACTAACAATGCTACACAGAGGGTGTCATTAGCACATATTGCTGATTCAACTTTTTTAATCCTTAGTATAAAAAGAAAAAGAGGGAAAAGAAGGATTTAGCAGTTCTACTTCAAATCTATACATAAATATAAGTACTTCATATATCTAAATAAGCATCCGTACCAGAATGTTGACAGTCTCTTTGCAACTGTATCCACTTTTACTGTCCATCTGTTAATTCCCACATCACAGGGATGCAATTTAAAAGTGCATGAACATGATCTATTATCACAGATTATAGTGTATGATCTATTATCACTGATTTTTCAAGAACAAAATTCATACAAGCAATATGCAAATACCAGTTCTTCTATTGGACTCTATCAAACTTTTATTTTTATGAACAGCTATTGGAATCAACCAGCTTCTGAGACAGAAAACATTACCTCAACTTGTGAAATGTAAAGGAAGCATCTTTATATTAGTGCTATTCAGACATTACTCAGTCTGTATGTATCTAGGCTTTTTCAGAAATTATACTGAATAGGGGGTGGGCTAATGAGCATAAGTGGACACAATCCTGCTCTCTATGCTTTCAGTTAACAACTGAACAATGCTATTAAGTCAGATTATTCCATCTGTCCTAGTACTACCTACCAGAAAGTGTCAAAGGTCTTTTTCAGTTTTGTCTGGATCTTTTTAACTGAAGATACAAGGGATCTTCTGCATGTACTATATAATCACTGAGTTATTGTCCCTTCTAACACCATTTCTCCAAAGTGTCTTCTTTCTCAAAAACCTGCCAGTACAAGCGATCTAGATATTTGTTTTGCTCTTCAGTGGAAGAAATCTACAAGGGGCTCATCTACATCTGTGAGCCTTCTGGGATTGGGGGGGGGGGGGAAGGATCCTGGGCTTTCCCACTTCTGGGATCATTCCCCAGCATGCATGCGCCTGCGCGTCATCCCGGAAATGAGGAAGGATGTTCCAGGATGCCATTTTTTTTCCAAATCAGAGACAGAGCGTGAGCGCAATCATGCACCAAAGTAAGTGTTTTAAAAAACAAATGTGATAGCCATCGTTGTGATGGCAAAACTCCCCCCTCACCCCCAATGGGCATAGAGCCCCCTCATAGAGCACCATGCTTCCATACCTTCTTCCCCACTTCTCGCGGGGAAGAAGGGATGATCCCAGGAGCGGACACCCCACTGCCCATGGACCTTGGGGCTGAACCGGGACTGCGGTAAAATTTGGGAAAATTGTGGTCCCAGTTATCATGGGCAAGGTGAGTGGTCATCCCTGGTTAACCCTGGGATCTGCTGTGTGTCATTTAGATGCTCAGGCCTGACCATGTGACCAGCCCGGGATAAATTGCTGGTGTAGGTCTTCCATAGCCTGTAGTTTAGACATCATCCTATTTGGCTTTGACAAAATTTAGAGAGGCTACTATTTATATTTTATATATAGCTGAGTATTATTTTCATGCTGCTTACACTTGAACCTACGTTGTCAAACTGACTCCCTCAAAGGTTTCATGAAGGGATTGAACGACAGATGAGCAAGTCTTGCGGGAAATCTACAGATACTTTTAACTTTATCCCTTTTAATTAGAAACTCATTTCTTGCAGGCCTAATGGAAGGAGTAGGATTTAATGTGCCTGGCATACAGCTGCATATTAGGCTTCCATTTACACATACTTAAATAATTAATTATGAGAAGTCATTCATGGCAAGAGTGGAACAACATCTTCTAAAACTGATGCTTCACAGTTGACATTATGAAGTAGGGAATTGTAGGTTCATAATGAGCCATTAATATTATTTTGTATAGTTCCATGTATATAGTTTTAAGAGTTTTATTTTTCTTCAGTAGATGTTCCCACTTATTAATTGTTTTTAATATCATAATCTGAAATGTGATGTTGAAACGTTTGAACTGAAAGCTTCTGTGATGACATTGCAGTACAGCAACTGGCTGCAAATGGGGGATCGAGGAGCTTATTTCATTGAAATCTGTTCCATCTTCCAGGCTTTTATGATGCAACTATTGGAAATTGGGGGCTCCCATGTCCTAGGCAATTTGGCAATGGGGCATGGAAACCTTCATTTTTGTATGCTTCTCTAGTAGGGAGAGGTGAGTACAGAGAATGGATCTTTTCCACCACCATCATCACAGACTCCCAGGTCCTAAGCAGTAATGCTGGTACTTGTTCCCTCTATGTACCCCTTTCCACAAGGACAGATTTTTTTTTTTAAAAAAAATGTTCTGATCAGGGGCCCAAAAGCAATCAATCAGAAAGAAATCACAATTAGAACCCAAGCAGCATTCAAGTCCAGTGAAGAATGTCATGGGAAGACTTACAGTCAGAAGTAGCATCAGGAGATGGTGCTGGAGGGATCCAAATAGCCAGGCAGGAAATCAGACAAGGGTAAACAGAGATAAAGCAGAGTACTGCTAAAGCAGGTATTTGTCAGCATAATGAAACTCATAATATGTGGGTAGCTTCAGCTCACCTATAACAAAGACAAGGCAGAGTCTACAAAATGACCCTTGAAAGTGTTTATGCCCAGACAATGACTGTCACCCTTGTTTGTTTCAGAGTACCTCCTCATGACATTCAAACTCAGCATGGTTTCCTCAACATGTTTGTTAACCATGCAGAAACCACCCTGAGAACCCATGACTTGATGTTGGGTTGTTCAGGGTGGCATGTTTTCAGACTGGATTGTTGTGACGTACGAACCTAGCAGAGTGGCTTATGTATGGCTTCTTGGAAAGGGTTATAGAGTGCAAGAGCAGCGAAAAACCTGGTTGCTCCTTGTGATTTTGCTTGTTCTGCCTCCATCCTCCTTTGCCTTCTGCTCTTCCTCTGATACACTGATAAGAAATTACACTTGTCAGTTTACTCCTACAGTTTGTCTCCTCCCTAGACAGTGACACTATTTTTTCCCACCTTCGGGGAGATTTGCAGAAATGTAACTTTTTTAAAAAAAATCTGAGAAATGTGTACATATCCACAGTAATTACTGCCCTTATTTGCAGTAACTGCTGAGCTTTAATGAAGTTGCACAATCTCCAACAGTTAAAAATAGTAGACTGCTGAGGTTGTGCCACAAAGGCCCCTCTGGAGCAGGTAGGAGCACTACAGGGGTAACAAGCTACAGCAAGCTGCAGAGCATGTGATTATCTGTTGAGTGTAACATGGGTTAACAATTGAGCAACCAATCCACTGTGGTTAATTTTCAGCATGGCTTATTGTGACATGTGAAGCAGCCCAATGAGTTCAAATACTCCAAGTAGGACTTGGCATCGAACTGGGGAAATTCTGGTTCAAATGCCAGCGATTTTGATGTAATCTAGTTTGATGCGGACAACACATTTCACAGCAAACTTGCATAAGCCATTGCTACCTTCTCAGATCCATTTGGGATACAGCATAAGCTTAGAAATATAGGATGGGAAGTTCATTCTCTTGAGTTGAAAATAGTGGAATAGTACCTCCTCAGTTGATATTAGTACTTAAGAAAAGTCCTGCTGGATCACTCTAAAAGTTCATCTAGCCCAGAACCCTGCTTTCTCAAATTGGCCCACGAGATGCCTTCGGAAGCCCACAGGCAGGGCTTAGACAGCCCTCTCCTACTGTTTCTCCTCAATAACTGGCATTTTCTGGCATATTCCATATTTCCAGAGCGGCTAATAGTCATTGATAGACCTGTTCTCCAGGAATTAGTGTAATGCTCTTCTAATGCTATCTAAGAAAGTGGCCATCACCACACTGCAAGCAGAGAATTCCATGGAATACTTCCTTTTGTCTTTTGTTACTATTGGCCATCAATTTCATTAGGTGACTGATATTGTGAGAGGAGGACAAATGTCTCTCTGCACACTTTCTCCACTTCATGCATCATTTTACAAAACGATATAATCCAAATTACTGTCCCTTTTATGTACTAGGATGCTGATATATTCAAAAATTAATACAATAAGAGCTTTTCTCTGATGATATTTTAAAGGTTATCTAGCTGACTCCATGGCAGAAGGAGAATATAGATGGCTGTGTGGGAAAGAATGGAGTCAGAATGAGACATCTTGGTTTCTTAGAGACTCCAGGTCCCCACATCCTTTCCTGCACAGGCTGTACAGCTAAAGAGTCTCAGTAACCAGTGCTTACTGCACTCTTACAGTCTGTTAAGAGTAACAGATGACTCACTCTTCACTGGAAGCAGCACAGTACCAAAGTGTGAGAAATGCCCTTGTTTCACACAGAATTGCTACATAATATTGGGCACAACAGCTTTTCCTCTTAGAACACATTTTCTCCACTGCCCAGAATGAGAAAGGAGAGACCATGTTCCAAATAGAAATTTCTTTCAAAATTGTTGAACTGCAGCCATCCAAATACAATTAGTAAAAACTGAATGTGCCTCCCCACTGCTGTGAAGCAGCCCCCCTCAGGAGAATGGCATGGGAATAATAATAATAATAATAATAATAATAATAATAATAATAATTTATTTCTTACCCGCCTCTCCGTCTGGATCGAGGCGGGGAACAACAACATGATAAAATACATAAAACTGATTAAAACATGACACATATTATTAAAACTGCATAAAAATCCTAAAACATCCTAAAAACATCCTTAAAACATTCTAAAATTCCACTGGATATGCCTGCCGGAAGAGAACAGGGAGCTATGGGATACACCATGTCAGGGTCCATTCCTAGGGGTCCCAACAAGCATGGCTTCACTGAGGCAGGGCAGACATGATGTGTCCAACTCTGGGAACTGCATGCAGCCTTTGTTGTATCCTCATAAGGACTATTCCAACCTGTGTGAAGCTGGCTCCATTCATTAATGGATAAGGAAGTAATAGGGCACCAAAGAATTTGTGGTGGCTGCTCTAAAAAAGTGGAATTTTCTGTCCTTCGACACTTGATGGACATTTTCTAGAAGCATTGTAAGACTACCACAATTTGGGCTACTTTATGGCCAGTATTTGGGGAGGGTAGGTGAAATTTCATAGTACAGTCCTCTCCATGTTTACTGGAAGTGAGTTCTATTATGTTCCATGGAACCTATTCCCAGTGAAGTGTGTATAGGATTGAGCCTATATCTTTGATAATTTTGTTTTTTATAAACTTTGAACATTTAATAATAAAAGTATGGGTTGTGTAACCTCTGGGATTTTCTCTCTTCTTTCATACACAATTTATGTGCTAAAATATACAAAGACCCAATACTGTCAATATTAAGCACTTATAATTCTGAGCGATTTAAATGGCATGTTTAAATCTTTCCCATTAAAGTGGTTAACTTTGAATGGATTATGCCAATAATAATAATAATAATTAATAATAATAATAATAATAATAGGGACAGGGTTCAGCCCTCAGGACTGAGATTTTAAAAATGTTGGATTTAATTGAGATCACAACTTCACTGTTGAGGTATGTGAATGCCATTCTGTACTACAGGACTTAGAAAGCAATTAAATCCTAACACCTAGATCTACTGACTGGAGAGGTTTAGGATGGGGTGGAAGTGCTCTTCTGTTTTGGGTGGATGGGTGATGTTCACCCTGGTAGCCCTAATATGCCTAGATCTACTGTCAGTGGTGTTTTTGCTAGCAGTAGGCCCCAAAAGGGGTGTTCTAGGGTTGGATTGCAGAAGGTCTTAGTTCTGCTGGATCTATAGCTCTTCTATTTCCCCAAGAGGCCCAGGATTGGGCCCATTACCTACACCAGTGCCAGGCCTAGCCCAAGCACTACTTTGGTCTTTATAATTTTAGAGTCAGAATCTGATTCAGAGGTATACCAGGTTGATTTAAAACCATGTTCAGTTGTGGGGCCTGCTTTCTCCTCTGATGTTAGGCCAAGGTAGGGGAGCTGGTTTGGGTCTCCTCCAAATTTGGAATGTCAGAATAGTGAAAGCCCGGCCTCCCATCTGATTACAGGCTGAAGGAGAGCAAGACTCCCTTTTGGTCACAGCTGCAAGATAAGGCTTTGAGTCTAACCTCTAATTTACAGCCAGAGAAATCTTCTGTGGCAATCAAGCATTGGGAATGGGATTCAGGAGTATCACAGAGGGTGAAGAAAGAACAGAGATACACTGTTCAGCACAAGGCTTGATTATGGACTGGAGTTCCCTATCACTTTAATCATCAGAAGGAGGGCTCAAACAGTGCCCCCCTTGCATTTAAGCCAGTGTTTAGGCTAGCTGGCCTTTACTGAGAACATTCCATCTTTATTGCCCGAAGCCATCATCTGAGTTGCCTGACACTCTTCTCACCTGGACTCTCCATCAAATCTTGATCTTTGTCTGTTTGAACCTTGAGAACTTACCTGGAAAGATCCTGAATCCTGGACTTAGTCTACCTGGATTGTAGAGGCTCTCCACTACCTAGTGCTTTTGTTCTTGCCTGAAATTACCATCATTTTAATTGCCCAAGGTATTGATTTGCCTGGACTTATGAATTATGAACTTGAGATTTCTCTGTTTTGGAACTGTTACTGGGAGCTGGAGCTAGCCTGCTGAGCCTGTGTTGGAAATGTCATTTTAAAAACCTATAATGCTTCCTTGCCTGGGCTTATCATGACTCTTGGTCTTTGGTCTGTCCTGACACACTTATCATGGGTATTCCAAAGTAAAATCTATTATTGGACCAATTTCTGCCTGTGTGCGTAAATTCTAGCTTGTAACTTACTCTTGGACATGTCTGGAATGATTTCTTTTTGGCCTGGATTTGTTATGACCCTTGACCTTGACTTCTTCTGAAACATAGAGTTTCCAACTTAGGAAACTATTGTTGGACTGATCTCTGGCATGGTTGTAGCTATTAGCCTTGAACTGTTTATTGAACTAAGCAATGTGCCTATAGCTTCTGCTATAGTTATATGATTTCTAAGAACAGTTAAGCATTTGCCGTGAGATTTACTACAATAAAAAGTCTCACTGGTTTTGGTATTTTATGCCAGAGTGTGTGCCATGACAGCCAGTTTGGAGCCTGACATCTCTTAGGACTAATCTGTGGTGCCTGAAGAGATCCATGTAAGTCAGGGGAAATTAGGGAACCTACCACAGATCATTTGCACCTCTCTACTCCCTGTGTTTCAGTATCTGAGTCAACCACTCTGCTTTCATTTGCCTTATGCTGCCCAGTACTCTCTAGAATCCAGAATATCATTACCTTGGCCATGATCACTAGGGAATATCATCATCATGATTATGAGTGTCCATGGGAGTTGGTTAGAAAGGGTAGATCTTGATAATGATTTGATAGATCTCCGTCCTACTCATCTTCCTATACTCCTTGGGGAGACTCTTGGTGTTATGGAGCCTGTTGCAGCTGGGACCAATTGCCATTTTGGCATAGATACAAAAATAGGTTCCTTTCACCATGCTACAAAGACCATCACCAATGTTATCTGTGACAGCTACGGTCTTGAAATCTGTAGACTTAAAACTGAAGACTATTTAGATTCAGAGGATCACACCAGCCCTAGCAAAATCCCTGATATCCTCTGCACTTCCTACCTCAACACCAAATATACTCACTATGTCCTCATTGACACCAAAGCCCTTAGTTTCACTACCATATCTCAACCTTGGCGGTGCTGAAGGCCATGCCTTTCTCCTCTATAGTATCAATTCTGTCCTCACTGCCAATGTCTGTCCCAGTAACATTATCTTCTGTAGCACTGCCATTTGCTTCATTACCAGTGGTTTGGAGTTTGGTGCAGGCCATTACTTCAGGATCTGAAAGCTCTTCAGTCACACCCTTTATAAAGCTAGCAGGCACAAAGAGGAGAGGACTATCTAACTTGGAATCGGTCTATCTCATTCCCTCACTGCGGACAGATATGCTGAGCATTAGCAGTTTGAAATGCAGCCCTTGGCCATGAACTACAGTAGTCCGCTCCCATCAAGAACCCTGTCCAAAGCGAATGAACAAAATATGACCCCAAGAGTAAATTGGTTCAGATGTAACTACAGATCTGCAGAATAGAACTGTACAGCACTAAAAGTCTTGAGTGAACCAGTAACAGATGAAACAACTGAGAAGTATCTACACCATATACATAGAAACTAGAGTATCAAGACAGATCAAATGAAACATATGCAGGGCAGAATAGCTGTAAAACTTCAAAAAGGGGTTTGGTTTGATTACATCAAGTGACAGCATGAAAAGAAAACCTATTAGACACTAACATTTTCTTAAGAAAAGGAGAAGGGGGAGAGATGTAATTATGGTAGAAATCAAAGTCTTTCACAAGTGGGTATATAGAGGGGATTAGTTCTAGAGAACTCTAGCAGAGAATTTAACTCTCAATCACTAGGGAAAAAATTATTGTATCTATCTTATTCTTGGATCATATGTGCTCCAAGACAGCCATAAAATATCATATCCCTGGGGAGGTGTTGACACCAGTTTGCAAGTAAAACAATTTTCATTAAGAACTTTTCCTTTCCAGAAAACAATATATGGTAAAGAAATAACCAGGGTCAGCCCACAGTGTAAAGTATGTAACATCCTGGAAAAATCAGAGATCTAAATCGTGCAGGAGCTTACATGAATAGAAAAGGGTCCCCACTGCAGAAGTTCACCTTCAACATGTGAAGGGTAGGGTGACAAGGATGGTGGGTCTAGCTAGCATGCCTGTTCTTACTCTCCCACTGCACGTATTCTTTAAACCCTAAAGATGAACACCTGAATAGTGCTTTTGTCCCTACAAATTTCAGTCATTGACTCGACCACAGAGATGACACTTGGCCCTTTTCTTTGTGTTGGCAGTAGTGCTATAGTGGAAAATCTTGAAATACAAATCCCCATGCCCCCAAGGAGAGTCCAAAATGTCAGGCTGCTGAGTAGATTCATATCAACAAACCTAGCAGTTTTCATTTTTATCAGGAGCAGGTCTTTTGTAAAGCTAATGGGTCTTAATTGCCCATTCATGACCAAGTCACCCCAAAATAATTTTCATTACAGCAGAAAAGTCCCCTAGAGCCCCCTGGAATCCATTAGTCTCCAGGGGTAGACCATTTTAATAGGTCTTCCACTCTTGCAGAAGGGAAAGGCCACTGAGAGTCTAAACCTCAATAGGAAGTGACACAACCATAACAAGAGGATAGACGTTAACCCCCTCCACACACACACACACACACATTTTTAGATCCTCCTCCTCCTGCACAGCTGAGAAAACCAGATCAAGGGTGTGTCCTCTTACATGTGTTGGGCTGATAAAATGTTGAGACAGCCCTATGGTTTTCATGGCACCCTGAGCCGCCCCACATCTAGGAGCCTTGGCATGGAAGTTGAGATCCTCCAGAACTATAATCCTATCAGTTCTCAACACCAAATCTGAGATCACTTCCATCAGTTCAGGCAGGGAGTCTGATGGGTAGCAGGTGGGTGGTACAGCAGCAAAATCTTTAATCTGTCCCAGATGCCCAGCAGCAAGGTATAGACGCTCAATATTAGCAGTTAACGAAGCTTAGAGAGGGAGATAAGAGTTCCTATAGCAACCCCCTCCCCAATCCTCATGCTGGTTAAATTAATTACAAAGTAGCAGAATCAACCATTAAGGCACAATATCAGTTGATAGTAATCAGTAGCACATAAGCCAAAGAGAAATACAACAGAACTTTCCAATGCATCGAGGCATTCAAAGCACATAACTAATAACCATTTTCCCAAAAGTACTAAATGCAGGAAATAACAACCAGGTTTCTTAGAACTTTTGTTCACTAATCTCTCCCAATCTATCTTCCTGGTGTAGTTCTTAGGGCTCCTGCTGAGACAAAGGGGATGGAAAGTGGTGTTATTTGGTCCCTTATACTCTGGGTGTTCCTGATGCTTCCTGAAAACCAAAAAATGTTGACTGGCACTTCTGAATTTGTGGGCAAGGAACTCTGGAGGAATTTCTGGCTGTAAACTGTAAGCCGCCTTGGGAGGGCTTTTGGCCTGAAAGGCAGCTAAGAAATGTTATAAATAAATAAATAAATAAATAAATAGATAGATAGATAGATAGATAGATAGATAGATGCATTGTTTGTTTTTCAGTATGCCAACCAGAGTCAGGTGTTTTAATGAAGCATATAGCCCTATAACTCTCATCTGCTCAGCTAAGTTGTATAGTCTGTTTTATGACATGTTGACCCATTTGATTAGAGCATCTCATTCAGTAGCACAAGTAAAGAACTGAATTATCCAACTTATCTCCATCTCTATCTGTTTATAACACTGAAAACTTCCACTAATTCTAGTTTAAATGAATAATATTGAATAACAGAGTTTGTCCTTTATGTTTGTATTAACAATATGTCAACATTTAGGAGGCAGCATTGCTATATCTTCTAAAGCTTTAATCTTAAACATACTTACTTGGAGATTTAAATCAATGGGACACTGCCAAGTAAACATTTTTAGGAGCTGGACAGGCAAGGAACCATAGACTGACCTTCCAATATCTATCAGATGAAAATAGGTTCACTTACTTTCCATTATATTATATAATAAGACAGTAGCCAAGATTGGTTTAAAACAGGAAGAATTGCAGTGACTGTGGGCCCCTTTTGACTCTCCACTAACTGAATACCTATCTCTAGAATAATAAAGGAATCACAAACCTGTAGAAATAGCACTGATAGCAGAAATGCATTGCTGCCACCATCCAGAAAAGACACATTTTACATTTAGATTAGTATTTACTCCATAAGTAGCTAATTCTTCCATGTGAATGCAGATTTTTAAATTAATATGAAATCTTGTGCCCTGTATACAGTGTTTTGCCCATGTGCAATATCAAGGTGCTCTTGGGAGCTATTGTTTGAAGCTGTTGTTAGGGGAGGGGGCATGGCTCAGTGGTAGAGCACCTGTTTTGCATGCAGAATGTCCCAGGTTCAACCCCCAGTATCTCCAGGCAAGGCTAGGAAACCATGGGGAGCCATTGCTAATCAGTGTTGACAATAGTGGGCTAGATGGACCAATGGTCTGTCTTCATGTAAGGCAGTTTCCTATGTTCCTATGAATCACATAGTATGGCATGCCGATGCATCATCATGTTATTTGGCCCCTTTTAATTGGTTGTCTTTATGTGGCCTGATCATCACGTGATGATGCCATGTGATGTTTAGTCACCATCGCTGATTGCCAGCATGAAGATGAACCCACAAAATCCTCCTCCTCGAAGACAGAGTTGTGGTGGCTATGACAACAATGAAGGAAGTGGCTAATGAGACTGCTTCAAGTATATCATTGGGGGGGGGGGTCTAGGTGGGAGGGCAACTGAAAATTTAGGGTGAGGATCTGTGTACTACTTTAGTGAGCGTGCTCTGAAGCTCACAATCAATTCTGAAATTAATAGTGCATTCATAATACATTGATCCAGGCTCACTAAAAAGGCAAGGATTACAAATGGATGAGTTTTGACCAACAAGCCAAGTAATTACGAAACTGTGCAACATCACTAATTCAACTCTGTGTATTTTTAAACATTGTCAGTGAAAACTTGCCCCCAATATACTATAAATTTTATCATTTGAAAAATTGGTAGCATTATTATAACTGGTATCAGAACAAGACAGCTAATGTTTTAGCAGCCAAATCAGTACAATTTTAAATTAACACTTCACTATTTTATAAATATATTAGATGAATTTCATAAATATTCTATTTGTATTTCATAAAATTATGCTTGTTTCTAATAATTTTTTCATGCAAATTGGAAAAAAAAATAAACATCAGCGTATCTCAAACTTTTAAAGTTTCTCTCTGGATTGCCTATATGGTATCTTTTCTAAGTCAAACAAGAAGTCTTTAGCAAATGAACACTTGCCAGATACACAGTAGCTTCCATTCTTCTCTTAGTAAATACCTCTGAGTTATTCTGGGTGTTTGTTTACAATAGTAAATTCCAACCATTGCTCAACAGCAAACAAACCTAACCCTTGAACTTAAAATTGCTGTTCCTGTTACAGGTCTACAGTTTCACTGCAGACACCACAATGTTGTTTTCCATTGATTGCATACCTGGCAGCTCTGATGGCTTATCTCATTTGTGCCCAGCTGCAAACATTGTTTTACAGTTAAAAATTACTGAATTAATTATCCACTCAAGCATTACGTAAAATAAATAAATATATCAATGTGCAGCACATTGTTCTGCATGTGTTTAAATAAATGAGCTTACTTCCAGGGATGTCTAGTTAGTGATGCAGCCTTAGACCGTATGGCTTCAATCTTTGTCCTGAGTCTCAATCTTAATTGAAGCAGGTCCTCCTGGAGTTTTCCTTGTTAAATTGTACTAATCCTTCCCCACTTTGACATAACACTAATCTTGACCCTGTGAAAAGAAGCTGCACCTACCAATTCTCTTCAGAAAATACTTCAGGTAGCTTCTTTTCTAACAAGGCAGCAACTGCACAAACAAAATGTACATTTGTGCAAACCCTGTGCAGGAAAAGTCAGATTGCCTAGAAATAGAAAAACACATTTTCTATTTAAAAATAGGCATGCCTCTGTAGAAGGTCAGAAATTGCCTAAAATAAATTTTGTTGAGGTTTGTCACGTCTTTCTGTGTGATTCAGCCAAAGAGCTTGTGTCATTTTATGAATGCAACTGCATGTAATGAACAGTTGCCATACCAATAGCTAGGAAGAACACATTACTTATGGGTACCTCCTCCACATTGACTACCTACACTACCTCCACATGTACTGTTGTAAAATGTCTTGGAAATACAAAATACTATGATAAATTACTCATTACTGAAGGTAAATGCATCCTTCTTTCCCCCATATTTATGGAAGACTATATATATGTTATTGCTTGGGAATGAGGACCATTGCAAGATAAAAACTATATCAATAATTAAACCAGTAAAAGGCTTACATATTTTGGCCAAAGATCACAATTTAAAATCAGCATATAAAACATTAAGAAAATGAATAAAATTAAACAAAATTTAGCATATGCAACTATAAAACATTGCAATTAAAAGGCTAAAACAGGAATTAAAATCTTATCAAGGTGCAATTTTACAACAATAGCACGGAAACAGCCTTCGTCGCCCTGTATGATGACCTATGTCGGGAGAAAGACAGGGGGAGTGTAATTCTGTTGATTCTCCTTGATCTTTCAGCGGCTTTCGATACCATCGACCATGGTATCCTTCTGGGACGACTGGCTGAGTTGGGAGTGGGAGGAACTGCATTGCAGTGGTTCCGCTCCTACTTGGCGGGGCGGCTCCAGAAGGTTGTGCTTGGGGGACATTGCTCGGCCCCGTGGATTCTCCAGTATGGGGTTCCTCAAGGGTCAGTCTTGTCCCCCATGCTGTTCAACATCTACATGAAACTGTTGGGAGCGGTCATCCGGAGTTTTGGGGTGCGTTGTCATCAATACGCTGATGACACACAACTCTATTTCTCCTTCTCATCTTCAGCAGGTGAAGCTGTGGATGTGCTGAACCAGTGCCTGGCTGCGACAATGGACCAGATGAGGGCTAACAAACTGAAACTCAATCCAGACAAGACTGAGACGCTGTTAGTGGGTGGTTCCGCTGACCGGATGGAGGGTGTTCAACCTGTTCTGGATGGGGTTGCACTCCCCCTGAAGGAGCGGGTTCGTAGCTTGGGGGTTCTCCTAGAACCATCTCTGTCACTTGAGGCTCAGGTGGCCTCGGTGGCACGGAGTGCCTTCTACCAACTTTGGTTGGTGGCCCAGCTACGCTCCTATCTGGACAGGGATAACCTGGCTTCAGTTGTCTATGCTCTGGTAATCTCTAAATTGGATTACTGCAATGCACTCTACGTGGGGCTGCCTTTGAAGACGGTTCAGAAGCTGCAGCTTGTACAAAATGCAGCGGCCAGAGTGATAACAGGAACCAGAAGGTTCGAGCATATAAGACCTACTCTGGCCCACTTGCATTGGCTGCCTATACGTTTCCGAGCCAAATTCAAGGTGCCAGTTCTAACCTATAAAGCCTTATACGGCTTGGGACCACAATACCTGATGGAACGCCTCTCCCGACATGAACCTACCCATACACTATGATCCACATCGAAGGTCTTCCTCCGGTTGCCTACTCCAAGGGAGTCACGGAGGGTAGCAACAAGGGAAAGGGCCTATTCAGTGGTGGCCCCCCAATTATGGAATGATCTCCCCGACGAGGCTCACCTGGCGCCAACATTGTTATCTTTTCAGTGCCAGGTCAAGACTTTCCTCTTCTCCCAGGCATTTAACAGCATATGATGAGGGTTTTTGTTTTTTTGTGTTGTTGTTGTGCTTTGACCCAGAAGGATATTGTAATGTTAACTTGTTTTTATGCTTTATGTTTTTAAATTTTGTATATCGGTGTTTTAATTGTTCAATGTTTTTAATTGTTGTAAACCACCCAGAGAGCTTCGGCTATGGGGCGGTATATAAATGGAATAAAATAAATAAATAAATAAATAAACAAACATTCAGGTCTCCATGCTACCGTTTGCAGAAAGAGAATCAGGTGAATAGAGGAACTTTTTCTTGCGGCTTTAATCACAAATGCTGCAACCCTTTGAACAACAAATTGATTTTTCAATTGTAGAAAAAGTCCAGTTTCTATGATATACCCCAGTATTTAATTTTCTTTTGGAAAGAATCTAAATAATTTTCTCTAATGCTGGAGTATAACCTACACTTAAGCACATAGTGTGACAAATCCTCCAGAACTGGGTGTCCACAAACACAATATTTTCTGTATTGGGATACCATAATATCTCCCCCATTTCAACATTATATCCATTTGTTCAAAAAGTAATCTAGTAAAAGCTATCCAATCTTCCATTTTCATGGGAAATGACAGGTATTTTTCATATTAGTGCTGTTGTTTTGTTCTGGATAGCCAATTTGTAGTGGCTGAGGCTGTGAGGGCAGCTAAGTCAGACAGTACACCAACACTGGAAATTCTTTGTTTAAAGATATTTCTGCTGACATTTGCTCTTGGTTTTAGTGCTTGTATAGAAAAGCCAAAATTTAGAAGCAATTTTGAGTTTTGACCACCAAAAGTTTCCTAGATCAGATGACCCCTGTTCCTCCATACAGATTCTAGGGAGCCTATCTTCTCATTGGTTGTTTATTCTACACCAGAAATTAACTATCCTGGTATAAATTACTCCAGATATTTTTTGCATGCCCAGCTCAGTTGTAATTAAATGAGTTGGGGAAGATTTTTAGACCCCTAAAATTGTACGCAGAAAACGGCTTTGGATATTTTCAATTTTGGAAAGATCTGTAAAACCCCAAATTTCTGCACCATAGATTAACATTGGTATCACCTTTGCTTTAAAAATGTTTACGATTGGATGTAGTGAGCCAGGGTATCTATAACTGAATAGTCTATTCAAAGATTATAAGCAGGCAATTGATTTTTTACTTAATTTTTCTTTATTTGTAAGGCCCAAGATCCTGAGGCCGAAAATTTTTACCTGTTCTATCACTTTAGAGTTCATACGCCATTTATGTGATTTTTTTTTCTTTTTACCAAAGACTACCATTTTTGATTTGTCATTGTTAATGACTAGGTCATTTTCTGCACTGTAGGCAGAAAATGACCTAGATATCCTGGCTCACTACATCCAATCGTACACATTTTTAAAGCAAAGGTGATACCAATGTTAATCTATGGTGCAGAACTGTTTTAAAAGTCTTCTTAGACCGACTTGTGTTGTAGGCGCTGATCTGTTTTAAAAATCTTCTTGGACCGACTTACGATGTTGAGAATAATATCATATCATCTGCGTACAGAAGAATGTTCAGTGCTATATTTGAGATTTTGGGCATATGATACTCCTGCTTATGGAGGTATGCTACAATATCATAACTGTAAAAATTAAAAAGAAAAGGAGCTAAAATACAACCTTGACATACTCCTTTTTGTGTTGGAGTCTGGTCTGTAAGGGCAAGGCTTGTTCCCATACAGACTTTCAGATACGTATCTAAATAAAGTACTTTTATTAAAAATAGAGGTCGAAGATAAATATTTGTTTGTGACAGCTTTTCTCAAAGATGGCAGCTATTTATGGAATCAAAAGCTCCACTTAAGTCAATGAAAGCAATAAAAAGCTGCCCCCTGTTGTAGAGTACTTAGTTATCAGATGATGCAGAACATAACAGTTATCCATAGTAGATTGCTCTTTCCTGAAGCCAGCCTGTTCTTCCACAAAGATGAGGTTTTCTTCCGCCCAGTCCTCAAGTTTGTGCAAGAGATACTTGCTGGGGTGTCAATCAGGCTTATAGGTCTGTAGTTATTTGGATCCTGTCTATTTTCTTTCTTATATATTGGCATAATTATACTCAGATTCCAATCATTTGGGATGAAACCTGTGTTGTTTATATGTGTAAATAGCCCTGCCAGTAATGGGGCCCACCAATCTACATCACTTTTGAACAGTTCAGGTGGTAAGAAATCCTCACCTCGGGCCTTATTATTCTTCAGAATCTGGTTAAGGAATTTATTCCCCAAACGGGAGGAAATTGATGTCCACCTCAAGGAGCTGCCCACCACAAGACTTTTCTGCTGCATCTTCTCTGAATAAATTGAAATAGAGGTTTTCCCATGCTGATGCTGGAATAGGTATATCAAAAGAGAATTTTACCTCTCTGAGTCTCTCAGAATCTAAGTGACTATGGACAAAACAATCCTATGCTCACATTGCAACTGGATCAGAAACATGCTGCCATTAGTCTGGTGAAACAGCCACAGCATCAATGCATGCTCAGTTGATGACAGGAGGGGAAAACCAAACCAAACCAGAATACAAGAACTGTAAAAATTGCAGACATGACCAAGGTGTTCCTTGAAACATCAGCCCAGCCCACCAATGAGGGAAATTGTGCCAGCAATGGTTCCCACATACTGCCCATGCAGAGGCAACCAGTGAACTCATGATGGGACACCCCCCCTCCAATAGCACTCAGCCCTGTATCACAGCATACATGAAATGCAAGATGATCCCACAACACACCCAATCCATCAGCCCCAGTGGTACAGCCAGCAATGACCCTGTACTGCCAGCCCACAGGCATTCCTACAAGCTGGGGTTCAAATCCCCTGGTGCTCCTCAGAGCCACCATTTTGCGGTACAACACGAGGGAAGGAAGGCGAGCATACATGACTCAACGCTCACAGAACTCCCTGGGCAGGATATCTGCCGAGAGCACACACAGCCATCTTGAGAGAAGGGTTCAAGACTCTTTTGCCAAGGACCCAGAACATGTAACAAGGGCAGCCATACACATGCACACTGATAGCAGCAGTCTCCAGTTGTTTGCTACATAGGACACAAGGAGGGGAGTAGTGTGGCTACTTATGAATAAACAAACAAACAAAAAAGAGGACAGTGGTTTGCATAAAATTCACCTTGGCTCTTGTATATGTTTAGTTGCAAATTTAGAAAGAATTATTATAATTGAAATTGAAATACAGTACATCTCATCATACTGTGGAAGACTGTGACCTGATGACCTGTCTGCCTATCTGTTCATGTTGATTGGCAACAGTTCTTTATCTTTAAACTGGAATTGGGCAGGACACCCTTCAAATAGAGGATGCCTTCAAAGAGAAGACAGTCCTCTGGCAGCCCTCCAAATAAAGGACTGTCGATTGTAAAAGAGGCCATGTGGCCAGCAGATGGGAATTTAAGCTGCAACATGGGGGAGATGTCCCCACTCATCTTCTCCATACTTGGGGGGAAAAGCCATGTCTAAGGCAAAAGAGGGAGCTCCTAGGATTCAAATACACACTGCTAATATGTCAGAACGGTTTTCCAACCACTCAGCCACAGCAGCAAACAGCTGACAGACACATCATGGGGCTTTGTCTTCTCTGGGACAGATCTACATGTGTCATATTGATACAAGCCCATCTTCGTGATGCTATACCCCTCTTGCACATTTAAACTTAATGACATCTGCTGCAGTATTTTGGATAGTATGGAATAAAAAGTGGGACTGGGAAATAAGGCTAGGAAAGTGGTTATGAAATGTGTAATGTGCCCCAAGAATTATCAGTGCACTTCAATGCCAATAAAAAGCAGTAGTGTAGCTCTAGCCCTAGTCACAAACACCAGGAGTTGCAGGAGGAGTCCTACCAGGTGGAACAGCATATGTTTTACATTCTGGAGGTCTCTGATGCAAATCCAGGGTACAGCCCCCACTTGTAAAGATTGTAAGCCCACACCCAGGCACATCCAATCAAGAAGAGCTCCACAAGAACCAACAGCTTGGCTACTGTATGGGCCAACTTGCCCTTTAGGTCCGCCCTTCCTCCTCGCAACCCATGTGACAAATTCACCCCATTCCACAGACATACACAAATGACATGTGTGGGATTGCCCACCAGTCTCTCCAATAGCACTCCTGTGCATTGGACAGTGGCTCAATAGATGGCAGGGTAGCAGGTGCCATGTCATTTTATGGCAGCATCTCCATGGTAAGAGCACATTCACCTGTTGCATCACTCTCTGTCATGGAACTTGCAAGAGTACAGGAGCCTGCCTGGAAGAAATAGTTTACCAACCCCATGGAGAAACAGATGGGAGCATCCTGGTCACTGCTGTTGGTCATCCCCCTGTAGGCATGGAATGGGGGTGTAGGATGGATCTTGTACCTGAAGAAAAGCAGCCTATGGAGAGCAAGGGAGATACACACAGAGATCAAGAACAACAATAAAAAACCAGCTGGGGAACATAGTCCCTAGATGCTCAGTAAGTGTTTATAAGGGATGGATAAGTTGGGAGTGGTGCCACTGAGTGTTCAGCCAGTGTTCATGACTAAATCTATTCCCTTCCCCCTGCCCCGTTAAGGAGGGGAAGACTGCAGTGGCTGTGAACATGTGTAACCTTTCCCTTTTGGCAATTGCTGTGGAACTCTATGGGTGTGGTGACCACTTATTTTGTATCCAAGCTTTGATCCTGAAAGCTAGAAGTCCTCATGAGTGTTTGACCAGTCATGACAATGGCAAGAGCGGAGTGCCTGGACTTTGCCAACAGAGAGCTTGCCTGTGTATAAAGATTAGTGTCTTTTCTATGTGGGGAATACCCTGTTCTTTGCTTTTGGGTGGGGGTGGGGAGAGGGTTAGGGCAACAAGACACATTATTCCCATGTCACAGAGGTGGGGAGAGGGAGGAGACATGGAAAACAATCACAGCAATTGCATTTTACAACCAGTATTTCCCCTTCTTTTGCTTACCTGTGTGGAGTGCTTTGTCCTGGCACCCAAATTGTTGGAGTGAAGTGGAATTTGGTGTCTGTGCTTTCCCAAGGCTATGGACATGTTAGGGTTCTAGGCAGAAAATTGTTAGCCATGTGCTCAAATTTCCACATGTGTGCTGGAGAAAGGAAGTTTGTGCAAAATGCTCTCTTTTTGTACAAAGTGTCTTTCCCCCTGTTTTCCCTCACCACAATTCTCCCTTGTGAGCTCTGAGTATATATGATCTGAGGCCAGAGAGCTATAGCGCTATGCCATACAAACACAATCATCTAAGTTACGGACACCTAGTGAGGCAGTTTATACAGTGGTGGTGATGTGCTGTGATTGGGTGCTCAGTTACACCATTACCTATGCTTTCTCATGACAATATGGTCAAGGCAGTCATTGTCTATTGAAATCACTGGAAGAGAAATTCCTTGCACCAGGTCTGGGGCTGGTGTAAAGTTTACTGTCCATGGGGGCAAGGTCATGGATTGAAGGAGTATAGGGTTATTCATAGGTGTGCTTCTCCCCTTTGCTGTCCGTGACTCCATTCTGTGTCCACCATTTATTTTTGCCAAGGGAACAGCTGTCTCAGCATAGTGTTTCACTGCTGTATCTGGGGTGTTCCACCAGTGTATCTGTCAATGGTGGTGAAGTATCTGGTATTCTGCTAGTGTAGTGGTGCTTCTGCTGAACCCTGTAGTCCCTCAGCTGGTGGATTTTCAGTATAGGATTGCACCCTAAAGCTTGCAGTTATAATAGCCAAGTAAAGCCAATTCACCAGTGCCGTCCAACAAACAAACAATCGTCTCATTCATAAAAGGCTTAAGGTTCCATCGAGATTTTGCAACTGATATGCTGAAATCCTGGGCTCAGCATTGTATAATACATCATAATACTCTTTCATGCAGAGTTTTGATTTATTTAACAGAAAGCTCTGTGATCTGGATTTCTAACTTTAAAATATGGACACACAAAAAGAAAATGGACCTGCTTTATTAATTTATTTCTGAACAAATGGAAAGGTCACCTAATCAGATTTGTTATTCCATTTTGGGCTAGCAAGGAGTCCTATTAAATTGGGCTGACACGTTGGTCATTAATCAGGCCACAGAAGTTTCAGTGTTAGGTTGATAGCATTGTCAGATTCAAATGGGAACAAGGCTCTTGCAACTCACATAGTTGTACAAGAGGAAGATTTTTCAGCAGGTGAGACAGTTCTTGCTTTTTGTATGTGACTATAATGTAAATTTATGGTAGAAGGATATTAAAAGCAAGAAGACAACTTCTGGTTTTCTAGTAGTGAGGGTACATACAGGGGTTAAAAGCTGCAATGTTTGACCCCTGCTGTCTCGCAGCAACCAAGACATATTGTGTTTATGTTGGTGTATGCCACTGACAGGCCAGTAAAAAAGTGGAAATGCAGATGGTGTTGTTCCTGTTTGGTTCATCTACACAATGCAGGAGTCTTTAAAGACCAAGTCATAGCTCCTCACACAACACCTCTGCTCTGGAAGTTTAACTTTAGTTCTTTCAGTTTGGGATTGTTGAACACAAAAATGCCACAGTTATTGTGACTTGTGTTTGAGAAGACTTCATTTGTTGTTAATTCTGAAACCTACCTCTCCCGCTTGCCAGGTACATAACTGTGAGTCTGCCAGGGACACTTCCTTTGTGTGTGGCTTGGCATCATGCAAAGTGCAACACTAAGTGTGCTCAACTTCACACATGGAGCCACCTTGGACTATTTCAAGACTGAGTCATTATCTTATGACTGGAATACAAAGACCTCAGGAAGAAGAGCAAAGTCCCCACTGCAGAACTGAGGGGTGATAACTGGTGATAACTGTGTGTATTTTACACTGCTTTTCCAGCTTTGCTGTTTATGAATTACGTAAGCTGACCATATGAAAAGGAGGACAGGGCTCTTGTAACTTTAACAGTTGTAGAGAAAAGGGAATTTCAGCCAGTGTCATTTGTATGCAATTAGTTCCTGGTGAAATTCCCTCTTTATCACAACTGTTAAAGTTACAAGAGCCCTGTCCTCCTTTTCATATGGTCAGCCTAGAATTACGGAGTGATTTTGTAGAGCAGGGGTGTCAAATTTCTTTCATCCCGAAGACTAAGGGTGCCTCTTCACGAGAGGTTTAATGCTCTTTGAAGTCTCATTAAAAAAATTACCTCCACACCAGCGGAGCGCAAATGGGGCGTAGAGGCGCGTTATCTCTCCGATTATGTGCATTATCGAATGCGCGTTAAATCACGAGTTTTATTTTGCTCCGTCCGTTAAAGCGCATTTTGACTGTGTGAATATGCGCTTATGCGCATTAACTACTTGTAAACCGCATTTTGGACATCCATGAATGCGCTTCGCCACCTCTCGCCGCCTCTCGTGCAGAGGGATTAGGTGTAAATGCACTTCTGCGATTATGCGCATAATCAGCTAACCAGGCGCAAAAGCGAATCCTTGTAGAGGGGACCTAAATTCCATTTTGGAGAAACTCTTGAGGGGCCCATTCCAGTGCTGGGTGGGGCCAAAGGCAAAAGCCCCCAAAAACACAAAAAAATCAACATATTTTAGCTCAAAGCTCTTACTGCTAGTAACTAATCCTTAGGAGAGACATTCCAAGCTTATAGACTGAGGAATAAACTGCACAAAAGCTGGGACACCACCAAATGATTGATGGTTGGGGGAAAGAGGTGTGGCCATCTGGGGAGCCCAGCAGGGTCAGATTGAGGCCCAAAGTAGGCCAGATTTGCCCCCCCTCCCAGCCTGAGGTGCTACACCTCTATTTCAAAGCAATCAGTATGAAAGTGTGATTTTAGTGGGACTTGGCAAGTACCAAGCCTAGTTGTGTGTGAGAGTGTTTGTTTGTTTGTTCTAGGAAGAAAAATATTACACTGTTATGGTGCAATCTTATACATGCTTCTCAGAAGTAAGTGCCTTAGAATCTATGGGACTTACTCTCAGGTTGAGGGGTATAGGATTGTAGCATTATTGTGTCTGATAACACCCTTAGATATTAGGAGAGATGAACAAAATTGGCCAGTCAATTCTGAGCTACAGAATATATGGAGAAATTATGCATCGGCCTAAGAGAGGGAATGACTGATGAGTTGATTTTCCAAGCTAAATATATATAGGCTGACCATATGAAAAGGAGGACAGGGCTCATGTAACTTTAACAGTTGCAGAGAAAAGGGAATTTCAGTCAGTGTCATTTGTATGCAGTTAGTCCCTGGTGTAATTCCCTCTTCATCAGAACAGTTAAAGTTGCAGGCACTATACCAGAGTGACCATATGCAAAAGAAGGCTGGGCCCCTGCAACTTTAACAGTTGTGATGAAGCGGGAATTTCACCAGGAACTAATTGCATATAAATGACACTGGCTGAAATCCCCTTTGCTCTACAACTGTTAAAGTTACATGAGCCCTGTCCTCCTTTTCATATGGTCAGCCTAAATATATAGTTTTGTAGGGTGACCAGATAAAATCCAGGTCAGGGCTCATGAAACTTTAACAGTTGTAGAGAAAAGGGAATTTCAGCCAGAGTCATTTGTATGCAATTAGTTCCTGGTGAAATTCCCTCTTCATCACAACAGTTAAATATGCAGGCACTATACTAGAGTGACCATATACAAAAGAAGGCAGGGCCCCTGCAACTTTAACTGTTGTGATGAAGAGGGAATATCACCAGGAACTAATTGCATACAAATGATACTGGCTGAAATTCCCTTTTCTCTACAACTGTTAAAGTTACATGAGCCCTGACCTGGATTTTAGCTGGTCACCCTATAGTTTTGTCTGTTTATTCTTATAATGGCTTCCTTCCTTCCATATTGGGTTGTGTCTCAATGGCCAGCATAACTTCGTATCCTTACTCCATGTGCCTTTTAGGGTGCAATCCTACATGATCCACACTGGCTACTCGTAAGCCTCTGAACTTGGAAGCTTATGAGTATCCAATGCAGATATTGCATTCATGCTAGACGGGCAATTTTGCCAATCCAGCAGCTGCTTTGGGGCTGTGAGGGAAGGGGGCTGGAGTGGCCATGCCCCAGTCTCCTCCCTGCCCTGCCACTGAGAACTCCCCCTTTTCCTGTCTCCGCACTCCATTTTCAACTGCAGATATATAGCCACCACAGAGTGAATTACACTAGCTATGAGTAGGGATGCCACAAGTGCATGACTGGATTCAGGAGTTTGGTTGACCACTGCTGTGACCAGCCTCCTGAACCCAGTCAAGCACTTCTGACATTTGTGCGGACCCTGCCCACCCACCAAAATTGCACATTTCCCCTTCCTGCGACAATGGCAGCACAATTGCACAATTTTAGGAGCCTCTGTAAATGGCACGCACACCTCTGCACCAATGGTGGCCTTAAATGTTTCATATTAACTGAAATATTAACTGAATCTGAATTCAAAATTCCCCATGAAGAGGAGAACGAATTTGTTAAAAAGCTTTCCAGCTTAAAGGAAATCTATTTAAAAAAACTTCTCTAAAGTGTTAATCTCCATCTCAGTCTCAACTTGATTTACCATCTAAATTACATCAAGGTGATCTATAGCTTTAGTCCCTACTTGTAAAATAAATAAACTCAAATCACTTTTATACTTGATGCCTTAAAACTGTATTTACCATATGCTTTTAATTTTAACACACCAAGTGTCAATTTGTTAGCCTTCAGCACACACCAGTTTCTAGAACCATGAGAGCAGTGATCTTCAGGGGAACCCCCCACACACACACACACACATTGCTTTTCAACAGATAGAGTTTCTGACTTCCCCTCAGTCAAGAATGGTAGTGTCTTTCATGATCAATTTAGGAAACTTAATAATTTGAATCAATAAGAAAGGAAGAGGTTTTCTTTTACAACATACACAAATGAAGAAAACTTTTTGAGTAGCTATGCTAGTTTTTTGTTACCTGCCACTTCTGGTCAGTATTGAGAACACTTTCTCACCAGCTTTTGTTTAATTTCCATCCTGCACCAAGTTGAGATTATAACTTTACATACGTGTGACCCTTTGGTTCCTGTGATAATAATTAAGAACAATGTTTGTCAATTGCTTATTTTAATGTGTAGTTTTAAGTTTAGTTATAGTTAGTTACTAGGGATGTGCACTGGATCGGACCCGATCCACGATCCGAGTCCGGTCCAGTGGGAAATCGGATAAATTATCCGATTTCCGATCCCGCAGCTGGATCGGCCGATCCAATCCGAACCGGTCCGAAAAAGCTCCGAACCGGTTCGGCGGATCGGCGGATCGGCGGGCGCCCACTGGCGCCCACCGCCGCTTCCATTGGCGGGCGCCACCGGGCGCCCGCCGATGAAAGTGGACAGCGGGGGGGGGGAGGAGGGGGGCACTTACCTTCTCGGCCCAGTGGCTCCCGTCCGGCGCCGGCGCCTACTACTACTAGCAGGCTCCGCGGCCTGCTCTAGGGTGGCGCGCCGGGTGATGTCATCACCCGGCGCGCTACTCTAGAGCAGGCCGCGGAGCCTGCTGGTAGTAGTAGGCGCCGGCGCCGGCCGGGAGCCGCCGGGCCGGGAAGGTAAGGAGGGGGTGCGTGGAGGGGAGGAGGGGGCGCGCGGAGGGGGGAGGGGGGAGGGGGGCCCTTACCTGCCCGGCCCGGCGGCTCCCGTCCGGCGCCGGCGCCTACTACTCCCAGCAGGCTCCGCGGCCTGCTCTAGGGTGGCGCGCCGGGTGATGTCATCACCCGGCGCGCTACTCTAGAGCAGGCCGCGGAGCTTGCTGGAAGTAGTAGGTGCCGGCGCCGGACGGGAGCCGCCGGGCCGGGAAGGTAAGGAGGGGGTGCGTGGAGGGGAGGAGGGGGCGCGCGGAGGGGGGAGGGGGGAGGGGGGCCCTTACCTGCCCGGCCCGGCGGCTCCCGTCCGGCGCCGGCGCCTACTACTACCAGCAGGCTCCGCAGCCTGCTCCAGGGTGGCGCGCCGGGTGATGTCATCACCCGGCGCACTACTCGAGAGTAGGCCGCGGAGCCCGCTGGTAGTAGCCGCCGGCACCGGACGGGCCGAGAAGGTAAGCAGTGGCGGGGAAGGGGGCTTACCCCCCCCCGGAGCCGTCCGCTTCTATCCGCTGGCGCCCGCGGGCGCCAGCGGATGGAAGCGGGCGGCCCCAGGGGGGGTAGGGAGCGCGGGGGAGGGGGTTTACCTGCCGGGGCCGTCCACAGCGGACGGCCCCGGGGGGGAGGGAGTTAGGCCCCCCCTTACCCACCCGCCGCCATTTTTTCCTCATAGACTTGCATTGCAATGCAAGTCTATGGGGAAAAAAATGGCGGCCGATCCAAAAATGTACGATTTTTGGGACGGGATCGGACTCGATCCGGTCCGGGGGGCCTCCGATTTTGTCCGAACCGGTCCGGGACAAAATTGGAGGTCCCGATCCGGGTCCCGATCCGATCCGGGGGGTCCGTGCACACCCCTATTAGTTACAGTTTAAAAAGCAGGACAAGTTCACTTGCCTGTTTGACTCAAGTGTGGAAACACATTTTTTCTAGAATTTCCAATGATCCATGAATCTCCTCATCTGACCTAGTAAACTAGTGAGTTCAACTGAAATTAAAATCTTATTAATCAACTCCAAACTAGTAAAGCTCAAAATTCAGGTTGCATACCAGCTAGGGCTGTGCATGGACCCCCCGATCTGATCCGGATCCCAATCTGTCAGGTCCTGATCAGGCCTGATCAGACTCAGATTGGATCGGGCCCAATCCGATCCAACTCGGATCCAGATCCGATGCAGATCCATGGCCAACACTCGCTCCCTCCCTCATGCTCCCTCCCTCCCTCCCCCCACTCTCCCTGCTTAGCTGCTGTGTCCTCCACATCGTCCCCCGTCATCTTCTGTCCTCGATGTCAGCTGGCCGCTCTAGAGTGCCGCATTTCCCAGTCGCAGTGGGTGATGTCATCACCCGGCGTGAACAGGAAAGCAGCCGGCCAGCATCGAGGAGAGAAGATGACATGGAGGACGATGGGGGATGACGCGGAGGAGGCTGCAGGTAAGCAGAGTGATTGGGGGAGGGAGGGAGGGAGCGGGGAGAGCGGGAGGGAGGGCTCTGCATGGATCTGAATTAACAGGACTGGACATTCCTTGAAAGATGAACCAGAGGGAGACCCAAGGTCCTGGCTAATTATCACCGAATAAGTCTTTTGTACACTGTAGGAAAACTATATACAAGGCATTGGTCTGATAGATTGTTCACTTGGATTGAGGATAATAGTATTCTGGGACAAGAACAAATTGCTTTGCATCCCAATAAATTCACAGTGGCAGGAGCACCTAAAACTCTGCCACATGTACTTTTCTACTGTGACTTTTATTCTGATTTGAGATCATATAATTTACTCTCTTTTGATTAGTTTCCCAAGATATCCACATAAAAGACTGGCTCATTGATTTTATTAGCTAAACTAGATAAAGTGTATGTTTTGGGTTCTCTTTGTTATGCTTTGCATTTTAAGCTGAACAGGCTGTTTGACCGTAATAAAGAATAATCTGTTTAGTTATATCATGCTAGCTCTTTAGCTTTTATGGTTAAAAATCTTGAAAAGGTCTCTAGAAAACTTGCTGATGGTATTTTTTAAAGAATTAGTAGCAACTTGGTGTTTCTTGATGAAAAAAAGTGTGTTGAATCCAAAAATGTAGGCTGTTTGGGAGCCAGCTTCTTGCCTTCACTCACACAATACACCAAATCCTGAGCAATGCTCAGAATAAGTATTCCCACTAAATTTCATAATTAGAGGCTTGTTGGCCAAAACATGTTTGTGTTCATAATGCCCACCTTTGTAGTGAGCTTGAATTGCTGTCTTACAAATTCATTATTAATTTTAGAATAGATTGTGAGCTTTGGAGCATACTCAGTCTGTATCCAAATTATGGAATTTCTGAACATGTGTTAAATTTAGCCCTTTTCTTTCAGGAGGAAATGTGGTGATGTCACTTTAATTCTTTAGGGAAAAGTTGGCATTTGAACTCTTTCCATAAACCAATAATGTTTGAAGAAACAGTCACATAAGTTGTATACATCTCCATATATGGTCCATTATTCTCTCTCTTCCATATACCAATCAGCAACAGTGAGTAAGCATTACATAGAAAGGCCATATAGAAACAACCAATCAGGAAGGAGTACATAATATGGTGATGCATGATGTCATGGCACATTACACAATTATAAACTACAGCTCCCAAGATGCGGTTTGATATTGTGTAAGTACAAAAATTTGTATACACAGAAAGAGATCTCGAATTAAAGGAGAAATCTGTGATTACATGGATCACATATAATGAGTTCATTTGGAATGAATTCACCCATTGCTATCCAGAATTCTCTTTAGCTGACAAATTCATTAATTGTTGACCCTATTGTCATCACCATTCTCCAACACTTCTTTACCTCTAAGTAAAATTCAGTATTGTACCAAAAGGCTTGTACCAGTATTGTACCAAAAGGCTTGAAGATCTAGATGAACCATGAGATTCTCAGAAATCTTCAGTGCAGTATGTACTAGAGGAAGTAACCATCATCTGTGGGCCTGTGTGCAGGTGTACTAGTGAGATCATCCATTTCTATAGAATCAACTAGAGTTTTGATTGTGGAAAAGATAAACTTAATTGGAAGAATAAGTTGTGAATTTGCATCAAAATTTTATCTGCCCTTAGTCAAAAATATTGCTGCATCTCCAAACAGCAACTGGATTTTTTTCTTTAAATGCTAATTTACAACTTGTGAATCTGTTAGAGATAATTGTAGATGAGCATTCTGCTAGCAGTACACAATGCTCCTGCACATAATTTAGCTGAAGGATATTACCATTGTTCAGATTATGTTGAATTTCGTCCACTAGCCAGACCATGGAAACATCTGAAGTCACAGCTTGTTCCTGGGTTTTCTGTTTCTGCCTCTAAAATGCTTTCAGACAGTTTAAATGGTACTTCAGCAGCTAATAGGTCATTCACATCAGATAACTGAACAGCTAGTATTTTGTGAACATGTGCTTCCTGCAGTATCTTGTAACTCATGACAAAAGCAGCTATGCTGAAGATGTGTTCCTGGTGTTCTTCTTGAGAAAATAGGCAAAGACTCCAGATATTATTTATTTATTTCATTTCATTTCTATGCTGCTCAATAGCCAAAGTTCAGTAGCTTCATATGTCTCATTGTATTGGTGGAAGCTGTTGCAGATAAGGATTAATCTGGTAATGGTTTACTTTGGTGAGCCAACCTTCCTAGCTGTTTTAGACCTTGAGGAGAGTTCAACCACTTGATGTTTTCCATGTATGTCAAGCCAGATTAACAAGTGTGACACCACATGTCAAATTTATTATCCTTGTATAATAATAATAATAATAATAATAATAATAATGATGATGATGATGATGAAGCTATTTTAGCCAAACAATTAGTAACTTTTTAATAGCAGCTGTGAGACAGACAATAGTGCAACAGTGGGAAAATTTGGATCATCTAGACAAAGAGGCATGCTATAAGAATATATGGTCTACTGCAATTTGTGAAAACACAACACATAATTACTATAAAGCAAAGATGAGCCACTAGTGTTTAGTGTTATATGGTAGAAATTCATTTTACACATAATAGATTCTGAGTTGCTGACATATACGATGAACATAGCTAAGGAGATATGGACTGTATAAATGTTATGAAATTTCTGATATAAAATAAATTTATAGTAAATTTATAATACTATCAAGAATTTGAAAAGGTAATAAGGGGAATAAGCTTCACTATGTGTGTGTGTGTGTGTGTGTGTATATATATATATAATTAATTTAGGGGGAGGTAAGTAGATTATATTATAATATATTATATTACACTATGTTATAATGTTTATATGTCAAATATATGAAAATCTTTAATAAAAAAATCTTTGTTTTCACCAGCCAATGAGGAGACAGCTCTTTCAGTTATATCTTGATGTGCAATAGATCTAAACTTGGTTCTCTACAATGCTGAAGCGACAGGGAGAGACAAACTCTACAAACGCAGTGACTTAACAGGATGCCGAGTGAAGACTTGGAATTCCTCACTGTTTATCTGCCTTGGGCAGTCTTTCAGATTTCGCAGCTCCTGATGAAGGATTGACACAATCTGAAACGTTGGGCTTGTTCGAAAATTGATTTTTATAATTTCAAGTGTTTTTTTAAATACAATTAAAGTCTTCACAGCTCTTCAGCACCAGAGTTTGTCTCTCCCTGCCACTTCGTTTTTTTGGTGCTTTTCCCTCCTCATATCGTCTTTCCAGGGCTGCCTTTTTGAACTTTGCAACTTGTGACTGTCTTGCATGTCTCACATTATCATTTGTTAACTCTTGACAAAATATACAAAGCGTAGCATTAGAGGTATCAGCAGTACTCCAGGGCAATGAAAGACCCATTGTTATTTACATGCAAAGCATGTCACGAGTTGATCTTAGTAGCATATCCTGAATGCATGAGAGAAATAAAATAAAGTATAATAAAAATATACATTATGAAACGTAGATAGAAAGATACAGCACCCAATTTCCAGTGCACAGATTAGTTAGATGCACTGTAGTTGCTGGCTTTGCATTGGGGTCAGCAGTGCACCTGACTCATTTGTACACCAGAAATTGTGCGCATCACTCTCCTTTAATCCAGCACAAAGAAATTTATCACATTGTGGAAATTCAGTGTGTAAAAAATAAAGTGCTTTCAACTTCTAGGCTTTGAATGCCATTGATATATAAATAATAAAAAATGGCACTACAGAAAAATGTTGCTGATTAGGGGTGTGCACGCCAAAAAAATCATCCTTTATCGTTATCGTCATTTCAGACCAAAAAAATTATCATCTTCATTCATATCATAGGTGAACCGTATCATCTTCACGATAATTATCATGAAAAAATGATATTTTTTGCAGCCCTATTTTTAAAGAAAAAAATGTCTATAAATTCTGTATTTTAAAAGTTAGAGGCTTGAAACTTGGTCACAGTGCTTATGGGGTATTCCTAAGTATGTGTATGAAATCTGAGATCAATCCTTCCAACCCTCGATTTTATATGAATTTATTAAAGATTGTTTCAGTTCTGACAGATCAGAATGACAGCTCGCCACGTGCGTTCATTCAGACCTGTCAGAACAGAAACGATCTTTAAAAAATTCATATAAAATTGAGGGTTGGAGGGATCGATCTCAAATTTCATACACATACTTAGGCATACCCCATAAGCACTGTGACCAAGTTTCAAGCCTCTAACTTTTAAAATACAGAAGTTATAGGTATATTTATATGGCAGTCCGATAAAATGATAAAATCATCAACTCCGATGATTATCGTAGGTTTTTGTATCACATCGTTATCGTTAAACGCATGCACGATAATGACCTTATCATATCGTTATCGTACATTTTAACGATACAATACACATCCCTATTGCTGATACATCATTAAAAAAATGAAGCTCAGTGCAATCTCTGTGAAAGTGCCTAGAAAATATATGATATGAAAAAAAAACTTGATAGGTTTGATAGATTGCACACAATAACAAAAGAAGAAGAACAACAAGAAGAAGAACAACAACAAGAAGGCAGCAGTCATTTTCCAAGAGGGTACCCAAACTACTAAGAAAAAAATTGCCAACCTAATTTTTTGAATTCAGCACACTGTTTTAATACAGAAACTCCAAGTTGTACCGAATTCGCCTAAAATGCCATCACCTTCCTTAGTTTCAGAAAAGGTGTCTAATCTATTAAAAGTAGCTTAATGATATTTATCTTTGTGCTATTAAAATCTTCACCTCCTGATTTCTGTACATCAGGCTGAGGATAAAGGCACAAGAATAGGTCACCCAGTGGTTTCCTGGCCATTTAGGAGCTAGGCAGATTTCACAGTTCAGAGAAAGCACATGTTGATCTAGAAGAGGCTTTGAGGCCAAAGGAGATTAGGCTCTTGACTGAATCACAGCAATTATGCTGATTTTGAATAGACAAGCAGAGTTATAAAAATTATATCAAACAAAGAGTGAGCAAAACTCATGAGAGCTAGTTAAAAGAAATGAAATTCTCTACCTGTGTAAATAATCCTTGTTTTAGGATGATTTGTTCACCAGAAACAGAGCCTCCAGCATTTTGCAGAGAGAAATAGTGCTCAAAAAGCATGACCATTAGGGTGGCCAGATAAAAAGAGGATACGTTTCCAGCATCTTTAATAGTTGTGTAAAATTGTGAAATAGTTGTCATGCAAGTTACATCTGCTGAAATTCACTCCTCTGAACAGCTATTAAAGGTTCAGGAGACCCAACCTTATTTACACCTGACCGCTCTAAGGTCCACTCAGTGGCCAAAACAGTGATCAGCAAGGTTTTAACTCAGATTTCCTTACCGCAAATGCAACCTTGTAACCAATATATCACTGGCTTTCTTAAGGTAGGAGTTTATGAATTTCAAGACAAGGAATTTGGGGGAGGGAGTTTGTTTAAATGGGACAAACTTCTGTGTGAATGTATTTTAATATTATTTATTTTGTTTCATCAATTTACAGACCACCTGGGTTTATCTAAAAAGACATCTCAAGCAGTTTACAACAGATTTTAGAACTGGGGTTAAGTGTTTCACTGTGCACAAATCTCATTGACTTCAACCGTGGCTTAGGCCCAAACTAGGTGTAACTTAAATGCAAATATGCATTTAACATGTCAGTTTTGTAAAATGAAAACAGCATCATCTGGCGAGGGATGGCCATGATCATTGGAATCGAAACAGGTGTGGAGTGGAATATAACCCTTTGCTGCCATTTGCATTGAAGGGAAGACCCTCATTGATGTCAATGGGGTATTCAACATTTCCAGCAGTGGAAGAAAGGATTAAATTTCCCCTTCCACACCTGCTGTGATCTGCCAATTATGAGAGGGCCCCACCCAGCTGATGTTCTTTTTAAAATACACACACTTAACAACAGGTATCTTTTGGTTCTTAGGCATGTTTTACTTTCCAGGATTATACTCCTAAAATTCCATGTTTAATTTCCCCCCTCATCTATAGAATGGAAATAAGGAGCATGGAAAAGGGGATGAGGAGGAAGAAAATAGGAGAAGGTGTGGGTTGCCCCAGAACATTACAGGGTAAATAAGAGAAGATGAACATTTCTGGACTTGCCAGGCTAGCCAACACTCTAGCTGTTAAAGGGATAGAATTGTCTGCATTGTAACCCTACTACACTTGCAAGGTAAGCATTTGATTTTCCTCTTAGTAAAGGGATTGCTGGGAATTTGTCTTTGTGATGTTTCCAGCTACTGAATGCTATTCATATTCAATTAACAAGTTTAAAGTAGTGATTCAGAAGCAGACAAACACACCTATTCACACAAACCTTGTATAACTCAGTTCTCAGCAGTCAAACATCAATATAAAAAATGAGTAGTAGCCCAATTTCCCCAAATTAGTTTCACCAAACCAAACTGGTAGCCCTGAAGTTATATAAAAGGATTTTTAAAAATCAATTTTGCCTCAACACCATTTCTGAATGAAGAGACCAAGGCCATGTGTACACCATGCATAAATCCCAGCGGCGTTTCTAGGATCCCAGGGTCAAGTAGGGACAACCAGAGACTTTCCCCAGGATAACTGCAACTGCAGTTTTCCCATTTTTTCCAGCAGTCCTAGGACAACCCTGAGGACTGTGGATGGTATGGCATGGGCTCCCAGGTCTCCCACCTCCCTGTGAGTAGAGGGCCTCAGCAAATGGGCACGGAGCTGTGTGTGTGTGTGGGGGGGGGCTCTGTGCCCATTGGCAGGTGGGGGACAGCAGTTTTGCCAATCCCAGGATGGCTGTCGGTGCTTTTTGGTGCCGAGTTTTTCTTTTTCTCTTTTTTTACTCATATTTTTCACAGGATCAGGGCTGAGCAATTGTGCAACAGGCTCCTGTTTAAAAACAAAAACAACAAAATACCCCACGTCATGCCGGAATATCCCTCCTCACTTCCAGGACAACGCAAAGGCATGTGCAAGCTGGGGGATGGTCCTGGAAGTGGGAAAGCCTGGGATCCTCCCCCCACATCCCGGAAAGCCAGTAGGTGAAGATGAGCCCCAAGTATCTCTTTTTTTTTCTCAAAGGGGATAATATAAATGCACAAACAAATATTCCCAACGACTGGGTTCCGATGGCACAATAGTCAGCGGTTGATTAAATAGTCAAGAATTGCTTAAATAGTCAAATATCAGGAATATGGAAACTTTGACTTTATTAATTTGGACTCAACATTTCAGCTGCTAATATAGTTGCTGTATTAGAAACAGGAATGTACCTCTCACTAAGCACCTAAGTGCAGCTGCCTAGCCATATGTTCCATATGGTTCTGGCATTTTAATTACGGTTATCTAAATATGCAAATAATCCTTTCTATATGAATGGTATGTTCTAGTTAAAGGAAGTTGATTTTAAAAGATCATTTGCACTGAATACTGAATGATAAGTATCTCTGGCGATCTGTGTAGAAAGAAACCACATTTAATTAGTTCTTTCTTATAATGGATTTGGATATGCTGCATACCTCTTTAATCACATAATAGATTTAGTTATTCTATATTGCTGTCAACCAAATGTTCTCGAACTCTTAGGTTTTGATAGAATTCTAAAAAAAAAAAAGAATTCAATGTATTCAGATTATTTTACTAATGTTATATGCTACCATGATTGAACAATGTGCAATGTGCAATGCTCAAGCATTACAAGCCTGTAGGAAGGACCATATATATATATATATATATATATATATATATATATATATATTGCAGCAAAACAGAACTGGATGCAGGTTTTACACCGGATAAAGACATAGGCAGTGTTCAGACAACACATTAGCCAATGGTGGTTTCAGTTGTCAACTGTGAATTGAACAGTCAACAGTTGGTTATTGTATTGTCTGTTGGGCAAAAACCACACCACGGTTGACTATTTTGCCAAAATAACGAAAATAACCAAAAAAACCTGCAGCAGAGTTGACTAGTCTCACAACCGTTGGTTAGCGTGTTGTCTGTTGGGCTCAATGGAATATTTTGCAGGATTGAGTGGACTATCTCAGCTGGCTACAGAGTCCCTGGCAAGAGCGACCAAAGTGGCAGCTGCCACTCTAGTCCAGCCGTCAGAACTCGCAATGGCTGCTGTGATAGCACCGGGAGGACTGAGGGAGGAGGGTGGGTGGAGAGAGGGGTGGGGGTGTGTCAGTCAAATGCCAGGTTGACTATTAGTCCACTCAATGCCAGCCCCAACCACACACAGGTCTGTATGTATATGTTGTGTGGGGAGTACCTGCAAAATAACCAATTGTGAGTTGGCTACTTAGCCCACCATTGACTAATGTGTTGTCTGAATGCAGCTATAGACAGTTGAACACACAATAGAAAAACTTGGCACTGGTGAATCAGGAGAGCCTCCAGGTGAAAATATGTCATTAAGAACTGAGACACGTGGGTTCAGATGCACTGAATTACTGCATGTCGTAATTCAAGTGTTGATTGCTGCTATACCGCAGGACAACATAAGTAGCACATTTTTCCTATGGGATCTGCACTTCTAGTGACATTGGGAGATTTCTGCCTTAGTCTTCTCAGATGACAAACCAGGGAGTTTAGGATTGCACCCAAACTGGAAAATAAAGGGACAAAAACTTTACACCATAAGGTGCCCCTTAAAACAAGAGGCATTTAAAACTACACATACATTATTTTTTCATCAGTTAGCAGTCTCAGTGTTAAATAATGATATTTTAATGTTCTGATAGAGATTGGAAAGCTTAATGTCAGAGAATTAATATTGTGGAACAGAGGAAAAGAATCCTCTATTGCATTCCAAAGGTGCTAAGTAGATTTAACCACCAAGAGTAGCCCTGATTTAGCTTCAGAGATAGTTGTAATATAAACCTAGTTGGGTCTAAATTGTGCCTTAGGGGTATTTCCAAGGAACACTCATAGGTCAAAGGGCAATCTGTGGCAAAATGGACAGTTGTTTAAAAACCTTGATTGAATCCACCACCTGGGGCCCATGATAGGATCAAAGGGTAGGATTGACAATAAAAGTGTCATGACAAAACAGTTTATTATCCAGGCAAGCCAGTCTGCCGCAGATCAATAAATGGAACAAACTGTCTCTGTATTTTTTACTTGAATCCTGTTTTCTGCCTTCGAAGACCATTTGGAAACTGCAGCTGGTTCAAAACATGGCAACTTTTCCCCTGTGTGAAGAAGTACTTTCTTTTATCTGTTCTGAATCTCCCACCAATCGACTTCATGGGATGACCTCAGGCTCTAGTATTATGAGAGGGAGAAAAATGTCTTCCTATCAATATTCTCCATACCTTGACCCTGTCACCCCCTTACTTGCCTTTTCCTCCTTCAAAACTAAATAATCCCTGCTGCTGTAGCCTTTACTCAGAAGAGAGTTACTCCAGCCCCTTGAACATTTTAGTTGCTCCTTTCTGTACTTTTTCAAATTTCATAATATCTTTTTTTAGGTGCAGTAACCAGCATTGCACCATAGATTTGTATAAGTGGAGTATGATCTTGGCAGTTTTATTCTCAATTCCTTTTCTAAATATGCCTAACATGGCATTTGCCTTTTGCACAGCAGCTGCACAATGGGTTGACATTTTTATCAAGCTGTCCACCACCACCCCAAGATCTCTGTATTGGTTGGTCACCACTAGCTCAGATCCCATCAGCTTATACTTGAAATTGGGATTTTTTGCCCCAATGTGTATCACTTAACACTTGTTTGCATTGAACTGCATTTGCCATTTCGATGTCCTTTCTCCCAGTTTGGAGATATCTTTTTGGAGCGCCTTGCAATCCCATTTTGTTTTAACCACCCTAAATAATTTGGTGTCAGCAAACTTGTCTGCTTCACTGTTTACTCCTAATTACAGATCATTTATGAATAAATTGAAAATCACTGGCCACAATACATGTGCCATTTATTTACAGGTACTTCAAAGATTCATTCATTTGCATTGCAATCTAACCAAAGCTGGTGTTGGGATAATCTATGTGAATGTGTTTCTTTGAGGGTTTCCCCCCTCTCTTTTTGTTTCCTTTTTTAAAACAGTGGCATAACTCGAAGTTAGAGGCAAGAAGGCCTATGACCCGGCCATTTCTGGTTCATTTTGCTTCACTGTGTCTTTCAGTTTCAGGCAGAGGCCATAATTCTAGCATACATTTTATCCTGATTACTTTATGAAAAAAATGGTTTTGCAAAGTTTTGCCTTTCTACTAGCCAATTACTACCCAAGTCTCTAATTCTAGTAGGTTACTTTGATTCTTGATATTTTAGGATTGAGAGCTTTGCCTTTTTATGAAGCTCACTGTTTTTTTTCTGTTTTTTTTTACACCTATCATGTTCTCCACCCTTGACCAGTCCTCTGTCTCCAAAGAGGATTCAGAATCAGAGGAGACTTCTCCATTAATCCAACCCCCGCTATGCCAGGGCCTTCCAGACTAGAGGATGTGTCTCTACCTGACTCCTCAGATGCAGAGGACACTCCCCCATTATAGCTTTCACCACCTTCACCCCCCCACCCCCCCACCCCCATAGGAGCTCAAAGCTGCAAATCAGGCAGTAGCCCTTTAAGAAACAAAGTGCTTTTTTGAGAGGGTGGCATTAACTGCTAGTTGTGAGCTGCTGGCATTTCTAAGGTTTCAGAAAGCCTTTGACTATTGCTGGGTCAACAGCTCACTTTGCTTAAGGCCAAGTCTACACCAAGCAGGTTATAATACTTTGAAAATGTTTTGAAAACTGTATATTCAGTATGTCCTGGGTCCCAACAATTGTCACTGCTGTTATATACTGTTTTAAAGCAGTAGTGTAGATCCTGCCTGAGTCTCTGCTAACATGGAGCTGACCAAGGTCCTGGAAGTCTCTACTTGGTCTAACCTGCCTAGCTATTCAGCACCCTAAACTGGACTGGACTTGTCTGGGCGGGACTTGCCCTGCTAAATCCTTGCCTGCGCATGCCTCACTGGCTTTAGCCCCTCTGGGTGCCTTGAACCAAGCCAAACAGGACAACACTCAGCTTTAGAATACCTGCTGGCAGCAAGTGAAGATGCAGTACTGTCATCAATATTACACAGATATCTACCAATGGTTCCTGTCAAAAACAGAAACAGAGAAGCTCATATGCAAGACACTGGCATGGGCAGGATCTACACTACTGCTTTATAACAGTTTATAACAGTACTGACAACTGTTGGGGCCGAGGACACATCCCATATACCGTTTTCAAACTACCCATGCACAGGCACAAAATCCATATGTATGACAGCCAAGACATCCCAAAGAAAAACATGTGTACTGATGTTAATAGAATTTATTTCCACGAAAGCTTATTTAGAAGCTTTTCCATTTCTGTTAGTCAGTACATCCAGTATGAACTTTAAGACAGCATCAAACCAATTATTCCCATCAGCAAGATGACCAGGACACCCTAGGAACTTGAGGAAGAATTTCTTATTTGTGCTTCTTTTTATGATCATAGATAGCCATAGGGTGCCTTAAAATGTTTTGGTTCACTTCATCTCAATCTGTACAGCTGGGAAGATTCCCAGAACCATTATGAAGAATAAAAGAAATGTTTCATATTTTATTTCTATATCTGTCCTTAGGAAGCATGAAAGTCAACTTGTGCCTCTGCCTTTCAGAATCATTTTTCTTTTATGCTCCATTGTACTCTGAATGAGTTTAGTTTATAACATGATACATTTGCTCAAAGTCAAGGTGACACAGAATAGAAGCTTGTTTCATAACAGATAAACCCTGTAATATTATCATTTTTGTCTTCCTCCTCAAAGTTGAAACATGCTGAATCATGATCAGCTATGTGGCAAGGCCTGTGAGCCACACATGACAGTGCTGATCAACTGCAGAAGACAAGACAAGTCCAGATCCTCAGCCAGAGAACTGGGGAGGGGAAGACTCCTTGGGAAGGCTGGGAAGCATGAAGTTGAATCTCTCAGTGCTGAGGGTGGGCTAGGGATTCCAAAACTCTACCATTATCAGAATAGAGTGGGGAATAGTACAGCAAAAATAAATCCTTTGTGAAGCAATCAGTGGTGTACAAGTGCCATTTTGCTGTACAAAAGGATAATAGATATTTCAAGTACACAAATAATAAAATGAGCATCTGTAAGGCACATGCTCGGTTGGCCTGCCTCTGACTATAAAATTTTAGAAGAAGTTCTTCTCCACCCATCCAACCCCAAGGTATGGTGGTTTCAAGTGCTGTGTGACCCTGAAAGCAGGTTTTTAAAAATGTACTGTGTACTCCTTTATGAACCAAAGCGATTACATGAAAATCCAGATATAACTGGGAAGCACTTCTCATTCAGTTTCCATGTAGATTGGGCTTTGGTGTCTGTTGTTGCTGATCTTAAACATAATGTCTAGCCGAATCAGGTCTGGATTCTGTTTTTAAAACACTGACTCTAGGAAAGCAGTGGCATGGGGCAGTATCCAATACTGCTCATGTGTTAGCAGAACCTACCACTAGAACAATGGGAACCTAGTGGTTTCCAAAACACTATGAAATTAGTGAAATACTCATTTCCAGAATGTGGAAGAGTAGTAGAGTTTGCAGCAGGGACATCTGCTGACCTGTCGCATTCCAGAAATAAGTTTTTCTGCTTGTTTCCGGTATCAGATCTACACTTTGTGTCAAATCATTACAATCTCATCATGGTGATGCTATATCCATCTTGCACATTTATACATTGTAGGACTTGCAGTGACATTTGCTGCAGTATTTGGATAATGTGGGATAAGAAGCAGGAAATAACACTATGAAAATAGTATATGGAATGTGTAATGTGCTTCAACAGTTATCAGTGCACTTCAACACCACTATAAAGCATAGTGTAGATCTAGCCTGAGTTTGTTTAGGAAGCACTATTTCCTGTTGTGCAATGGAACAAACAGAGGTGCAGTGGCAGTATTGGATATTGCCCCTAATTTACACATTCCCTTTGTGATGTCATTGTTGGTGTAAAAGTGCTTCCCCATGGTTAGTTCTGTAACTGATAGTTGTTACTACATGTTGTTTAGGTTACCTATATTACCCAGATACTTCCCAGGTGTGGTCAAGATGATTAGACACTACCAATGTCTAAGGTGATTAGACATTAACAATATGGTGTGGGAGCCAAACATGAGGAAACAATGCAGACTGGCAATGAAGTAACAAACATAACATGCAGACTGATTATTTCCAGGGACTTTCTGCTAAATCAATGCAGCTGGTATAATACTTTGCAAGCAAAACATCCCAGATTCAATCCCTGGATGGATTTGCACTACCAGCCAATGTTGACAATGCTGACCTTGATGGACCAATAATCTGCCTTGGCATAAAACAGCTTCCTATACTTCCCAACTGCATTATTTTGTATTATTTGTGTCTTCTGCATAGCATTAAAGTTTTTTTGTTTATTTGCAGAGATCTGATGAATTCAGATACATCCATTACTTGTCATACATAATGATGCTATATTAGAATTGCAAAGGCAGACAACAAGTAGGTGTGAAAAATGTATAATCTCAAGCCACCAACTGTGTATACTTTACCGTATGCCATATTTAGTGGATGAAACAATTTAATCTTATTGTGACCTCTGCATACCAATGCCATTGATAGTATTTTTCATTGCAATTTGATAGATACATAGGTAATTTTCTCCTTAGGTGAGGTGCAATCTTATGCATGTTTCTACAGAAAAAAAATCCTTCATACATCCTAAACATGCATAGGATTGTACCTGAAAAATGTAGTAGATTAATAACATGCAATGTCAGCACAATAATCTGCAATACAGAAGGAGGTGAGCTTTCTTTTGATTTGCATGAATGATGGGTTAGGAGCAAGTGAATGCAACTATATTTGGAAAAGTGATTTGCTACTGCAGTTTTCTATTTCTGTTTTGCATGTTACAACTTGTGATGTTAAAATGGTTCTCACTGACATGATACACAATAATTTTACAAGGATCCAAACTAGTTTGAAAAATCTTCAGTACTCAAATGAAAAAGAGTCTCAACACATCAACTATGAATTCAGGTTTGAATTCTTCCTAAACCGCAGAATTCCCTATTTTCATTTAAATGTCACTGTTAATTAATACTTAGCTACAAATATGATGCAAATGTGAAGAAGTCCACACATACTGAAATATTCCCTTTAAAGGGTTCCTGATTCTATTTTTATTGACAATTTTTGTAGGGGGTGCAAGTGGGCGGTTGCCTTGGTTTAATTAATTTTTCTTCCTGAGCTGTAGCTAGTTGCCAGGGTTATAATTTAGACAGGGTGATGGATAGAGTAGTCCCTCAACTTTTAACGTTGTCCTACATGAGCATCTGTTTCACTGGCCAACTCACTGGTTGACCAGTGAGTTGGCCAGCAATAAAAAGGGAATATGTAGGTACAAATGCCAAAAGCAGCAAATCCATGTGCTTAAATAAACAGCCATTGTGGATCACGTGTTGACAATACTGCAGTAGTTAATGTGGGAATATATATATATATATATATAGGGTGACCAACTGTCAGGATTTCCCCGGATTTGTCCTGGTTTTTGTTCTATTCTGGGTGTCAGGGGGGATTTTCTGTAATTTTCTATAATGTCCTGGAAAGACACGCTTTCCCTTTAAAGGCTGCTTTAGCATGGTGGGAGGGAATGACACACCTTCTGGAGGTGGGTCATTTCCCTCACACTGCTCCAATCAGGGCCTGAAAGGGGAAAGCGTGTCATTCCCAGACATTATAGAAAAGGCCCTGATTGGAGCAGTGGAGGGTGGGAATTACACACTTTCCCCTTCTCCACCCCATTTCGAGCCTTTAAGGTGGTGGGGGTGAATGACATGCATCCCAGAGGCCCCTGAAAGCTGCTTTCCCACCCCCACCCCACTGGGTGTCCTCTTTTTTAGTTTCCCAAATGTGGTCACCATATATATATATATATATATATATGCATATATACACACACACATGACAACTACTTTGAAAAGAAACAGTTTTTTTCTTTTTAAATTATCTTTGAATGTATATAGAGCAGGCCTTTGGAAGTGACTGAATATCCCTCTTCTGTATTTCTGCCTACAGAAATCTGACATTTATCCTTAGCAATAGACTTTGAAAAGCTACAGTGAAAATATTTTAGATTCCAATTTCATTTATTTCCCCTTTGGGGAAGAATATTAATCCAGTAACATAATAGAAGTGATGTCCTAGCAGCAGAACCTAGCTGCAGTTACTAGAATGCCACATGTATTAGTTACATAAGCTGTTGACCAGATTCGTGTTCAGCCTTGTCTATCTAATTATACAGAGTCTGGGAATACTGTACATATGTTTCTGTCTCAAGTAACTAATTAATGAGGACTGAAATAATTCATGATGAATGTAATAAGTATACTGGCAGATTCTAAAGTTAAGAGTTTATCTACTTTCTCACCATCCAGTAAATGGTGGATTTTATGCAGTTAAACCATACAGGATGCATTTTCCTTTCAGCATATAAGCTCTTGTATTAAGAAAGGGGAACATTGCATTGTATATTAACTATGTATGGCAGATTCATCTCTAAAATTTATATGGCACATCAAAAAGCATTAAAAACATAGAGCATACTTTACTTCCACATCCTGTGCTTTGCTATGCAGTGGGATCCTAATCGTACTCACTCGGAACTAAAGTCACTTCCTTGTAAACATCTGCATGGCAGCTTGAGATACCATGATATGGATTTCATATACAATCTCAATGTGAGGTAACTTTTGGAAATGCTAGTTTTGTAACGATCTCTATGGACAATGTATTTACTTCAAATACATTTTTGTTTCTTGAACTAAATGGTTGATGGTAGAATTTGAGCTTTATGGGCAGGACCACTTCATTTCTATGCTCTGTACAGCACCAATCACTTTATGGATGCTGAATGTCAAGCAGCAGTTGTTATATGACTCAGAATAGTTGCGGTTCACCTGGCCTGGCCCTACCACCAGGTGGAGTGAGGCAATTGCCTCAGGCGGCAGATGCTCAGTGGTGTGGAGAGGGCAGTGACGGCAGCCCTCTGGCCATTCCCCTCTATTGGAGGAGAGAGTTGTGAATTCCAGGTAGCCCTGTTCCCCTGTGCTAACTTCCTGTGAGTTGGAAGATGCTGTCCCATCACCAGTGTTCAAGTAAGAGTCAACTGCCTGTCCTTTTTAGCTTCTGTAGGTGGAGTGGAGGGAATGCCATCTTGTTCACTTCAGGCAGCAAAATGTCTTGGGCCAGTCCTGCTATTCACATGTACAGCTCTCTGGATATCAAAACTTTCTGAGTCGGGGGATTTAGTTGTCTTGACCAATCTAATATTTCCAATCTAAGTTTTTTTTTAAAGTCCTCAGTGTTGTGGATGTTCTTACTAGCGAAATTGTTTGAAGAATAGAAAAATCAAAGTGTTAATTAGAAAAGGACCCCATGCCAAAAACGCTTTTTGCAATACAAATATAAAGGATGAGTCTCCTTTCATAAAAGTGGTCAGAAATCATATAATTACATATCAAGGATAGTTTGCATGGATCAGCAACTGTGATCTATATTAACACTCCTCATATTGTTGGGCATGATATCTAACGTAAATAACCTAGATCATTTCTTTGGTTGGCTGCACAACAAATGGAGCATACAGTTTGAAACTTGGCAAAGCACTTCCTTCTTTCCCAGTATCCCAAAGGGCTTTAGTGGCCTACCACCTTCAGTAAAGAATGCAACTCAGCAAAAGGAAGTTGGTATAACTCTAGGATAAGGATGGATGCATTTTGTTAAATCTGTTCGATCTCTATTTCATGGCTTGTCAAATGTTTTTTGCTCCATCATCTTGACTTTGGATTTTCCCCTTTTCGAAAAAATCCACAAAAAAGCCTGTCACAATTTATGGAACTTTCACTGACATGCAGTGTTTTGTGTATGCAATATTTTTGTGTATACAATCAATGAACAGGACACACACACACACACAAAGATTGCTACACAGCAGAAGATGAAGAGAGATCCCCAAGCATATACTTTAGTGTATTTTCCAGCAACTTTTGTATTTTTGTACAAATAAATTGATGTACTGTTCGGGGGGGGGGGGAGGGGACATTTCACAAATCCACAGAATCTGTGCAAATTTTAAAAAGTTGATCTGCTGCAGAATCCCACAGATAAGGTTCATAAAAATCCATACTTATTTGAATCTGTTGCAGGTTTCTATGTCATTCCCTTCTCTGGGATCCCTTCTCTGTGAAAGCACATTTGCTGTTTGTTTTAATGGCTGTTGCAGGACTTTGATATTTAACAATGCACAATTATGGAACTCACTGCCACAAGATGTGATGACAGCCACTAGTTTTAGATGGCTTTAAAGGGAGATTAAACAAATTCATGGAGAATAGATCCATGATGACTATATCAGACTTCCAGTTCAGAGACAGTATGCTACTGAACATCAGTTGCTGGGGCATTACAACAGGGAGGTCTATTCCCTTCGTGTCTGCCTGAAAGCTTCCTGGAAGCATCCAACTGGCCATTGTGTGAAGCAGAATAATGAACTAAATGGATCCTTTTAAAAAAATGTTCTTAACTTAAAATAGAGCAGCCTAAAACTATGCTTTATTTTGGTAGTAGTAGTAAGAATAAGAATGAGATAATTAGACAGAATTCACTGGAAGTTCTCTGGCACAAGCCAAGCCACACGTAAATGAATTGGCCCTGGGCAAGTAACCCATTGTGCCTTATTTTCTTTATATCCTGCTTGATTGTTTCCAGGCAGAATGTATGTAGCATTTTTAATTTTAAAAGTATTTTACAAGTGTTAATCTGAGTTTCCCCCCTCTGAAACAAATTACAAATATTAATACTCTACATTTCTACAGGCAAAGAACTGAAGCTGAAAAATAATGATTGATCACCCATGGAAATGTATTGATAAGCAAGAATTTGAACAGGGAGATATGATACTAAGAAATATTGAGAATGGATGTAAGAAATACTGATATTTCATCTTCTATTGATTTCCAGTATTTCAACAATTACACAAAGAGATTAAAATATTGTCATTACTAAGCAAATTCAGTCACCTTTCTTTAGATATAGCTAAGAACTAACCATGATTCTGTTTAATCTGCTTAAGTATTTGTGTAACTTGAAATCTTTGCTTACTCTTTGAACAAGAAAAGTTGGACGAAATAGAAGAAAAGAGTAATCCCTTTACTTAATTTATAAATATGTAAAATCAATTTATTCCAGACTTCTATATTGTTAATTGTTTCAAAATTATAATCTAACCACTACTTGAATACCAGTTACAGACCATTGCATTAAAACACAAACACACACACACGCACGCACAGAGAAAGACTGACAGAGAGTTGTCTATTTGAATCACTGTTGGTTATCATTTATTTATTTATTTATTTATTACATTTTTATACCGCCCCATAGCCAAAGCTCTCTGGACGGTTCACAAAAATTAAAACCATGAAATCATTTTAAAAAATATAAAACAGCCACAATCTAAAAACACAAAATAACATACAATATAAAAACACAACCAGAATAAAACCAAGCAGCAGGAATTAATACAGATTAAAATATAAATTTAAAACAGCAAGGATTAAAATTGAGTTAATTTAACTGTTAAAATACTGGGAGAATAAAAAGGTCTTCACCTGGCGACGAAAAGAGTACAAAGTAGGCGCCAGGCGAACCTCTCTGGGGAGCTCATTCCACAGCCGGGGTGCCACAGCGGACAAAGCCCTCCTCCTAGTGGCCACCTGCCTCACTTCCTTTGGCAGGGGCTCACGGAGAAGGACCTCTGTAGATGATCTTAGGGTCCGGGCAGGTACATATGGGAGGAGGCGTTCCTTTAGATAACCTGGCCCCAAGCCGTTTAGGGCTTTAAATGTTAGTACCAGCACTTTGAATTGTGCTCGGACCTGGATCGGCAGCCAGTGAAGTTGGAAAAGGACTGGCGTAATATGGTCTCATTGGCCAGTCCCCGTTAACAATCTGGCTGCCCTGTTTTGTACCAGCTGAAGTTTCCGGACCATTTTCAAAGGCAGCCCCATGTAGAACGCATTGCAGTAATCCAAACGAGAGGTTATGAGAGCATGGATAACTGTAGCTAGGCTATCTCTGTCCAGATAAGGGCGCAGTTGGTATATCAGCCTAAGCTGGTAAAAAGTGCTCTTTGCCACCGAGTTCACCTGTGCCTCAAGTGACAGTTCTGGATCCAAGAGCACCCCCAAACTATGGACCTGATCCTTTAGGGGGAGTGCAACCCCCTCCAGAACAGGGTGAACATCACCTCACCGGACAGACGAACCACCCGCTAACAGTACCTCCGTCTTGTCTGGATTGAGTCTCAGTTTGTTAGCACTCATCCAGTCCATTACCGTGCCCAGGCACTGATTCAGAACAGCCACTGCCTCACCTGGGTTTGTTGAAAAGGAGAGGTAGAGCTGGGTGTCATCCGCATATTGGTGACATCTCAGCCCACATCTCCGGATAACCTCTCCCAGCGGCTTCATGTATATGTTAAACAGCATAGGGGATAAAATAGAGCCCTGTGGAACCCCATGGATTAAATGCCACGGCACAGAGCAATAATCCCCCAGCACCACCTTCTGAAAACAACCATCTAAGTAGGAGTGGAACCACTGCAGCGTAGTGCCTCCAACTCCCAGCCCAGACAACCTATCCAGAAGGATACCATGGTCGATGGTATCGAAAGCCGCTGAGAGGTCCAAGAGAACCAACAGGGTCGCACTCCCCCTGTCTCTCTCCTGGCAAAGGTCATCCCACAGGGCGACCAAGGCAGTTTCTGTTCCAAAACCAGGCCTGAAACCCGACTGAAATGGATCTAAATAATCCGTTTCATTCAAGAGTGTCTGGAGTTGTCCTGCAACCACCCGCTCAAGCACCTTGCCCAGGAAAGGAATGTTCGCCACCGGCCTATAGTTATTAACATCTTCCAGGTCCAAGTTAGGCTTTTTCAGGAGTGGTCTGATTACCGCCTCTTTTAACGAGGCCGGCACCACTCCCTCTCTCAAGGAGGCATTTACAACCTCCTGGACCCATCCAGAAGGTTGTAAATCATGTTGCGTGGAGGGCACCGTTGGTCAGCGACAGAGTCTCAAGGAAAGAGCAGTCAAAAAGGCGGCTGCTGTTCTAATACAGCTGTCAGGATAGATTTCTGGCACCAATGGCTGATGGGATACAAGCAGGAGGACTGATGGGGGAGAGAGGGTGGGGGATGAGTGAGTCAACTCAACGTTAATCTTAATACACACCATGGTTGATTATTAGCATGTTGTGTGAGGAGTACCCGCTAGACAAACAACTGTTGAGTTGATTATTGCCCCACTGTTGACTATCTTGTTGTCTGAACACAGCCCATGTGTTGCTCACAGCTGGTAGAGGACTTTTGACCCCTTCTCCTCTATCTCTGTAGATGTCAGGAGGCCATGGCACAGCCTTGCAGGAGGCTGGAATGTGAACAATTTGATACGATGGACTGACCCTTAGTTTTCTGTGTTGCTAGCTAAAGAACAGAATGAGTGTAAAATGGGAGAAAAGCACATTTTTGCTTTCTTTAACAATACGCTTCAGAGGAAATCTGTTCTTACCCAGCTCACATACAAAGATGTATAAAAGAATAGCAAGTCTTAGGTCATTTTTTCCACCATTTTCTTCTTCAGGAAGGCATAGATTATAAACAGCTAGTATTGTGTGTGTGTGTGTGTGTGTGTGTGTGTGTGTAAGTGTAAGAGAGAGAAACTGTAATTCTTCATGATTGCAACAATTCAGAGAAGGAGACTGTATCTGCATGACTATCCCTCATGAATTATTCTTCCTGCACAGAAGTGGCACTTATTGCCTGGAGAGGAGATTAACTAAGCACTGGAATGACCCAAATATTCCATTTTTAATGCATAACCATGGTTGGTGCTTGCCGGATCTCAGAAATAAATCCTTTGAATGAATGGCATTTCTACATTCTGCTGCAGAGACCTAGATATCCAGAAAAGAATATGCAGAAGTATTTTTAATGCACTGCAGATCTTCAAACAAAGGGTGGGATTAACACTCTTCTGTATTGCATGGATGTAAGCAGCCATCTATGGACCACAGTATCCTCCAACAACCTAGTAATTTTCCCATCAAGTGTTTCCCCATTTCCAAAATAGTTTCCCCCCAAAAGGTGGGGGGCAGATGGAGGGGTTGTGGGGGATATGAGCTAAGTGATCAGCTGCTCTTCATATAGTTAGGGCCTACACACAGGAAATGTGAGGTACATGAAGTAATAATGGTCATGACGTTCCACCCTTCATATACAAATATTAATTGCTGCCATTCCCCAAACAGATATAAGTGTGCTTCCACTTGCGGTCTCTGCCCATGGCTGCTCCCTGTTTGTCCCTTCCTGCCTGGGGATCTCCAGTGGTACCTAGCCCAAAACCATTGGTCTTTGGAGTGGATAAGATGACTTATATGGGAAACCACCTTTATACATTGTGGGACACTAATTCTTGTTACTTCTTTACCTCTTTATGATAAGTAGACTTCAAACCAATATATAATAAATCAAAGGAAAGTTGGGTGAGGGAAAGTGAACAAAGTTACAAAAGAAAACCACATCTAATGAACTGCTAAAGGTACTTTACTTCCCCAAAGCTTGCCTAGAACCTCCATATCAAATGCACCATTTTCCTGCAAATTATTAACTTGTATCCCTCTAACCTCATGGTTGTGCCTAAACCTCGATGCCATAGGGCCTATGCATAGCTCCATACATATAATTTTCTTCTCTCACTGAAGAAATTTCCACTGGCCTAGTTTGATCAGTTTTCCTTCTGTGTGGTTCAATTCCCACCCCTACAAGAGACCATTTCACCAGGTATGAGGGGGACAACACAATTATATTTCTTTCTCTTCCTGTGCACAACTTGCAGTGGGGAGGGAGGCATGAAGAAAACATTTGAGGGTCTTGATGATGTCACATCTTTGTTTAGCTGATATCCTGCTGTGTAGATAGGTCAAAGAAAAATACAGTGAGAAGCTGACTTGAGTTCTAGATAGGTGTCAAGAGAGGAACGTGAAACCAAACAAAGGAAAGTGGAAGGTTGCCAGCTCAGAAATGAAGTATCTAGGACATATCTTAACTAAAGAAGGGCTTTTATTTCATCTATTTATTGATTAGAAATTATTTTTTGGCTGCTTTAAGGGTAAAACCCTCTCATGGTGAGTTACAACCTCATGCAGTAAAAAAAGATGCTATAGCTTAAATACCTAGTCAAAACAACAAGGATGAACGGCAAAGATTTGTTGGAACAATCACTTACCAAGAAGGGTTTATTCTAGACAAGGCAATCTATGACAACACCATCAAGATAAATATTACTCCAAGATGTAGAGATTTCCTGTTTGCAGAACCATGAATCTGCATTCGGTTAAAGGGGGAACTAGCAAAAACATCTGTGTTGAAGTATTACTAATACAACACCACTACAACCCGCCACCAAACTCACACACACCACTCAGCAATCCTTCATCCAGCACATGCTTCCATTCAATTCTGCCGTCCCAGGGAAATAGACAGTTGCAGCTGTTCCATCTCTGACCTATGGATGGGGCCAGGCTGGTATTCCCCTTGCTATGCTGGTCTTGCGAGCGGAGAAGAAATCACACAAAATAAGACACAGACACCAGAGCTTGGGATAAACTAGGGCCTCTTTATTTAACATGGAGATTCTCCCCTCCATGGATCTGAGCATGAACGTGCGGGAATCTCGCTTATTAATCTCAGGCAACTAGCCTGCCAATCAGGGCGAGCCACTCCATTGAACCCAGGGGTCGGGTATACCCGGCCCCCTATTCAAACAACACTTGAGTGTTTGGTGAGACCATCTGCGTCATCCACAGCCCGGGCTGCACAGCTCAGGTAGATGAGACAAGCCGGTTCCCAAAGGCAAGCCATATCCTGACACGGGAGCTGCACAGCCCCCGAGGAGCAGGGCCTCTGACTTGCCAATCACCTTAAAGGTGCCTGAGTGCTCACCATTCCTATCCTCATCCCCCCAAAATTCCCGCACCATCCGCCTATCATTTAAATTCACCTATTTATCCTCCATCTAAAGATTAAATCCAGTATGGAGTAGGCGAAACCTTTGCATACTGATGCCAGGGAAAATTCCTACTCAGCCTCCTCCCCAAAGAGGACGACTGGCTAATCCCATACTAGTTGATAGGGAGGGAGGGAGGGAGGGGCCAGAAGAAAAAGAGGCCAGATGGCTGCGCAGGGCAAGGCTATATAGGCTTGGCTCCACCCCCACGCTAGGCTATATGCATGGCAAGCATGTGTATAGTCTTCTTTCGTCTCTTCCTCCCGCCCGCAAAATCCGACCCCTCCCAAGCCATTCTGGCTGGGTGGGGATCAGGCTTGCGAGCGGAGGCGAGCCACTCCATTGAACCCAGGGGTCAGGTATACCCGGCCCCCTATTCAAACAACACTTGAGTGTTTGGTGAGACCATCTGCGTCATCCACAGCCCGGGATGCACAGCTCGGGTAGATGAGACAAGCCGGTCCCCAAAGGCAAGCCATATCCTGACACGGGAGCTGCACAGCCCCCGAGGAGCAGGGCCTCTGACTTGCCAATCACCTTAAAGGTAGGGGTGTGCACGGACCCCCCGGATCGGATCGGGACCCGGATCGGGACCTCCAATTTTGTCCCGGACCGGTTCGGACAAAATCGGAGGCCCCCCGGACCGGATCGAGTCCGATCCCGTCCCAAAAATCGTACATTTTTGGATCGGCCGCCATTTTTTTCCCCATAGACTTGCATTGCAATGCAAGTCTATGAGGAAAAAATGGCGGCGGGTGGGTAAGGGGGGGCCTAACTCCCTCCCCCCCCCCGGGGCCATCCGCTGTGGACGGCCCCGGCAGGTAAGCCCCCTCCCCCGTGCTCCCTACCCCCCCTGGGGCCGCCCGCTTCCATCCGCTGGCGCCCGCGGGCGCCAGCGGATAGAAGCGGACGGCTCCGGGGGGGGGGTAAGCCCCCTTCCCCGCCACTGCTTACCTTCTCGGCCCGTCCGCTCCCGTCCGGCGCCGGCGGCTACTACCAGCGGGCTCCGCGGCCTACTCTCAAGTAGCGCGCCGGGTGATGACATCACCCGGCGCGCCACCCTGGAGCAGGCCGCGGAGCCTGCTGGTAGTAGTAGGCGCCGGCGCCGGACGGGAGCCGCCGGGCCAGGCAGGTAAGGGCCCCCCTCCCCCCTCCGCGCGCCCCCTCCTCCCCTCCACGCACCCCCTCCTTACCTTCCCGGCCCGGCGGCTCCCGGCCGGCGCCGGCGCCTACTACTTCCAGCAGGCTCCGCGGCCTGCTCTAGAGTAGCGCGCCGGGTGATGACATCACCCGGCGCGCCACCCTAGAGCAGGCCGCGGAGCCTGCTGGGAGTAGTAGGCGCCGGCGCCGGACGGGAGCCGCCGGGCCGGGCAGGTAAGGGCCCCCCTCCCCCCTCTGCGCGCCCCCTCCTCCCCTCCACGCACCCCCTCCTTACCTTCCCGGCCCGGCGGCTCCCGGCCGGCGCCGGCGCCTACTACTACCAGCAGGCTCCGCGGCCTGCTCTAGAGTAGCGTGCCGGGTGATGACATCACCCGGCGCGCCACCCTAGAGCAGGCCGCGGAGCCTGCTCGTAGTAGTAGGCGCCGGCGCCGGACGGGAGCCACCGGGCCGAGAAGGTAAGCGCCCCCCTCCTCCCCCCCCCCGCTGTCCACTTTCATCGGCGGGCGCCCGCTGGCGCCCGCCAATGGAAGCGGCGGTGGGCGCCAGTGGGCGCCCGCCAATCCGCCGATCCGCCGAACCGGTTCGGAGCTTTTTCGGACCGGTTCGGATTGGATCGGCCGATCCAGCTGCGGGATCGGAAATCGGATAATTTATCCGATTTCCCACTGGACCGGACTCGGATCGTGGATCGGGTCCGATCCAGTGCACATCCCTACTTAAAGGTGCCTGAGTGCTCACCATTCCTATCCTCATCCCCCCAAAATTCCCGCACCATCCACCAAAGAAGGGAGTCAAGCCTCAGCTTTGGCAACCTACCCCCACCTGAACTGGAAGAATTCCAGCAGGGCCACGCTCAGATCCTGCAGGAAAATGTCATTCCCTGCATCGGAGAGATGAACTCCATCTGCCCTGTATAAATCCCCTCTGGCAATTAGAATATCCGGGTGTGGGATAGTTACTCCTCACCGGTCATGAAAGAATAACCTAAATTCCCTAGTAACATTTTAACTGCCCTATTTACACAGTGGGCATTCCAACCTTCACGCCATTGAACTCTAGGGAGCATATACGACCACACTAGCCAAGTGTCTGGCCACTGGCTCCATATGAACTCGAAATCTAACTTAGCTTGTATAATCAGGGCCTTCCCCTTAGAAGGCCCAAGTCATTCCCACCCAAGTGTACACCAACACCTTGGGCACCACGGGCACATTACCAGATCTGAACAGCAGGTGGAGGAGACCTCCCCAGCACAAGCCGCGCCTCCCCAACCACTGGACGGAGGCTGATGGACCGAGACCCAGCTGTGTGCTGGCAGCTGCTCGCGTCACCCTACGGCTGGCCCAGAACACCCATTGCGTTCACTGGCGAGGACCTTCCAGGCGCTGGTCTCCTCCTATGCCCTGCAAAAGACAAATATCTGTTTACCATATACTCCTGAGTGTCCATTTCCAAACATAAGCCTTGAAGGCACCGGGCCACCATCTCCTTATGGCGCGTATCTTAGCACTGCCCATCCCTATTGCGGCCACAGTAGATGCTGCAGCAATCGTAAATGAATGGATGCCAAATGGTAATTTCCCAAACCCAGTGCCCTTAATGCCTTCTTTGCCACCATCCAGAACTGATATGTAGTTAATGGGGACTTGTTTAAATGATGGGAGAGGAAGCCAGGCTCGCTTCCCCTGAAAGCCAAGTAGCAGTTCAGGACTGCAATGGGGCAGAGCTCCCTAATTGGGGCCTCCGCCAACGGAATGAATGAGCCTGTGCCTCTCTGAACGGTCTTAGACCTTTGCAGCCCTAGGACTACCTTGTCCTCCAATCTCTGCACATTTCCCCACTGCAGTGCTCCGCCTGCTTGATCTGACTTGGAGCATGCGAGAAATCCCCCAATTCTAAATGTGTCAGAAAAGGCAGTAACAGCCAAGGCATGGAATAACGCCTATTCAAATACTGAAAGCAGAGGGATACCCATTGTCTTTCAACCAATTAATAAGTCGGGGGGAATAGGCTGACGTGACTCAGGAGCAGGCAGGGCCAACCTAGCCCATCCCTCAAGCATCTTTCTTATGCGGAAGCCCTATGTGACGCCAGGCCACCCATATGCCTTTAACATAAATGAGAGTCCAGCCAGCTGATGTTATGAGTGGACAGGCCAGTGCGGTGTAAAACCACACAGAACTCTATCAAGTGCTCTATTGGAATAGGCCAGAGGACTGGAAGATGCCACCTGGGCCTGAAAACACCGAACTCCCTATCTGCTCTCTCTTAAGCTGTACGTGTGCTGGGAGCCGCCGATCTCATAATGGCTTCCGCCACCTCACCTCTCCAAGACCCCATAGAAAACTGGGCATGGGATCTGGGTGCAACCTGGCTGTGGAATCTGGACATCCTGAACCATTGTGCTAGCAGCCGTAGCTGTTTCTGTCTCACGGACTTATGCTTCCGGCACTGGTTCCTTTGAAGTCATCACTTGCTCCACACGTGTTTCAAAACCCCCAACTGGGGCCATAGTTTCTCTCCTAGATCCCCAAGCACACTGGGCCAACTTCAGGAACCTGTATATCTGGCTACATGACCCGGTGTCGCCGACTTCATTATCCAGCCCAGGAATATGGTGGCCAAAATAGAGATTGCTTGATTACTACCAGGACTCATGGCCCTGTCAGTCCCATTCCTGAGGTTCCTTAGAGGACAAAGAAGGAACGAATGGCCAGACCAAAATGAACATAGGTTAATAACTTTGGTCCAAAACCCAATCACTACTGCAAAAGGAAAGATCTCTAGGAATAACCAATCTTGACATTGTAGCTTCTATAGTATGCCAACCAGTGCTAATACCCATAAGGAATAAGCATGGCATCTTAATGGATTAAACCTTGGGAACACTTTAAGATGTGCAAAGGGGGATAAGGGATAAGCCTAAAACATGGCTGGCCTTTACATCACTAACTTAGTTCTGGTCCCAATGCTCACTGGTTCTAGGCTAAACAGGTAGCACTAAGGCCCCTTAAGAAGGGCTCTAAACTATCAAAGAATGCCTTCCCTATACAGGTAATTGGCAGAAGGGCCAAGCTATGAATTTACCTATTGACTTTTGGCATTACTCTATGGGCATCCCTGCCCTCCCACTTCCAGCACACAGGGAGCAAGTTATCTAGCTATTCAGATATCTCCCAAGTCTGCCCTAGCCTGTAAAGTTGAGGACTTCCGGTCTAGGGACCCTATGGGCACCATAGCTGCAGCGGGGCAGAAACCATTTATAGAGGAGATGCCACTACAGCATGCCTAGCTTGCCACCCCACCAGGATGGAGGCCAACTGACCAAGACCAAACTGTGAGACAACAGTTGCTCGTGTCATTCTCAAGCTGGCCCAGATGCCTTGCTGCCTTAGCAGATTAGGATCCACATGGTCTGTAGTGTCCTTCACCAATCTCCCTTGACTAGGATGGGCCATAAGGCCTAAACTCATCTCTTTAGTTCTGAAAAACTAAATTCCCTATCTACTCGGTGGTATGCCATCACGGGTCACATGGCTTGGGTCATTGCTTGTCCCAGATCCCCAGGCACACCAGGCATAGGATCCTGGTACTGTCTGGCCGCAAGGGCCAACTATGTGAACATGGACGTCTGGCTGTTTGACAGGTGACGCCAACTTCAGAAACCTGCCCAAATATGACAGGCAAAATGGAGTGTAATTGAGGGCAACCAACTAATTATAATTTTTTGGCCTGAGCCCGATCACTACTGCAAAACGAAACAAATCTCAATATCACTGCTTCCAACCCAGGTGGAGACCTAAATGTTTATGTAGCAATAAGGGTGTCTGGCCCCACAAAATTATACTCCTCCTCTCCACTTTATCCTCATAGCAGCCTTGTGAGATAAGATATGCAAAAAACAAAACAAAACCAGCAACTGGCCCAAAGCCAGGCAGTAAGCTTTATACATAGCAGTGTGGATACTAGAACGCAAATCTCCTGAGTCCCAATCTAATGATCTAACTGCTAACCAAACTGTCTGTTATTTATTATTGGGGACAGCCTTATACTGAGTGAGACCAATGGTCCACCTGGCCCTTTATAGTTAACACTGGAAGGAGCAGCTCATCATGGCCTCAGTCCCCCGAGGAAGCAGTCCCCAATCAAACATTCTAACCACTACACCACACTGTCCATTACTATGTTTTGTTTATTATTGGAAGGCAGCCTTATACTGAGTTAGACCAATGGTCTGCCCAGCCCTTTTATTGTTAAGATTGTTTTGTTGTTAAGACTGAATTGCTAACACTGAAAAAATAAATAAATAAATAAATAAATAAATAAGGCAGTAGCTCATCATGGTCTCAGTCCACCCAAGCTAACATTCCAACCACTACACTCCGCTGTCTCTCATTTATTATTGAGAAGCAGCCAAATACTGAGTCAGGCTGCCTCTACAAGAGGCATTTAAAGCTCTTTCAAGGCGCATTAAAAATTTTACCTCTACAAGAACGGAGCGCAAATCGGGCGTAGAGGCGCGCTATCCCTCCGATTATGCGCATTATCGAATGCGCGTTAAACAGCGAGTTTTATTTTGCTCCGGCCGTTAAAACGCATTTTGGCTATGTGAACAAGCACTTATGTGCATTAACTACTTGTAAAGCGCATTTTGGTCATCCGTTAATGCGCTTCGCCGCCTCTCGCCACCTCTCGTGCAGAGGTATTAGGCGTAAATGAGCTTCAGCGATTATGCGCATAATCGCCTAACCAGGTGCAAAAGCGAATCCTTGTAGAGGGGACCTCAGACCAACATTCCACCCAACCCTTTTATTGTTAATACTAAAAAGTCAGTGGCTCATCATGGCCTGTCTACCCAATCTAACATTCCAACCACTACACCGCACTGCCTCACATTTATTTATTATTAGGAAGCAGCCTTATACTGAGTCAGATCAATGTTCCACACAGCCATTTTACTGTAAATGCTACAGCTCTCTATAGCCCCAGTCCATGCAGAAATGCCTGGCCTACACCTGCTGACAAGCACAGGCTAGTGTGTCTTTGAGGGAGGTGGGGCCTCTGCAGAGACCTAAATGCAGCCCCACTTAAAATGGCTCCTGCCTACCAATATCCCTTTGCTCCACAAAATGGCTGCTAGGCCAACTGAACCCATGCTGCGGCCTGCCAATCCCCAGGGCTGTTAAAGTGGGGCCTTCTGAGTAAAGGCCTGGCTATAGCCCCAGCACTCCAGCAGATTCTGCATCCCAGCCCCACACTGGTCGTTGAGGGTAAGAAATTGGGAATGATCCAGCCAGATCATGCTTCCCCAAGCTGGCGCCCGCGGGCATCTCAGCAGCTTTTTGAGGGAGGGTGGGGAGGAGAAGGCACTCCAAGCATAGCAATCCAACCCACAAGAGGGGAGTGCAAAAGAAAGCCCCCCAGAAGCAATACTACCGCCTAGACCACTCCACCCGACCCCAGAGAAAACTGACGCTTAAGCAGCAGGTAATCCCAGCCATGCCCCTACTCATGAGTAACAAATACTACTGTAGTCTTTGTATGAGGCACCCTCTGCTCCACGGGGAGGGCTAAGGGCAGGCAAGCCGCTCTTTCAAAAACCCATCCCCCCAACTCCAAACCGTTTGGGCGGGAAGCCTCCTAGCCCCAGCTCTCCCGATGAGTTTGCGCTTGCACCTCGTGGCTGCAAACTGTCTCCTCGCTCCTCGAAGCAAAACAAAAAAACCTCTGAGCAGAAATAAGCATGCGGCTGTGAGTAAACGCCTTGTGGCCGCACGCTCCATCCCTGCTCTGTCGCCACCCTCAGTGCAAGAACAGCAGAGGAATTACGAGGAGGGCGACTGAAAGGGTGGAAGCTCCTCCAAGCCTGTCCTCCAATCTCCAAACCCTTAGGGCTGGGAAGCCACCCAGCCCCAGCTCTCCTGAAGAGTGTGCGGTCGCTGACAAGCCTCCTGGCCACACACTATCTCTTTACAGCAACATCTCCCGTCTCCTGGCCAGAAGAAAAAGAGGCCAGATGGCTGCGCAGGGCAAGGCTATATAGGTTTGGCTCCGCCCCCACGCTAGGCTATATGCATGGCAAGCATGCGTATAGTCTTCTTTCGTCTCTTCCTCCCGCCCGCAAAATCCGACCCCTCCCAAGCCATTCTGGCTGGGTGGGGATCGGGCTTTCTGGAATACTTAGAACCCCTGGTTGATGGCAGAAGCCAGTTTGTGCTTCCCTTCTGCTCTCCAGTTCCAGGGAAAGTTGTAGTTTGAGCAGATTGTTCTTTCTAGAAGGGGGTGGGGGAGCAGCTGCTCATCCTCTTTTGTTGGCAATAGCTGAGCATCATCACATGGGGAAAATCATGTTTCCTTACCATTGCTTCTCCGCACATCCTCATTCTTCTTGGAGGGGAAAGAGGAAGTTAACAAAGGCCACGTGGACCATTCAGAGGCTGCTTTTATCACTCCACTTTTTGTGCACAGAGCAAGCGATTGCGGCACATTCCATTTTTTTTTTAAAAAAAATGAATTAAAAGGGGTCTATTTTGCAATGGAAAAATGAGCAGAAGGAGCGGGAGGCACATGGGAGGTGGTCGTCGTCATCTAAAGGACTCGTGCACATCCATAAGTGGGCAGTAGTGAGAGCACGATAAAATGGTCATCTGATGAACCTCAGTGCCTGGATGCACAAAAGTCCACCTATAGAAAAACAATGAAAATAGAGACAGAATTGGTACAGTTATATACCAGATGTCAAACCTTCAAAGAACCAGTTACCATAAAGCACAATGGGGCCAGGGAATCTAGGGCCACTGGGAGGTTTACACCCCCTGCCTCCCAGGAAGATTGGTATGGCAAAGGGAAAATGGGAAATGCGCAAAAGCAGCTGAGTATTGCAATACATCACTCCAGGATCACGTTTGGTCAGGCTGATGATAGCTGCCCAGAAAAGGAACAGAAGAGATCTGCAGAGCACTAAAAGTTTTGATCTAATCATGGATCAAGCAACAGAGAATGCAGATGTGTCTATAATAGATTCATTAAACAAAAAACATACGGTTTATAAAAACAATGTTAAGGCTCTACAGTTTCCAACCAAGCACCAAAAAGCAGGGAAATTGGGAGTTAAGGCTCACAAGCCTTTAACGCCACATCCTCCCTAAGGAGGCAGAAAGTGCAAGTGAAATTCTCATTCTCCCAAAGCAGATAAACCATGAGGACAGGGTGGAGAATATGATATGCAGAGGTGACTGTGGGGTTGTGGAAAACTGATCACGAACAGGGCCACCTACTTCTCTTTTTTTGTTTAGAGCAGCCCTTCCCCAACCTGGTGCCCTCCAAAGGTGTTGGACTACAACTCCCATCATTGCAAGTCAGTATGTCCCATGGTCAGGAATACATTGTTTTTGTAAACCGTAGGTTTTCTGTTTAATGAATTTCATGGCTTTGTGTATTGGATGACTGGATATTATACAGTTGACAACCAAGCCAGCGTCAGCCAGAATGTTATACCATCTTGACATCCAATATAAAATCAAAGCTAGTGTTATGTGTTGAACTCACTTTTAACATTAATAAATCAACCAAAATGCTTGCATCTCCCTCATTTTTAAAGATAAAGAGATGAAACCTGGCATCATGTTAGCTCTTTAGGGATATAGCTATGCCAAGTATGAAGCAGATCTGTTCATCCCTTGATTTTTAGAAATTTTTAAAACTTCAATTTATTTTTTTTAATTAACTAAAATGCTTACAATTCCATCATTTTTAAAGATAAAGGGATGAAACTTGACAGCATGGTAGCTCTTAAGTAGGGATTGAGCCATGCCAAGTTGGAAGCAGATCTGTGTATACCTTGAGTTTTAGGAATTTTTAAAACTTCAAACCTAATACTCCTCTTTGGGGTCTAGGGCCTTGAGCAGTACATTAAAAAAAAGAAAGAAAGTAAAGATGAAGAGATGAAACTTGGCACCATGGTACCTCTTAAGTAAGGCTTTAGCCATGCCAAGTTGAAAGCAGATTGGTTCATGCCTTGAATATTAGAAAAACATTTGAAGTCAAACTTTTTAAAAATATATCCTAAAAATCAAGGCACGAACCGATCTGCTTTCAACTTGGCATGGCTCAATTCTAGGGTGACCACTAGGGTGTGGCCTAGTGGCTAAAGTGTTGGACTGGGAGCTGGGAGATCTGGGTTCTACTCCCCACTTAGCCATGGAAACCCATTGGGTGACTTTGGGCCAGTTGCAGACTCTCAGCACAACCCATCTCACAGGGTTGCTGTTGTGAGGATAAAATGGAGAGGAGGAGGATTATGTATGCCGCCTTGGGTTTCTTGGCGGAAAAAAGGTGGGATATAAATGCAATAATAAATAATAATAAAAAACTGTCAGGATTTCCCCAGATTTCTCCTAGTTTTTGTTCTATCCTCGGTGTCAGGGGGGATTTTGTGTAATAGTCTATAATGACCTGGAATTACACACTTTCCCTTTTAAGGCCACCATTAGCGTGGCAGGGGGGAATGACATGCTTTCTGGAGGGGTGTCATTCTCTCCCACTGCTCCAATCAAGGCCTTAAAAGGGAAAAACGTGTCATTCCCAGGCATTATAGAAAAGGGCCTGATTGGAGCAGTGGGGTCCGGTGAGAATGACATGCTTTCCCCTCCTCCACTCCAATTGGAGACTTTAAGGTGGCCCCAGAAAGCCATTTTCGTGCCCCCCCACTAGGTGTCCTCTTTTTTGATTGCATTTCCATCCCTAGATATTTACTCAAAAGTAAGACCCATTGAATTTCCTTGGTTCTTGAAAAGCAACACACTTGCTTTTAGATTTGCCAGTCTCAGCATTCTATGTGTGCTATGAATGCCTGCTCTGTCTGTCCCTATAGTTTCTGGCAAGGTCCAGCCAGGGGAAGCCAGTAAATTAAACCCAGGGGTGGAGGGTGGGATTCCCTCAAGTTCCTCTGACAGCAGGTGCTATAGAACATGGACCTTCCAGGAGTGTTGAGGCTGGATTTCTGGCAGACCCAGCCAGGCAACTTTATGGCCTGTCAGTCCCTCCATTTGGTAGCCCGCAGAGCACCTGCCTCATAAGGCAAATGGCCACATGAGAACTGTTATTATGGCCTGCTACTTTGTTTGTCTTTAGTAGTCTGTGGTCCAGATCTCTTCAGAAGGGGGAATAGTGTTTTGTGGTTGGGGTCAGTCTAAATTATCTCCAGGGGTCCCTTACTCAGTGCCTCTGATAGCAAAGAGATTGAGGATTTTCCCCAACTCTGTTACTCTTGAAGTTATTAGGCCTGTTGAAAATAGACTTTATAACATAAGCATGAAATCAGTGAATACTCTTTTTAACTTGTTAAACCAATGAAAACATGTCACACAAGAAGTCTTAAGATATGAATGGTTTATAAAGAAAAGTAAATGCAAAAGAACATCAGATGCAGAAGTGAAATCTGAAACATTACTATTTGTAGTAGTAATATCCTGCCTTTTGCCAAATGCTGGGCCTCAGGGCAGCCTTACAAAACTAAAACATATACAGCTAAAACCTATAAATAGGAATATACTAGGCTGACTATATGAAAAGGAGGACAGGGCTCATGTAACTTTAACAGTTGTAGAGAAAAGGGAATTTCAGCCAGTGTCATTTGTATGCAATTAGTTCCTGGTGAAATTCCCTCTTCATCACAACAGTTAAAGTTGCAGGGGCCTTGCCTTCTTTTGTATCTGGTCACTCTAGTATAGTGCCTGCAACTTTAACTGTTGTGATGAAGAGGGAATTTCACCAGGGACTAATTGCATACAAATGACACTGGCTGAAATTCCCTGTCCTCCTTTTCATATGGTCAGCCTAAATATACAAAAGTTAAAAATATAATTAAATTTTACAAAAGCAGGGAGACAGAAACCTGCTTTTGTAGAGTTTAAGGTAGAAAAGGTATTCCTTTTCTACCTTAAACTGTTCTCCTTCCCTCAATCTTTCACCAATCTTCTTGAATTTTTCAGGTAATGTAAAACAAACATTTCTTTCTGGCACTTGTAAATTTCAGAAAGGTTGATGAAACATTTTCGATTTTATGGCTGTTAGAATGAACCCCCCCCCCCCAATTATCACTTTAACATGACGGAATGTGTTTTTTACTGACGGCCCTTAACAATGAAGGCACGGCTGTGCCTCCATTAATACAGGGAAGCTGCCAGCATTTCAAGACAGAGGAAGTAAAATGACTGCTGTACAAAGTGCCAGCAAGACTGCAGAGGAGGATTTTTTGACATGTATGTCTGGGACTATTTTGTATATTTAATCTAATCCATTGGGAAGTTCAAAAAGTCATTCCTGAAACTATCCTTTAAATTCAAAGACTAGTAAGAATGCTTTTATTCTTTAGGATGGGGCTTTTCTGAAAGTGTGTGAGAATTTTTCTGGGACTGCTAAATCATATGAAGTGATTGTAAAAATCTGGCTCCAAACTCTTTGAGCACCTACTATTCAACATATTGAAACTACCAATGGCCTCCTGAATTTCAATACCTCTACTAGCAACTCTTTCTTGCAGAGAAATGGCTGCCATCATCAGTAGGAAGTTTGTAAAATGTTAGTTAGAATAATCTTTTGTTTTACAAGATGCTGGTTCAGAGTCAAATAAAGACATTAATATCCACTGCAACTACTAATTGGAAAGCATGTAAGAAATATTTTTTAAAAACCACACCATATGTATTAAGGCTTTTAGAGCTAGCTTTTACAGTGCTGCCTAACATCTTGTTTATCTTTAAACATTTATTTAAATGGGTAGTTGTTTTATCAAAGCTGTTCTTGAAGACTGTATTATGTATATCTTAAAGCAGGAAATGCTGCATGGTTGGCTGGGAAATGCTGGGAGTTGTAGGACTTTTTTCTGTCTAAACAAGCATAGGATTGGCCCTAAATGTGTGATGTAAGCATTTCTGAAATCCCCTCAAAACTGGACACCTGTACAGCCAATTCCTCACGATAACTCAGTGATGGTTCATATCCAGAGAACATGTGCCTAATTGGAGCTCTGCCCATTGTGTCAAAAGGCACAATTGCACGCTAGATCAGTGCTGTGATGTTTCATACAACATAATTGAATCTGTAATGATTACAGTCCTATGTCACACATTGTTGGGAATCATACAGTTGTGGCTAGAACCCACTGGGTAGCATGCTACACTTAAGCATAAGATAACTGTATATAAGCATTCCCAAAGAAGTTCATTGGGTGACCTTGGTCAGTCACACTTTCTGTCTGACCTACCTCACATGATTGTTAGATAAAATGGAGTTGGAGAGACCACAGAACACTTCCTTGAATGAGAAGCAGGATAAAAAAGTAATAACAAATGTGTCTTAGGGCCTATCTACACACTAGGTTTGTAACGTTTCATAAGGGTAATGAAAACTCTTTGGGCCACATGACACACTCCCTTTAACAATGTATACCCGAGGCGTTTTAAAACTCACTTCAGCGATATACAATGGTTTTTACTTTTAATAAATCGTTTTAAGTAAAATAATGTGTCCTTCCTTACCGTTTGTGATTCATGGGGGCAGTGCTTCGTTGACCAGTGCTCAAATGCTTTGCAGTTGATTGGTGGGGAAGAAAGAGGAAGTGGGTGAGTGAACTACAACACCCACAATGCCTAGCCCTATACTCATTGAAAGCTAGTCAATGAAAGGAGAATTAAGGAGGAAGTGGGTGACTGAACTACAACTCCCACAATTCTTTGCCCTAAACTCATTGTAAAAACGAAAGAGAAAGAGACGGATAGAAGAGTGTGTGAGACTTTACACACTGCTTTGAAGACTGAAGATTTTTTCTCCTGTAACGTGAGTACTCGTTAATGTGGCCTAAGACGTTTTAGAACACACCTATTTGGAATGTTTTAAAATACAATTTAAAATGTTCCAAGGTACTGTGTAGATAGGCCCGTAGAGATATCACATGGCTTTTGGTGTCACCATCTTCCACCTTAAATCTCCTCATCTGTATAATGGGAACAATCATATTCATCATTGCGAATCTATGAGACTGAATGAGCTATTTCACAGTATCCAGTTTTCAGATTTATTTTGCACAGTTTTGGGGGAGATAGATTCTCAAAGCAGCTTAAAACACAGAGATATACTCTGAACTCAAAATGGCTTAAATATAATATATGCTGTACAGGTTATTAAAATGATATACATAGTTCTAAACTGAAATACTTGCTGATCTAACATTGAGTTTCACCTGCTATTTTGAGGTAAGTGGGAGTTGGCTTATTTTAACTGTGCTTCCCCCCCCCCCCCCCATCACTTAATTCAGTTTTTCAGTATTATCTAGAATATTAGTATTGTCAGTATGCCAATAAATGTAGTAACTATAATATACTACATCTTTGGATCATAAGACAAAAGCTTAGTGATCATTTCAATGCTGTTAATATGCCTGCAGCTTAGACAGGACACCAGGTGTTCTTTAATACAAAAAAAGCAATTGATGTAAAATTACAAGGTTTTGCTGTTGATTATTTCTTCCTGACTCCAGTGCCAAAATATCCCTCCTGTTTCATTTTCACTGTGTGTTTCACCCTGTTTTCTTCCATTTTTGCCCATTTTGTGGTGGTGGTGGTGGTGGTGGTGGGATAGAATAACGTTATTTGTCCCTCCTACACCAGCAAAGTGATATAGTCGGATGTCAGCAAGCCTAAATCTCTCATCATGTAAACACATTTTATAATCAATAAGAAAGCAGAACTATATGAAAACAGTAAGTGAAACTTGACACTTACTGCGGTCATAGAGATATGAACGCAATGTCACATTAGAACACAAAACATGCAGATTTGTTAATTTAAATAAAGAAAGAAATAAAGAAATGTATTTTGACAATTTGCAAAACAAAACAACTGCCTCCAAATTATAATACAAGGGAAAATGGCAGGGGAAAAAAATCAGGCCACATGTAGTCTACAAAACCTTCCTATTGGCTCCAAGAACTCAGTTTTCACTATGTTGAAGTAAGTTCACCCTAGAGCTGACCTACATATTAATTGGAGATCCATGATGGGATTTCCTAACATTTTTGTTTGTACTTTTTTCCAGTCGTTGGGGGACATTGTACCCAAATTTAATCAGAGCAGAGGTACTGAGACAGGATGCACTCAATCTTTTCCCCAAGCTAAATCACCATTTTCCTGAACTAAATCTTCCCCTTAAAACTATAGTTATTTCTGTGGGGGGGGGGGGAGAGGAAAATATAGCTACTGTGTTTCCCCCCATGGAGCAATTATTCTGATTAGAAAAACAGCAAGGGTGGGGGGAAGATTTAAGCATCCACTCCCCTAGCATCACTGTTCCAATTAAATCTGGAGCCCTCCACTGCTTCATTACAGTAAAAACAAAAAGCAAAAAATTAGACTTAATAATAGCTCTTCTGTTTAATGTGCAATTTTATCCCTAGCCTATGGCTGAATTGCTGTAGTGTCATGGCAATCTATTGAACATGCCAGCTGCTAAGTAATTAAAGTACTAGCAGCGAAAGCCTACGGAAGGGGTTACATGAAGTTGGTAAGAGGTGACTGCAGATAAAGTAGTCTGGGGGAGTGAAGGGGTGGCAACAGTTTTATTATTAGGAGCACAAGGATTTAATGTGTTCTATATAAATTCTTAATCTCTTGTGACTGAAAACTGGGAGAGTGAATGGGATTGTGGGGAAAATTTGGGATGGAAGCATCCCCTGCCCATCGCTACCTCTTGGTGTCATTCCTAGTGAGATGAGATGCAGAGAGGTAGGAGCTAGCATTGTTGTAGTGCAGGGGTGTTGAACCTCAGGCCTGTGGGCTACATCTGTCCCTCCAGGGTACCTCTACACCCGCTTCCGCCTATCACAGAGTTTTGGTGGTTTATTGGCTTTGAATGTTTTTTCCCCATTCTGTAAGGCTGAAATGCCTCTCTTAAGCATAGCTGCTGGAAGTAAGAGCTTTAAGCTAAAATATACTGGTATTTTTGATCTTAACTCTTTGGCCCTGCCCCTGAGAATGAGTGATCATATGGAAAGGAGGCCAGGGCTCCTGTATCTTTAACAGTTGTATTGAAAAGGGATTTTCACAGGTGTCATTTGTATGAATACATCACCTGGTGAACTTCCCTCTTCATCACAACAGTTAAAGTTGCAGGAGCTATACTAGAGTGACCGGATACAAAAGAGGGCAGAACTCCTGCAGCTTTAACTCTTGTAATGAAGAGGGAATTTCACCTGGTGCTGCATACATACAAATGGCACCTGCTGAAATTCCCCTTTCCATACAACTGTTAAAGATACAGGAGCCCTGGTCTTCTTTTCATATGGTTACCCTACCCTGAAAGATTTTCTGTTGAACCGCTTGGACTAAAAATGGTTCTAGACCCACGTCATAGTGGTTATCAGCTAGTGTGTGAATGAGATATATTAGGGGTGTGCACTCCGCCCCAGAATTATCTGATAACCATGAACATCCATGGTGCATTTGATCTTCCAGAGCAGGGATCGGCTGCTTTTAAATGAATAAAATCATTTCAGAGTAGAGATGTGTAATCGAAGCTCCTAAAGTCCCCGAAATTATTCTACCATTTTGCGTGTGTTTGTGGTGTGTCTAATTGCAAACCTCCCAATAAGGAACATGACAGTTTGCTGTGTGTTGTGTGTCTGAAAACCTCCCAATAAGGAACATGGCTAACCAATTAGGAATTACTACAGCGCTGTCACTGACTGTGTTCTGTTTTCTCATGGTCCTTGATTCCATGTGCTCGTTGCTCTTTTCGGACTTGTGGCATTCATTTAGGTCAGAGAGAGAGAGAGAGAGAGAGAGAGATTCTTTTATCTTTGCATACACAGTGCAAAGTGGGATGGGGGTGTTTGTTTGCAAAGTGAGATTTAGGCCCCCTCTAGATGGATTCTGTTTGACGCCTGCTTAGCCGATTATGCGCATAATCGCTGAAGCACTTTATCGTAAATGCTTGTATGCAGGAGGTAATTGAGCACTCAACGGGTGACCTTACCGGTTGTTTCAAATGCGCTTTACAAGTAGTTAATGCGGAGAATCACTTGTTCACATAGTCAGAATGTGCTTTAACAGCTGGAGCAAAATAAAACTCGCTATTTAACGCGCATTCGATAATGCGCATAATCGGATGTTTAAAGTGCCTCTACGCCCGATTTGCGCTCCGTTCTTGTAGAGGTAATTTTTTTAATGTGCCTTGAAAGAGCTTTAAATGCCTCTTGTAGAGGCAGCCTTAGAGAGGGAGAGAGAGAGAGAAATCTATGAGATCTCGTGACAACTCTGTTTCTTTGAGGAGAGAGAAGGAGAGAGGGGGGCTGTTTTCTTTTAGCTGTCTTTATATGCTTCATTCATTTCACCTGTTCCATTCCCAGCGTATGCGCATGTGGCTGCCCTGTTCTGTTAAAGCTTTTCCCTCCAATGTACCTGCTAATCTCTCCTTGCAGGGCTGGGTTGCATGATGAGGATGAAGATTTCCTGTTAACAGTTTGACATGCTGTAGCTCTCCTTCCTCAAAGCTGGGCCTTCCCGGCAGCACTTGCCTTCAAAGTTACAAGTGTCTTCTTCTTGTATGTTTGTGTGTTTTAGGGTTGTGTTGTGCAGTGCTCACAAGCAGTACACAATTAATAAAGCACACTTTGATAACATTCCATAATGAAGTATGGGAAACACTGCGGCTGCTGGTTCTGGTTGGGGGGGGGAGGGAGTGCAGGGCTGGTTGGTTGGTTGCTCCATTCTGCTTGGACCCATAGAAGTCAGCCACAGTGCTGGGCTGGCATTGTGAGTGAGTAAGCTTCTACACCTGAGTAAGGTAGACTGCTTATTTCTCAGTTAAACTAGTACTATTGGCTGGCAGGGTGTCTAGTGCGGGGGGGGGGGTCGTCAGGCTCCTCCTCCAACTCCTCCTCCTCCTCCTCTCATGTAGCCTCCTGTGGGGAAGGTGTTGTTGCCTTGACTTGACTCGCTCCAATGTGCCCGACTGACAGTGGGGAAGGGGTGCCTCCTCCTCCTGCAAGCCTCCTGTTCTCTCTGAGGATGGGGAAGCTGTGTGCTGCTGTTGTGGCATTTCTTAATATACATTTACTTCTTTATTATTACGCTGAGCGCTTTTCCTGCTGCTTCATTTCCCTCTCCCTCGCCATACAGATCAAGGCACAAGTGGTGTCTGAGAGGACATTTGAGTTTGGACTTTAAAAATTCCCCTGTAAATCATTGCATATAGGAATCTGCTCCAAAAGCCCTCTTTAAAAGCTGTCGGTGCAAATTTTGATGTATTTTATCTTTAAAACTGAGGGAGCTGTGAGCATTCCTGTTAATTCCCATTGATGAGAATGTAGTGGTTACCCAAGAATGGAGCAGTTTTTCACCATCCAGCAGAGCAGAGACAAGGACACGCTCTGAAAATCAGGTCAGCGAATCACCTCATCGAAGCGCTGCCTCCAGTTTTGGGGCAGAGAATACCAGCTTTGCACACCCCTAATTTATATGTGGATCTGACAATAAAATCTCATACATGTCTATCCAGAATCAAGCTCCATTGAATTCAATGGGGCTTACTGAAGTCTGAATGTTGTGTTAATGAAGAGAATGAATCTCTTTCAATCTGAGGGCCAAATTCCATCTCAGAGAACCTCTCAGGGGCTGTATTTCAATGGCGGGTGGGGGTGAAGGTAAAATGAATGGGACCATCATATTTTAGCTTAAAGCTCTGTCTGCCTGTAACTAAGCCTTAGGAGAGGGAAAGCAGAGGCTAGGATTTGGGGAAAGAGGTGGGACTAGGGAAATGAGCATAGCCTTCTGAGGAATACTGGAGGGCCAGCATGAGTCCCTTGAAGGGCCAGATTTGGCCCTGGATCTGACGTGCTGCACCCCTGATGCATGTGAATGTGGCCATATTAGAAGCGTGTGTGTCTGAGATGGAAGAAGGGAGAGAAAATTGAGTTAGTGAGTCAAGTGTGTGAATGGGAAATCAGTGTAGAAATGTATTACAAACTCCTGTATACAGTTATAACTGTATTCTAATGAGCTAAAAAAACCCAGTCTATTTCTTTCTTGAAATAGGATTTTCTCCCTGCTTCTTCCACAGTATGAAGAAGTGTTCTGTGTCTCACTCCAGCTCTTCCTTCTGTTCTGAAGCAATAAATACATATGTTCCATTTTATTAATAAAGGTCTTTTTCGGTACATTATGTTAAAGATTTCAGAGAATATCAGGAATTTAATTGGAACTCTCTACTTTTAAAGGTCAGTCCCTCTGCCATGTCATCCAATATATATTTTTTAAAAAAATCATTGCCGCAACTAAATCGTTCCCTTTTTTGAGTCAGATGTCAATACTTCAGCCTGTCTTCCTTGATTTCAGAGAGAGAGAGAGAGAGAGAGAGAGAGAGAGAGAGAGAGAAAAGATTCCTTACAAGAGGAAAGTAGGCAAGAATGTGAGAAGAATTTTTAGTTTCATCTGAGGAGGTTTGGGCAGTATCCAATTTTGTCATTCCATTAGCGCGAATGATGTTGCATGAGCAGAAACTAGGTTCTGAACTATGCAGAAGAGGAGAACCCAATTAAAGTTATGTTCACACAAGCACGGTTGTGCAAGTGGCTTTGCATAACTCTTGTACAATGTGTTATGCAACCCATTGTGCAGTGCATTGTGAAACCCATTGTGAAAGCCATTATGCAACACGTTGTGCAACTGCTCGCACAATTGGTTGCATAATAGGTAACTTGTTGCACAATGGAAAGATTCAGTGGAGCTCCTCTAGTGCTATTTGAGTTTGTGGAATGTCAGTGTTGGATACTGCCCATAGTCTTGCATCAAAATATTTAGGAAACCAGGACTTGCCCAAGACATTTTGTGACCTGATGCCGCCACAGTTGTCAAATCACCTCTTTTCTGAGTTTAGATGGCCGGTGAAAACTTTGTTTCAGAGACTTTTTAATTAAGTTTGGTTTTAAGTCAGAGCTTTTGTGCTATTTGACCCTTGCTATTATTGTTTCTTCTTGCAGTATTATATTATTTAAAATATTTTTATTGCATGGTTTATTTTATTTTTATTGTAAACTGCTAAGAGAACTCCACTAGAAAACAAATACATCATGGCTTGGTGGTGATAAGTCCTTAATTAAGTGCCCAGGGTTTATAAAGAAATTCTTGCAAATTTGAATGTTCTGGGAATTAGTCATGATGGGTATGGGTAATCCTACAAAGAGGAGGAAAGTTCCAATTGGTTTCCCTCCCATTCTGCTATATGTGATGTCTGCCTATCACGATTGTACTAAATATAGGGTAAGTAATTATGGACAAGTTACAGATGACACATAGAAATATATCCCAGCTTGGAACTTGGGACCTGCCTTGAGGCAGTTGCAGTGGTACACCCCGCCAGGCTCCATTTCTCACATTGTTCATTACTCTGCTTGCTAGATGCAGGGAGTTCTGAAGTAAACTGAGGTACAAAGACTTCTGCCAACTTTCTGTATAATGTATACTCTGCTAGATATGCCAATGGGATCAAAACTGGATGTTGACGAAGCTGTAGAGCAAAGGTGGGCAAATTCTGGCCTTCCAGATGTTTTGACCTATTAACCCTAATCAGCACAGCCAATGATGAGGGATGATGGGAGTAGTAGGACAAAACATCTGGAGGGCCACAACTTTCTCCCTCCTGCTGTAGAATATCCTGTTCTTCTAGTGAAAATGCTTCAGTAGAGCCATGCCTCTGGTGTACACCAAGAGGCAGAGAATGACGTGGGGATAGTGTCCTAAGCCAGGCATGGTGAAGAGTCAGCAGCTGCCTAGTAGGTGCCAATGAAGGAAGAAGGGGTTCAGGTGACTGCTGGTTTTGTTCTTGCATCACAGTTTCCTCAGACTGCAAGTTAGGAGTCATGGCTGTTTCTCATGACCTCTGCTTCGTGCATTGTCATGCATTTTATGTTTTTTTTAAACTGTATTGTTGTGTTTTAGCTACTGCTATGAGCCACCTAGATTGTAGGATGAGATAGAATAGAATTATTATCATTATTTTTTAAAAAACACCCCCAAAATCCAAACATGTTCTAAATAAGTATCTAATCATTTGCTTTGAGGCAAAAACAACAACAAAATAAACTGGAAATGTGTAAATGAGTCTCATTGTTGAACTCCCACTTCTCAGGTAATAATATCGCTACGGCTTTGCTAGAATCTCTAGTTTGAATTATTGGAGAATGAAAGGTAAGTTCATGAATGGATTCATTATGAAGAACAGGAGGGATTGAAAGATTATGTGCTAATGTTTAGGACTAAGACCCCCTCTAGATGGATTCCGTTTGACGCCTGGTAGGCCGATTAGGCGCATCTTCTCGGAAGCGCTTTATCATAAATGCTTGTATGCAGGAGGTAATTGAGCACTCAACTGGTGACCTTACCGGTTGTTTCAAATGCGCTTTACAAGTAGTTTATGTGGAGAATCGCTTGTTCACATAGTCAAAATGCGCTTTAACGGCAGGAGCAAAATAAAACTCGCTATTTAACGCGCATTCGATAATGTGCATAATTGGAGAGAAAACGCGCCTCTACGTCCGATTTGCACTCCGTTCTTGTAGAGGTAATTTTTTTAATGCACCTTGAAAGAGCTTTAAATGCCTCTTGCAGAGGCAGCCTCTGATAGGAGAAGAACTGAACATACTGGCTGTAACATTGAACTGGTCTGGTAACACTGGGTTGCACTGAATTGTGTTATTCCTTTAGCACAAATGTTGTTGTACTAGTGTAAATCAACTTTTGATCTATGTGCAAGGGGAGAATCCAATTAAAGTTATACTTCTAGTACCACTTGCACAACTGCTTGCAGATCTTAGGTTTACAGTGTAGCCTGCTAGTGCTTGCACAATTGCTGTGCAATGGGAAAAGGTTGTGGAGCACCACAGAAAGGTCTTCTGCTAATGGTATGTTAGATTTAGTCCAGTATAAGACCTCCATCACACCTAATTTCCACCCCTGGTTTGGCTCCGCATTTATTTATTTTTACCTCTGAGGCAGAAGCATGTCAAGCTTATGATCCCTTTCACCTGAATAGCTGCTCTTTCACTCCTTGGCTCCTTAGCTCTTCGGCTCCACTCCACTCCTCCCCTTCTCTTTCTCCCTCCAGTCAGATCCGGGCAAATGAGCATTTCAACCAGACCGCCTTTCTTCTGGGCAAAAATGGAATGACCCTTTAGTTTGGCTCTTTGGGGGCATTGAGGGTGTACAATCCTGTCCCTGCAGATTCAGGAGTTGTTATGATTTTAAAAAATGCTTTCGAGCCTGGGATGCAAGGTTTTGGTTTTATTTTGATGCTTGGAGCTGGCTGCTGGGAGAGATTGCTTTTCCCTGCCAGGACCTGATGCAATCCATTCAAGCCCCCAGTTCCTTTAAAAGTACACGGAGACTCAGGGCACATTAAATGCACTTAGGAAAAATAATCCAGACTTTTAGCATTCTAGGAAAGGCTGGGGAAGAGGCGGGGTGTCAGCAGGACAGGCACAACATCATGTGAGCATCATGCCGCAAATCCGCACACCAGGCATGGCGAGAATGCACTAAATTACTGGTGTGATGGAGCTCTAAAGGACCAAATGAGTAAGGGGTGTATCAGAGGGCATTATGACCACTCTAACTTTGTAAATATGTGAACAATTATACAGAAAGATTCACATGCTTTTAAATCTGTGGTACTATAGAAAAGCGGAGGAATACCTATTGTTTGCATGAGATGCTGACCGTGATAACCAGAAAGTGTATGGCACTGGTATTTTTCCTGCATTTTCTTTCTGTTCTTTTTCATTTCTTTTTAAGAAACACAGTCCTGTTACATAACTGTGATAAGATAGTAAGCAGAGCCCTGCCAGGCAATATTATATTTCTTGTCGGGTGGAAGTTACTTAGCCTTCAGCTGTGTCCCTTTATCACACCACTTGAGGCACAAAACAGTCCCCAAGAAAAGCCTTGGGTGCCAACTGTCGTGTCTTATTACCTCAGTCAATTCCTTCCCTTTCTGACTAAAGGGAAAAATTCTGTTCCAAGCCAAGCCTGTCACAAAAGCGTACACTTTAAAACACAGACAGAACGAGTAATTAGAAGCTGTTCATTAATAAAGCATGTCACCACATTAGGCCACAATCCATAAACATTTTCTTAGCTCAGTTTTATGTTGCTGAGGCCGCACTGAATACATTGGACCTCTACTTATTCTACGCTTTACTTTTTGTGTGAGTGGCTTGCAGACTGAATTCCATCTTTGTATGATAGATTCATGGAGTTTAAAAGGACCAACCTATACCCACAGGGGCCATTGACCTGTCAAGCCTACCAGAGATCAGGATCCAAATGATGTGCTGCAAACAGAGCAGGTGCATTGCAGTAGGATGCCTGCAGAGAAAGTTGCTGCAGAGAACTGGTACACATGGGGCCATCTGCTATAGAGGAAGAGGAGAAGAGGAGAAAAACCAGAGACACAAGGCAATCTGACTTAGGATAATTTCTTTCGCAGACCCCAAACCAGACTTCTGAAAAAATGTAAAGCTACTTCTATTTTCATATCCGTACACAAATAACTAGGAATTAAGTCTTGGATGAGTAGAGCAGCATCTCTTGGCTTTCACTGTATAGTTCTGGCATGCTTAGACTGCTGCCTCCTATGCTCTAGTTCTTGTAGGGTGCATTCACCCTTGTTTACATGCCTCCCTATCAAAGAGTGTGTTTGCCTTGCATACCCACGAGTGCAGACCTACTGTGTATAGCAGCCTTTCCCAACCTGGTGCCCTCCAGATATTTTGGACTTCAACTCCCATCAGCCCCAACCATCATGGCCAGTGATCAGGAATGCTGGGAGTTGTGGTCCAAAACATCGGCAGGACACCAGGTTGGGAAAGCCAGTGTATAATGTACTAAGCATTATCTGTTCTTGGTAGAACATTCAGACTGGAGACTTCCTCCTGTAGGCAGGTGCTATCACTTTGGGGTTTTAAATGTGGACCTCCTGATCATTAGGCCATAGGGGTTTCTGAGAGAGCTTCTCCTGCTAGTCCAGTAGTGCCTTGTGTTTGGAGGGTCTCTTGAAGTCATCATGGTTTTCTGACCATTGTCCTGTGTTGACACAAGTCTTGAATGCATAGGTGATCTCAAGAAGCATAATAATGGTGGGTGAGTGGCAGCAGAATTGCCAAGGATACTATGGAAGTGATCATCATTGTTACATACATTTTTTATTATTATTTCTGCTGCTATTTATGTGCTTTTGACTTTGCTTCTGGGAGAGCTTAGGACTGTAACTATATCATACTGACACAGCACTTGCATAGCTGGATTACAGTACCAAGGTATAGCTCTGATGGAGACCCACCTTAAATCTCAGCCACCAACTTACAGGTCCGCCTACCTAACACGACTGTTGCAAGGTTCATTGAGATAATGTGAAGTGTTTTGAGGACTTGAAATACATTATATAAATGCTAAGGGTGGTTATTGCAAAGTTTTTCCCATAGGGTGATGCAGAGCAGAAGTTGATTTAACCTGAAACATCTGCATTGGAAACATCTGGGAATCAGTTTGGATGCTACCAAAAGTTGTGTTGACATAGTTTGCATTGCAACATTTTGAAGATGGGCACATGATCTCAGTAAAACCTGGCAGGTTACAAATCTTTGGAGAATTACTAAGGAAAGCACATATGTGGCCATAGTGTTGTTTGCTCATAGGTTAAGCTGACTTTGTGCTTTCTTCTGCTGCCTTTCTTCTGCTCTCTCAAAAAGCAATCATGTATAAGACAAACCTATTTTCTCTGGTTCACTTTGGTTGTTGGTAACCCCCCCCCCCCCCCAATAGTATGTTGATTGATATTGCACAGGCCTTTTGCATGATTTTGCTGTTAGGTTGGGGCAATTGTATAGTCCTCTATGAGATATATTCTTTAAAAATTAAAAATATACGATGTATTATGGAAACCATGATGCTTCCCACAGTTATTTTACCTGGCTTAAATATACAAGACTAAATCTTCCCTGTTAATTATTCAATTAGTTCTGCTGTGCATCTTTCCCTAAACAACTGTGTATGGCTTTGGAATCTGTACAAGAATTTATCTAAACCAAAATATCTGTGCCTTACAGTAGCATCAATTCCCCACTGGAACATACGACACGCATCATGCTTTGCAAATTTGTTGTCTCTCTGCATTACTGCCTCCCCCCCGCAACCCCCTCACTGCACTTCTTGATATGACAGAGCAATATAGAGCCCTGAAGGTGGAATTAGCAAGTAGATATTTATGGCTCCTCCATGTAAATCTCTTCTGCATACCTAATCGTTTAGATGACTGACCTGCTGAGTCTCCCAGCTTGCAACTGGATAGCAAAGCCTGTACTTTTTGTTCCTCTTTTGCTACTTTGCCATTCTTTTATCCTGACTTCTAAGTTGTTTCATGTATCTTCCATCTGACATCACTTAAGACAATCAGCTGTGGATTATGCATGTTATCATTTGGGATTTTAGCTTCCACTATAAGCATCCTGGATTAGTAGAAAGGCAGTTTAGATAGGTAACAGCATAGTGCCCTCTGGCACAGCCCATGGTGGCAAACTTATGACTTGGTTCCTGAACATGTTTTGATTTTTCTCTCCCAAAACAGGTTTGTAAGGAACGCGAATATGGGTCAGTTTCTGCAAGACACAGATATCTCAGCAGCACCTGCTTTACACTTTCTTCTATCATGTCTGTTTCTCATCAGTGATAGGAAGGGGGAGGGGAACACATGCCTTCAAATCTACCAAGCAACAGGAAAACAATGATTTCAGATCATTAACACTGAACTGACATGATTATAAATGGTTTCAGGAACCATCATGCGATTGACTTGTAACCAAAGTCCATTTCACCCTGGGTGTGTAATCCTACTGAAATCAACGGAGCTGTGTGAAGGGAGACTTTGGATCATTCTCATTATCTATGGTGGCACATATGGTATGTAAGAACACACACACTGAGCTGAAATCTCTGCAATCCTGGGGCACTGAAAGTTCAGCTAAGGACATGGGGACAGCCTTGATCTTGAGTTTGAAGGCTGCTGTCGATTTGCCACTCGTTGAGTGCTATTTTGGTTTCACTTCCTTTCTTCTACCCTTTGAAACATTTCATGCAGCTGTTGAAGGCTGGCGTTCGGCTTTGAGATGTTCATGTCTCACGTAAATATACCTTTAAGGAACTATGCAACAGCCTGTCCTTTGAGTCCATGACAGTCTGTTGTACAAATCCTTCTTAGTTCACAGACAGGATGGATCTAACTGCTCCTTTGGTGCTGAAATAGTCTAGCATGTCAATGCCTTTGCAGAAGCCCCCCCCCCCCATCATGCTATATGGAGGGCTTCCCATTTTATGCGCAGCAGCCGGAGGAGCAATTTATTCACAGTTTTTCAAACTGCTCTTCTTTACAATTTCTTTATGCAAGTCAGGTATACGTGACTCAGACTCATCTGTCACTGTTACTGTCTCCCACTGTCCTCTAGTCTCTCTGTGTTGCATTCAGTATTTGCACCTTGGCTTGAGTCAGAGTATGGGTTCCAGCAAAGAATATGAATGCTGGAGTAGTCCTGTGAGTCCCCAAAGCACTCCCCTAACCGTAAGGTTAAGCATATAACTAAGCTTGGCGTACTGTCAGGGCAACTGTGCTCAGCAGTTTTCTGAAGGAAAAGCATCGTTTTGCGAACTGAAACCCTAAGAGGCTGTGCAGAAAGTAGAACAAGAGATTCCTGTCCTGCTTACTAATAACAAGTGGAACGATTATGATTGATTTGTGTCAGTTTCTCTCTGGGAAAAAAAGCAAAATAAAACCTGAAACTGAATACATTTAGGGGAGAGGTGACAGCTTCGTGGCAGGGCACCTGCTTTACCTGTAAAAGGCTCCCATTTCAGTCTCTGGCATCTCTAATGAAGTGGTGCTCACATCATAGGACTAGGGAGGACTCCTGCCTGAGACCCTCACCCTGGAAAGCCACTGTCAGTCAGAATAGGCAACGGTTGGCTAGATACACCAATGGTCTGACCCAGCACAAAACAGCTTCATATGTTCGGTCTCTCAGTCTCCATATCTGGGGCAAGCCCTATCATTAGACAAGGTGAATCCTTTGCTCAGGCAGCAAGCCCTGTGTGTGTGTGTGTGTGTGTGTGAGAGAGAGAGAGAGAGAGAGAGAGAGAGGCAGATTGCCTCACTGCCTCTCCACCTGCCTGCTGCTGCCAGACACCTGCAGGGTTCTCTGGAGCAGCTGCCAGTCCTCCCATGATTAGGCTGACCATAGGAAAAGGAGGACAGGGCTCCTGTAACTTTAACAGTTGTAGAGAAAAGGGAATTTCAGCCCGTGTCATTTGTATGCAATTAGTTCCTGGTGAAATTCCCTCTTCATCACAACAGTTAAAGTTGTAGGGGCCCTGTCTTCTTTTGTATATGGGCACTCTGTTATAGTGCATGCACCTTTAACTGTTGTGATGAAGAGGGAATTTCACCAGGAACTAATTGCATACAAATGACACTGGCTGAAATTCCCTTTTCTCTACAACTGTTAAAGTTACAGGAGCCCTGTCCTCCTTTTCATATGGTCAGCCTACCCATGATGTGTCCCTTGCTTCCCCTTACTGCAGCCATGGCTCTTGCGAGATCTCAGCTGGGCCTGCTAGAGCTCAGCTGAACTCTCACGAGATCTGCCTGACTCACTTGACCTTTTGTGAGAGTTTGGGTGAGCTCTCACAAAAGTCCCTGAGCCAGGAAGTGACATAAGTTTGCGGAGGCAACAGGCAGCAGGCGACAATCATGTAGGTGGACATATATCTAGTTCTTCTGCATAGTATCTTGGCTGGTTTATCAGCAGTTGATAAAAAGGAAGTTAAGGATAATACAAAATACAAAATGTAATACAAAGTAAATAAAATAAAATTAACAATATTTTCTCATAAGAACACTTATATTCGAAAATTGAACATCTATTGGTTTAATAAAAAGCGCTCTCTTTTTTCCTCTTATGGCATTTTGACCGAAAGGTCCTCTTCAGTGGCCCAACGTCTGACATACAAAACATACAAAAGACATTCATTAGTGCCTTAGAAGGAGATGGGGGGGGGGGGGGCGGAATTTCTTTTTTTTAATATACCTCAGAGTCTTTATACCTACTTAGGCAAGGATAGGCATAGTTGGGCTCCAACCAAGGGTCCGAGTTGCTTGTCTCTTTGCCATTACAACATGCTTATTCATCTGTCTCTCACTCTGGTCCAGACAATGATGGTGGTAGTTAGGAGGAGAAGCAGTAGATGTAGGGTGACCAGATTTTGAGAATCAAAATCCCGGACCCCCCCTGCCCCTCCACCCAAAACAACCCCCCCACCGCGCGCCCGCGCCGCCCCCCCCGTGCCCCCCCTGCCCCGCGCCGCCCCTGCGTTGCCCCCCGTTCCGCGCCGCCCCCCCGTTCCGTGCCACGCCGCCTGCCCTGCGCTCCTTACCTGCTGGGGTGTCTGCTAGGCTGACCAGATTTTAAAAGTAAAAATCCCGGTCCCCCCCGCCCCCCCCCAAAACAACCCCCCCACCAAGCCACCCCCCCCAAAAAAAACCCAGCCTGGACCTACCGCCGGGTTCCTCTGTTGCTGCCCGCGCGGCTGCGCCGGGTCCTCTGTCGCCCGCGCGGCTGCGCGGGGTCCTCCGCTACCACCCGCGCGGCCGCGCCGGGTCCTCCGTCACCCGCGCGGCCGCGCGGGGTCCTCCATCGCCGCCCGCGCGGAAGAGGCGGGAGAGGGCCGGATCCGGAAGTGATGTAACCGGCCCTCTCCCGTCTCTTCCGCGCGGCCTCTGGCCTTTCTGGGGCTCGTCGCGATGGCGACGAGCCTCGAGGAGCCTGGACGCCCGCGCGGAAGAGGCGGGCGTGGGCGTCCGGGCTCCTCAGGGCTCATTGCCATCGCGATTGAGCCCCAAGGAGGCCAGAGGCTGCGCGGGAGAGGGCCGGTTATGTCACTTCCGGATCCGGCCCTCTCCTGCCTGTTCCGCGCGGCCTCTGGCCTTACGAGCCCGGCTGCGGCGGCAAAGGTGGCGGAGGAGCCCGGGAAGCGGCCGCCCCAGCAGGTAAGTGCCCCCCTTCGTGCTTACCTGCAGGGGCGTCCGCTTCCCGGGCTCCTCCACCGGGTCTCGCTGCCACCGCCGCGTGACCCCCCGCCACCCCGGTTTTCCCCCGGTTGGCCCGGTTGGCCTCTGGATTCCCGGTTAGGACCGGGAAATCCCGAGCCACCTGGTCAGCCTAGTGTCTGCTTCCCTCCGGTGCTCGGAATTTACTGAGAAACAGGCTTCCTGGCCTGTCTCTCAGTAGCGCGCCGGGTGATGACATCATCACCCGGCGCGCTACTGAGGGACAGGCCGCAAAGCCTGTTTCTCAGTAGATTCCGAGTACCAGAGGGAAGCCCCAGCAGGTAAGTTCCTCGTGCCCCCCCGCCCCCCAGTGCCGCCCCCCCGCCCCGCGCACCTGCGCCGCCCCCCCGCGCTGCCCCCCCACACCGCCCCACTGCCCCGCGCCCCTGCACCGCCCCACTGCCCCGCGCCCCTGCGCCGCCCCCCTACCCGCGCCGTGACGCCCGCCCCGCGCTCCTTACCTGCTGGGGCCTGTTTCTCAGTAGATTCCGAGCACCGGAGGGACGCCCCAGCAGGTAAGTGCCCCGCATCGCCCGCCCGCCTCCCGCCACCGCCGCGTGACCCCCCCGCCGCCCCGGTTTGCCCCCGCTGCCCCCCGGTTTGCCCAGATTGCCCCAGGTTTCCCGGTTAGGACCGGGAAACCCTGGGCCATCTGGTCACCCTAAGTAGATGCCACTGCCAACTGCTCCCTGGCTCCCTGACTGTCAAGCATGCAAGTGGTAGAAATGATGAGAAAGAGGATGAGGAGCAATAGGAGGTGGTGTCAAGGTAGCCTTACTGAGGGAGGGGGCCACTGAAGGCATCTTGCCTGAGGGTCCTCAAAAGCCTGGAACATACCACGTATTCCAAGAAAGTGGGAGTAGAATGCCAGAGTGTTTCATAGAATAGGATAGGAAATTGCTCCTTCTGCGGCTGCATCCACGGACAAAGGGAGAGGCCCTTTTTTTGGATGGAAAAGGTTACAGACACGCTGAGGCTGCCATGAGAGGGTTTTGGGGATATGCAAAAATAATTGGGGATTTGAAAGTGGAGATGGAATAGGCTTGCCAAGTAGAGCAGGAAAGCTGTTAAGGGTATAATGGGTGTCATTGAAGAAGATACTGGGTGGAAAGGAAGGAAATTAAGGTGGTTATTAGTAGATGAAATTGCATGCAACTCTATGATTTAGGATAAACTCACTATCTCTGAAGTTAACAGAAAGAATTTTTATTGTGTGCAGAGGGTAATGAAATTTATAGCAGTTCATCTTAGCCATCGGAATTAATGACATTTTGTCTGATTAAATTCATTGGGATCAGGTTTTATTTCTTTCCACGGCTATATTAAGGTCAACACTCATGATCCATTTTCCTAAACAGCTGTATCGATTTACTCCATTTTCTGTAGTATAGTAAATTAAGGCCTTGTTTTGTCATACCATTATCTGAAATTCTGTATAATATCTGTACATCCAAAGTACATGCACATCCCTTTAATGGTACCTGTGTATTCAGTTATACTTATGTAATGATTTTGTACATTCTCTTGGGCTGCCTGGTAAAGCATCAAATAAATGCAGTAAGTAAATAACAGTGTGATCTTATTCTTGGTTTAGGCTGCTGATCAGGGTAGGATCCCCACTTAACACAATTCTGCTTGCAGAACAACATTTTATACTGTTGCCATGAATTTGTGGCACCCTTGAGTCCACAGTTAGCAACACAAAGGGAAAAAAAGAGTTTAGAATGTGTTTAGAGAAGTGAGACATAGTCAAAATCCCATATTGTCCACTTAGAAGTTGGTCCTGCCCCTGATGATGGCAAATAGTGCCATTGCAGCCCAAGATGACTGATCCTGTTTTCTCCCCACTCCATCGTCCAGCCACATTGGAGGACAGATTCCAACTAATGAACTAGGCCAGTCTTCCCCAACCTGGTGTCCTCCAGATGTGTTGGACTATAATTCCCATCATCCCCAAACACCATGGCATTGGTTGTACTGGTCTTGTTCAACACATCTGGAGGGCACCAGGTTAGGGAAGGGTGACCTGGGAAGCCATGGCATGTATAAACTCCACCATGGAACATAACAGAGCATCCAGAAGGTTCATGATTTAAGCTTCATCACTCTGCCACTGTGGGTACATGAATGGGAACTTTGGTGGAAGGGCTCTTTACACAAAGGGGCACTTGGCACAAACAGCAAAGTAGAAAAGGCAGTTGAATAACACTTGTTTTTACATCTCTTACAGATATCCTATCTTAGGACGCTGGGCACAAAGATTGAATACAGTGTTAGTCCTACTTTGAGTAGAGTCATTGATATGAATGAAAGTGGGACTGACTGTCAGTGCTACTATGCTCTTGTTTTTACTGCAATTATAGTCGTTTCTACTACGGAGTGTATAGGATTGCAGCTACGCTACACCAGAGCAGCTCTGGTAGCAGCCACTGGCATAAGAGGACCATAGGATTCCTCTTTTTTGAAACTTTCTATGGATTGGGAATGTTCTTGTATAAGCAGCTACCCATCCTGTGGCAAGATGCTAAGTTGAGTTGTCCCATCCACTTTCCAACTGGGTTCAAACTCTCAGAACTTGAGTAAAGTTGACTGATGAACCAGCATTTTACTCCTTGCATAATCTGCAGTTCTGGCAGCTTTATTAAATTCTCATTTCTTCGGACCTCATGTGACGGGCATAGTTTACTGAGAAAGACCTACAAAGTCTGAAAGTGGATGCCTGCTTGACAAAAGCATTAGGACATCACAAGTGTCCAGTTTAGTTTGGACATTGCTTAAAGTAGCATGTCAAATTCATGATGTAATTTGTGCAAAGTGGGTGTCTTTGTTTTGCCTTCCCTTATGTAAGAAGCAGTAGCAATGTTGATGAAAATGTAAATATATATTAAAAATGTTGGTTCTTCATACTGGACACTTAAAATCGTACGAACACCAAAGGACTTAAAGATATAAGGGAACTTTCTTGGAATTGTTTACATCTTCACACACAGTGACATCTACTGTTTGTGCATGTCAAGAACCCTACTCAGTGGAAGACCGCCTGTTTTGCATGCAAAAGATAAAGGTTCAATCCCCTCATCTCCAGGTGGGACTGGGAAAACTCTGGCCTGAAACCTGGAAAGCTGCTGCCAGTCAGTGTCAACAATCTTGGGATAGGTAGATCAATGGTCTGACTCTATGTAAGGCAGCTTCCTATGTTCCTAAAGTAATAGGAAAACATATATCCACTGGATTTCTAGAGTCTGAAATTTGAACTAAAATGGCTGTTATCTTACATGCCATATTACCCATATTCATGAAGGGCATAATTCATCCAATGTTCAGCACTTGTATGGACCATTGATTTCAAATGGAGAGAAAAGCACATGGTTACAGCTCTCTTCCATTGAAATCGATGGGATTTAAAAATGCTTAGCCCTGGCTGGATTGTGTCCAAACATGGTTGCTTGTCTGTCTCTCTGTTTGAAACCTTTGGAGACGCTATGAAATTTTAAACCAATTTTAACCCTATGTAGACATTAGGATTGTATTACTAGGACATTTGTATTTATTTATCTATTTAGAAGTGTATATCACCTCTTCACTATAGCATTTATAGTATAACTAGTAGTCAAGGAAGTGAACAAATACATTTTTAAAGCATCCAGAGCCTTTGTCTGCACTAGATATTTATTTACTTGCATCATTACTCTCAGGAGTTCAGAACAGCATTTTAAACTTGGAGCAACCTTGCACAAGGCCTCTCAGTGATTTCATTTCTAAGCATCATTTTGAATTCAGGTATCCAGAAGCCAAACCTGGCTCTATAGCAACTTCCTATTTGAAACATGTCAGACCCATGTATGCATTCCATGGTGCGAATCGTAATGTGTAACTGCCATGAATCGTCTTCACCAGTATGAGAACCAGCCTCTCTAGCTGATTGTTTTGGTCTGCAGCAATTAGCAGCTGATAGAGTTTAACTCCATGCCTGGCAAATATTTACTGCTGGTTTCTGTATATCAAACCTCTGTTATGGTGGCAGGAACAGGCCATTATTTTTCTTGCCAGTTTGCATCCCTATCAGTATCCAGACAGGAGCCCTTTTGAGGGTGTGTGTGTGTGTGTGGGGGGGGGTTTGCACTTCAGGAACACTGAAAAATCAGGATCCAACTTCCTAAAGGTGTACAAAGAACTTTCTCCATGTTCTGATGGTAAGTCCCCCCCCCCCTCACCCCGCATGTACAAGATGGACTTACGAGCACCATGGATAGCTCCTTTAGAGTACTGACTGGTTGTGACTGAAACCTGGAGCGGATTCACTGCCCTGCTGACTTCGAAGCCAGCAGCCTCCTGTGTCAGCACTGGTGTATTCTGCTGGGGGACGTGGGCCCTAGCAGTTCCTGAAGGTGCTGGGTGCTGATAAAGTGATAGAGACTGAAGTGAGCATATAAAGAAAGTTGAAGCTTATGCAATATTTTTGTTCACATTATCCACAGGCTTCTCAAATTTTCTCCAAAGACACTGCTACAGTGTCTTCCTGCCAAACTTTGACTGAGCAAAACCTACATGCATAGATAAGGAATACATTTTTATGTGAGTAAAATGTAAATTCCCTTGAGTCTCTCTCTCTCTCTCAGAAAAACTCCAGAGGGCAAAGCATTACAATTTGAAACCACTTCCATCTCCACAGATCTGTTTGCAAGGAGGAGGGAGGATTTAAATTAAAACAGTTCCAGGCTACAGGCCTTTGAAATGTACCCAGGAGAGTTGCTGAACTCCTCTCTCACCAGAGGCATAAAAATGGAAATGGTGATTTTACTGTGCAGAACTTAGAAAAAGGGCCAACTCCAGCATTGGACTGAAGTTACGACCTTGCAAATGAACTTATTTAATATACAATTTAAACACTGGGAGAGGAGGAATAGGAAGTAACCAGCTGAGACTCAGATGAACCAAAAGAGGTCTTGTCAGCACAATATAGATGTGGAGTCCCAATGTGGTGAAGTAGCTGAAATTGTGAGAAAAACTCGCTCAGCATGTGACTGGCCTTTGGCCAATCATTATCTTCCACTGTAACCTACCTCAGGGGATTGTTGTACAGTTAGAATAGGACCAGAGCTTCCATCTTGAATTCTGGTGAGGAACATATATGTATGGTCAAGGTAACAATCAATAACAGCAAAAGTAAAGTGATGAAAAAACGCATGGTTTGTGTATATTGTTACTAGTGACCTTCCCCCCCCCCAATTGCATCTCCTCCTTTTTTACTATCAATTAAACATTGTTTTGATTTTAAATATTAAGTGTGAATCCATGAAAGAAAATAATTGGGGGTGGGGAGAGGGGAGGGAAGAGGGGCATGGCAAAAATAAGGACATTTGATCTCCTTTTGCCGATTTTTCTTCACCTCAATCCAACTAGCATTGTTTACTAGCATTGTTTACTAGAAATGTTTACTAACATTGCTTTTAGCTGTTTAAATTGATTTAAATTGTATATGTTAAAAAAAACCTGATCTGTTTTTATCATAATGTTGTTTGTGTAATGCTGTTATATTTTTATATGAATTGTGGTAAACTGCCCAAAGAGCTTCAGTATAGCAATGAAAATATTATTATTATTATTATTATTATTATTATTATTATTCTTATTATTATTATTTGATAATAACAACAACAAAGGATTATAACAGCCTTTCCCAAATACTAGTCAGACCAGGAACTGCAGATGTAAATTAGCTGTGTATCTAAATGCTTACCTTAGTGCGGATGCAGTCTGTCAGTGCTGCACTGCTTCTAATACTCCATGGAATATTCCATGGAAAGCCATGTAGTGACAATTGCCCATGTCCACACTCAGATATACATTTCGTTGTCCTTCCAATTTACCCCTGATTCCTGATTCAGCAAATGGTACATAGATGGAAGCTCTCTTCTATGTTCGGGCCTCCTTATTTGGATCCGGACACCTGGCTCTATGGAGCCAGCTCTGGTTCACCCACCACAATGAAGCCATCTCAAGTGGGACATCTCTTAATTGAGTGGTATCTTCTCTTAACCCAGCACCCATCTCCAGTTGGTGAAGAACTGACACTTGTTTGCTGCTCTTTGCTGCCAGTGTTGGGACTTCATGAGAGGAGTGTGCACGGGCTCCATTTGGAGACTGCAAACTTTCCAGAGAGATAGCACACACAAAAGGAAGGAAACAACTATGATGGCCATGTGTCCTCTTTACAAAGGACAGTCCTCTATTGATTTGAACAGTTGTCCAGTTCATGTCTGGTATAAAGATAATGAACCATCAGAAGGAAGAGCTGGATCTTGAAGTTGTGCATCAACGGCACCTGCACAGCAGAAGAGCGAGGCCCACGATCACCAGGTCATGATCTTCAACACTATGGTGAGATGTATTGCATTTCTATTTGAACAATAATAATTATTTCTGCATTTGCATCTATACATATAAATTAGCATAAGCAAACTTTATTCAAAGAGCGTCCCATTTTAGGTGGTGTATGTCCTCTTTATCGGTGATTCGTAAGTGGCCACCCTAGGAACAACCCAAGATTTTCCTGCACACTGCAGAGATCATCCATGAAATGCAGAAACTCATTCCAGCTCTCTCACTTAGCCTATTTTGATGCCCACAATGTCCACATGTGAGGAACACACTTTAGTAATGGGGGAGTGCTAATAATACCTAAAAGAAAAGGGCAAATAAGTTCAGAGGTAAGGAATGGGAGAGAACTGGTTTCAATCTACATTCCAGAATCAAAGGACAGCCATCTTCATAGGAAGGCTATGGCTTCAAAACAGCTCTAAAAGTCATATATAATGCAGGCCTATCTCTATTTCTGCCACAGCACCGAGTTATCTAGTTTTTCCCTTTCCCCTCATTTTTGTAATCTCTCTAATTGTTTAACCCGAGTTGCCTTCAGAGGCCTCAGCTATCTAATAGTATCCAATAAATACGGTAATATGCATACATAGTTTGCAAATACATTCAGTGCAAATCTTTTAAAGCAATATTACCAATTAGGGATGGGGAGGGATTTTGTTCCATTGTCATTTTGATACAGACTTATCAAATTTGCACATTCCAAATCAATATGCAGACCAGAATGCAGTTGTCCTTCGGAATTCCTGCAGTTTCTTGAACAACAAAATGCATTCATATATGCAAATATTAGTGAACGAAATGTCCGCAAAAAGTCTTATATGAGGGGAAACCACTTGCCAAAATCCAGGTGTTGGGAAATGCATACAAAAATACATTTGTTTGGAATCTATTAGGCAGAAATACATGGGAAAAATGTGTATATTCAGAGCAATGCATACAAATATGTGTATGAATTTCTGTGCAACTTTAAACAAACACAAATCAATGTGAAAACAGGATAGAATGAACTGATGGCAAGAAAAATGAGAAACTACAATAGAGAGATTCACCCATCTCTAATATAAACGATGTGTCATGGCCAGCAACAGTACTGTGATATGCCTTCCTTTACCCTTGTGTGTGGTCCTATGCCAGTCAAGCAAAGCAGAGCCATCGAACTTTACAGGATTGAGGAGCTGGCTTTTGAGCGGCTTTCATGGTCATAGAACGCTATGCAGAGGACCAATTATGCCATATCTGTACCACTGGATTATAACATAAGAAGAACCATGCTGGATCAGACCAAGCATCTAGTCTAGCATTCTATTCACCCAGTGGCTGACCAGCCGCTGTCTGTACATTCTTACACGTGGAATCTTAAACTGGTTTTACACTATGGTGGTAGGTGGCCATATATCTTACTCTATAGAGGACAGTCCTTTGTTGGAAAGGCAGTCAAATGATAGTCCTCTGGTTGAAGATGTCCTCTATTTCAAGGGCTGTCCAGTCCAGTTTAAAAATAAAGAACCATGAGAAGGGAGAGCTGGGCCTTGAAGTTGCCTATCAACAGTTAGCACCTGGACAGCACACGGAGCAAGCACATAGATCACCTGGTCACAGTCTTTGCATCTATACATATACATATATGTTAGCATATGAAAATTTTATACAAATCTATATCCTCTTTTATCCTCTATTTTTTTAACAATACATTTCATCTATTTGGGTAATGCATAATTGGCCACCTTACATGGTGGAAGCTAGGGATGTTTCCCACTTCCAGTGACAGCCTGAACTTCAAATATGACCTGTAATGTCTTTTGCAGAAAAAAAACAGACCACAGGATGGAACCATATGATTCACTGATATAAATGTCCAGATAAAGATTTCCCCCTATTTAGACAGAAATATGAAACAGGGAAGGCTTTTCTAGCATACGTGCATCTGGTGCTTTAAGAAAATGGGCTAAGATGTTTGGTAAATCTCCCCCACCCCACCCCAGGCACAATTGCAGGATTAAAAAATGGAAAACATTAGCCATTTCTTCATCACTTAGTCTTAACAAAAGCTACAACGTGGTCCTTAGCACCAGGAGGCACCGATAACAAGACAGTATGTGTGTGAGAGATTTCAATTTGCTACAGGCCACAGCTGGATATTAAAATAAGCCTTTGGAACTGATTTGTAAGAATGCATCTCTGACAAGTAGCAGCAGTATCTGGCTTTATTTCACTGGATATATAAATGAGGTCAAATGTGAAAGGCATCAACATGGAGAATTAGGGGCCTATCTTTTCAAAACACTTGAAAGTATGATCTTGAGCCTCTTCTAGCTGTTGATCTAAGGTTTGAAAGGAGATGCATGTAGAACTATATGCACATCCTTGACACAAAATGGGCTGCATGACTGTGTGTTTTGCATTTGTTTTGTTTGGATATCCGCATCGCTTACAAAAGGAAAAGTGATAGTTCCTTCTCTACATGCACTTGATGGCCTAATCTGGGGGCCAGATGGAATTGTACAGAGGGTGCCCCTGGTTGGGGTAAGGCTGGGTTCCCACATGCACATTCATTGTTTGATAGCTGCAATGTCAACTGATGACTTGCATATCAGCAATCCACCCATTCAGCTGTGATATGACATTTGAATCAACTGAAGGGCAGTATCCAATGCTGCTGCTGCTGCACTAGAAGAAACAACCACTAGTGCAATGAGAAACTAGCACTTGCTAGTGCAACCCAAGAAACTTGCCAAAACTACCGCTTCCGGAATGGGGACAAGACAATGGAGCTTATGGAAGTGTCCCATTCTAGAAGTAGTCATTTTAGCTAGTTTCCTGGGCTGTGCTAGGAAATGCTAGTTTGCCATTGTGTTAGCAGTTGTTCCCACTAGCTCAACAAGTTTAGAACCTGGTGGATTGTCAGAATAGGATACTGCCCGATGGTGTCAAAATAACATTCGGAGGTATTACTTACATTTGTGTCCCTTCTGTGCCAGGGATTCTTGGTGTGTAAGAAAATATTTGGTATATTTGATGACAGCTTGTTTTAAATAAAAACTGAGGAGAAAATGTAAAAATAAATAAATACCCCACCTCTTAGCTTATATGATTTATAAACTTTAATAAATGGGATGGCTGTAAAGCTTAATTTCCACATCTCTGTACACCTTAAAAGGCAAATGATTTGAACTCACTTCAGAGAACAAGCAGCATGTGTCTTGGCAATGAGCCACTAGGCACTAAAACTAAGTTTTTAATATCTCATACCATTATAGCTAAACGCTTAAGTATAACTTCCAGAACACTCCTTTTAGACTTAATGACTCAGGACTATAATGCAGTGGTTAATGTATGTGTGTGAGAGAGAAGGAATTGGAATGCACTATGGATAAAGTGGTGTCATATTTGAACAACTGTATCTGGAATCCCTCTAAAAGGGATTGTGTTCAGAAGGGACATTTGGGGCTCTGGCAAACATTCATTTGGCAGAGGGCCCTTCCTTCCTGTGGTTCAGATCACATGAAATTATTCCTCAGAAGCATCAATACCTTTGATGAACTCACTAGTTCTATGTATTGAGTAATTGTTGTAAACAGTAAATTGCCTGGGTACCAGATAGGCTTAACAAAGGGGGAAATCCTTTTGCTTAAAAAAAGAAAGAGTGAGAGAGACTGGTCTATATTGGCAACATTGTTACGCTTATGATATAAGATATTTATTTATTGCATTTTTATACCTCCCAATACCTGAAGCTATAAAATGTTTAAGATGGCTCAGAGTCATAATTTTCTTCCAACTCTTTAAATTTATCTGATATTATTGATATCCATTATCTCCATGTTAGGCAAATGTTGCCTTTGGTTTATGAATGATATGTGATCATGACAGAGGTCTTTGATTCTGGTTTTCAGGACTAGAAAGTAGCAGGGAGAGATGAATAGAAAAGGGTCTTCTTTAATTTTCCCAATTAAAGTGAGCAGTAGTGTGGGCAAAACAGTGAGCAGCCAAAAAGCAATGTATGAAACTTGTCAGAAAATGACTCCTCTCCACCAGCTCCCACACTTATTGGCAGGACAGCAATGGCCTTCACCTGGCACATGTCCTGCTTTACAAAGAACAGCCCAGTGTAACCCCTTGAGTGTTTCAGAAAGAGATGCTCTTAATGGTCCAGGAAGAACTCCAAGGAAGCAATACATGAAGGACTAAAGCTCAGCAATCTATATAGTGGCCTGGACTAAGTAAACAAAGATCATCATAGAATGTACAAAAGAAATCCAAGAATTTGCTTTCTATGAAGCAACCCGTCAGGCCCAGCCGATCGCACAGTTATGCATTTGCCAACAGCCTGAACCCCCTCCAAAGAGCTACCAGTTCTATTCCCCATCCCACCTTTCTGTTCCTTATCTTAAGTTGAGGCAGGCATGTGCCAGCAGCAGCAGCAGCAGTAACACCAGCAGCAAAAAAGCTGGTGCTCCTAATAGGTGTTGTTGTCGGCACCCACCATTTCAATTACCTCACAATATCTTTGGGGCCACTGAAAGTGGTGGCACAAGTTAGTTCCAGTATGGGAAAGAACAAGCCACACAAAATGGTGTCCCTGCTTACTTCCCTCACCCTGCCCTGCTCTAAACAACCTCATGTACAGCACAGATGTTGGAAGGAATATTGGTGTGATATAGGCCATTTGGGTCCAAGCACTGTGGCAATGGGACACATTACCTCCATGTATCAGAACTGAGCTCCTGATTTAGTTCCTCTCTGCCTTAGGATCCAGCTCATTTAGCCACTTTCAAATGGTTGAGGCCCCATGCTGTAGTGATAACATCTGGAACTAGGGACTACATGGATTGAGTAGATGAAGTGTCTGCTTCTCATGCCTGTGTCACCGTCTAGTGCAATCTTCCCCAGTGTGGTACCCTCCAGGTATTTTGGACCACACTCCATCACCCTCCACCATTGGCCATCATGACTGGGGATGATGGGAGTAGCAGTCCATGGAAGGCACCATGATCATGGGAACTAACCATTTCATTTATGCAGAAAAAGCAACCAGTGCACAGAGGCATGCACGAACCAGGATTTGGTGAAAAGGAGTGAAATGTTAAACTGGGGTGCTAAAACAGTTTGTTGTTACTGTCTTTATGTTTTACGAACTGAAATATGAACATTATTGAATCTGAACATCACCAGGAAAGATACAATGGCTTCTGCAAAGAAATGCAAAAGAAAAATTAATCATGAGTACTTGGTTTAGAATATATGTTCCTTCACCAGTCATTGAAAAGACACGTGTGGGATTTTGCATATAAAAGTGTTTCTCAGAAATAAGTTGTAGGCAACTACTAATGAATTTTCAAAGGGAACATTACAGGGAGATAGCTGAGAACGTTCACGGAAAGCTTTCCTCCTCCATTCAAACATCAATTGTTGAACAAAGGTGACTCAGAGGATCTTGGCTTTTGAGTTGCCGCCTACAGAAGGGGGGGAAAACCCACCTAGATCATTTAAGGTGGTGTGAATTACACCAGCACTTTCTGTATTATAGCTTTACAAACAAGCATTGATAGTACTCCTGCATACTGGGGACGAGAAGTGAAACGTCCAACAAGTTTATTTTTTATGATGCAATAAAAGTAAATTAGTCATTGAGCAAGAGAAGAAAGAAAAACAAGTTCAGATTTGCTTACTTGAACACTTTACAGCTTTAGAAAATAAAAGAAGGAATGAGTTGGGAAAAGTTTTATTTTTAAGTAATAAAACCTTTAAGTAGTTACTTATCTTATTTACCAATATGGCAAGTAGTTTGAATGGAGTTTAGGAATATCTAAAACTGGCTGTATAGTCACTGACTTACACTCACCGACATTTCTTCTCATTCATAGGGAGAACATGAGCTTGATACTACATAGGCAATTTGAAGGCAGCGGGTGGCCAACTTTTTGGCCTCCCACATTCAATGTGTTATTGAATGTTCTCTGGCAGCACTCAGCTACCCCCACCCCGCCATACACACATACACACACACACACAATTTCCCCATGTGTTACAATATGCTATTTTTTAAAATCTTATTTTCTCTCTCTCATAAGTCAACAGATATATGAAAAGGTCTTTGAATGAGAGACATAGGGCTCATCTACACCTAAGGGTGTAGAGGGAGGGAGGGGGAGGATCATGGAAGCAGGTGAGTCTGCGATCCTCCCCCAATGTCTAGATGGCCACGTGATGTCCCGGGAGGACAGAGGGATGTTGTGGGTGCCATTTATTTTCCTGAAGAGGGCCCAGTTGCGCAATTGTGATTCTTCGAAAAAGTGAGTAAATAAAATAATCCAGGCGATATCGGGCCCCAACCCCCCGCCATCACAGGGATGGCAAAAATGCATCCCACCACCACTTAAGGGCATGGAACCTCCCTGCGCAGCTCTGTGCCCGGCCCCGCTACTCACGGGGAAGAAGGGATGACCCGGAAATGGCAGCCACACTGCCCGTGCTCCTCTGGATGGTCCCGGAACCATGGGAAAACTGGGATATCCCCGGTTCCAGTTACCCCAGTGTTGTCTCTAGGTCATGCCTGGTTGATTTTGGGATCCCCTGTGTGTCATATGGACTCACAAGGATGTCTTAGAGACAACCCTGGGATAAATGGCTAGTGTAAACATGGCCTTAGTTCTGGGAAAGGAAAGGGCACGTGGAAGCTTCTAGAACAAGAGCCTTGGCATATCGTACTAACAGACATCACAAAATAGAATTGCTACATTCTATAAGTAAGTGAGATCAACCTTTAACTTTTCTTAGCCAAATTGTTATTGCTTGCTGTTCGCCTCTTCAGTTATTTCTGTTTGGACACAGCATATCCTAAGACATACAATAAAACCCCACAGAAAAGATGTACAAACCCTTCAAAGGCAGTATTTAATGTAGTTTTGGGATAAGAATGCCATATGGCAGAGGTGGACAGAGGTTGTTTTCCAGAAACCCCTGCCAGCATGGTGAAGGGTCACAAATGTTGGGAGTTGAAGTCTTTCTACACCTGTACTGTACAACATGCGTGGGGAATCATTTTCAGCCCAAAGGCCAAATTGGCCCCAGGCTAGATCATTGAAAACCAAATGCCAGCAGTAGGCGAGACCATTAGCATCATCATCATCATCATCATCATCATCATCATCACAATTATCCCATTAGTCACATCAGTCACCGGCATCACATAAAAAAAAAAATACAGAAAACCTCCAGACACTGGGCCTACCAGAATACATCCACACCAACATCCTGAAAGCAGTCATAATTAAAATATGCTCAATTGACTGGAAATTCCTGAATCAATAAAAGACAGCATGACTTGGCAAGCCCGTCATGTCTGTCTAGAAAAACCGCCACGAGCGAGTAATAATAATAATAATAATAATAATAATATATTTATTTCTTACCTGCCTCTCCCTTGAGAGGCAGGGGATCAGCATCAAATGTAAAATACATAAAACTGATTAAAAGCACATAAAACTAATACATTATTAAAATACCAATAAAACTCTTAAAATTCAACTGGGTAGGCCTGCAAACCCCCTCAAATTTTCTCTTGCTCACACACACCATTCAAAATTGCTGAAAATCTTAATTGGCTATTTTGTTAATTAGCTATTTTGTTAATTAATCCCTGAGTTTTCTGTGATCTCTCACAAAGGTGCAGACCGTGTAGGTTAATGCAAAAGAGGACAGGGCACCTGGACTTTTAATAGTTATGTAGAAGAGGGAATTCAGCAGGTGTAGCTTGTCATACAAATTTCATAAAACCATCAGGAAATTCCCTCTGCTGCACAACTATTGAAGGTGAACCTTGAGATGCAGTACAGACTGCACAACTAGATTGCTCCAGCTTTTTGCAGGGCACATTCTGGGGGGAAATGGTTTGTATGTGCCCTGAAGATTAACTGATGCAGACATACTCTTAAGAATCTGCATGCAGAATCTGATGGCTTTTGCAGATGTTGAGAGTGTTTGTTTTCTTGGTTTTTGCTACATCCATATCAATATATGAAACAATCCTAAAAACACACATAGGCACCCCTCATAGATGCTTGCAACTAAAATATATTCTGGGTAGGATTCCAGAGGTCATAGAATGGCAGTTTTGTACTAAACTGAACTTGGCTTTCTTGGAAGGCCAGTAGTAAGTCCAGGTTATTGTGAGGATGCTGTGATTCTCTTATGTACACGGAGGAAACAATCTGTAAAATAAGGCAAATATATCATTTCTGTTTAGTTCTGACTTTAATCTGCTGTTTCCTATGACAAATAAAATGCTTCACTTTTAAGCTGTCTATAATTGCAATCATTTGGCTTTCCCCTTTGAACTCTAGAATGCTGAATCAGCCAATGTTTGTCTGCATAATAGTGCAGACAAGCCAATAAAAAAAAAGTCTGAACGGAGTCATTTAGCCCTCGCTGCACTATTTTTCTAATCAGATGCTCTGCCGTGGGAAATGGAGTCAAACGTTAACTACCCTGAGCTAGTGAAAACAAAAACCCAACATATTTTGTAAAAGCTTACAAGATCTGGACCAGGTCCATGGCCTGGAGGGGGGAGGGGGGCTTGCAATCGCTAAGAGCAGTTTTCAAAATGTGTAAACGGGCGACATGTACGAAATGAGCTACGAAAAATAGCTCATGAATATTTTAGACTCTCTGTGTCATATGTCTGCAGCAGGCTTTTGTTGTTGCTCTTCCAGTGTAGTTTATTAATGTAATGTAGTTGCCACACCAGATGGAACATCATACATATATGCACACATGCACACACAGAGAGACACACTGGATATCCATGCAGACATAGATATTGCTATTAACCAATATCGATTAGTTACAAACGTTTCTCACAGTGCAATCTTGTAGGCCCAGTTGATTTCAATTGGACATATTCCCAGGTAGATGTATAGGGTTGCATCCATAATGATTTCTAAAAGATTTCTCTCTTACTGTCTTATACAGAACAAAGCCAGCCATGAAGACACAACCATTTCAAATAATTGCCTCTTCTAATTCTTCCCTTTGGCACTGGCATTTCAACCTCTCATTGGAGCTGTTTTATCTGCAAGTGAAGCATTATTTTATAAGTAATGAAATGATTGGAATTGTATGGTATTTATTCATTTCCATATTTCACCTGTCCAAGCTTGAAGTCTCAGACTGGGTCGCACCTTTAAAACAAACACACACAAAAGGAAAAATAAAGTAAAATAAATACTACTGCTCAAGTCCAGCTTAATAACTAGCTCAAATTAAAAGGTCTTACAGAGCAATCCTCTATCACTGGGTGGATCTATACTGCTACTTTATAGTGGTATTAAAGGGCACTGATAACTGTTGGGGCCCATGATACATCTACACCAAGCAGGATATAACTCTATGAAAGTGGTATGAATGCAGTATATGGAATGTGTCATGGGCCCCAACAGTTGTCAGTGCACTTCAATACCGCTATAAAGCAGCAGTGTAGATCCTGCCTTTATATACTGCTTTCATATCAGTTTCATAGTGCACTATCCTGCTTGTTGTACATCTGGCCACAGTAGCAGGGGGCGGGTAGGGAGGTCTGAAGATGGACAAACTGCCTCATTCAAAACTCTTCCAGACCCTGTTTTTCTCCCTCTCTCCCTCTCTCTGTGTGTTTTATGTGAACTATTTATTAATTTATTATATATATATTTAAACATTTTAAAACCATAGTATACAAATATAAATTAAAATAATGCATAATGCAATTAAAACACACACAAAAAAACCCCCACTACATCACGATAAAGGCAGCAAATACAACAGAGCAGACGAAATCCACCAGTTAAAATGCCTGGGTAAACAACACAGCTTAGAGCTGGCACCAAAAGAACTGCAGTGCTGAAGGGAAAAGCAGCCTTTGAAGCACACAAATGATACTTCATACCAGATACCAGTGCACAGGCATTTTGGACTTGGATCTCATAATGTAAATTTGTAGATGACAATAATGGTGCAATTCTATGCACACTTGGAAGGAAATGCCACTGAAATCAATGAGAACTACTTCCAAGTAAACACAGATGTGATCAGGTTGTTGGAATGTAGTCAACTATTTAAAAGTCAAAATGGGTTTTTACCATGAAATGCGAGTTATATTAAATAGTTTTCAACCATATGTTAAATAGGAAATAAATGCAGCGTCTCGGGTAACGCTATTTTAAGTGTGTGAAACACATCCGCAGTGCTGGAAAATGTGAACAGTTTAAATGGTACTGAATGGCCATTGTGTAGTCTCATGTTTCCCTTGCTCTAGATTTGATCTTCTGGTAGCACCAATCACCTGGTAGTAGCCGTCATCACTGCGGGCACCTGGAAAACAAAGCTGGCATCCGGATCATCAGTTCTGAGCCAGTGCAAGTCCATGGGCTTGTGCCAAGACAGTGCCTTGAGGCTTAAAAATATAACCCCAGAGCATTATAAATGCTACAGCAGGACATAGGGACTGAAAAGTGACTCTTCTTTTTTTTAATATGGCCTTGCCAAACATCCTTGGCATGAAAGGGGATATTTTAAGAGGACAAAATCTGACCTGGCTTCTCCCTTCTTGCTCACTTTGCTTTTGACTTCGCAGATCTGATCAGATCCTCTTTTGTTCCCATTCACCCACTCCAAATGATCTTCCTCTTCCTAAACTAAGTGACATCATATAGCCAATGAAATTTGGCTACAGTTATGTGATGACATTAGGGCTAAGAAACAAAAGCTTGTTCAGGCTATGGGCAGTTGGTTTTGTTTGCCTTCCATGAAGTCAGCATGTTAGTCAAACTGGCTACATGACCATGTTAGGTGATTTCTAGGAAGAAGACTTCTGATATGAAAAAAGAAAGAAAGAAAGAAAACCAAAGAAGCAGCCAGTTGGAACTGCAAACAGGCTCATGTTGTATCAGGCTTTTACTCCAGTTCTACTCTGCCCCAAGTCGAGATGACACATGCCCTTCCCCGTAGCTAGTGCAGTGTTTCTTGCCATAATTCCAGGGTTTTTTGATACTCCATTTGTGGCGAGTTTTGCAGTCACATTTGTGATGGGTTTTTCGGTGCAGTTTGGGAATCCGTGTTCCCTCAGCTGGTTTCAGCCTGGCTTTGTGGAAGTGGTGCTGATTGGAGGAAGGGAAGAGTTGCATGGGGCGGGGGCTTCTGTCTGCCTCTAAGTAACCCATTGCCTAGGGAATGAGAGTCAGCTCTGCTGCTTTGACAGGTCGCTGTTTTGACCTTGTGCTCAATCGCTGCCTACCCCTTTAAATATTCACTGAGTGGGGAGGGGAGCATAATGAGGCTATTATGTGTGGAAATGCAAAGGTATGCATTTCCACACATAATAAATAAATAAATAAATAAAGGTATGCAGGCTTACTGATTTTAAAAGCTTAATTGAATGCGGGGCAGGGGGGGAGTTGGGTGGGGGAGCAACCCTCCTAGCTTTCATGGAAATCAGCATTTAAAAGAACCACCTAAAAACCCATTTCCTTGTAGATTGGCTTCTCCACACCTGGATGTCAGGCAGGAGTGTAGACTTCTCAATTGGGGGGGGGGGGGGCATGGGGCTAAACTTGGAAAAGGGGGGCTAGCATTATTTGTTTACATTTATGCATATATTTCTATTTCTGCAAACCATTCTTTATCAACAATGGATCCTAGAGTGTTTAAAGCCACATATTAAAATAATAAGTACTCAACAAAAAAAATACATTTTAATTATAATATTATAGTTTGCACACCACTCCACCATCCATAGTCCTATACAATATACCAGTGTTCTTTAATTTCCTCCCCATGACCCAGTGAAATAATATGACATACTCATAAGGCCGTATTCCTGTGCTTAGTCTGAAAATGTCTGACATGTACTGTTTTTGACTCATTAGTCAAGATGTACTGTATTAATTTAAGGAGTTTCTTTATAATTAAGTCCCAGTGAGCTCTCTGGAAATAACATCTAAGCAAACATGTATAAGTTTAGGTAGCTAAAATTGTTTAACAGTAGCTGGATCATGCCATTATTTGTTTATTATTATTATTATTATTATTATTATTGTATCTCTTTCTCGTGGTGGTTTTTCTAGACGGACATGATGGGATTTTCCTCGTCATGCTTTCTTTTACAGATTCAGGAATTTCCTGACAATTGAGCATGTTTTAAGTATGACTGCCTTCTGGATGTTGGTGTGGATGTATTTTGGTAGGCCCAGTTTCTGGAGGTTATTATTGTTAGTATTAGTATTTTACATAGCACCATCAATGCACATGGTACTGTTCATAGTAAAACAATAAATTGTGTATGAGTTCATGCAACTCCTCCCCCAAACACACACTGTAATTCCTAAATGGGCAACGTTTTGTCCTACAAAGCCTGAGGGGGTAGGACAAAATGAATCTGGGGAAGGCTGAACCTGACACAAAAGGAGGAAGCAGGGTTTGTTTGGAGGTAACCTAGACTAACCTCCAAACACATAACAATACAGACAACTGGAGACTGACTGAGGAATCTGCCAGCAAGCTGTGAGCTTACCGATGTTACCTAGTTCGGCATTGCCCCCTCTGGGAAATCTGGATGGGAGCTTGAGCCCCCCCCCCCAATAGTTTCCACCCCTGATGTGAGGTACTGAGGAGGAAGCACTGTCTGTGTCTTGTGTGTGGATAGATATGCAGGTACAGCTGTACTATGAACACTTTCATTCTCTTCTGAGCTTCCCCCCCCCACATCCCCCAAAGAAAAAGTAAAAGGGAGCAAAAGCATTGGTGGAAAATGCCCTGCTGTTTTGGCTCTGTCCTGTGTATTAAAATAATCTCTGACAACCTTGAGGAGTCACACTATTGCTTAATTGCTCACTTTACAGCTCACGGTGTAATGCGGGGAGGGGAAAAAAACCTCCTTTTCTATGAGTCAGGTTTGCAAGTTCCGTTGAAAGACTCTAAATAGGTCAGCCAACACCGACAGTCATACCCGTGTTTCATTATTAATCAGCTACATGGAGAAAATGCTCGCTCACACAGGGACCTTCCAGTAAACATGTTGGCAGCAATGGTGCCCCATCCCAATGACACACTAAGTGGAATTGCGACGTATTAATATTCTGCATATTGCATTCCCCAATTCTAACAGGTACCTATTAATGGTGATGTATCCTCAGGTACATACTGGCATCCCTGTGACCTGGCGCACCCTTTCCAACCCCTTTGGGTGTCTAATATCTTGTGAGTTTGGAGATGATTCAAGAGCACTGCCGCTGAAAGCAGCAATCGTGCCAATTCTCTAGCATGATTCAGACGCTTGGAACTAGAGCTGCACTGGCGAAATATTGCTGCTTGCTTGAAAAGCAAAACCACCCCAAGACATCCCAAATTCAAATCCTCCCCATCAAAAAAAGATCATATTCTATTGACAATGCAATCCTATATATCTTTACTCTGAAGCAACTGCTGCTATGTTCAGTGGGGCTTGCTCCCATGTAAGTGTCCATAGGATTGCAGCACAAGGAACTTATTTCCAGGCAAACGTGTTTAGGACTGCAGTAAGCACGATTAACCTGAAAGCCATTGTCCCCAGAGAAGTTCTTCTTTCCCGAAACCAATCTGTAATCATTGCTTCTCAAAGTTCGTATGACTTGCTGGGTCTGAATAAGCAGAGACCAAGCTGCAGCAACCTTGATTTGGGTCTGGGCAGCACCTGGATGGGCAATCACTGGGGAATCCTATGTAGGCTGCCTTGAGTTCCATCATGGAAGAAAGGTGAGATTAAAATGTAATTCATTAATTAATTTATGGAACAACAAGAAGAAATGTATGTTGGTATGCCACCATTTTGTTTGTTTTTCTGGAATACATACACATTCAAGCAAAAATGCTTAGAACTGTTGTTGTTGTTTACATTTCTATAATGTCAAATCTTTCTGGGCAGCTTACAAAGGTTATGCCCCCAGTCAAAAGGGAGTGGCATAGATTTGATCCAAACTATATCGTGTTTTTTGTCCCATTGAAATCATGAATAAATAAGACATGAGTAACGTAGTCTGGATCCAGCTTAATAAAACCTGCCGTGGGATGCACAAGCATCCTGCGATTTGCCTCGAAAGGGGATGCTGTCTTAAACAATTGAGATGATTCAATTTGAAAATTAAGCAAAGAGCATCTGTTTCCCACCAATGATTCTGGAACTAGTGGTCCTAGTCCCATACTCAGTGGGGAAAGATGTTGCACCAATGCCTGGAGAAGTGTCCACTGCCTGGAGCTGGGGAAGGAAGGAGATGGTGGTGGCTATGTTTGCAGGATCAAGGAGTTTAGGGCCCTGTTTTCCTTGGTCTGCACGTGAGCATTGGGACAGAGGTGTTCACTTGTTCAAGCCCCCCTGGTCAAATCCTCACGACATCCGTATAACCAATACCAGCTGATGTCGTGCCATTCTATGATATTACATCTTGTAAGATAATCCTGAGATGGAAGTTACCCAATAGGCCTTTGTCAGGCGGTGTTTCAGTTTGACATTTTTTTTCCTTTAGAGGTCTATTCAGGTAACAATGGTGATGCCACCAATGATGCTTTTTCATTGTGAGTATAGTGAGCCCTGTTGCCTGAGTCATTGAACACTTACCTTCTTTCCATTGAGTTACTAAAGAAGGAGAATAACAACTATTCTGCAGAAATTGTACAAGGCATCTGAAAGTCATTTTCACATATCATGGTATATACATCTTTTCCTAGATGATCTCTTGGACGGGAACATGTTCTGTGAAGCAGCCCCATGTTTGGTGTCATCTGAGAGCCTTTTCAGAAACATCTTTGCCAAAAGAAAAAAGAAAAGAAAAAAGAAAGGTCTCTGTGATGAGTGCTAACATACTACACCCATGTCAGCATGATTTATGCTGTGTCATATTCCACCAAAGTATATCTAAAAATACCCTGAACTCCACCAGGGTGTGACCAGGTGAAGATGCAGAACTGGGGGTTCCATTGCCCCATCACAAAGCATACCCCTGACTTAATATGGTGGTCATCTCTTCCTGCCATGTTTGCTGTGGTGTAGCAGAGCCAGGGCTCACAGGGACACAGCACCAGCACTTTTTATATTAGCAGGGATGTTGATGTCATCTGCCACCCCCACTTCTTCAGAATTTCTTTTCCTTTGGACTTAGTCTCAATTCTTACCATAGCTGTGGGGGGAGAGGGGGATGAATTTTCCCAGCAATGATCTAGTGCTCCCTCTCTTATTGCAAAGTATTCTGCAGTGCTTGGACTTGAATGGGCGATGAAGACCCATCAGCTTTACGCAAAAGCTACTCGTGGCAGAGATGAGAACTGCTAGAACTGGCTTGTTGAAATTGATCAACACAACTGTCTGCAATTTGGGACTCTCCTTGGTTTGGGTTGCTGTCATGATGAGCACCCACTGCACTTCAAAAGTCTTTACTGCAGCACTTTGTGTTTATCACAGTGCAGACTGGTTAATCAGAAATTTTGAAGCAAGCTGTGGCTATTTGAATACCAACCGGTTTCAAGCCCAAATAATATGTTTCCTTTAGCTGTAATGGGGAAGCAATGCTTAAACTGAGCGCAGGTCATCTTTGAACCTTTTTTCCATAACAAAGTTCAGCTCTGGAACAAGTGAAATAGTAATAAAGACTAATGCATTATGTACTCTGCATACACATCTGGAATTATGGAGTGGTTCTTCCTGGTCAAAGGATAAGAATATTGGACAAGCTGGAGTGCCCAAGCACTTTAAAAAAATGGTATGTGTTTGTTCGCATGTGTTTGGGGAGTGGGGGAGAGATTTGTCACTGTTTTTAAGATATCCAGTACCATCAAGCATCAAGAACCTATCCACTCCTTGGCTAATCTTAGTTTTCACAGTTTCCTCTCCTCTGCCTTCCTTATCCATGCTTAAGAAAGAAGGCAGGTCCTGCAAAATAACATTTAAGAATCTTGCTGTTAGAGTGGAATATTCATGCATATTTTCAATTTTTCGTTTGTCAGTCAGTGCAAAGTAGCCAGGCAGAGTGGCAGGATGGTGTGACCTGCATACATGCACCTGATGATTAGGAAGCAATTCAGTGTTCCAAGCCTGCTGTTGAGTCACCAGCAGAGAGACATTGAATTCTATCAGCAGTTTTCATTATTTGTGTGGGAGGCTTAAATCCTGAAGTTCACAATTAAAATAAAAGCCACAACAATTGTGTAGGGTTACTTTAAGTTTCTCAGCATGTGTGATGTTACTTTAACCGTGTGTTTGGAATTTTCTGCAAATTGATAAACTTGTTAACTCAGAATATATATATATATATATATATATATATATATATATTCCAGCTACACAATATCCAGAGTTTGGACAGGAGAAAATGTTGGAGTGCAAAGTTCAAACTGCAATGAGGTTGCAGATGGTAATTGCGGTTTGCATTTTCCTCCCTGGACTTCTATCATCCATAAACACAGCTGCAAAGACTGTTACCAAAGAATACTTAATAAATCATCCTTCTTGTTTACTCTTGTAGAACAAATATTTAAGACCCTCTTAATTTCCCTTTTGCTGGCCTGAGCATCTTGTTAATGTCTCATCGATAAAATCACCAAAGCATTCTGTTTTCTTTACATCGCAGAAGGAATATATCTAGAATGAAGTAAATTAGTCTTGCCAGACCACACACTCAGCAAAACCTTGCTGTCTAACAACATTTCAGTCATAAGAGAATGGGAATGGTTGCATGTCTGACCCCTATTCTTCTTTATCCTACATTGTCCTCACAACAGCATCAAGCAGTCTATGATTTGGATTTTCATGTAATGTGGGACGTAGGCCTTAGTTAGCTATGGCACAGAGGCGGACTATGTCACAAAGAAAGAGTGCTTGTGTGTATAGAATAAAGATGCCATTTATATCCATTCATTAATTTTATTTCTATACATCCCAATGACCAAAGTTCTCTGGCCAGTTCACAAAAAAATTAAACTCAACATACAACATGATAAAAACATAATATAAACTCTTTAACATACAAAATATTTGAACAATTTTACAGTAATATACCAGGACCCGATAAAACAAAGCCCTACCATATGCTATCAAGTGCAAGGGAGTAGAGAAAAGTCTTAACCTAGTCCTGAAAAGATGATAAGGTTGGCACCAGATGGACCTCAGTGGGGGGCTACCACTGGGAAGGCCTTCTCCATTTTCCATCTTCTGAACCTCCCTCAGAGGAGGGACTTGGAGGACAGCCTCAGATATTGATCATAGTGTTCGGGGAGGTTCATTATACCACAGAATTGCATTGAGACTGATATTTGATAATACCAAGTTCAGTGGAAGGTGACCAACAACCTATGCTTTTTATTATGTCAAGTTTGAAGTACTAACTTTGAACTTTTCTCTCTTGTAATTACATGTACTAAGTAATTGCATTTCACAGGAAAGCAACCTAGATGATTAGGTTTTTTTTTTAAAGGACAAACTTGAGTGCTTTACATAGATCAACAAACAGTTGATCTGAATGAAGACTACTTAGATCTCTCTGTCTCTTGGTACCAATTTAATTATGCAGCAGTCACATAAATGCCTTAGACATTATCTAAATAAACTCAGAATTACTTTTTACAACAAAGCAGGAACGTTTTAAAAGCACCAGAAGCAAATTGATAAAGCTCTGTAGAAATCATTGCTGTGGTTCGGGCATTGCAACTGTATTCTCAGCATAATTTCAAATAATGGCTTAGAACCATAAACAGTGCCATGGGGTGGGGTGGGGGAATACTGCACAAAGGACCTGCAAAAATTAAGTGAAGCAACATAGACATCTCTCTTGGGTTTATTACTAAATATATAGCGCTTAGAGGGTTTTCTTTTCAATGATGTATTAAAAACCCACTGCTGCCATAGGAACAAAAGAAGAATGAAGCTACCGATAAGCTGTCAGCACTGGAGGACATGGTGACTCACTGAATTCCCTTTCATAAAAATGAAATTGCCTGGGCAGTAATGGTGAACATGAATATTGTTCTTATTAAAAGGTGACCTATTCTCCCCCCCACACACACACAGAGAATGGGTGCATCTTGCCTCTTTAGCCTACTACTCTATGAATTTCACATTCCTCCTCCACCAATTTCCAATTCCATTATGAAAATATATCATTGTTCATCACACACTATCTTTGTTGTGACAGTGCTGAAATGTGCCTCACCAAGGCATCGCAGGGCCTGTTGAATATTCCAGTCCATAGACCCTAAACCACTTGTTCCGTTGTGTTGAACAGCAAATCCCATCATCTCCATACAGTATGGCCATTGGCTGTGCTGACTGGAGACAGTGGCTCAATTTGGACGACATGATAGTCAGTGGTGGAGTAATAATAAACTTTACAGTTGTTCATCTAGGGGGTACTCCCCACACAACATGGTAATAAATAATCAACTGTGATGTGGATTAGGATCAGCACTGAGTTGACTATGGCAGCATTCGGATAACACGATAGTCAAAACAACTGACGATTGTTTTCCTCCACACCAGTTGTTTATTGTGTTGTCCGAACTGAGCCAGTGAGAGTTATATTCCAACACCTGTGGAGAACACCAGGTTGAGGAAAGCTGCCCTGCACATTCTGGTAGATGACTGATAATGGCCAAACTCTTAGCAATTGCCCTTGAAAATGCAGGCAGCAGGATATAAAGTATCAATGCTTACAACTTTCATACTCGCAGATGCACACAGAGAGATCTGTAGTACACAGAAGAAACTATGACCATGTTCAGATAACACACTAAGCCATGGTGGTTAAGCATTTTGAGCTAAACATTATGGCTTAGCATGTCCTGTGAACCATGACTTAATGTGTCCTGTGAACCATTCCTAACCATGGTAGCTACATAACCATGGTTTAAATATGCTCACTAACCATTTGCTGCAAAAGGGTTAGCGACCTAACCATGGCTTAACATGTTGTCTGAACAAGCCCTATCACAGTCCAAGGAAGACCCTTCCAAGTTTGGTAGGTGAGAAACATAGTAACATGGAGAGGCTGAAATTTCCAGTTGATTGGACAAAATGCAGTTTACAGGTTTTTTTGAGTTACACAAGACTATTTAAGCTACTTAATAAAAAGGAATAAAGATACAACTCCAGTCTTCCCACTGGGGAGGTGTTGTTTTTATGATCATTCATCTCATGCAGTGGCTGCTCTGGTCCCAGCTGAATGTTCTTATGTATCATATTCTGTTCTTCTGTTCTTAGAATTTCTTCCGATTTGCCGTCAAAAAGGTGCACATGTGAATTTCACAGTCAGACCTTGATTGGATCTGGAAAAGGCAGTATGTACCTGGAGACCAACAGAGTAAACCTGCTGTAAAAATGTTTCCTTAGCAAGTATTTTAAAGAATATATATATATATATATATATATATATATATATATGTAGCTGCCTCAAAGACAACTGTGGCTGCACAGACCTTGTGTGAGTCACTCTGAATATGGTTATTTCTTTGCCAAAGGCAGGATGGAAGAAAAAAACCAGACCCTGTGTAGTTTGAGATTATGGCCCATTGGGACTGCTAGCATGTTGGTGGCTTCTTGTTTTCACAGAAGCAGTGCGCGATAAGGAAAGCCATTCAGTTCCCATTGCTGTATTATCAAGAGCGCACAATGTGTGAATTAAGTACCTAGCCCTAGTAAGAGATAGTCCAAGTGTCTAAAAATAAATAAATAAAAGGAGAGCAATGTGTTGTGAGACAACAGATAATGCTGCAGCTGAAGCTTCTTCCAGCCTCTTATTTTACGCCACTTTTATCAACTTGAAAATAACTCCTAAGATCGAGCTAGCCTACGATGCAATGATTCCCCCCCCCCATTTATAGTAAGGTTCAAACAAACACACTCTAAAGCTTGACCTTTCTAAAAGGGGATTACCTATAAATAGCCATGGTTATCCTTTACACAAGGCAGCCACCGGTAGGAAGAGGAGATCCTCTCCTCCACTTGTTCTTTCAGAAGGCTACGGAAGAGGCACTTGCCATCCATGAATAGCAGGAAAGAATTTGCCAGGGATCAAGCAGAAAAGGGGAAAAAAATGAAAAGAAACGAAACGAAATCCCAAGCAGCTGCTTCTTTTTCAGGTCCCTCTTGGCACAACCACCCTCCCGCCCCCAGCACAGAGCCCCAATCCTTTCCCAGCCCACAGTCAAAAGCAGACAGAAACATCAAGACTTTATCACTGAAATGTGTCACTTCTCAAGCTCAATTATGGAAAATAAATGTTAGCATTTTTCTTTCAAAATTAGCAAACCACTGTCAGTACCATTTGTTTAAGCCCTGGGGGGGCTTTGATTTTAGGAAAAAGATCTGAATGGCTGCACGCTCTAACTTTCAGCTTTCAGCCTTTTATTTTCAGTCCTGAGAACAGACCCCCTGGACCACTTGGATTGTCCATGAAGGCATCCGGGGAGCAAATCAATGGTGGGAGGGAGTGAAATGCTGCTGTGCACGTTTCATACAGAAATGGCAGCATGCATAGAAACAGGGTGCATTTCTTGGTTTATGACATTTTCCTCCAGTACAGGAGACAGGCCATGTTAACGCATTGCTCCAGTACCTGCAGTCTATGCCAAGGCAGCTGAAGCAGTGATCTCTCAAAAACATATTGCATTAATTTTATTGTATTCCCCCCTACCAATACATCTCAAATTTGCAGAATTCATATGGCCAATATAAAAACATGCCATTTGTAAAGGAGTTTCTTATGTGCTTAGACCCATCTCTTTCTTATCCAGTTCTTCAGCTGTGGAATGGCTTCCATCACTCTCCTGTCCTATGGGTGGGGTTCATCAGTGATAAGTGGGATTTAGGTAGGGTGACCAACTGTCAGGATTTCCCCGGATTTGTCCTGGTTTTTGTTCTATCCTGGGTGTCAGGGGGGATTTTCTGTAATTTACTATAATGTCCTGGAAAGACAAGCTTTCCCCTTTAAGGCCACATTAGCGTGGTTGGAGGGAATGATGAGCTTTCTGGAGGTGGGTTATTTCCCTCCCACTGCTCCAATCAGGACCTTACAGGGGAAAGTATGTCATTCCTGGACCCGATTGGAGCAATGGAGGGCAGGAATGACACACTTTCCCCTCCTCCGCTCCAATTGGGTCCTTTAAAGCAGTGGGGGTGAATGACATGCTTTCCAGAGGGCCCGGAAAGCCACTTTCCCACCCCCCACCCCACTGAGGGTCCTCTTTTTTGGTTTCCCAAATGTGGTCACCCTAGATTTAGGACACCAGTAGTACATTTGCATGGACAACTGGGGAAGGGCTGGATGCACATGATGCCAGCGTTCAGCCGGCCTGCCCTGGGCTCCTAGTGAGTCACCGATTGGGTTTGGGTAGAGAAGTGCAGGTTCAAATAACATGGTTAATCGTAAATCTCACTAGATGACCTCAGCCTACCCTACTTCTCAGAGTTGTCAAAAGACTCAAGGGCAGACAGCTCCCATCACAAGATGAGCAATTCCCAGCTGCTTAGTCTCACTCCCTTGCCTCCGGGGATTTTGGTGGGAGCTGCTGCTTGGCATGACATTAGGCAAGAACAAGGATGGGGCAGGAAATGCTCACTGAATAATCCTTCTTCCGTACGGACACCACATGATTTCTGTTCTGGAACTATAGGCGTGGGCAATTTGTGGCTCTCCAGATGTTTTGCCCTGCAACCCTTATCAGCCCTAGCATTGCCAGTGGTGAAGGATCATGGGGGTTATAGGCTGAAGCATCTGGAGGGCTACCCTGCTGTATTCATTCTGTGATATTATTTTGAGCATCTTTGCAAGCCTCTTGGAGAGCATCTTGCTTATAAAGTGGGAGATAACTAAATACATACATATACACTGCTGCTCTGAGCTCCTTGGAGGAAGTCAGGATGTAGATGTAAGTAATTTAAAAACCAACCAACCAACCAACCAACCCAGAAGCTGTTTCTTGTACTACAATGTGATGCAGTAAATGCATAAGAAAAAGGATAATTGAGCCCAAACCAGCCAGTACTACAGCCTGGCATCCCAAGCACCTAAAAGACATTGACCTACTGCTTTCCTAGCAGTGGTATGTTGTTATTTTCAGTGACGGCTGTTAACCCCAGTCTATTCCATGCTGGAGAGAGCTCAAGGCCAATTATAGCATTGCACTCTCTCTGATATGTAGTGGAGCCAGGCCAGATCAGAGAGGAAGCAGACTTGAGCTCATTGACAACTGCACAGCTAGGAATGCCCTGTTGAATAAGTTGTATGTGAACAGTTTCCTGGAGGTTTTTTGTTGATCTGCAAGTTGACACTGTAATAGGTTTCTGAGCATCCTAGGACCAATGCAATAACAACCCCTTATTGGATTCCTATTCAGCCATTTCGTGGAGTCCCACAGATTTCTAACCCATAATCACACGTTCTTCCCTGCTCATATTCACACAGTGGTAAGCCTATACAAATTCAGATATATATCCACACAGAGCACCCCCATCCTTTTGCCCATCTGATCCTGTCAAAACTTTATGAAGACCATACCATATTCTGATCTTCATGTTGGTCAAGCTACTAGCATCCTGCATTCACTTGCGTTGTTTATCTGTCCTTAATGAGGGGTGCATCCACTGAGAAAAATAGAAAGTTGCTTAGAGGAGTGAGCTCCACTGATTTAAATTAGGGTTGGTAACTAGAATGTTAAAGATGCTCTTCCCCAAAGAGAATAGATATGTAAATACATTCACTGTCAGTGTTTGCTTGTAAGTATCCCAGTTTTAAATAATGAGAGCTCCAATACCTCCAATTTCAGCCCTGGACTTGTTTACACAATGAAGAGATTCTGAGAGGCAAAAATGAAGCAATGTAACAAAAGAGCCCCCCCCCCCCCCCCCCCGGTGTTTCCTTTGGTTCATGTTTCTTCGCTGGGTGGGCAGAAGGTTGGGATCTGTTGATAGATCTCTGAATGATTTGCAGTAGATCAAGGATTTTTCAATTCCCAGGAGTTTAATGATAGCAGAAGGTCCCCTTTCCAGTCCAAAATTAGGTGCTAAAAATCAAGAAAGCTTAACTGGAAAACAGGGGTGGGTTTGTGCATGAAAAGATTGGCATAAGAACTCCAGTTCTGGTAGCAGAAACAAATTCCTGGACTGAGCATATTGTCAGAAGCACCTCATTTTGCAATTCCATGTTCAACTTCCTATTCTGGATCTGACTCCAGTCAGTAGACCTCAGAGTTCTGTTGCAAGCCAAAACTCTGCCCATTTCTTGTGTAAGCAATAACATGGTTTCACTTATGAGCTTAAATATAAGTAAAGGATAGAACTGATTTGTAAATTCTCCAGTTTTACACTATTCTAAGGCAAAAGAAAGGGTCACCATTGCTGCATGAGCAATTCTTTTGAGTGAACTGTTCCTTCTCACAGTTGTTTGAAATGTGTTCATTAACAAACAGTGCATGCCACACTTCCTGCAACCATACTTCTATTGTTAGTAACAGCTCCTGCTCTCAATATTTTGCAAATGAAATTCTTGCAGCTATTAATAAATTCCATAAAATACATTCTTTCCTTACATGATTCTTTCAATAGCCTAGAAAAATAATTATTCCCCTCAGTGGAATTGAATGAACAATGCTTTTAATAGTTTTTACAATGTTATTTTAGTAAACTTGAGTGTATTTACAATTCTAGCATATATGAAAAAGCCCACAACGTTCACATTGTTGCATCTCCAACAGTTAGCAGCAGTGGTTTCATATGTTCTTCAATTCCTGAATGGGATATAACACCATTAGTATATTATCTTATAATTTTTTCTTTAGAATTTATGATAGCAAACATCAGGATATTTCATTCATATATATATATATATATATATATATATATGGCTAGATCCAGGCTCAGCCTGCAATCCGATGCACACTTACCTGGGAGCAAGCCCCACCTAACATAGTGAGACTTACTTCTGAGTAAGCATGTATAGGATTGCACTATAAGTCATTTGCATTTAGATTCCATAAAATCAATGGGGCTTAAATCATGACTAACTTTGACAGTAATTTAAATGGGCATACATATATTCTGAGGCTAAAATTCTACTTTCTAAATTTCCCATTTCATTACATGTTTAAAGTCTATGGCCTTAAAGTCTATAAAAATCTTTTTTTAAAAAATAATAATTTCATTACATATTTAAACTCTATGGCCTAAAAGTCCATCAAAATATTTTAAAAATAATAATCAGAAGGCTTATTTTGTTTGCTGAGGAAATCGATCATTTTTCAGATCTTATAAAAGTTCTAAAAATTGTAGGGTGTCCTTCAGTGTCCTGTATGTAATATTGAAAATGGGGGAGAACTTGATTAGGATATTTTTGGGGTCTCAGATCACCAGTAGAGAGATAACTCTGGAATCTTCAATGATATCTCTATCTATCTATCTATCTATCTATCTATCTATCTATCATCTATCTATCTATCTATCTATCTATCTATCTATCTATCTATATCTATCTATATCTATCTTTATCCAAATATTAAAGTCATCTAGTACCCTCACTAAATACAATTGCGCCCAATGTGGAAGTAATGGGGGCAAGTGGCTCCCTATAATTAACCCATGACTTTGTTACTGCTGTATGTATTTCACTGCCTTGCAATATTTGTTAAACTTGCTCATTGTTAAACCACACATATGCTGCTACCCCTTCCTGTTCTATAGAATAATGGGTCATGTCTAGTTGTTTATCAACTAGAACATCACAGTGGATATCAATGCAGGGTAAAACTTCATTATGCAGCAAATTGCCAGACCACTGTATAATATGTCCTTTTGCATCACTTTTATGTATATACTACAGGTTTAATTAATCCCAGATAAAGTGATTGATGCAAGACTCTATATGATTCAACTGTGTGTGTGCGACTATGGCTGCCTCTACAAGAGGCATTTAAAGCTCTTTCAAGGCGCATTAAAAAATTTACCTCTACAAGAACGGAGCGCAAATCGGGCGTAGAGGCGCGTTTTCTCTCTGATTATGTGCATTATCGAATGCGCGTTAAATAGAGAGTTTTATTTTGCTCCTGCCGTTAAAGCGCATTTTGACTATGTGAACAAGCAATTCTCCGCATTAACTACTTGTAAAGCGCATTTGAAACAACCGGTAAGGTCACCTGTTGAGTGCTCAATTACCTCCTGCATACAAGCATTTACGATAAAGCGCTTCAGCGATTATGCGCATAATCAGCTAACCAGGTGTCAAACGGAATCCATCTAGAGGGGGTCCAGGAGTGGTAGAGATAGAAATGAATATTTAAATAAAGGTAATACCTTCATCTTTTTTTCTTTAACCCCACATTTAAGTTTATTATTATCAGACACATCATATATAATCACTGACTTCAACAGCAATTATATAATCCAGCTTTACAAACCACATGTCAAAAGGCCTATACCAGTTCCACAATTGAATAAACAATACCAAATTCTGTAGAAACATGTCTGTTGTGTTATTCCTTCCCTCCAATAATTTTTTATAAACTGTAATTTTATTCGCTATCATATTCATTATCATATCATTATCATATTCCATATTTTTGTCTCCATTGACTGAGAGATGGTACTAGGACAGATGTCCAACCTTTATAATATGCATGCCCCAATTAGCATACCAATAAGCATTACAATATGTCCTTCCCTTACATTCCTAGCTGCTGCCTTTACAAAATAACTTGAGGCAGTCAGTGAGCTAGCATGTCTCTAGTTCCTTGTACAATATCTAACCAATTTTTTTTTACCTTGAGGACATTCCCACCAGGTATGTGTGAATATTCCATTCTTATTTCCACATCTCCAACATGGATTTGATTAACTGGGGTACATTCTTCCCAGTCTAACTGATGTATAATACCATTGATATAATACTGTATAGATGTTTTCCTAAATCTAAAACTCTGGATATGGCATCAAAGGTAATACCTTTACTTTTACAGCGGCAGCAGCAGCAGTTGAGAAAGCTGCTTTGTTTTCCAGATGTTGCTCTAATATGAAACTCGCGCCTGCCCGTGTCTATCAGACTGTAGGAACCTGAAAAAGTTGAAAAGAAGATGGTATGGAGGGCAAACATCAGCCAAATGTTCCCAGTGCAAATTGCACCCTCCTGACTCTAATTTACATAGGAGAAGTAGTAGCTAAGCTTTAAAAGTATGAGGTTCAAGTAGAATAAGCCATCCTACCTTAAGCTACAGTGCCTCCTGCTTCCCCCAAGGCATGTTAGTCTGAGGCCCTTTCCACACCAGGCAAAACACCTGGGATGGACCCTAACTGCTCTCTGTGAGTCCACTTGATGCACAGGGAGTACCGGGAGCAAGGTGGGTGGGCACAGGATTTTTCCTCGTTCTCCGGAACCAGAAAAATCCTGAATTGTTCCATGGTCCCGGGACTGAAGAAGAATATGCCTGCCTGCCCTGGTTCTGCTGCGCTTACTTGCGAGTAAGTGTGGCAGAAACAATGGCCATGGAGCTGCACCACGTGGCTCCATGGCCATCAGGAGAGAGGGGGCCATCACATTCACCATCCCCACAATGGCGGGGAGGAGGGGGCGTGATTGCCCCCCAATACTTCCCCCCCCCCCCAATACTTACAATTACGCTGGAGCACAGGAGCGCTCTTCCTCTTTGAAAAAACAAAAATGAAATGGTGGGCACAACGTTTGATGACCCAGGACGTCACGCCCTGATGTGTATTGAACGGGACGAACCTGGAAGTGGGTACTTCCAGGTTTGCCTGCTCCCGGCCCTCTACACCCCTCTGGTGTAGAAAGGGCCTGAAAGAAAGTAATGGGCACAAAATCAGACAAATAACTTCATGGCTTAGTAGGGCCTTCAATTCAGGTGTCTCTGTTCTAAAGCCAATGCTATCTACTACACTACACTTGGCACACATCATCAGACCAAGGATTCATTTAATCCAGCATTCTGTTCACACAGTGGCCAACCAGCTGTTGAACAGGAAACCAGCTGTTGACCAGGAAGTTAGGATGTTTTAAGGATATTTTTAGGATGTTGTTAGGATGTTTTAATGCAGTTTTAATAATGTGTGTCATGTTTTAATTAGTTTTATGTATTTTATCAGATTGTTGTTCCCTGCCTCGATCCAAACGGAAAGGTGGGTAAGAAATACATTATTATTATTATTATTATTATTATTATTATTAAGTTCCAGATCTTCCTTCCAAGGGCTCTCCTTAAGGCGGACTTTGGCTGGACAGCCCTTTGAATAGGGGACACCTTCAAAATAGAGAGCAATTCTCTGGCAGCCCTTCAACTACAGTACTGTCCTCTGTAAAAAAAAGTAAGAAAAAAAGTGGAGTACCTGGCCACCACACTGTGAATCTTTATGTGCAGGAATCATGTGGTCTGCAGTTACCTTATCTATCTCCTGCTACTGGCAAGAATGATTATTGTTAAAATATTGTGATTTTGGACCTGGGCCTCTCCTTGGTATTAAAGGTCTTGTTTCTTTGTCCACAAGCAGCTGGATTACAGCTCATACGTCTAAAGAGAATGAAGACAGCAGCAAGGGTGGCAGCCGGGAGGCGGGGATTACCTCAAAGCTTTCAGGACACTCCGAGCACTGCTACAGCAGCCGAGGGATTTTCATGGGCGCAGAGGCACAAAGTAACTCCTCTAATCCCTTTCTCACTGGCTTACGGCCCCTGAAGAAGCTTAATAATTAAAGAGGAATACAGTCAAAGTGTTTTTAAGGACACATGGTACAGCAGTTTATTTTAGTTGTTTCCGAACAGCAGATGTAATGGCAGTCCCTTAAGGAGAAAATGGGGACCGATTTCCCTTCACTTTGCCTTTGCCTGCCCCACTCCCCTTGACAAGAAATAGCGTGCATGCATGCAGGAAGAAAAGGAGCTCATTATATAAAGAGGCCACATTCACAGACTGTCCAAGCTGGAACATTAATCGTCAGAAGTTCAAGTAGGCAATCACCAAGGGAGTACATTGCATTGAACATAGTGGAAGTGGGACTAAGGGTCACACTACATTATAAGGGACACCAAATAATACTGTTCCATTTCTCTCTTCTCTCTTCTCTTCTCTTCTCTTCTCTCTCTCTCTCTCATCCTTGCCACGTCTAACACAAATGTATGACATGATGGGATGGCACAGTGTGTATCCTCACCACTGCCTCCCATGATTGGCTGGCCAAGATGGAGAGATTCATGGCATGATGACATCTGGCATTGTTCATGTTAGAAAGGGAGAAGAGGCATGGGTTGCTGGAACAAGTGCCATGGTATCCCCCTGGGTGTGCGTAGACCTGGGATTTACTGGCTAAGTTGACATCACAGGGTTGTTCTGCCACCACATACATTGGCTGTGCCTCCTGTGCATGTAGGATGTGCAACCCTGTGATTGGTGGATGATGGAGGTAATCCATGGATACCGTAGGAGTGGCTGTTATCTCCTTAGGATATTGTATCTTTCTCCTTAGGGTATTTTTCTTCTTCTTCCATTTTCTGTTTGCTGCAACTACATTATGCCTCTGTAATTTATTGGCTGGTGGCATAGTGGAACCATAGGATTGTTCCATCCTATAGCTGTTACTTTATTTCATAAACTATCATCCAGAGCTCATTAACCTTCATTTCCAAGTGTTATTAATATATTACAGTGTAATATTTACATACATTTACATCCCTGGCTATTTTCCAGAGGTCAAGGCTGCACACATGCAATTTCCAGGTATATTCCATCCAGGCACCAACTAGACCAGCCTTCTCCAACCAGGTACCCTCCAGATATGTTGGTTTGTAACTCCCAACATTGGCCAGGCTGGCTGGGAATGATCGGTGTTGCAGTCAAACACTTTGAGGCCACAAGGTTGGAGAGGTCCAGACTAGACCCACTCCTGATTAGCTTCAACAATGTTGCTTCAATATGTGTCTTCAGACCAGGGGTACTTCTAGATGGTCATTTTTCATCGTGGTGACTTTGGATTGGTGGCAAGTGGATTACATGATGCTGCCACCAATCCGAAGCCATCTAGGGGCAAAGTCCCAAAGCTCCACACTAAAAAAATTGGGCATTTAGCCTGACTTTTTTAGATTTAAATGACGCGACGATGGCTTTTGCCGTCTGTCGCTGTTGCTCTGGAGCTTCTGGGAGGCATGCCCAGTCTATGGCAACCACTGATTGGTCACCATGGGCTGGGCAGGGAAGGGGATGGACCAGCAAGCCATAAGCTCGCTGCACCACCTCCGCATCTCCACAGTCCTCCCCCCATTAAAAAAATAAAGTTAAAAAAATAAAACCTAACCTCCGCACCGCCGCAGTCTTTCCCCCCATTTTAAAAAAGAAATAAATAAAAACACTTACCTTAGAATAGGAGAGCCGATGCTCCCTGCTGCCCCTCCAGCTGCTGCTGGGCAGCCGTGTGCATGGCGGCGGCGGTGGCAGCGCAACAAAAAGCCGCCTTGGCGTTCCTTCGGTGTAGATTGCTGGAAAGGAGCGTCAATGCGTGCCGTGCTGCCGGGTGTTGCTGCTGAGCGCAGTGCCCAGCACCATGAAGAGACAGCCCAAGAATGGTGTCAATTTATTTCTCTTTGTACTGTGCCTTCAATGGTGGGACATATTTGGTTCTGTTGAACTAAAGAACAAGGAAGCATAGTTTAACATCAGTAGTATGATATTGCCTTGCATAAACTCAATCCATATAAAACACATTTGGTATCAGTACGTGTTCCTCCCCTCCTAAGAAGCTGCTGCTTCTGGTTTAAAACTGTTATAAACCATTTTACAGCAGTAGTGAAGATAGGCTCCTACCCACCAAAGGGCAAATAACAGCTTCTTAGAAGGGGGTATTTTAGACCAGGAAAATGGCACAAAGGATCTCTCATGTCATGTCTAATTTGGCCCTGAGAAATGAGCATCAGGAATGATGATTAGGGCAGGAACAATTCCTTATAAGAAGAGTGGTATCTCTTGGCAAGAAAGACTTTTGATTAAACTGCAAACAAATTTAGCCTAACAACAGCACACATAATTTTGTATTACTGACATGTATTATTCCAAGTTCCTTGCAGAACAGGGCGTGAGTTGATAAATAGGCAACATCATATTAAAATATTGATGGATTGATGTTCCAAGGGAGGGGAAAATGCATATTTAATAAAGAAGCATCTGGATTATTTTCATGTATTCCATGTATCACCTGAGCTTCAAGTTAAACAAGGTTTGACTGGATCAGTCTTCAGGTGGTAGAATATCAGGTACAACAAGGTGCACTGAAGGTTCACCTGAGGCACTGGCCCTTTTGGTGGGCTGGAGCTGAGTAGGAGGAAAGTGCTCCAAAACCAAGAAACAAGTAAGTATTATGCAGTGGTGGAAGGAGAGCTTAGTAAAGAGCAAAAGAGAGGAAATAGTGGTATGCAACTTGACATTCTGGACACTGTCAAGGGAGCAATGGAGCTGAGTTCTAGGCTCATGGGGAAGGTCCATGGCTCAGTGGTAGAGCATCTGCTTTGCATGCAGAAGGCCTCAGGTTCAATCTCAGCATCCCCAGGTAGGCCTGGAGAAACTTCTGCTTGAAACCCGGGAAAACCATTGCCAGTCACTGTAGCCCAACCTGCCACAACTTAGTGCCATCCAAATGTTTTAGACTACATCTTCCAGCATTCCTAATCACCTGAGAAATGGAGAGCCTTAAAGGGATAATAGTCTGTCCCAGAGCCTAACACTCCATCTCCTTTCTGTTGGTTTCTTATGTGTTGTCTGTTTTGGCAAGCTGGGAAGCATGAAGACCCTAATGTGGACAGGGCTGATCCCTCAGAAGAACTCTGCTCATGGGATATTGTGGCTGAAGGTTCTAGTATGTGTGACCCTGGCTCAAAGGCCTCGAAATTGATAGACTCGGGATCAGGATCATAGTCAGAATTTGGTCCAGTACTTCCACAGTTTGCACTCGGCCACTTCTCCTCTGGGAGAGATTCTGGGCTGTTTCTCAGGGTGGGATACATGATACAAGGGGCAGGCAGATGCCTTGGGAAGGCATACCCAAATCCAGAAAAGGAGCGTTTGTTCTCCACCAACTCATGGTCCCTGAGGTCAGTTGCTGAAGCTGGGTACTGGAATGCAGTAAACAGGAAGTGTTGCTACAGTATGTCAATAAGACAAGAACAGAAAGTAAGTTTCTTAATATCTCCACCATGGCCTTTTCTGCACCATAGGGGTGTAGAAGGAAGGAGGGATGGCGATCCCGGAAGTACCTAATACTAGGCTGACCATATGAAAAGGAGGACAGGGCTCATATAACTTTAACAGTTGTAGAGAAAAGGGAATTTCAGCCAGGGTCATTTGTATGCAATTAGTACCTGGTGAAATTCCCTCTTCATCACAGCAGTTAAAGTTGCAGGCACTATACTAGAGTGACCATATACAAAAGAAGGCAGGGCCCCTGCAACTTTAACTGTTGTGATGAAGAGGGAATTTCACCAGGTACTAATTGCATACAAATGACACCGGCTGAAATTCCCTTTTCTCTGCAACTGTTAAAGTTACATCAGCCCTGTCCTCCTTTTCATATGGTCAGCTTACCTAATACACACCATCGGCACACAGGGAGGGAGGAGGGCAATCCTGGAAGTACCTAATACACACCATTGGGGCCCGTCCCAGCTGGGGGCCAGCCAGGGGCCACCAAGTCAAAATGCCGGTTGTGGAAATACCTGTCCAAGTAATGGTTTCCATAAAGGAAGCCTGGGAACTCTGATTTTGTGATTGAGTGCTGCAGATAGAAAATTCCTAGATTTCCACTGGATGGAAAAGAAAAGAAAAAGTAAATCAGTTGATGTTTATAGTAAAAACATGCCCATAAAAATTTGGGAGTATCAGGGCAGCATTAGTAGCTTCAATGTTTTTGCAACCAAGAGCAAATAATATCCTTCCATCCTATTGTTTACCACAAGCAAGCCCAGTGCAGTTGTTTCTCATGACTCAGCTAAGAAAATTTGGTATCCTCACAAAAGCTTTGCCAAAGTTTGGAGCTAGTTTTTGTGCCACAAAGCCTGAGTTTTGTGTCACTGCCCTCAAGTGTGTATCTGCCTATTCAGTCGGGGCTCTTAACTAACACCCAAACAACAACATTGTCATATTAATTCAAAAACTGTTATAATGTTTTGTGCCAGTTTTGTGCCACAAACCCTCAGTTTTGTGCTACTGTTCACAAGTAAGTAACAAATGTCCTACTAAACACCCCAAAACACGCTTAAAATCGGAGTATTTTGCACGCACACACACACACACTGAGTGTGTTAATAACATTTGTGGGTTGCAGCACAAAATTCAGGCTTTGTGGCAGAAAACAGAGGGGGTACCAAATTTTAGTGTTCATAGTTAACAAGGCTTCACAACTCTTTAATGGCAAATCTCTTGAGCCCTCTGGACAGTGCTGGCTCCATGTTTTTAAGAATCCTTGGGCAAGACCCCCTCAGTGAGCCTCCTTCCTCAGTGAGTTTACTTTCTCAAATTATCCCCAGCTGCTATTGCTACCCATTCTTTTCCTCAACATGGCTACCACTCTTTTGCTTGAGAGCCAGAGAGCCAGTGAACAACCAGGCTAGGATATCTGCTGGTCCTTCTTCTCCCCACCATCATTGTTTGGGCCAGAGAGAGTGAATAAGCAGGTTGCAATGGAGAAGAGGAGGAGCAACTCAAAGGGGCTCTTGACAGTGGGCCCCTGCTGGGGTGTGGGTCATCAGCAGGTGCCCAACCATGCCTACCCTTGACACCAGCCCTGCCTAAGAATATGTGTATACAAATGAACGTATGGAGGGAACCCTGCACTACATCTCCATGCTTTCAAGATGCATTGGGGCACTATGCATGTACACTGCCATGTGTATGAGTTGTGTCTACCCTTTTGAAGACCATAGATCATGCATAGAGCCTGCATACATTGGGATTTACATTGTTAGGTGATGGCAACTTAAATACATGGAGATCAGGGGCAGGGGCAGCAGGCATAACCCCAACACCACCTGCTTGCATTTATCTATACACACTTTAGGTGTCTGCACTGGTGTTTGTAAGTCACTTTCAAGTGAGACCCCCGCCCCCCGCCCCTTGCTCCTCTGAGAATCCAAAATTGAAACAATTCTATATTAGGAACCCAAATCTGGCAAGCATTGCTACTTCACAGCCTTAGTCCATTTTAATGAGCAAACTGTGGGGTATTCCTGCTTGTGCCTTCAATCATTTCATGATTTAGATTGGCAACACTGTAGGCACTGGCTATTCAAGCATGAGGAGGATCAACATGCTACATTCCCTGGTGCATACACACATGTGTATATTCTGTGCCACCCTCTGAGAAATCTCACTTATATTAAGGGGCAGTTGATTCTAAATTGTGTCCATTCAGAGCTCATTAAGAAAGTACAAATGAACCCAAAACTACCTGCCTCACTGATTTTGACTGACCTCTGCATTCCACCTCTAAATCCATAGCCTACAAATCTGAGAAGCAATATCAGAAGGGATCTTTTTAATCAGCCTTGAAGAAAATGATGACCATTGACCAGAGGAAACAGCTTCTTGAATTTGAATCTGTTCACTTCTTTTACACCAGCCATAAATGCTTATGATATGAATACTCCAATTTTACCACAAATGTATGTGCGGTAATACTTTCCAAACTAGAACATAAGTAATTTCTGTTTACATTATCATTCTGGGTTTGAGAATAATGTCTTCTTTAGATGGATCAAGATCCAAAGCATCTACCAACTAGTTCCATGCATCCTATAGAGCTGTGACCTCCAACCCCCCTCACCACATGACGAATGATTTTTTGAAACTGAGGGACTTTTTTTAAAAAAGTATTTTTGATAGGCCTACAGGTGGTGGCGATGGTGAGATTTATGTTCCGAGAAAATAGTCAAGAAACCCACAAGTCTTTTGGGGCTCATTGATCCCAGGTATAGTCATTTGTACAAATAGGCACTTGCACTTAAACTTCTGATTAGAGAAAGTACCCAGTATTGTTTCTTTACAGATTTATTATGGCATGAACACACTTCTGTGCATGCTTACACACAGCTGCAGAAATTAAGAACCCTAAACCTATCCCATAATAGTGACTGTCATTCATTCCCCTTTGCCTAATTTTATTGTTGTACTAAGGAAGATTTTTTCCCCAGTAGCTCACAACTAAATCATATAAGAGTTATAAAATAGCTTATCTAGTCCAGGAAAAATCTTTGCGTATGTCTTGACCTTTGAAACCACAACTATCTTATGGGGGAAAATATTTTCCACTATACAATACAATTTTACACATTTGCAATCCCGACAAAATGCAATAAAGAAGTACTTTGAAATAATGATAAACGATTACGTTGTACTTACTTATCTTGGGAGTCAGAGGTTTGATGGCACATGACCCTATTAAGATAAACCATATGGGTGTGTGTATACATCTGGTATGAAAGCTTGCAGTTTGTGAGGGTAGGACATGGATGTCTTTGATAAAGTCAAGAATGCCAGCCAGGAATGAGTTGATAGAGCATGGAAAATTAGACATACCAGAGACATGTGCTTTTCCAGAACTGAATGTTTTGGGGTGTATAATGCTTGCTTCAAAAAAAGAGCTGGGTTTTAGGAGACCCAAATTCTTCTCTGGCTCAGATTAAACTATATGGAGTGTGTCCTGGGCCCCAACAGTTGTCACTACAGTTATAAACCGTTTTAAAGCAGTAGTGTAGATCTTGCCTAGGAGCTTCCCCTATTTGTGCTGCAAACACTGCAAACCTGTAGCCGTCTCTATGAGGAGTCTATGCCTTTATGATAGCTGTAAGATCCAGTCTGGCTCTTTTTTGAAAACAGGTCCTACATTTATTATGGATGGAGAGGAATGGGTTGTCTTTGGAGAAACTGAGGTAGAACTGCATTTTGGCCATCACTACAGTCATTGATTAAAGGTTTTTAGTTTTCTTTGTACAGCCTGATCCACAAAGATGCATCTGAATCTGAACCAGAGCTGAGCATATTTTGTGAATATCTGCTATATCGCTGGGCAAGCATCAACTTGAACAAGTTATAGATGAAGCTTGACTACACAGCATAGCACAAAGAACTTATATTTCGAAAACCACCTTAAGAGGATCGCCTGAATGAAGTGATGCACTGAGGTTGCACACAACAATGTGATCCAGTCTGAATACTATTTCACATTTTTACATCTGCAGTTAATGCAGTAATCTAAATATATCACTGGCGTGAATAATTGAAATGGATCCTAGGCAAGTCAAGACATTACTCAGGTTACTTTTCAGAATGCCTCTCTTTTATGACTATTAATAACAGAAAACAGCTGTTTCCTCAAGAGGAGATTGCATTTTAATATTAGAAAGTTACACAGCTGTTCAGCTTGGGTGGTACTCCAAGCGGGACCAGCCTAGGAATAGCACTATTGGAATGTACTATAATTCTTAAGAGTTTTAAGGGCACGCGTACCTATGCACACCCCACAGAATGAGAGCCTGGCAGTACATATTTTCTCATTGCGCATACCTTTAAAGACTGGGACTCCTGCACCATGCACTGGTGAATTGTTTGTTCTTACTGTGGTTTTATTGTGGGACAAGTTTAACACAAGGGTCTGCCATCATCAAGTGTAGTTCCAGTCTGTGTCTCTTGTAAGGAATCTTTTTGGCTAAAAAATAACAATAATAATTGAAGGTTGTTTTTAAGAATTAACACCAATTAAAAGTGTTCCGCTGTCACCTTTCAGTTGAACAGGCCTTTGCAAACTATGTGATGAAATTCAATTTATTCCTCAAAACCAGCAAATGCATATGCCAGTTGTAAAGAATTTATACAAACAGAAGCTCTTTGTTGCAAGGCCATCTTGACAACTCCTCTCTCACAGGTTTCTTTGAGTTATCAGTACTGAGTTTTGCCTTAAAATATAGGATACAAATACATCAGATAAACAAACAAATAATTATGGCCTTTTTGGTGAAGGAGAACAGGGATCAGTGACCAGCTGATGAAGAAATGGTGTTGTTATAACAAAACAGTACTTCCCTCAACTCATAGTTCTGCTTAGCAATGGGCAGCAGAGCAATCCTGTGTAAAAGCAATGGTGGTGATGGTGTGGAGTGGAATCAGTTATGTCAGCTGGCCCACCTCCAGGGAACCCAGGGCCCTGCTGCCCAGGTATGCTCCAGTTAGGGGGATGGGCTTATGCTAGGCTGACCAGACCCCCCGGGGTTTCCCGGTCCTAAAAGGGAAAAATGGGCCAAACCGGGCCGACCGGGCCCCAGGGGGCAACCTCCAGGAAACAGCTCGTTCTCCTCCCGCGAGGAGGGGGGGTATGGCGCAGCACGGCGCGGGTGGGGCGGGTGGCCTGCGCGGGGTGGGCGGCGGCGCGAGGCACTTAACTGCTGGGGCGTCTGCTTCCCTCCGGTGCTCGGAATCTACTGAGAAACAGGCTTCGCGGCCTGTCCCTCAGTAGCGCGCTGGGTGATGACGTCATCACCAGGCGCGGTACTGAGAGACAGGCCAGGAAGCCTGTTTCTCAGTAGATTCCGAGCACCGGAGGGAAGCAGACGCCCCAGCCGGTAAGGAGCGCGGGGCGGGCGGCACGGGGCGTGTGGGCAGCGCGGGGCGTGGGGGCGGCATGGGGGGGGCTGCGCGGGGGGGCTGCACGGGGGGGTTGTTTTGGGTGGGTGGGGTGGTGGTGGGGGTCCGGGATTTTGATCCTCAAAATCTGGTCACCCTAGTATGCCAGCTACTACTGGAGGCTGATGGCTCTGATTTTGGTGGAGCTGTGAATCCATTCTGGGATTCACTCAGAACGAGTCAGAACTCTAGAGCCAAGAAACCTGCAGGAGAGGGAGGTCTGCTGCCTGGGGGAGAGGAAGGGCTGCCTGCTGCCTGCTGGCTTTTTGTTTTTGTCTTTGTTTGTTTTTTGTTTGTTTTTTGTTTCCCTTTCCCAAGGCTTGAGCTATGTGCCTGGGAGGGAGGATACAGGGCCAGGTGGAGGGATCTGAGGGGTGCCCCATCAGTGTAGTGACGGGTAGAGGGAGATATGGCATTGTGAGGAGGACTTGCCAGGTAAGGGGAACAAGGCCCAGACAGTTAATGGCTGTGCCTTGTTCCGGTCCCCCTCACATCCACAGGCTTGTTGGTTGCCCTATCAGCCAGCCCTCAGGCCTCCGGGTGCTGCTTTTAAATGCCAGATCGGTGCATAATAAGTTCTCCCTCATCCACAACTTAATTGTGGATGAGGCAGCCGATCTGGTATGTATAACCGAGACCTGGGTGGGAGAGCAGGGAGGAGTTAGTTTCTCCCAGTTATGCCCACCGGGTAGACTTGAGGGCCAGGGAGGGGGGGGGGGGTTGCTGTGGTCTATAGGAATTTCATCCCACTCTGCAGGCTCCCTGTCCATGTGACTACTGGTCTGGAGTGTTTGCACCTTGTGTTTGGCCAACGGGACAGATTAGGGATTCTGTTGGTGTACCGCCCACCCCACTGCTCAACAGACTCCCTAGCTGAGCTAACAGAGGTGGTCTCTGGTGTACTGTTGAGGTCCCCCAGACTCTTGGTTCTGGGGGATGTCAACATTCATGCCGTGGGCACTTTATCTGGGGCAGCTCAGGATTTCATGGTCTCCATGACAACCATGGGACTGTCCCAACATGCCATCGGCCCGACGCATGTAGCAGGGCATACTCTAGATCTGGTTTTTTCAACTGGACATGGAGATGGGGATCTGAAAGTGGGGGACTTTACATCAACCCCTCTGTCATGGTCAGATCACCACCTGCTGAGGTTCAGACTTACAGCGGCTTTTCCCCTCTGCAAGGGTGGGGACCTATTAAGATGGTCCGCCCCCGGAGGCTAATGGATCCAGATGGTTTCCAGAGGGCTCTGGGGAGTTTTCCGGCTGATAGGGCTGGCTCTCCTGTCAAAACCCTGGTTGATCTGTGGAATGCAGAAATGACCCGGGCAGTTGACACGATTGCTCCTGAGCGCCCCTCTCCTGTGTAGAGCTCGTATGGCTCCGTGGTATATCCCGGAGCTGAGAGTGATGAAACAAAACAGGAGACGGCTTGAGGGCAGATGGAGACAAACTCCTGATGGATGCAATGAAACACTGGTAAGTGCTTATGGTAAGCTGTATTCAGGGGCAGTGAGGGCAGCAAAAAAACAATACTTTGCTGCCACTATTCAATCATCAACCTGCCGCCCAGCGGAGCTTTTCAGAGTTGTCCGGGGGCTTTTACATGCTGGCCCCAAGGACATGGTAGAACCATCTGAGGCCTGCTGTAATGCATTTGCTGGGCACTTCCAGAATAAAATCTCTGGCATCCATCAGGACAGACTCCAATGTTATAGCAGGTGAATCTAGTGAGGTATCCAGAGCACAGGGTTGTCCTGTTTTCTTGGATGAGTTTCGGTTGGTGCAGCTCGAGGACATTGACAAGGTGCTTGGACAGGTTCGTGCAACCACTTCCATATTGGATCCTTGCCCCTCTTGGCTAATAAAAGCTAGCAGGGATGGAACAACTGGCTGGGCCAGGGAAGTGATTAATGCCTCTTTGCAAGAGGGAGTGATACCAGGCCTCCTGAAAGAGTCAGCAGTGAAACCACTCCTAAAGAAATCTTCCCTGGACCCTAAAAATCTTAATAACTACAGGCCAGTAGCAAATGTTCCATTCCTGGGCAAAGTCCTGGAGCAGGTGGTTGCGAGCCAGATCCAGGCACTCTTGGATGAGACTGATTATCTGGATCCATTTCAGTCGGGTTTCAGGCCTGGTTTTGGTACGGAAACAGCCTTGGTTGCCCTGTATGATGACCTATGTCAGGAGAAAGACAGAGGGAGTGTGACTCTGTTGATTCTCCTTGATCTCTCAGCGGCTTTCAATACCATCGATCATGGTATCCTTCTGGGACGACTGGCTGAGCTGGGAATGGGAGGCACTGCATTGCAGTGGTTCTGCTCCTATTTGGGGAGACGGCTCCAGAAGGTGGTGCTTGGGGAACATTGCTCGGCCCCGTGGATTCTCCAGTATGGGGTTCCGCAGGGGTCAGTTTTGTCCCCCATGCTGTTCAACATCTACATGAAACCGTTGAGTACAGTCATACGGAGTTTTGGAGTGTGTTGTCATCAGTACGCTGATGACACGCAGCTTTACTTCTCCTTTTCATCTTCATCAGGTGAGGCTGTGGATGTGCTGAACCAGTGCCTGGCTGCGACAATGGACTGGATGAGGGCTAATAAACTGAAACTCAGTCCAGACAAGACTGAGACACTGGTTCTGCTGACCGGATGGAGGGTGTTCAATCTGTTCTGGATGGGGTTGCACTCCCCTTGAAGGAGCGGGTTCATAGCTTGGGGGTTCTCCTAGAACCATCTCTGTCACTTGAGGCACAGGTGGCCTCAGTGGCATGGAGTGCCTTCTACCAACTTCGGCTGGTGGCCCAGCTACATCCCTATCTGGACAGGGATAACCTGGCTTCAGTTGTCCATGCTCTGGTAACCTCCAAGTTAGATTACTGCAATGCACTCTACGTGGGACTGCCTTTGAAGGTGGTTTGGAAGCTGCAGCTTGCGCAAAATGCAGCGGCCAGGTTGATAACCGGAACCACTAGGTTCGAGCATATAAGACCTACTCTGGCCCGCTTGCATTGGCTGCCTGTATGTTTCCGAGCCCGATTCAAGGTGCTGGTTTTAACCTATAAAGCCTTACATGGCTTGGGACCACAATACCTGATGGAACGCCTTTCCCGACATGAACCTACCCGAACACTACGTTCAACATCTAAGGCCCTCCTCTGAGTGCCTACTCCGAGGGAAGCTCGGAGGTCGGCAACAAGAGAGAGGGCCTTCTCTGTGGTAACCCCCAATTGTGGAATGATCTCCCTGACGAGGCCTGCCTGGCGCCAACATTGTTATATTTTCGGCACCAGGTCAAGACTTTCCTCTTCTCTCAGGCATTTGGCAATATCAGAGGAGCCTGGGTTTGTTTTTTTGTTCTGTTTTGTTTTGTTGTTGTTGTTGTTGCTTTTTGAAGTGTTGTAGTGTTTTTAAATGTATAGATTGTGTGTATGTTGTATGTTTTTGCTGTTTTAATTTTTGTATTGTTTTTAATTGTTTTTAATCCTATGTAAACCGCCCAGAGAGCTTCGGCTATGGGGCGGTATACAAATGTAATAAATAAATAAATAGAAGAGCTATCCAAGGTGTTAACCCATTTCGAGGTAGGGTTGAGCACTTTGGATAACTCCTTTAGACTTCTGTCTGTTTCTGACTAAAACCCAGAATGGATTCACAGCCCACTGAAATTGAATCCACCATCTTCCACAGAGTAGTAGCTTTCTGCCCACTGAGCTCTTAGTAAGCCCAGCCTATCACATACAGTAGGACTTGGGAAAAGGCATGAACCCTCTCTGCACATTTAGGATTGCTCTGCTCAGGGACCATTGAAAAGAAATACAAAATTTGTTTACGTCACACTTGGTCAAGACAAGTCCAATGATTTCTCTCATAAAATGGTTTTGGAGAAGCTGGTTTCATGCAGTCTCTGGTCCAGAAATCTCTATAAGAGATTCCTTTCAAAATTAAAAAGCAAAAAAAGCTGCGCTGGTCGACAAGAAAAATTCTGAAACCCACAACTAGGCAATCCTTTTACCACCCAAATTGTCACAAAATAGTGAGCAAGCTTTTAAGTTCTACAGAACTCTTAATTAGGCTGCATATTATACAAAGCACTTTACCTAACAAGAAACCCATGTGTTTTTCTTACTGGTATAAAATTAAGGCTGGAGACAAATCCGGGAGTTCATAGTTTCAAAGGTGGAGGTCAGCCATTGTCCCAGAATCCTAGGTATAACCTGAGACCTGCAGTAAGTACCAGATATGTATCTAATCCAGTCTGCAATCTCCATTTTGAGACCGAGTCTACATGCTACAACATCAAGCCAATATTTATTTTCTCCCCCTCCCACTACTTTACATATCCAGCAAGATGATTTCTGGAAAACTTTAAAGCTTGCTTATGTTTTGAAATCAAAGAGTCAGACAAAAACCATTAAAAAAACATCCGTAGACATTGGGTATAGTATACTACTGAATTAACAACAGTTATATTAGCTGGCAGAGAGAGGATTCCTACCAACCCCTGTCCCATTCTCTGTGACCTTTTCTGTGTATTGAAGCAGTGGAGGCTGATGGCTCTGATTTTTGTGAATCCATTCTGGGTTCCAGTCAAAACCAGTCAAAATGCTACAGGAGCTAGCCACAGTGCTGAACCTATTGGGAGGAGAGGGTTCAGTGCCAACTTGCCAACCTGGTGATAGAGCTTGAGCATGTGTGAAAGGGATGACATTGTGCAGCAAATCACTCTTTTATCTCCCATACCATGGTCTAGAAAATACATGAACCCTCATGAATGCACAAGTTCACCACCCTGGTCTAGTAGGCAGACATTCCTCAAAATCCATTACTTCAGAATAATCTGGAAGTAGTTGAGGCTGGAGACTTTCTGAAGCTAAGCGGGATATGTGCTCAATCAGCCCCATGGATGGGAGACCACTGAGATCCCATTTAGGAATCCTATTCTGAATTGGTATATGACACACATACACATATATGCTGGGGTTCCACTGGTGGGAAGGCTTGTACATTGTATGAAACTGCATTATATATATTTTCTGAATTTTATTTTTAAAAATTCAGGTACAAGAACACATGCATATGACCAGACGGCAGTACTGAGGACAAAGCAAAGCTTAATCATTACTATACTAACAGCAAACCCCAAAGTGATGGTTATTACTTATTTATTTTATTTATTCTAAGATGTTTGCCCTGCTTTCCACCTCCAATGGAGGTGTTCAAATTGGCTGAAGAAAATTCAACAAACAACATCAAAGATAAAAATAACAATAAACCACATCATGTAATCAAGAAGTAAATAAAATAATACTAAGCCAATAGTGCAATATGAAGCTAAAAGCAGCATTAAAAATGAACTTGAGGATTTCAAGGAATCAATTAACAAATAACTCAAACAACATCTATTAGATGTGCGTATAATGTCCCACCATTACTCCCACGTCTAAATGATCCACCCCATAAATTAATACAGATGTAAAATGGATATAATAATAATAATAATAATAATAATAATACAATCTCCATACACAACTTTGCTTTGGGAACTGTATTTTTGTTGTCATCAGATTCCAAGAAAACAAATTGTTTTCATCTCCTTGGCAACCATCATTTGCTCTATTAGTTTGCTCAGGGTTGAAAAATCCCAGGATCTATGTAGCCAGTGAGTTATTCATGGCATATTAGGTGACTTCCAGCAGTGAGTAATGCTTAATTTAACGGCTGTGAGCAAATACCTAATGAAATCTTTATAAGTTAGGAACAGAACCTCTTTCCAGTCTCCACTAAGAAGAATCAATTGAGGATCAAATAGGATGTCATGATCAGTAAATTCCTGCATCATGCCTATTATCAACGTCTAAGCCTGTATGGGGGTGCAAGACCACCACATGTGGAAGTAAGTTCCGATTGGCTACAACTTCTTCAATATTTGCCAGAGCCAGATTTTTTTTAAAAAAACTTAAGTGATTGGAATGGCATGGCAGCCCATCTATTTATGTTCACAAACCTTCTCCTGGTTAAAGTGTATATAAAGTGTAGCATTTATATTAGATGAGCCATCTTGATATATTTCTTATTCCATACATATACACTACCTCATTAGATGTAGTAGTCAATCTAAATAGAATTCTGTCATGTATATTAAAGAGAATTCAGGTGCTGAGTGATGACAGCTGAAATGGCTACTGAGAAACAAAAGGGAGGTATCAGCATGTTCTGGAGAACCCCAAGATTTACAGAAGTAGAAAATATATTGATGGGGTGGGGGAACATTCTGTCCCAAAATGCTGTGTCTGTTGTGTGGGGAGGGTAAAAAACCAAGGGAATGGGGAATGCAATGGACTATCCTGGAAGAGGGTTGGCTGGCACACTGAAAAGGAACATTTCACACTGCAACATTTTGTTGCATATCCCATTTGTAAAAAAATCTAATCTCAAACCTCGAGAATGAATAATCCCAAAGACCTTCAAATGGAGTAATAGAATAAGAAACCTGTGACAAAACAGTAGGTGAAGTAATGTGATGCAGACCTGTAGTTACTGAGAGAAATGAACAAAAAAACAGCAAAGGATCTTTGGTACCCTAAAGAATAACAGATTTATTGTGGCATTAGCTTTTGTAGACTAGAACCAATTCATCAGATGCACGAAGTGTTATCCTCAGTGTGTGTGTGTGTGCACATGCGTGCATGAAAGTATGTGCCATATCTTCCTACACAGCTACCGGGGGGGGGGGGGAATATAGACCACACGGCCAAATGCAGTGAGTCTGTGACAATTCTCTATAAAGCTAAAATAAATGCAAGACAAGCACAATAATTATTCACAACAGAAATGATTTTGAGGTCCTTCAGACGAGCAGTTTATCGCACTTTCACTACTGCCCACTTACAGACGTATGCGCATCCTTTAAACGTTGTTGTCTGCCTCCCTCTCCTGCTCGTTTTCCCATTGGAAAAGAGGGCCCTTTTAATCTGATGATTTTCCAACGGAATGTGCCGCGATCTCTTGCTGTGTGCAGGAAAAGCAACGTGATAGAAACAGCCTCTAAATGGGCCACGTGGTCTTTGTTGACTTCCTCTTTCCCCTCCAGGAAGATCAAAGAAGTGCAGAGAAGCGATGGTAAGGAAACGTGATTCCCCCTGTGTGATGATGCTTTGTGTGATAGCACAATTATCCTAGTTTTGTTGTAGTAGGACAGGAACTGCTTGTCATGATTCAAACCTAAACTAATAAAATAAAGCTTTTTTAAAAAAATTAAGTCAGCACTTTTGCACAGGAGTATCCCATTGGATTTCCTTTGTTGAATAACAAAAGAAAGGAAATTTACTGAATTGGCCATTTAGATAGCTCCTCATAACTGATACATCCAGGTTAATTCATAGATTCAGGGCTTGAACTAAGGGAGAAATGGTAGAGGGCACTTAATAAACGCCAGAAGAAATGGTAGAGGGCACTTAATAAACTCCACCCCATATTTGAGCCAAATTATGTCCCTTCCTTTACAATATAATCCTATACATGTTTACTCTGAAGTAAGTCCCACTGAGTTCAATAGAGCTAGGTAAGTGGTTATAGGATGGCAGCCTTAGAGCCGATCTACACATTAGGTTTTTAACATTTAATAAGGGTTATGAAAACTCTTTGGGCCACATGATGCACTCCCTATAACATTGTATACCTGAGGTTTTTTAAAACTCACTTTAGTTATATACAATGGTTTCACTTTTAATAAATCGTTTTAAGTAAAATAATGTGTCCTTCCTTACCATTTGTGATTCTTGGGGGCAGTGCTTCGTTTACTGTTGCTCAAATGCTTAGCAGTTGATTGGTGGGGGAGAAAGCGGGGCTAAGGAGGAAGTGGGTGAGTAAACTACAACACCCACAATTCTTAGCCCCATACTCGCTAGGGAATACAGAGGAACAAAGGAGGAAGTGGGTGACTGAACTACAACACCCACAATGCTTTGCCCTAAACTCATTGTAAAAACAAAAGAGAAAGAGACAGGGCAGAAGAGTGTGTGACTGCACATACCGCTTTAAAGACTGAAGATTTTTCTCCTGTCTTGAGTACTCAGTAATGTGGCCTAAGACGTTTTAGAACGCACCTATTTGGAACATTTAAAAATACTATTTAAAACATTCCAAGGGACTGTGTAGATAGGCTCTTAGCCTTCTAAAACAGAGAAGCCAGTCCAAGTCTGGTTTAAAAGATAAATAACCAATGGAAGGAAGAGCTGGGCCTTAAACCTGCCCATCAGCAGCACTGGACAGCAGACTGAGCAAGGCGCACATTCACCTGGTGAGATGTACTGTATTTCTATTTAAATTTACATCCCTCTATATTAATTAGCATATGCAAATTTTATGCAAATTGGTATCCTTGGTGATGCATCTCCTCTTTTTGCCGACTCATTGGTGGCCATCCTAATGGGAAATTATTATAGCCAAAGGTGAAAAACCCTGGCAGGAGTTTGTTTTTCCATTGTATCTTTGTCTGTCAGTACATTATGACCCAGTTTGCACTTCAGGGCTACCCAGTGATGAACAAGCATGAGCATGTCAGTGTGCTGGTCCCAGCTGCCCAATTGTTCCTACTCAGCTAAACAATCCGGGGACACTCTGTCCTTAGGCTGTTTATTGTAACATCTGAACCTGGAATTGTGGATTGTTGGGGAACAAACAACCCAGAGTTTCAATTCAAGTTCTAACTCATGGTCTGCTTTTGTCTGCTTGGCTGCAGCAGTTGGTGAGAACAAATATATTCACTCTCTCCAGTTTCATTCATAAACCACTTCATTCATTTATCAAATTGGGTTGTTGTGATGTGCGAACTGGGACTATATATTAGCATGTGAGACAAGGAACAAAAGGCATAAGGTGTGTAGTAAGCCAACCAGTGCCAGAGTTTTGAAGGCATTCCCTTCTAAAGCTTATTAATAGGAAAGTTAGTCCAATGAAGAACTATTTTAACTAGGTGGCATGATAGTAGAATTTCACATTAGGAACATCCAGACTTCCTTATTGTTTTGGTCTTTGAAGCATGCTATATTTTGCCCTATAATTAGTAAGTCATTTTTTTTGTCCTTGGGTTATATTAGAATTTAAACAGATTAATACATTCATTTAACAGACTCGTCACTATGCAGAAGAGAGTAATCAGAGTTATTTAAAGGGGAAAAACAGGCACATTCTCTGCAGAGAGACTTAAGCCCTTTTCGTACCATCAATGACTGAACAACAACTATGGGCCTTCTCTACAGAGCCTTCATTGTAGTGGCCTCCCATCTGTGGATGCCCTTCCCAGGGAGATCTGTCTAGCGTCTTCACTACATAAAGATTAACATCTTCCTCTTCCAGTAGGCATTTAATATTTAATCTGGTGCTAAGATTATTAATTTCACTGCTGTCTCTTTTTATTTGTAATAACTTTAGTTTCAATATTTTATTATGTTGAAATGTTCATTGTTGTATTGATTGTTTTTATTTATTTATTTATTGTTGTTGTTCACTTTTTAATGATTGTAAACTGTCCCAAGATCATTTGCCAATTGGCTGGTATATAAATTTTAATAATAAATATATCGGTGGAGCCAGGTCAGAGCAGCAGGCCATTTTCCTGAGCAATGTACTTTCAGGTTTTTCCTGATGAATCTTATGGAGTGTTTATGCTCATTAGATCTGCTTTGACAGTATACTGAACTTGTGTAGGTCAGTGGGGAGCTGTCACTGCAGTCCCACCCACCATTCTGTACATAAGAACAAAAGAAGAGCCATGCTGGATCAGACCAAGGGTCCATCCAGTCCAGCATTCTGTTCACACAGTGGCCAACCAGCTGTTGACCCACAAGCAGGACACAGTGCAACAGCACCCTCCCACCCATGTTCCTCGGCAACTGGTGTATATAGGCTTACTGCCTCTGATACTGGAGCATCCAGTTTACACACATTGATTGTTTGAGAAGGGTTTTCAGTTGTGGGAGTCTGTTCCTTCTCTTTTGATACCCCTAGGTTTTGATTGCTCTGCCTTAACAACGCTACAAATGATTTGATCACCAGGTCAAAAATGGGAGGAGATGGCAAAGCCATATTTTGTTCCAGCTGAGAAAGGAAATGGTTGGAAAGTACAGCCATTTGCTTTTGCATAAGCTTCAAGTGAACCATACAAACTGTTGTTTCTTAAACACAAGCCCTGCTTTAATTAGAAGTCCAGCAATCACTGAAATGCTTAAACAGCTCACAACTACCATTTAATTCATTTGGTTGCTTCAAGTACACTGGATGAATATGTCCCCTGCTGTGTTAGACCTCAGCTCAGTTTGACTTGGTTCAAACCATCCACCCCTGGATTATCTAATGGTCTTTCTTCTGCTGCATCAGAGTTTGTACTTTGTTAAAAGTCGACTGATTTTGATTGAGTTCCTTAGTGCTCTCTCTGGGCACATGTCCCCCATTACTTTAGAACAGTTATGCTACATGTAATTTTCACTGCTATTCTGTTCTGTTTTATTATATGGTGCAGACAGTTGTTAGAAGATACAATGCATAAATAATAATTCATACTCCAGAGTAAGTAAGGTGGGTATATATATTCAGATGTGGGCACCTTGTGACCCTCCAAATGTTGCTGGACTATAACTCCCATCAGCCCTTACCACTGGCTATGCTGGCCAGGGCTGATGGGAGTTTCAGTCCAACAACATCTGGAAGGCCACAAGTTGACCAGCCCTGGTTTAATCTGAACAAGAACAAGAGTTGCCTGGTGCCACATGGAATAGCTGATCTCATAACTGAACTCTACCCTGTGCCAAATCACCTCTTGTTTTACTGATGGATTAAATATTCATAGCACAGAATGCATTTTTAGGATTTGGATATGGTTATGCAAATCCTTACTTCAACAAGGTATTTAAAAGCCATTGACTTACTCAATGACTTAAGGGAGACTGTTTTTTGTGTGTGTTATTTTATTTCTTGGGCCACAAACCTAGCGATTGCGTCTTCACTGCCCAGAAGACTCTAGATTCAGAGGCTTCCAAATTTCCTATGCTGGGCTGACACTGGCAGGGTGAGAGGAGCAGCAGAGGTGAACTTTGCCTCCCCATCCTTAGTCTTTAGTGATTTTCACTAGATGGGCTTGAGGGTGTTTCGGAGGGGGAGGGAAGGAAGCCGGGATATCTCATATCCAGACTTCTCCAGTCTCCTCCCTTCCCCACCCACAAAAACATCCCCTCTATTCCTCTTCTGAGGTCACTTTTCTGACCTTGGAGAGGGAGCTGTTACGGTTTCTCTACACTGGCTATGAGAAGTTGGGGGCTGGATCTCCATCTCCACCTTTCATGGTTTGAGTTTTGTCTCTGACCTTGGAAGGATTTTTTTTAGGGATGTGTATCGTATCATTAAAATGTCTGATAACGATATGATAAGGTTGTTATCGGACATCCGATTATTGGACATCCGATTATCGGACATCCGATTAACAATACGATAGAAAACTCTCCAATAAATATCCGTTCCGAAAATTTTCAGCCTGATTTTATTGGATTATCGGACTGCCATATAAATAAACCTATAACTTCTTTATTTTAAAAGTTCGAGACTTGAAACTTGGTCACAGTGCTTATGGGGTACGCCTAAGTATGTGTATGAAATTTGAGATCGATCCCTCCAACCCTCGATTTTATGTGAATTTATTAAAGATCGTTTAAGTTCTGACAGGCCAGAATGACAGCTTGCCACGTGCATTCATTCAGACCTGTCAAAAAGTTGCAGGATCTTTTAAAAAATCATGAAAAATACAGGGGTGGAGGGATTGATCTGAAATTTGGCACATAAGTGTAGCAACGTGCTAGTCATGTGTATAAAATTTGAGATCGATCCCTCCAACTCTTGATTTTATATGAATTTATTAAAAATCGTGCAACTTTATTGAGAGCTGGTTGACCGGGCCTCCGTAGTGTCATCTTGTTGTCTGCTTTTTTCCCCATAGGCTTGCATTGAGGGAAACATGTGCATAACTTTTTTATTTGAAATGATCATGACATGAAACTTGGGGAGCCAGGACTAGCAAGATCCAATCTGCAATGTCCAAAAAGTTTCATGTCTCTATCTTTTCAAATTAAAAAGTTATAGGGGGTCCCCCAAAAGCCCAACTCCCCGCTGTAACTTCTTCATTTTTAAAGATAAAAACTTGAAACTTGTGGGACATTGAAGATGGGATCTGGCTGGTCATTTGTGGGGAAAAAATCAGAGCAATTGCTCAAACCCTCTATTTTCTATGTATTTTTTTAAGATTGTGCTCTTTCTGAAAGCTGATTGACCGGGATATTTTTGGGCATGCACATCCCTAATTTTTATGAGCAATCCCAGAACATTCTCCCAGGGACCATTAGGATTGCTCTCTTAGAGTTTAATGAATACCTAAAATGTAGTTATTAACTATCCACAGAGCACTTTCCTCAATTTCCAAATTAACAAAGTTAATTAAGCCAAAGTATGTGCAATTGAAGTGATAACAAATATTCTTCCCCTGCTTACTCATGCCTCTATTTCTCCCTTCTTCTGTTGTTCCTTATATCTGCTTCACAATGTAATCCCATGGGATAGAGATCTGTCATACCTGCTCTTTGTAAAGCACTATGTATATAGAGGGTACAACAATAACACTGCTCTGGCTGAGTTCAGTGGGGAACTCCCTGTTCATGCATTGCATCACTCACACAAGTAGTAGATGATTTCTGAGAATAAAACAAGTGACCCAAAATAATTCCTGAATCAGCCTGGAGAGAAGTAACCATCCCAGAAATCAAGCGAGAGACTAAAGTTCTACTATTTCAAGCAGGACTTTTAGAGTACTTTGTGTTCCTTCCAACAAAAGCAAATTTTACTCTCAGTATTAGCTAAGGTCTAACATAAGATCCTTTCTATTACACTGCCCATGACCTCCTTACATCTTGTCATGGCCTGATGGTGCAGAACGAAATGGAATATCACAGTGTTTGCTCCTGAGGGGTGATTCTGTCCTACTTACCTTGTGAATTAAATAAGCCTTCTGGCTGCATTAAGCCACTGCCATGCCAATGAATATCCACTGATCAGCTTGCAAAATGTTGACAAATAATGTGGATTCACCATTTACTCTGGATCTGGTTACAAGCACAGCTGTGCTAAGAAAATTCCAGGGTAGCTCCACATTTTCAAGCTTATTTCAATTACAGCACAAATTTTAACAAATGAGCTTCTGGATAGGATGTGTTCCTGTTTTCTGACACTCTGTTCCTGAGTTGTTTAACTTATCATGGGAACCATGGATCCCAAATCTGGGTTGTCTCTCTCCCAACAACCCAGAGTTTCTGGTTTGCATGCAGTTTAGGAATGCCCCTTGGGGTGTTTAGACCCAGTGAGAATGATTGGGCGGTGGGATCTAGCACGTTCGTTCATGGCAACTCAGGGTGTTTTTTTTTTTTTTTTTAACCCTGGGTTGCTCTTGTGTGTGAACCGAGTCACTGCTGCAGCAGGAGAATGAATGGCCTTAGCAATCTCTGAGGAAAATCTGTTCAGTGTGCATGGGTAGTTAAGTAGGTTGATAGGGTGACCATATGAAAAGGAGGACAGGGCTCCTATATCTTTAACAGTTGTATAGAAAAGGGAATTTCAGCAGGTGTCATTTGTATGCATGCAGCACCTGGTGAAATTCCCACTTCATCACAACAGTTAAAGCAGCAGGAGACCTGCCTTTTGTTGTATCTGGTCAAGAGGGCAGGGCTCCTGCAACTTTAACTGTTGTGATGAAGAGGGAATTTCACCAGGTGCTGCATGCATACAAATGACACTTGCTGAAATTCCCTTTTCTGCACAACTATTAGATACAGGAGCTCCTTTTCATATGGTCACCCTAAAGTTGGAGAGTGGAAGGATTGTTTCAGTGAGAATGAATTGTTCAAGCCAATAAAGCTGAAGCGAAGCAAAGATGAACAGCAACTTTGTGGTTTTTTTTTTTAAAAAAAGCTTCTGAATCACTGGCTGGGTTTACTGATATGTAAACGGATGACTTGTTTGGGCAGCTTTTACTTGCTGGGAGCCATTTCCTCCTATTGCCACCCAGATTTGTTACCAGTTCTGCATTTAAGAAAACACACCTAGATTCAGGTTCAGAGAAGGCTATTCATTTTCTGTTAGTAGTCTAGTTCGATTATTATTAACCTTCTGCACCAGTTGTTCCTGTTTCATCTGTTATGCGGTTTGTTGCATCCTGGCATAGATCTCACCATGGAACCCCCAGCTGGTTTTTCTCTTACAGCCTACACAGTGCTCAGTGATCTACACTATATGGTTCCATAATAAGCCTAATATATACACCAGTTGCTGGAGAACACAGGTAGAAGGGTACTGTTGCACAGTGTCCTGCTTGTATGTCCCTGGTCGACAACTGGTTGGCCACAGTGTGAACAGAGTGTTGGATGGGAAGGATCCTTGGTCTGATCCAGCATGGCTCGTCTGATGTTCTCCTGATGTTAGAGCAATGCAAAAGGCTTCCTCTTTTTGTCCTGAAGTAGAACACCAGATCAATTCAAGGCCACCACACCACTGATGCTATGACTCTCTGACTGCCACATCCTTCAGAGAGTGCCTTTCCCAAACCATGCTGGTTCACAAACTGGAGCTTGCTGTTCGTTTTGTTCGCTTTACAAGAGTCAGCCTCATCCCAATTCCTCCCCCCCAAACATGCAGGAACAGAACAGACCGTACCACCAAATGCTAGCGTTTTATTGCCAAATCGTTTCTTGCCTAGTGGTTGGCATGTGTCTGCAGAGAGGCTTTAGCAAATATTCAACCCCAATTTGATTCAGAACAAATGTACTAATTGTTAGTGGATACTTGAGCCATGTACCTTAACACCCTTGCCTGGTGCATGCAGTATAATGGTGCTTCATACTTGGAAAGCCCTTTAAGCATTGTTTTGCTCTTTCATATACCATTAGCAGGCAGTCTTGGCAAAAAAAAAAGAAAAGAAAAGAAGAAAAGAAAAAGCAGAACGGGGGAGAGAATAGTTATGTTAAAATGTATTTTCATTTATTCTTAACATTAATATGCCAGGTACCATAGAGGATAGAGTTAGACCAGGTTTTGTTTTGTTTTGCACATATGTGCATTATTTCCATATTTTCACATACAAGAAAATATATTTTGGAAATGGGTAATGTGTGTATTTGACTCAATGGCTCAATTCGGACGACACAATAAACAACTGGTGTGGGGGATACAATCGTCAGTTGTTTTGACTGTTGTGTCATCCAAATGCTGCCATAGTCAACTCAGCGCTGATCCTCATCCACACCACAGTTGATTATTTATTACCATGTTGTGTGGGGAGTGCCCCCTAGGGTTAGCATGAGGGTTAGGGTTAGTCAACCCACCACTGACTATCGTGTCGTCCGAATTGAGCCTGTGGCTCAATTGGGACGACACTATAGTCAATGGTGGGTTGACTAACCCTAACCCTAACCCTATCCGAGGAGCCTGGGTTTGTTTTTGTAGCTTTTTGGGTTGTTGTAGTGGTTTTAAATGTATGTGTGTATTGTATGTTGTATGTTTTTTCTGTTTACATTTTTGTGTATTGTTTTTAATTGTTTTAATCCTATGTAAACCGCCCAGAGAGCTTCGGCTATGGGGCAGTATACAAATGGAATAAATAAATAATAAATAAATAATAGAAAAGGAACATCCTTCCCTGTACTTTAATCTTGGTGCATTCTCTTAAATGCAGAGTTAGTCTTACAACACCTTAAGGGCTTGGACATCTGAAGGAATTCTAATTGTATGACAAAATCCAATGTGTCAAAGGCACATTTTTGTAGCTCTTTGCCCCCCAGAGCAGCCCATGGATTAAAAAACAGGGGTGATTCTCTCCGTTGCATGAGGCCTCCCCTACCACCACTGTGCTCTTTGACAATTGTGCCACCCAAGCCAGCCCTATCCGATTGGTTGCTAGGTAAAGGTGTGCCAGCTGAAGTAGTGGAAATTTCTCTTCATCTTATAAATAGTTGAACAGCCTGACTTGGTGAAATGCGAAGCGAGCAAATATTCCATCTTCTCTTCGGAGGGCAGATCGGGATTCAGTCTATAGTGCTGCCATGTCAACAGTGTCAATGCTGCTGTTCATGATGCCATGGCGCCATAAGTTATTCATGTGAACATAACAAACAAAGGGTTCGCTTCACCAAGGGATGAGCATTCCTCTACCTGCAGCTTTCTCCTCACTTAGAAGCAACAAGGCTCATGGGCCACTTAATCTGTGACAGAAATAGACGGTACAGCCTTGAGGGCCTGCGTGCAGTTGCAAAAGCAGAAATGTGACTGTGTGTCATAGCAGAAAGGGCTCCAGGCACAGGACTTTTTAGAAATTGGAAGGGGGGCGTTTGAGGGTAGAATTATCATTAAAACTCTAATGCAGTGTGACTGGCTTGCTTGCAATTTGCTTGGGAAAACTGTACATTTCCCTTATGATCATGTTTATACACTAGCCTATTAGCAGGCTTTTTTCCTTTGGCTAATCCTAATACTTCTTGGCTGAGCACTTTGACCCTTGTTCTCTGGTGTCTTAAGGCAGATCTCCATCAGAGGCTTTGAACTCACAGTGAGACAGGAGAGAATTCTCCTACCTCTCTCCCTCCACTGATATAACCATTTCCGTCTTGTTTTTAAAAGGAGGAAAGGAGGAAATGGCAGCATTTTAGATCTGATCAGAGCACAAAAGCATGCGAAATGCAGCCCATTGTCATGTTCTCATTTCTAATTGATGGGGCCTTGTCAGGGCTCTGTGTGTCACTCTTGAAGAAAAGAATGTCACACTGGGCAACGTTTTTTGCACCTTGGCAACACATCCTCATCTAGTGGTAAAAGCAAGGGACTGTTGTGAGTTAAGAGGGAAAGATCTATTCTTAACTCAGTTACTGACCACTTAGTAATCGGCCCCAGCAAAGAGGGCAAAGAATGCTTTCCCCACCCCCCTGCGGCTGCAAAATGGGGGGAGGGCAGGGAGGAAGTAACATAAGCATTATTATAGGGTTAAGATTATGGCTATTCATAGCTCCAGGCTGTCTTCTTAAAGACACTTGGAAGTAGGGACATTTCTTTTCATTTATCATGTGCTCATCATTCTCTCTTCACAGTTGTTTATGAGTTCTTTACATGATACTGTGACACACAAACCCTTTTCACTTCTGTGTCTAACCAGCACTTTCAGTGAATTTTTTTAGAGCAGGGAAAATGTGACATTTAATTGTGAAAGTGAAAGAAAGTGCAATTTGCACTATACCACAGTGCCACGTAGAGGTTATGTTGCAGAAAAGCAGGAAAGGAAACGTTCCTCGTGTGCACAGATCTCAATTCTGCATTGAAACCAAAAGTAGATACAGCGGATTAAAAGACAATTCACAGCCTCATGTAGAAAAGCTCTGGGTCCCATTGAAACTGACGAAGTCAGTGCAAGGCATATTCTTGTCCTGGTGCTTGCTTTGGATGGGAAGAGAATGCTCTGGGGGAGGTTAAATGACTTCCCTCGCCATGATCAGATAATTTCCTGGTTGAGTTTAGACTGATGACAATTATCAGCCTCTTTAGGCCTAGGGGATCTATTAGGAGGATCTGGCTGTGAGACAGATGGATCCAGATAGTTTCCTGCTGGCTAGGGTGTCCTCTTTTACCAAGGACATTCCTCTATTTGAAAGGCTGCCAGAGGATTGTTCTCTCTTTGAAATTACCATTTATTTGAAGGCCTGTCCAGTCCAAATCAGGTATAAAGATAAGGAACCATCAGACATGAGAATCGAGTGCCTTGAAGTTGTCCATCAACAATGTGCACTTGAACAGCAGACTGGATAAGCAGGTACATGGGTCACCTGGTCACAGTCTTCACCACTGTGGTGAGATGTACTGTATTTCTATTTAATTATAATAATCACTTCTAAATTTAAGAACATAGGAACATAAGAGGAGCCATGCTGGATCAGACCATGGGTCCATCTAATCCAGCACTCTGTTCACCCAATGGCCAACTAGCTGTTGACCAGGAACCCATAAGCAGGACATGGGTATAACAGCACCCTCCCACCCATGTTCTCCAGCAACTGGTATACACAGGCTTCCTATCTGTGAAACTGGAGGTAGTACATAGCCATCAGGACTAGTAGCCATTGATAGCCTTCTCCTCCAGGAATTTATCCAACCCTCTTTTAAAGCCATCGAAATTGGTGGCTACCACTACATCTTGTGGTAGTGAATTCCATAGTTTAACTATGCACTGTGTGAATAAGTACTTCCCTTTATCTGTCCTGAATCTCCCACCAATCAGCTTCATGGGATGACCCCAGGTTCTAGTATTATGAGAGAGGGAGAAAAATGTTTCCCTATTGACATTCTCCACACCATGCATAATTGTGTACACGTCTATCATATCTCCCCTTGTGTGTGCTGATTTATTTGTATTTAATTTATACATATAAATCAGCACATACACATTTCATGCAAGTATGCATCTTCTTGTTTTGGTGATGCATTTCCTCTTTTTTTAACAGTTCTTCAGCGGCCATCCTGTTGGTGGCTCTAGGGGAATTTGTGGTTGTGAACTGGTAGTTCCTGTGACGTCTTGGCCCATCTCTGTATTAAGTTCTGACTTCTTGGGCAATTACTTCAACTGCTCCCAAGGGTCCTTTTCCCTTGGGTGGAACTCACAGGGCTTTCTGGTTTCCTGCAGACTCAGCAGGAATGAAACAAGAGGGAAGACGGCGGGGGAGGAAGACATGCAGCGAACTTGATTGAGCACAGCATAGAGTTCATTTTCATGCCTATCCTGTCACAGTGATGGCAGAATCTACTTATGCCTTCCAATGGACCTTTCCTGTGTGGTGAGAGGCCTGTTTATGGCTTAGCCCCTGGAGAAAAATGGAGGAGTATTTGGAAGCTGATTGGGACTTGTTTTCTCAGCATTTTGCTAATGAAATCATGCAAACCCACTGTGAGATGGCTGCCCGTTTATCAGTGGTAGTTCTGGAGGATGCTTGAGCTCCTGCTTGTAAGGTTTGCTTGATGCCTCTCACCTTGTTTGTCCTGATGAAACCTTGGAAAGGTGCTGTCAACCACTTGCTTGCACCCTCACTCCTTGCTCATCCTGGCTATATCAACTCAGTCAGGTTTAAATGCATGGGTTAGTGAAGTAATTTCTCTTAGAGCGTGGTATTAAAAGTGAGGCCTCTTTTGAAAAAGCCATCACTAGATACGGCTGATGTAAACAGTCAGTATCAAGCATTCCTTTTTGAGGCAAGGACTGTGAACATGTGGGCGTAGCACAGCCCAGGGGATCCTTGGATGGAATTGATTCCCCAGATCAGTGCCAGCTTCAGCTTCTTTAAAGTCAAGGCCCGATCACCACATGCGCTCCCTCGGTCAGTGATGCTCCTTTCTCATTGCTGTTGTCCTCAGGTGCTCTTGCTTCTCATCCTCTTTCTCATCATTGCGCCCCTTGTTTTCAGCTACAGTGAGAAGCAGGTGAACATGCAGTGGTGAAGAGAGGAGCAAGTCAGGGTACTCTTGTCAGTGGGCCCCTGTTGGGGTGTGGGCCCTCAGCAGGTGCCCAACCATGCCTACCCTCAATCCAGGTCCTAATTCAGATCCTTTTCAGTCTGTTTACTGGCCTGATATCAAGACTGAAACTGTCCTGGTCACCTAATGGATGACTTACACTGGGAGGGAGATGGACAGTATGACTCTGTTGGTTCTCTTTGATCTCTCAGCAGCATTCAAAACCATTGACTGTGGGTGTCTCTAAACAAGAGGTTTCCGCCTCATTGACTTCGTGCTGACAGGGAAGCAGTCGATATGAGCAGTCGATATGACTTTGCACTGGCCTCATCTTCGTTTACATGCCGAAGCCGCCAGTGCAAAGGCATACCGACGCAAATGCCTTTGCTCTGACTTTTAAAAAGTCACCATTTAATGCTATTTTTTTAAAGTTGGAGCAGGCAGCCCAGAGAAAAGGGGTGGAGCAGCGAGCCATAAGCTCGCTGCACCACCTCCGCTGTCCCCCCCCCCCATTCTGTTAAATAATAATATATATATTTTTAAAAATCACTTACTGGAGAGTAGGGGAGCCGATGCTCCCAGCCGCCCCTCCAGCTGGCGCTGCACTGCATCATGAGCTACTCTACGGCCGGTGCCAGGAAAAGCCCCCGTCTTGCCAAGAAGTGTCAATTCGCCATGCGATGCGGGAGCTGCAGGGAGGCACCAAGGCGCAGCACTCCCAACGTCGTCAAGAGGGCCCCTGTGGTATCTTTCTGTAGGGATGGCCCTACCCTCCACTCATTTTGGAGGGTAGGATCAAGAAGGTGGCTCTGAGGTACAATGGGGTTTAACAAGGTTTCATATTGTCCCCTATGCAGTTCAACATTACATGAAAATACTAGGAGAATTCATCTGGAGGTTTGGGCTGCAGAGTCAGCAATATGCTGGTGATACCCTTAGATGTATTTCTTATAGATTTAATCCTAGGGAGGCAGAAGAAATCCTGGACCACCGTTTGTCTGCTGTGATAGACTGGATGGACTGGATGAAGCTTAATTCATTAAACAAAAAACCTACGGTTTACAAAAACAATGTTAAGGCTCTACAGTTTCCAACCAAGCACCAAAAAGCAGGGAAATTGGGAGTTAAGGCTCACAAGCCTTAACGCCACATCCTCCCTAAGGAGGCAGAAAGTGCAAGTGAAATTCTCATTCTCCCAAAGCAGATAAACCATGAGGACAGGTGGAGAATATGATATGCAGAGGTGACTGTGGGGTTGTGGAAAACTGATCACGAACAACTTAGGGCCACCTACTTCTCTTTTTTTGTTTAGAGCAGCCCTTCCCCAACCTGGTGCCCTCCAAAGGTGTTGGACTACAACTCCCATCATTGCAAGTCAGTATGTCCCATGGTCAGGAATGCTGGGACTTAATCTAAAAAATCTAGATATGCAATTTGATCTGCAGAGGTGACTGTGGGGTTGTGGGAAATGATGATGAACAACTTAGGACCAGCTACCTCTCATTTCTTAATGCATCTCCTTATGTTGAGAGTTGCAACCCAACACATCTGACAGGCACCAGGTTGGGGAATGTTGTTCAAGAACAAGGGAAGGCAGAATGTAGATCTTCAGTTGTTCTGGAATTCAACTTGTAAAAGCCCCTATCAGCATGGGCAGTTATCAGGAATGCCGTGAGTTGATGTCCAAATCATCAGGATAGATCTATTTTGTGCCCACATCTGTACTAAAGTATGATGTTTTCCAGCATTAAGATATGTGATCAATCAAGGAACTACAAAAGAGCTGCATCACTTTAAATAAACTGTGAAAACCAAATGAAACAACAATGAATGAATCTTGAACACCTAATCCAGATAGCCCTTCAGACATCAACATTAGTTTTCAACACATGGCATAGGATGTCTGTTTCTTGAATAGCAGATAAAGGATTTCTCTTACTTGTTCAGCAGTGTGAGATCAAAGGCAGAGCTACCACCTAATACTTTCATGCGTAAGTATTATTTTAAAATTAAGTATGAATTGATTTTTGTCTTCCCCATAACACATAACATGGGAGTTACAGTGCAACACATCTGGGGAGCACCAGGCTGGAGAAGGTTGACTCCTATACATGTCTTCTCAGAAGCCAGTGCCACTGAATTCACTAGGGATTTCTCCCAAGGGGTATAGGATTGCAAACTAATCTCATCTGAAAGGTGTTCAAGACAGCCAAACTAAACCTCTTCTGCTCCGCTGTTGCTTTGATGAGATGATGTATTGTGCAGGGATTGTGGGGAGTGAACAGTATTTTTTTTATAAATACATTTTAAGAAAAAAAAAACATTGGTTCTTTGAAAGGCAGGATATTGACCAAAAGTTGGAAGTGCCTGGCACATGCTCTGGTTCTAGATCTGTAATGAATAGTGCCCCTTTTGTTATCAAGAGTGCTGCTATATGTGAGATGTGTGTGAGAGAAAAGTATTGGGCAGACCCTGTATTTGGTAAGGGTATGGAACAGCATTCCCCATCCTGCTGCCCTCCAGGTGTTTGAGATGACAAGTCCCAGCATTCCTGACCATGGGACATACTGACTTGCAATGATGGGAGTTGTAGTCCAACACCTTTGAAGGACACCAGGTTGGGGAAGGGCTGCTCTAAACAAAAAAAAGAGAAGTAGGTGGCCCTAAGTTGTTCGTGATCAGTTTTCCACAACCCCACAGTCACCTCTGCATATCATATTCTCCACCCTGTCCTCATGGTTTATCTGCTTTGGGGGAATGAGAATTTCACTTGCACTTTCTGCCTCCTTAGGGAGGATGTGGCGTTAAGGCTTGTGAGCCTTAACTCCCAATTTCCTTGCTTTTTGGTGCTTGGTTGAAAACTGTAGAGCCTTAACATTGTTTTTGTAAACCGTAGGTTTTTTGTTTAATGAATTTCATGGCTTTGTGTAACGGATGACTGGATATTATATAGTTGACAACCAAGCCAGCGTCAGCCATGATGTTATACCATCTTGACATCCAATATAAAATCAAAGCTAGTGTTATGTGTTGAACTCACTTTTAACATTAATAAATCAACCAAAATGCTTGCATCTACCTCATTTTTAAAGATAAAGAGATGAAACCTGGCATCATGGTAGTTCTATACTTGGGATATAGCTATGCCAAGTATGAAGCAGATCCGTTCATGCCTTGATTTTTAGGAATGTTTTAAAGTTCAAACAGAAATCTCTTTGGGGTCCAGGACCTTGAGCAGTACAAGTTTAAAAAATGAAATTAAAGATAAAGAGATGAAACTTGGCACCATGGTAGCTCTGAAGTAGGGATTGAGCCATGCCAAGTTGGAAGCAGATCTGTTTATGCCTTGAGTTTTAGGATTTTTTTTTACTTCAAACCCAATACTCCTCTTTGGGGTTTAGGGTCTTTAGCAGTACATTAAAAAAAAAGAAAGTAAAGATGAAGAGATGAAACTTGGCACCATGGTACCTCTTAAGTAAGGCTTTAGCCATGACAGGTTGTAAGCAGATTGGTTCACGCCTTGAATTTTAGAAAAAAAATTGAAGTCAAACTTTAAAAAAAACTATCCTAAAAATTAAGGCACAAACCGATCTGCTTCCAACTTGGCATGGCTCAATTCTAGGGTGACCATTAGGGTGTGGTGTAGTAGCTAAAGTGTTGTACTGGGAGCTGGGAGATCTGGGTTCTACTCCCCACTTAGCCCTGGAAACCCATTGGGTGACTTTGGGCCAGTTGCAGACTCTCAGCCCAACCCACTTCTCAGGGTTGCTGTTGTGAGGATAAAATGGAGAGGAGGAGGGTTATGTATGCCACCTTGGGTTTCTTGGCAGAACAAAAGGTGTGATATAAATGCAATAATAATTTTTTAAAAAAACTGTCATGATTTCCCCAGATTTCTCCTGGTTTTTGTTCTATCCTCAGTGTCAGGGGAGATTTTATGCAATAGTCTATAATGACCTGGAATTACACACTTTCCCTTTTAAGGTCACCACTAGCATGGCAGGGGGGAATGACATGCTTTCTGGAGGGGTGTCATTCTCTCCCACTGCTCCAATCAAGGTCTTAAAAGGGAAAAACATGTAATTCCCAGACATTATAGAAAAAGGCCTGATTGGAGCAGTGGGGTGGGGGTGAGAATGACATGCTTTCCCCTCCTCCGCTCCAATTGGGGACTTTAAGGTGGCCCCAGAAAGCCATTTTCCTGCCACCCACTAGGTGTCCTCTTTTTTGGTTTCCCAAATATGCTCACCCTACTCAGATCTTGCACAGGCTGCATTTCCATCCCTAGATATTTACTTAAAAGTAAGACCCATTGAATTTCCTTGGTTCTTGAAAAGCAACACACTTGCTTTTAGATTTGCCAGTCTTAGAATTTTATGTGTGCTATGAATGCCTGCTCTGTCTGTCCCTATAGTTTCCTGCAAGGTCTAGCCAGGGGAAGCTAGTCAATTAAAACCAGGGGTGGAGGGAGGGATTCCCTCAAGTTCCTCTGACAGCAGGTGCTATAGAACATGGACCTTCCAGGAGTGTTGAGGCTGGATTTCTAGCAGACCCAGCCAGGCAACTTTATGGCTTGTTAGTCCCTCCATTTGGTAGCCCACAGAGCACCTGCCTCATAAGGCAAATGGCCACATGAGAACCGTTATTATGGCCTGCTACTTTGTTTGTCTTTAGTAGTCTGTGGTCCAGATCTCTTCAGAAGAGGGAATAGTGTTTTGTGGTTGGGGTCAGTCTAAATTATCTCTAGGGGTCCCTTACTCAGTGCCTCTGATAGCAAAGAGATTGAGGATTTTCCCCAACTCTGTTACTCTTGAAGTTACTAGGCCTGTTGAAAATAGATTTTATAACATAAGCATGAAAATAGTGAATACCCCTTTTAACTTGTTAAACCAATGAAAACATGCCACACAAGAATTCTTAAGATATGAATGGTTTATAAAGAAAAGTAAATGCAAAAGAACATCAGATGCAGAAGTGAAATCTGAAACATTACTACTACTACTAGTAGTAGTAGTAGTAGTATCCTGCCTTTTGCCAAATGCTGGGCCTCAGGGCAGCCTTACAAAACTAAAACATATACAGCTAAAACCTATAAATAGGAATATACTATATACCATATGAAAAGGAGGACAGGGCTCATGTAACTTTAACAGTTGTAGAGAAAAGGGGATTTCAGCTAGTGTTATTGTATGCAATTAGTTCCTGGTGAAATTCCCTCTTCTTCACAACAGTTAAAGTTGCAGGGCCCTGCCTTCTTTTGTATATAGTCACTCTAGTATACTGCCTGTAACTTTAACTGTTGTGATGAAGAGGGAATTTCACCAGGGACTAATTGCATACAAATGACACTGGCTGAAATTCCCTTTTCTCTACAACTGTTAAAGTTACATGTGCCCTGTCCTCCTTTTCATATGGTCAGCCTAAATATACAAAAGTTAAAAATATAATTAAATACTTTTCAATATTAAAGCATTTTAAACATTTTAAATACATAACAATTTAAAAGTCAAAGGTATAGACAGAGGTCCAGATTATTTGCCAAAGGCCTGCTGGAACAAAAAAGGGTTTGTCTGCATCCAAAAACACATCAAGGAGGGAGCCTGTGTAGACTGTAAGGATTAGAAAGAAAATCCATGTGTGTACACTCTGCAAAATAAACGACAGTTCAACTGTTTCTAAACCTTATTAGAAAAACAGGGTGACTAGGCCGAAACCAGCATTGTAGGCCCAGAAGCACTTTGAAAGGTTTCAACGTTGTACTTAAAACTTAACACCGGCCCAAACTAATTAAATGAAGTGTTTGAAGCTTTCAACTTATAGCAGTATGGACCAAACTCTTATAAAAGAGGGAAGGAGCACTGTGTGTGTATGGGGTGGGGGTGGGGATAGAAAGAAAGGTATAGCCACCTATTCCCAGGAGAGATCTGAAGATCAGGTTGTCATGGATCCAGAGGAACCACACCCTGCTTCACCAGGGAGCAAAAGAGCAAACTGGCCTTATGAAGATAGCCCAAAATACTCTCAGAGCCAAAGGAATGCATGTTCCAGAAAAGAAAAGAGAAACTCTTCTTCTTCACTCAAAAGGTCTGTGCTATAGAGGCAGCGGCCATTTCACTCACCCACCACACATTCTAAGGCAGGAGGGAGGGGGGAGAGCGACGCTACTGAGCGTGTGTCAGTGTTGCGTTATGAGGGAAGATGGCCGCCTCATTGACTTGAATGAGAGGTTAAAATAGTCCTTAAAAGTCAACAAAAGGGAATTTTAAAAAAACGAAAAGCTTTCCATCAACTACAGTCAAGGAGGAAGAAGACCCCACCACTGGATTAGTTAATAAGGCTCTAGAAATTATGCAAATTGAGAGCACAAAAAGTCTCAACCCGGAAGTAAATTTTACAAAAGCAGGGAGAGAGGTTTGTATTCCTTTTCTACCTTAAACTGCTCTCCTTCCCTCAATCTTTCACCAATCTTCTTGAAATTTTCAGGTAATGTAAAACAAACATTTCTTTCTGGCACCTGTAAATTTCAGAAAGGTTGATGAAACATTTTCGATTTTATGGCTGTTAGAATGACCCCCCCCCAATTATCACTTTAACATGATGGAATGTGTTTTTTACTGATGGCCCTTAACAATGGAGGCACGACTGTGCCTCCATTAATCCAGACAGGATGAATGTACTGGTGGTGGGTGGACAATCTGAGTTGAATTTTGTAGTGCAACTGTAACATACTCTGTGTGTGGTTGATCTTGAACAGTATTCAGAAACTCCAACAAGTTAAAATTGCTGCTTTCAGGGCATTGACTGGAGCAAGAGAAGTGATCAGAACATTTTGTGCCCATTTTGTCTGATCTACACTCCTAGCCTTCTTATTTCTGGGAACAATTCAAGATGCTGCTTTTAATCTTTAAAGCCCAAACACAAGGATGGGGAACCTCCATCCCAGGGCCAGAGTGGATGGGGGTCTCCATCTAGCCTAGCAGCTTCTCCCCAGGCCCTGCCCTCTCTCCACAGATGTCACTCTTCTTGTGGTTTTGTGGGCAATATATATGGAAATGACGTTCACATTCACTAAAGAGTAAGTAACCTGGGTCAAGTTTTTTTTTAATGCAAGTGTAGTCTTTAAATTTGGGGGGGGGGGTGCAATTTGCACTCTCCATGGTTTTTTTTGGGTTTTTTTTGGAGGGGGGGTTGTATGAAAATGGCATATATCATAGAGATGGTCCCAGGAAAGTAGCAAAGCAAAGCAGTGCCAGTTGAGACTGAGGCCTATCTAGGCCAACATTCTGTGCCCACAGTTGCCAATCAGATGTCTATTGGAATCTGGCGGGTGTTACCCAGAGGATCTTCTCTTCCATCGCTCCCAGACTATGGAATGGTCTGTCGGAGGAGGTTAGACAAATTGACAGTCTTCATGAATTTAAGAGAGTCATGAAGACTGTCCTCTTCCGACAGGCCTATCCAGATGAATTTTAAGATGTTTTTAATGTTGTATTTTTTCTCTTGGTTTTTTTTTTTTTTTTTTTAACTGTTGTGATTTTTATGTTTTATATTGTTGTTGTTCCCCGCCTTGATCCGGAGGGAGAGGCGGGCTGCAAATTATTATTATTATTATTATTATTATTATTATTATTATTATTATCTCATGACAGGACATTCCCACAAGAGCAGCCTCCTCCTCATGTTCTTCACCTAATGGGATAGAAACATACAACTTTTAATACTGGGATTTTTCTAATAGCCTTTTAAAGCCATCCAAATTGCTGGACATCACTAGATCTTGTGGTAGCAAATTCCATTGTTCAGCTATGTGCTGTGTGAAGCAGTACTTCCTTTTATCTGCCCTGAATAGGAGCACCATTCAGCTTCATTAGATCACTGCAAGTTCTAGTATTATGCTTTTGCTACACCAAGCACAATTTTATATGCACTGTCATATCCCCCTTGACTCGCCTCTCCACCATTTCCACTCTCAAATATCCTAGACCATACTCCAGTTTTACTACAATATTGGCACAGCAATCCATGAAAGTGTCGGACTGGTTTACAGCACGGGAGTTGGTTTCTTGTTCCATAGATATGAACGATGCCTCAGCACTGAGCTGGAATATTCAAATCCAGCAAGAGTGCAGTTCCTCTCGTTAGTTGGTTACCAAGAGCACAAATCTTTCCTGAAGCATGACATTACAGTTTAAAAACCTTACCCTCAAACTCTTGTTCTGAGAATTGTACTACATGATTAAGCAAATTGCTCTGAGCTCACAAAACAGTGGAATGGAAGGTGCTTTTATTTTGCAGTATGCAACAGTCATACATCTGTGAGTGGCTGACGTTAGAATTGTCAATGGGATGGAAAGAAAGAGGCCACAACCTGCAAATCTCTATTTAAACAAATTGTTTCTTGAACTGGACAAATCTATATTTCATCAGATGCTCAGCAAACCAGATTTGCCTAGAATCACTGCTAAGCTTGGATTTTGTACGCAACGACGGCAATGCGTGTGAATGGGGTATTGACACCCCCACCCTTTTCTTCAACTTCATCTCATCTGGAGAGGGTTCAGAGGAGGGCGACTGGGATGATATGGGGTTTTGGAAACAAAGCCCTGTGAGGAGAGACTGAAAGAACTGGGCATGTTTAGCCTTGAGAAGACAGAGGGGAGACACGATAGCACTCTTCAAGTACTTGGTTGACACACAGGCCCTTTCCGCACCATAGGGGGGGGGAGAGGGGGGGGAAGTGGGCAAACCCGGAAGTAGCCATTTCCGGGTTCGGCATGCTGAAGCTGCATCATGAATGTGACAGCCTGGGTTTCTCCCGGGCTGTTGCAAGTTGTAGTGGCCATTTTTTCCCCAAAGATCCATGGAAGAGTGCAAGAGCTCTCCTGCACAACAAATTAGTTATTTTTTTTAAAAAAAACCTCACGCGATCGTGCCCCCCTGGGGATGACGAAATTGGGTCCCCTACTCCTGATGGCCTCGGAGCCGTGCGGTGCGGCTCTGTGGCCATCGGTGCAGCTGCACTTTCTCACTTATAAGCGTGGCTGTGCTCGGAATGGGTGGCCCTCCTGGGAACAGGGAACAAACTGGGATAATAGCATTCCTTGAACTCCTGGGAAAATGGAGGGCTGGCTCCTGCCTGCTTGCGGGATGCTCTGTGCATCATGTGGACTCTCCACGAGCAGGTAGGGTCAGCCCCAGGAAAAATGGCTGGTGCAGAAAGGGCCACAGAGGAGGGCCAGGATCTCTCCTCAATCATCCCAGAGTGCAGGACATGGAATAATGGGCTCAAGTTACAGGAAGCTAGATTCCGGCTGGACATCAGGAAAAATCTCCTGACTGTTAGAGCAGTACGACAATGGAACCAATGATCTAGGGATGTAGTGGGCTCTCCCACACTAGAGGCATTCAAGATGCAGCTGGGCAGCCATCTGTCCGGTATGCTTTATGGTGGATTCCTGCATTAAGCAGGGGGTTATATAGGCCCCTTCCAGCTCTACTATTCTATTATTCTGTGACTGAAGTGCAAGACGCTGTGGACTGTATGCATGGCCCATGGAGAGATAACTGCTTGTTGTACCTCTGGATCCATTTCTTGCTCTCTCCCCATCGCTCAGCTGGATTTCATAATGCATAAACAGAACCTGTCCCATCAATCTTTGGGCTCTTTTGTGCCTTCTGCTGAACTAACACTTGACAACAATAATAGTATGGTTTCTTGAGGAAACAGTCTCAGATAAGAATAGAGGAAGTAAGTGGAGTATCTTGAAGGCTTCCAGATGAAAATGGGTAGCAAAGACAGCACTGGCTGCAATCTCTGCAGGTCCCAAGGTCAACTCAGAGCTGGCTCTTTCCATGCTATACTGAATTGCTCCCCACCCCCCTCTGCAGTAAAATGCTGGAACCTGAAGCTAGTTAGAAGGAAATTGGATGCTCAGAATTTGCTGGGCTCTAGGACCTGTACTGGTTTAACCTTGAAAGCAATGCTGCTTATGCCAGTGTGGTGTAGCAGCAAGAGTGTTGGAACAAATCCAGGAAAGCTCTGCCTCAAAGTTTACTGGGTGATGTTGAGGCCGTCATGGGCTTGTTGTGTGGTTAAAAGGGGGATGAAGATGATGCCCCAAGCTCTTTGGAGGAAGGATGTTACTGTTATAATAATATACAGGCCGTTTTACTCTAGTTGTCCTATAGGCATATCCAATATAATTCACATTGGATTAAATAATCAATGAGTATTTCTGTAGAAATATTGTCATATTATTATATGTGTTCTTTTTTGTTATTTGTATTTTTAACTTAATTTAAAATTGAATCCCAGTTTTATGACAAGGAAGATAATGAGGATGAGGACGATGAGGATGAGGATGCAGGCTGCTTCCCCACCTCCATACTCCATAACATCCTATAATTTGCAAATAAACATTTCCCAAAGATAAATGTTTTCCAGTCTCACATCCAACCTTCTCTTTTGACTTTGCAAAAGTTTCCCTGTTTTTGACTGAGGCTCGCCTTCTGCAATGCGCTGTACATAGGGCTACCTCTGTGCCTAATCTGGAAACTTCACCTAGAGGTGACCATATCACACCAGCTTTAAAATCACTTCACTGGCTGCCAGTTACCTTCCAGCTGAAGTACAAAGTGTTGGTCATCACCTTTAAAGCCCTACATGGTTTGGGTCGAGGTTTCCTGCGGGATCGCCTTCTCCCGTACAATCCGCCCTGCATACTCAGGTACTCTGGGAAGAATTTGTTACAGTCAGCTAAAACTAGGCTGACAACTGCTACCCAAAGGACCTTCTTCTCTGACACTCCCAGGCTGTGGAATGGCCTGCCGGAGGAGATTTGTCAACTTAATAGTCTCTTTGACTTTAAGAAAGCCATAAAGACCGATCTCTTCCGGCAGGCCTACCCAGATGAATTTTAAGTGTTTTGTTGGTATTTTATTGGTATTTTAATGTATTAGTTTTATGTACTTTTAATCAGTTTTATATATTTTATATTTGATGTTGTTCCCCGCCTTGATCCAGAGAGAGAGGCAGGTAAGAAATAAATAAAATTATTATTATTATTATTATCATCGTCAGTGGAAGAAGGGGAGCAGGAGACACACCATCTATGTACCTTTTTGTTGTTTGTGTAGACCTTTTCTCTTGTAATGACAAGGTGTTCTTTAAAGTTTTAAAAAAAACTGTGTAGGGTTAAGAAGAATATTTGTAGTTCTGGCTCTCACACAGCATTAAATTTCTCCAGTCATTTTTATGTCATGTGTAGAATACTTCTGAGCACTAAAGAAATGTGGCTCATAGTCAACCCTCCTCGCTTTAGCAATCTGTTCTTTCACAAGATCTCTTTTTCCCATTGTATCAGCTTTTTGCAAAAGGAACCCACCATGACTATGCAGTAAACCCTTTGTGAACTCTGCTCCTGGCCTTTTATGCCGGCAAATATTTCAAAATGGAAGTGTTTGCAAAGTGACTCTGCTAAGGTCATAAAGCAAATGAGGCTGATATATAACATCTTCATTGTGGGCTTCGGCACATTTGAAGCTGCCTTCAAATGTGAAAGATCAATGCTCCAGCTCTGACTGATGGGAGTTCTTGAATGTGTCGAGCCGTCAGTGGCATAGCTAGGTCATTATAGACCCTGGGCTCAATTCTCATAGCCCTCCTCTTCACAGCGCCGGTGCAGCTGCACAGTGGAGTCACCTGGCAACACGCCCCGCATTGACGCTCCTTCCGCCCATCCATGGCCCAGTGGCAGCTGGAGGGGTGGCTGAGAGCATCAGCCGCCCTCTTCCATGGTAAGTTTATATATTTTTTTCATTTTAAAAAATGGGGGGGGGGAGAGAGGACTCGCTGGTCCACCCCCTTCCCTGCCCAGCCCGCTCCGCTCTAAATAAGTCAGGGTAAATGCCCGACTTTTTTAGAGCGGAGCTTTGGGGCTTTTCCCCACAGTAGCTTTGGAGTGGCAGCTGCGTCATGTAATCCACCTGCCGCCACTCCGAAGCTACTGCGGGGAATACTGCGGGGAATAGCACCCGTCTAAAGGTACCCTTATATCTCACCCACTCTGACCCAACTTTAGATGGCTCTGTGTTCTACTTCATTTGTGAAGTAGACAGTTATACAACTGCTTCTACATTCCTGATACATTAAACCTAAAAACAACAACTGCTTGCCAACCCTGATAAAAGAGAAATACCCTGAGCATGTGCATATTTGCCTTTTAAATTCACTGAAATCAAAGCACCATCATGACTAGGCCTGTTTCTACACAGGCCTTTGGACATGGGATTGCTCCTGCATGGTCCCTGTGAGTCCAAATGATGCACAGGGACACCCGGGGCAGGGGGGATGGGCATGGGTTTCCCTTGGGATATGGGATCCCAGGGGAAACCCAGTTCTTCCTGCAGTCCCGAGAACATCCTGAGACTGTGGGAGATGTGGCCGCCTGTCCCGGCTGCTGCCACGCTTACTCGTGAGTAAACGCAGCAGCAGAAATGGGCATGGAGCCTCTCTGCATGGCTCTGTGCCCATCAGGGGAGGGGGGGAAGCAAGTCTGCCATCCCCTGTATGGCGGGGGAGGATGGGGGGAGGGCAATTTGGGCCGGGATTCTTTTTTTACTCACCTTGTTCCATTGGAGCACAAGTGCTCTCTCCAGGTCAGTTTGAGGAAAAAAATGGTGGCCACGACAGCGCGACGTCTCTCCTTCTTCCGGGGATGTCATGCTGCCATGTACATTAGAGTGAAGATCCCGAAAGCAGGTGGCAGCTCTTTTGTGCCAGGTAAAGATCTTTTTATTCTCCTAGGCTTTTTAGTCCTTCAGTTTTTGTTTTTAAAAGTGTGTTAGTGTGTTTTAAAAACTTTCTATTGCTTCTGGCTTCTTTATTTCTTAGTCTGGTTTAGTCTGGTTTTAGTCTGTTGTGTCTTTATAAGGTTTATAAGGAGCTTCGGCTGTAGGGTGGTATAAAAATGCAATAAATAAATAAATAATTTATATTGTGCTTTATTGTTATTGTATGTTATGTTTTTAAGTCTTGTTGTATGTACTGCCCAGAGACCTTCGGCTATTGGTGGTATAGAAATGTAATAATAAATAAATGACTACAGAAATGATGTGATAAAATGGCCCTTGTTTCTGCTGAAAAACCAAGAGGAGGAGAGCATCCACTGAGTCAAAAAAAGGAGAGAGACTCGTTTCTCTGAATGCTGAAATGCTTTATTAATATATGCCCAACACGTTTCAGCCTGTAAGGTTTTATTTAGAAGGCCTTCATCAGGGGGCTGCGACTTTAAGAATACATTACATTAATATTACTGTCCAGGGATAACACAAAGCTTAAATATAACTATTTATAGATCAATTGGGAACATTGCCTGAAAAGGCCTATGCCTGTGTATAAGTATGTTAAAAACAGTTTAAATAGTACATTTACACGTATTAAAAGAGATTTAAATAATACGTCACAAATTACTATAAGTCACAAATTACTATAATTCATGTAAAAGAACATTTCTGAATATAAAAACAGTATTAATAAAAATGAATTACATATTCTTACTTGATAAGATATGTCTGCAGAAGTTTCTTAACAAAATGATAGTCTCTCATAATGTTCATTGGCCACTGAGGAAATATAATTAGCCCAGGGTTCTGTTTTTATTGCCATATTTCATTCCTAATTGTTGCATCATTTTTTGGCACTTGTTTGAGCTTCGGTAGGTGTTACGGATAAGTGCACGGACTCTGAATACCTCATTACTGTTGTACTTATTCTTGTTATGTGGGAGTGACTGCTGTTAATCACTGAGTCACAGAAGTGACAGGAATTCTAAATCTAAGTTAAGACTGTTTGGATTTAGAGTTTTTAATTTAAGGATCCATTCAAATTCTTTTCTTAATAGCAAATTGTTATCATGTTTTTCTGATTTTTCAAGAGCCCAGAACTTTAAATCCCCAATAGAATGATCTTGTGCTAAGAAATGATCTACTAATGGGGCACCTGGTCTGTTATTCTTTAAATTGCTAAGGTGCGCTCCTATTCTTTTTTTCAGAGGTCTGATGGTTTTGCCAGATAGATCTTGGGGCATTTGCACTGGATGGCATAGATTACAAAATAAATAATAATAATAATAATAATATATTTATTTATTACCTGCCTCTCCCAACAGATCGTGCTATAGTGCTATAGCAGGTGGTAAAGTTCTTTAGGAAATAGTTTTGTTGGTCAAATGGATTTTCAAATTTTGTGATTTTGTGGGTGCAAAAATAGGTTGGTTCCTATTGTGTTCTTTGTATTCACTCCTGATGCTAAACACATTTACTTGAGAATAAGCATCATTTCTTTTTTAAAGGGATAATATATATTTAAAGTAAAAAAATAATAAAATGAGCATCTGTCACCATGATCATGCCCAGCTGGCCAGTCCTTGACTAGGGATGATGAAGAAATCCACAATGGAACCAAATAAGGTTGGATGTCACATTGGATTGGCTTTAACTGAGTCACATGGATTCCATGGACTTTGCAGGCTATTTTTTTATTTCCCAAATTTTACACAAATCTAGTTGTAGAAAAACATATAAAATTGAAAAACACTGGCTAAAAATGCACATTTCCCCCATAGGTTAAAGCATGAAAATGTGCATTGGGGGGAATTTGCACATTTGGGGGGGATTTACACATTTGGGGGGCTGTGCATTCTCACAACTGCAAATTTGTGCAAATGCAAATTTGTACATATTCCATAAATTGGAAAAAATCCAATTCCTTCAATGAATGGACGATGGAATGAAAGGCACCTGACAATCCGCAAAATGCAAATGGAACGGATTTTGCAAAATCCAGACATTCCTGCCGCGACTGTAAAAATATTAGAAGAAGAAGAAGAAGAAGAAGAAGAAGGAATGTTGCATCAAGCAGCAGCATCTCCAGTGGATTCCAGTAGACATCTGCATGCCCATGCCTATTTGCCACTTGCTGTTCTTTGGGTAGTCATTTGGGGCCCCTGTACTGTGGGGTCCTAGATGTTGCCCCGAGACCCAACCACTAGCTGTACCACTGCAAGCAGTGGACTTTATCAGCTCTGGTTATCTGCAATTCATTATCTACTGATTTCAAGGTTGAAATCAGGGAGGATCGTACACATGCCAAGTTCTGTCACATGACATCACCCATCTCCATAATAAAAGAGAGAGCCATGAGGCCCTCGTGTGGGCCAGAGGACTATGAATACATTTCTTTAAAGTTTTCTTTTCAGTAATTTCAGATTTGCACAAATCATTTTAGATTCCCACTGCTCTGTCTTTTGCTCACTTTCTGCTTTGAAGGGCTGCGTAAAGCAGCAGCAATCCTAGTGAAAGATCTGTCAACTGTATTTTATGACAGGATTACTCTCATTAAGATTAGATAGATAGATGATAGATAGATAGATAGATAGATAGATAGAGATAGACATAGATATACAATCTCCAGCCACTGTTGCAGTAATTATCTGAGGTGGTCAGATAAAGGTTTCCGGTTTTTAAACTGGGGGAAAAAGGTGGGAAGAAAATGAGATCTCTAAACAATAAATAGATGAGCAGCATAGACATTTCCTTCAGGTCTGCATCCAGCTCTCCGGCATGTGCTGTTTGTCAGCGGCAGCTCTCATGCTGATGATAATAAAACAATGCTGCTGCACGCAACACAGTCCAATCAAATGAGACGGTTTCCCTAGCCTTGAATTGACTTGCTGTTATTTTCCTAAATGCATCCCCCTCCCCCCGGTGCAACCCTTTGTTAAAAAAATACAGTGAATCTTTAAAGTAGCAGAGCTGCTGTCGGCCTTGCTATCGTCATCCACATCAATTTGGGACACAGTCCTCTCTCCCAATCTATTCTAATTTCAGTGTATACTCTTGCTTGGCTCCTTGCCAGCTCAGAGCTCAGCGAATGATAAATACCCGTTGATTCCCAGGCACACAGATTTCCCTGCTATGGTAGAAGTTTCTGGCTGTACTGACAAACACCCTTTCCCTCCTGCCCAACCCACATAATTCACAGCACATTAGCACAATTATATGCATCAGTCCATGTCAATGTTTGGGCATCCTGCACTACAATGACACAAATGACTGAGGCCATAAGTTTATCAAGCTGACCAAGCCAACACCAGCTCTGTGCCTTGTTGGCAGGCCCGATCTTTATCCCCATCCACTGTAAATAACGTGATGTACCTTGCATGCAAAATTAGCTAAACTAAACTGATTTGAAGCACAGTGTCTGCAGCCAGATACTATAGTTTTCTCCTGGGTTACTGTTAATATAGCTACCCTGGTTGGAATTAGGCATGAAAAAGCCCATTGATTTCATGAATAGTTTCAGATTGGGCTTAGGTGTACCTCACACTACCATTGCTTCAGACTGCAGACTGAACACTAGGTGCATATGTGAAAGTTTGAGGACTACAGAGACAAAGTTAGGCTGACCATATGAAAAGGAGGACAGGGCTCCTGTAACTTTAACAGTTGTAGAGAAAAGGGAATTTCAGCCAGTGTCATTTGTATGCAATTAGTTCCTGGTGAAATTCCCTCTTCAGCACAACAGTTAAGGTTGCAGGCACTGTACTAGAGTGATCATATACAAAAGAAGGTGGGATGTGACTCTTAAAAAGAAGGTGGGACTCTTAAGGGCAGAGATCCTTCAGGAGTTGCTCAGGGGGTCCAGGACATAGAAGGAAACTTGAGAGCATATTTCTTGGATTCTGGTTACATATCTCAACAATCCCAAAGCAGAGCAGAGGAGGTAGGACTGTTGCTCAGTAGTGGAGCAAATGGTTTGCACACAGAAGGTTCCAGGTCCAATTCTTTGCATCTCCAGGTAGGGCTGAGAAAAAATCCTGCCTGAAATCCTGGAGAGCCCCTGCCAGTCAGTTTTGACAATACTGAGCTATTAGTAGGGTGACCAGATAAAATCCAGGTCAGGGCTCCTGTAACTTTAACAGTTGTAGAGAAAAGGGAATTTCAACCAGTGTCATTTGTATGCAATTAGTTCCTGGTGAAATTCCCTCTTCATCACAACAGTTAAAGTTGCAGGGGCCCTGCCTTCTTTTGTATATGGTCACTCTAGTATAGTGCCTGCACCTTTAACTGTTGTGATGAAGAGGGAATTTCACCAGGAACTAATTGCATACAAATGACTCTGGCTGAAATTCCCTTTTCTCTACAACTGTTAAAGTTACAGGAGCCCTGACCTGGATTTTATAGATGGACCCATGGTGTGATTCAGCATTAGGTAGTTTCCTATGATTTTCCAAGGGGCTTGTTGTCATATGTTTCACAACCATCTCTATTTTTTTTCAGAGGTTGTACCAAATCTTAACTTAGTAGTGAAGCATATTTTCCAAATGTAACTAGCTGGCTGCTAGATTGCTACACTCCTTGCTTTGGTACCAAATAGAACAACTTTTTTCATCACAAACACAACATTCCGTTTGCTGTAGTGCTAGAGTGTTGGCCTGGGAGTTGGGAGATATGCATTCTACCCCACTTGGCCATACAAGCTCACTGGGTGACTTTGGGCCAGTCACAGACTCTCAGCCCCAACATATTTCACTGTGTGGTTGTTGTTGTTGTGAGGATAAAATGGAGAGGAGGAGGATTATGTACACTGCCTTAGGTTCCTTGGAGGAAAAAATGTGGGATATAAATGTAATAAATAAATAAGATCTGCTTTTCACTGTAGGATAGCAATGAAGCAATATAATGTGGCATAATGCCCATTGGCCTTCTCCCCAACCTCCATGCAGCCACCTGGAGGTTTGAACAGAGCCCGTACACCTACAAGCAGTATATGTGTAGTTTATGTCAGCACACTCTGCAAATTGTGTCCCGAATTGTGCTGTAGAGCCTATGAACATACAGTTGTACATGTGTATGCTCTCTCAAGACCTGTGGATGAATACATATGAGAACCCATGGAGGAACAAGGGAGGTCAATCCCACACCTCTCCTCCATGTGTGCACTCCCCACACACCCTTCTTGAGTGAACAGGGTTATTTATAATGTATAGGTTGTATGAGCTGCTACAAAATTAAATATATTTTGTGAAATCTAATGTGACAATGAATATGTTTCTATTTTAAGAATGTGGAGGTTTCGTCTCCAATTTTAACTTTGACAGTGTATCGTTAGTATTTTGCATGTTTCTCCCAGATTTAAAGAATGTATCAAGAAAAAAAGGGCTTCAGTTTTTTTGTTTTATATCATCTCTCTCTCTCTCTCTCTCTCTCTCACACACACACACACACACACATTTGCTGTTCTGTACTTTTTTTTTCATTGTGTGTGGTGCACACAATATTAAATTATGTTTTATGACTGAGTTATAAAATTCTGGTGTTGACAGTATTTGGTTCTGGATTTGTATGTCGCAATGGAAAATATTTGGAGATTTACTATGTATAAATATATCTTTCATATTTTTCTTCAAAGAGATGTGTGAGCCAAAAGTCTGTATCACAGCAGCTTGCTCACTACCTCACTATGTCATTGAACTCTTGTCATTCATATGAACACTTTGTCTAAATGACTGTGCCCTAGAAAAGTTGGTCATGAGGGGAGGTGACCCCGGACTTAACCAAATCTTATTCTTTTCATCACTTATTTCAGGATGGTATGTGTGTATACATGTGCAATGGTTGAATTTTGCTGAATGTTTTGTTTAGTGCTTCTGGTCTTAAGCTGTCAAGTGAGATATTCACAACTGCTAAAACCATCAGAATGAGTAGTGCTCCCTTGGATAAATCCTGCCTGCTCAGACTAAAATCCTGCCAATTCACACTTGAAGGGCTACAGACAATCTATTCTCAGAGGGCTAAACAAAGCCAGGGCAACCCAGTACTTTGAATCAGGGCTTATAGATACTTATGTGTTAATTAAAGACTAATTGGTTTTTAAAGAGCAATCACTGAAGTTTAACAAGTATAATTTACATAAATAGCAAGTAAAGACTGTATAATATCTTGATAGCTGTGTAAATATTTGATATGTGATAAAAATAATACTACAACATTTAAACATTTGTATTCCCTATCATATTAAGTAGGGATACTCTGCTATATTCAGTTTTGAAATCCAAGTGATTGCTGTATTGTAGCTTTCCCCATTCTGGTGCACTCTACATGTCTTGGACTATAACTCCCATCATGCCCAGCCAACATGGACAATGGCTGAGCATGATGGGAGTTTTAATCCAAGACATCTCGAGGACATGGGTTGGGGATTGCTGCTTTAGAGAGGGCCTCTCTAGCACAACAAGAGGCTCTTTAACAGTTGTGTGGAAAACAGTGAGTTGGATCCTGACTTAGTATACCCATTGAAATTAATGGGATAGATTAGTCTTGACTATGCACTCCAGCCCAGTTTGCTAACTATAGTTTAATCTTGTATGGCAATCTACATCTATCCAGATCTCTGTTCTTACACAGGATCCCTATCCTCCTTAGCATCTGGCAAGGATGCTACTTGGCATTTGAAAGGCTGGGGCCCAGATCTGCATAAAATTTACACATATATGCAAATGACAATATAATTTCACTAGAGGTAAAAGCAGCCAATTAATTTATTATCCAAATCATCTCAGATTAAATACATTCTTCAGTTCAACGAATTTCCCCCCTCAGTTTAATTGCGATGAAGGGAAAGATTTTGGGGGGTGGGGAGGGGACAGGTTGCAGTGTGTGTGTGTGTGTGTGTGTGTGTGTGTGTGTGACAGGGGAGAGTTTACATTTCTCTCTCGTTGAATGAGGGTGCAAATTGTGGTGACATCCAGAGTAGATCCCAAAAGGAGAAAAATGTCTCACGAAGGAAAGATTTTAGTTGTGAAAAGCAAATAAATTTGTGGGCTTTCCACAAACAAAACCTTTGTATCCTGAGATGTTTCCCTCCTTTTTGGCTCCCTTCTTGTATGGCAATTAAGCTGAGGAGGGTCATCCCTTCCATTGGTACCAATGGACACCCATGTCTCTCAGGAATAGATCCAGGCCCCTGGGAAATATATTTGAGGCAGGAGTCCCCTGGGTCCAAGCCTAGCGATGCACCTGATAGCTGGTGACTTCAAGCTGAATGTAACACTCAGTTATCTTCTTTTCTGTCTTCAGTGTCTGTTATCCTGGGCACTGTTGTAACTGTGAAATCTTCCTTCAGGGGTAGAAGGCCTCAAACTGGTGCTGAAGGTCCTCATTTATTTTTGTGAGCAATGCCCCGTGTCTCTTGACTCGTGGTATTCCTCAGGGGCAAAGAGTTCTCCTGCAACTTATTAGGGAACACCAAACGAATTCATTCCAATATATTTTGTGCAAATGGTGTCAAATAATCAACCAGAGAAGTTGAGGTATAAAAAAAATGCTTTTATTACGTAAACTACAGTTAGATCCAGTTACAATCAGAATACACAAACAGATGCAAAGTACTAAGTCTCCAGATAGCTTTGCATAATGCAGGGCCACCTAAGCTACAAGAAACTCCTTTCCATACAAATCGGATGCCATTAATAAGTAGTGAATTTCTACTTGAGACTTACCTTTCGCTTTACTCTTCCATATATATATATATATATATATATTACTCTCCTGCCTTCAGAGCTCCATCTGTCAACTGTGGATTATTAGATTATATCATGTCTTGCCAATGCATTGCAGAGTAGCAACCATTTGTAGGCCTTTTCACCAAGGGCTGAATGATTAGCTTTCCACACTTCTGAGAACATGTTTGGAAGGGACAGATGGTGGCTCTGCTCATTGTTGTGTGATTCTAATTTCCCGCATTTATTATAAACTGCTTATTTAAAGGATTACAGTGTGGAAGAATGGTCTCTTTCTCTCCCTTTCTTTCTCTCCCCCAACCTGTAACTTGGACAATATTAATGCACCTTGCATCGATCAGAATTTGAGCAATTAACTGCTTAAAAATAAATGTGCACTTCTAGCTTAATCGCATGCCATATATTTTGCCTTTGTCTACTTATAATTAAGAACAGAAAGTTCAGAGTACTGGCCAACATTATTATTAGTAAGAAAAGTAATCAGGTTCCTTATCTCACAGAAACAGAGGAACCTATTTCTGGAAAGAAGTAGCTACAGTACTGTAAATTAGATTTAGCAATTTTGGTGCCAACATCATGGATCAGAGGGGGGGTGTCTTATATTATTGTCACTCTAACATATGAATCATTTCACCCCTCCAGGCTATATTCCAGGGCTACATGTTCTCTCATTTATCCTCTCCTCCTCTTTCTGGTGCTGTGAAGGCTACAAATCCATTTCATTTTGGCTTTCTTCCAGTCTGGCTTTGGAATTTTGATGGCTTTGGAAACCCTGATGGATGACCTTGGTCTAGCAATATCTTTGTACTGATCTTACTGGGCCTCTTAGAAGCTTTTGACACCGTGGATCACAGCATTGTCTCCAACATAGTAGATTTAGGGATTGGTTGGTGCATTGAGGAGGATGCTCCAGTGGTTCTGCTCATTTCTGCCCTCTTGGATGCAGTGTGTAGCCTTTGAGAATACCATTTCAACTTTATGGAATTTGGTGTGTGGAGGTCCACATGCATTTCTGTTAACACTGATTCTACTGAGCAAGATCACTAGAACTTTGAAATTGGGTGTCATCAATTTGCTAATGATGACATTTAGCTGTATGCTATTGACAACTGACTGTTGTCTCCACTGTAAACCAGTGCATGAACACCTTAGATGAATGGATGAGAGAGAATAAATTAAAGTTAAATCTATACAAGATGGAGATGATGCTGGTGGGTAGGGTGACCATATGAAAAGGAGGACAGGGCTCCTGTATCTTTAACAGTTGCATAGAAAGGAAATTTCAGCAGGTGTCATTTGCATGCATACAGCACCTGGTGAAACTCCCTCTTCATCAGAACTGTTAAAGCAGCAGGAGCCCTGTCCTCTTTTGTGTCTGGTCAAAGTGCCTCCTGCTTGGATCACTGATCTAGAGGGTCAACATGTCTGTGATAATTAGGCTGGCCATCTGAAAAGGAGGACAGGGCTCATATAACTTTAACAGTTGTAGAGGAAAGGGAATTTCAGCAGGTATCATTTGTATGCAATTAGTTCCTGGTGAAATTCCCTCTTCATCACAACTGTTAAAGGTGCAGGCACTATGCTAGAGTGACCATATACAAAAGAAGGCAGGGCTCTGCAACTTTAACTGTTGTGATGAAGAGGGAATATCACCAGGAACTAATTGCATACAAATGACACTGATTGAAATTCCCTTTTCTCTACAACTGTTAAAGTTATATGAGCCCTGTCCTCCTTTTCAGATGGTCAGCCTAGTGATAATGGGCTTACTGTCTCCTAGCTGATCATGTTAAGAGAAGTGGGGGTACTATAGGACCAAGATTGTTGTTTGAAGAGGTGATAATTGCAGAGGAACTGGCAAATGTATTTGAGTCAGCATGCTCTGGTTACCATTCCATTGTTGCATTGGATTAAGGCAGTAACATCTAGGATCAGACTGCAAAACTTTTTTTTTAAAAGTTGGCATTTATTTGATTTGATGAGTTGTTCAGTTAATCACTATTCTTTCATTTTTATTTAATTTTAATGATGTGGTTTTCTTATCTTTTGGTATTTCTGATTTTATTTTTTGTAACCCACTTTGAGCCTTTGGGGAAAGCACTTTACAAATATTTAAAATAAACGAAAGTATATTTGGTGATAAATAGCCTTTGAGGTGTGTGTCATTTACAAAGGAAATCATTATTTTGAGCAAAGAAAAGTCAGGCTATGCCAAACCTCATGCTTGGATTTCTGCCCTGCTGCAGAGAAAGTCAAAGACAAAAATTCCCACTGTGTACCACAACAAATTAGGCATTTATTATTTAATCCACAAAGTCTTTGTTGCATTTTATTGTGAGATGCTTTATAACTGATGCTTGGACTGGCTCCCCCCAGCCTATTCCTACTTGTGGAGAATGCTTATGTTGACTATTGGACTGGGAGTTGAGGATAAGTGATCCTTCCGTCTGTCACAACAGATGGGTCAAGGAATGAGAAAGTAATATGTGCCCTCTCTCAATACGAATGAGGGACAGAAGAGGAATGGAAACTGCCCTTGGCAGAAATCAAGCTGGAAGAAGAGAAACCAGAAGGTGACTTCCTTCTGAAATGTTCTGTTTCCTTTCTCTAAGGCAGTGGATTTCAGATTTTATACACTCAGAAGATCCTTTCTGTATGGCTACATCTGCTGAGAAGCCACTGAATGTCAGCTGTGGAATACCTGCACATTGCATTATATGCCAGAACATTCCCCTCCAAATGTTCATGTCAGCTGAAGATCCATCATGGTGGGCAAGATGTCTTTTTCCCAAGTTGTCCACCATTACTGGTCACTAGGCTGACCATATGAAAAGGAGGACAGGGCTCATGTAACTTTAACTGTTGTAGAGAAAAGGGAATTTCAGCCAGTGTAATTTGTATGCAATTAGTTCCTGGTAAAATTCCCTCTTCAGCACAACAGTTAAAGTTGCAGGCACTATACTAGAGTGACCATATACAAAAGAAGGCAGGGCCCCTGCAACTTTAACTGTTGTGATGAAGAGGAAACTAATTGCATACAAATGACACTGGCTGAAATTCCCTTTTCTCTACAACTGTTAAAGTTACAGGAGCCCTGTCTTCTTTTCATATGGTCAGCCTACTGGTCACTTCACTGAGGAACTCATGATCAGCTTCAAAGGAACTAGGTGCACAGTTTATAATTATGTTGAATAAACAGCAACAAGGCTGAGGTTAGACTGGTGGCTTCTTGGGACAAGCTTATGTGGGACAGCTTCTATGGGCCAGATTAGGCCTGTGGTCCAGAGGTTCCCCTCTCCTGGTCTACACTGACTGGCAGTGCTTTCCAGGGTTTCAGACTGAGGCCTTCCACTGCCCTGTCTGGAAATGCCAGGCATTGAACCTACCACTGAGCTCTGCACCCCTCCTATAAGTTCTCCAACTTTCCTTTTTTCTGTGACTTAAAAATAACTCAATGAATAACTCAGAAAACTCTAACTTCCTGTCCTCTGATCGCTCTTTTTCTTGGCTCCTTTTTTCTGTTCCTAACTTTATTGTGTTTCTTCTATTGTGTATTTTCACTTTTTTCTGTGTTGAAAAGCAACATAAGCATTAGTATAACACTTTAGCATCACAATGATGAAGCAGTAGAGATCTAAGTGACAATCTGCTGTGATCAGTAAGGATAATGAAATACCTCATAGCTTCTTCACTGGTTTTCTGTCATGTTGATGTGGCCATAATAACAGCCCCATGACATTTGGCTGCCTGCAGTGAAGGACAAGATGGAACCCACATTGACTTCCAGGTACAGCAGTGGACTGGATTGGCAATAGAATCTTACTTCAACAACAGCAGTGGAACAACAGCCTCCATCACAAGTTAGCTGAGAGGGCGGGCAGCTCTGATCTCTAACACTTAGGTACCACTCCATATCCCCAGCATCTACCACCTGAGGCAGGCAGGTTATTCCACCTAATCATAGGGCTGGCCCTGTGGGAGGTACAGATATACCCATCTGAGCTGGGGTTGATTTAAGCAAATCCTCTTCCCACTTGGAGCAATCTGAAATGTAGGAGTGCACACGAATCATAAGATTAAGTTCAGACTGATTTAGTGATTTAGAAAATAGCCTGTTTTGACTAGGATTGATTCAGAGGCTGCCTGCTTCACCTCAGGTAAAATCTGAATCTGAATTCTGAAATCCAAAACTTAATGCCTCCCATTGACTATCTTTGGAAATCAACAAACGGCTGAAACTTTTCTGTTTGTCAGAGTTGGATGAAATGTCTGAAGATAATAGGCCCATGTGAAGGGATTATGCTTGCACAGTTTCAGACAAATAGTTGCTCTGTGTGTGTGCTACATTTGTTCATAATTTTAATTCCTTTAATTTTTGTAAACCATCCAGAGAGCTTCAGCTATTGGGAAGTATAAGAATGCAATAAATAGATATATCGATTTTTTATTTTAAAAGGAGAATTTGACGTTTTTTTATTATTCCTTGGCAGTATGGGTTGAAACTTACCAAATTTCAGAAGGATGGATGCATGGAGTAAAGAGTTATGATGAATGAAAAACAGTTTAAGATGTCTTTGTTTTCTGTGCATTTAGAGCCAAAGTCACAGAAAGTGCAACAGGACACGAGTGGAGCATATAGTGTAGGAGGCAGACACACTTGAACATCCAGCCCTTTCCAAGCAAGCACCCAATGCTACCCCCTCCCAGGTGCCACAGACGCCACCAAACCTCTTTTAATATTCTTGACTCTCAGACAATTAGCAAAGCGCACTGAACATCCTTCCTCCAAAGTACTGGGATTGGAGAAGCCTGGTAAAACCATCCACTCTGATTAGAAGCTAGAGCTGCCAGTCACAAAACTACATCTTCTCCCTTCCCCCTCCAGTGTTTTCCTTATATGGAGAGAGTGGGAAGAAATGGATCCATTTTGGGAGACACACTCTCTACATCTCTGTGTCCCTCTGAATCCTGAAACTTTTTGAGCATTCAGATTTGGATTTGGTCTGCTTCAGAGGATCCCTGTTTTGATTCAGACGTCTTCCAAATCTGTCTGAATCAGCCCGATTCAGTACTGGATTTGGGATTTGCCTGAAGATGATGCATACCCCTACTGAAAACCTAAAATATCCCTTGTGTATAACTTGAGCAGCACAAGAAATTACCTTTTTGTGGGGATTCTTAACATGACCAGATTTATGTCAGGTGTTTCTGATAGTCAACTGCCAGTCTGAGAAGCACACTCAAATGTACTGAGTGACAGCTGCTTTGGTTGACAGAATTAATATACACTGTACTTTGCTGCTACTTGCACAGAATTCCCCCAGGCATGGTTTCCATCTGTCATAGCCTCACACAAAGAACACTTCAACCTGTAAAATCCACCCTCAAACTCTCTACTCTCATACAAACTGCTCCTTATTAAGTGGTTAGGACTCAGAGAAGCTTAGGCACAGAATGCTGGATTTTAGTCCGGTTTTTAAAAAGGCATTTTGAATGGCAGTCTTCACCAAACAGATGCCCCCAGAAGCTTTGGACTTCAATTCCCATCAACCACAGCCAGCACAGTCAATGTTTGGAATGCTGGGAGTTGTAGTCCCCAAAAAACATCAGGAGGGCATCAGATTGGAGAAGGCTGTTGTATGGGCTGCATTGCAAAATAGCTCAAGCCAAGCAGTGTGGTCTGTTTTACTGAAGTGGTCTGACAGTTCCTTTTTGTAGAGACTGGGGGTGGTGGGGGAGGCTATCTTGCTTTTTGTTCTCATCACAGAACCAGGCGCTTTTTGCAGGCAGAACATGTGCTCTACCACTGAGCTTTGGCCCCTTGCACAACGGGTTGCTATGTGGCATTGGCAATGCAGAAGATATATAGCTGGATTTTGTTTTTGTTTTCATGTGCCTGTATAACTACCTCTGTCTGCACATATGACTGCAGATCACAGAGGTGTGAGACCCTGCCCCAGAGTGTATAGTTCACCATAGGATACCCATATCTTTTAATACAGCACTGAATCTTGTAGACACAAGCCAGACACACGTGTGCCAGTGCACTATAGTGGTTAAGAGCGATGGACTGGGACTCGAGATCCAGGTTCTAGTCCCCACTCAGCAATGAAGGTCACTAGGGCAGGATCTACACGTCGTCCTTGATGCGCCCTCCCTGCGCCACAAGCCGCTTTGGAGCGCTTCACCCCGCCTAGTGTGGCTCAAGCTTCGGAGGCTCTGCCTGTGCCCGCGCCGCCGCGGCCACCGCCCTTTCATCCAGGCTGGTCCCGGGGAGGGAGGAGGGAGGGGGGAGGGTTGTAAACAAAAGCCAGCGATTGGGAGAGGAATTTCAAATTGCTAGTTTTTGTTTACAACCCTCCCTCCTCCCTCCCTGGGACCGGCCGGGATGAAAGGGTGGCGGTGGCGGCGAGAGCACAAGCAGAGCCTCCGAGGCTTGAGCCACACTAGACGAAGTGCAGCGCTCCAAAGCGGCTTGTGGTGTAGGGAGGGCGCATCGAGGTGTAGATCCGGCCTAGGTGACCTTGGGCCAGTGACTGACTCTCAGCCTAACCTACCTCACAGGGTTGTTGTGAAGACAAAATGGAGAGGAGGAGAAGGACTATATAAGCTGCCTTGGGTTCTTTGCAAGAAGGGAAAAAATGTAATAATAAACAAATAAGAAAAAGAAACATTTTGCTTGACTTCGTATCTGATCACTAGAGAATCCCTCCTTTAATGGTGATAGTATAAGCTTTAACTGCTGTTTTTGTCAAAGTTGGTGAATTTGAGACCAGTATTAAAGCACAACAAAGGAATATTGCCTCAATATTGTCCATCTATCTATCTATCTATCTATCTATCTATCCATCCACCCACCCATCCATCTGTCACTCTTCTATGCTGCTCCTCATTATAAATATTCTCAGGGCGGCTGACACAATAAATCTCTGCATGCAAGTAGACATAGAACTATTTATTTAAAAAAATCATCTGTTTACTTGAGGTCAATAGAAAAACAAAATTGCATTTCAAGAGTATATTTTATATCAGCAACTGGCAGCACTAGTACAAGTAACAAATAGACTATGGAAGTGCCCATTATAGAAGGACCTAAAGTAAGTATATGAAATGTGAGAGGAATGCAGGTATATTTTCACTTTGCCCAACAAAATTAATTGAGCATGATACAACATTGGGTTTCCATATTACTAAATTTGTTGTTCCAATTGGCCTGAATTCCTGTGTCAATAGCATCCACATTCTTCTCTTTTTTTCTTCCAGAACCAAAACAGTCAGGCTATCAACCACTGTTCATTTGCAGTTGCTTTGTTCCTTAGTGTTAAATCATAACTTATGATAATGACGTCATGTGTAGCTGATCCTGCTCTTGCTTTCTTACTCAAGAGTATGTGCACATAGCCATGATTTGGATCAGGACCAGCATACACAGAGAGGGAAGGGTTAAACTTTACCCCCCAGCTGTTTGCGTCCCAAAATCCATGCAGTGGTTCCTTTTTTAAAATCCTCGTATGCGTGTGAATTTTGGGAAGGGGAACATCCCTTTCTCTGCTTCCACACATTAATTTCTAACCCGTTTGAATGTCTCCATAGGGCTACTGTTTAAAGGCAACACATCAGCATGTATCCTTTGGTACCACTTTGGAGAGTGTGCGACATCACTCTGTGCAAGAGAGGTGAATGCCACCATTGCAGTATGATGGAGAAGAAGCATCTTCAGCTGGTGTTCTAAACAAAACATAGGGGTTCTTATGCTGGGAGAAAACAGATTGTTCAGATTGCTGGAGGAGAATGGTCCATAACTTTGAAGTATTAAAGGCTTTAAAAATTAATAGTACACAAAGAAAAAAGTCACTGAATATATTCCAATTCTTAATTCCCCCTCCCCTCAAAAACTTTGTGAGCTGAGATGAACACATCCCAAGGGCTAAAATATACATACTGATTCACTGTTCTGTAGCAGTTCCTTAAAAATGTGAAGGAGGAGGACGGCAGTTTCTTGCCATTTGAAATTTCTCCCAAGCTAAAATGGAAAAATGCAAATTATAATTTAAATTTTGCACTTCCCTGCCTCCTACACATGCCAATAATATTGGGAACAATTTTTTTTTAATGTTACAAATTGAAAACTGAAAGAAGAAGACTCCAAACACAAAATATGTTAAGCTGTAGATAATTGAAAACAGATATTTATTAAGATACTTTCACTCACAACTGACAATATATAACAATAATCATTCTGGTTCTGGTTCACAACAATCTATAACAAAATAAGTCAAATGCATTTCAACATATTAGTGCCCTAATATAACATCAAACCAAACTTTATCTGCAAAACACCGAGTCTAAGACACCATCGATTCTAAGACGCACTGTAATTTTAGGGCCACCGTCAGGAAAAAGTGTTGCATCGATTCTAAGACTCACCTCATTTTCAGACACCTAATATTGGGCATCAGTGCATCTTAGAATCAAAGAAATATGGCAGGGCTGTGCATGCCCCCCCTCGATCCGCCACTCAGGGACCTGCTGGGCCAGGCCGAGGCAGGCATGAGTCCCCCTCCTCCCTTCCCCACTCACTGCCAGTGCCGCCTCAGTCCTCACCGCCCTGATCCTCGCTGCCAGCGCCGACCCGATCCTCGCCACCAGCGCCACCCCAGTCTGCATCGCCAGTACCGCCCCAGTCCGCATCACCCCAGTCCGCCAGCGCCAATGCCAGTGCCAGGGAGGCTGCTGCCAGTGAGGAGCTGCCGCCGTGGCAGCGAAGAACAGTCTTCCCCACTCACCTCCATCACCGCCCTGGTCCTCGCCGCCACTGCCACTTGCAGCAGCCTCCCTGGCCTGGAAACACAGCGTTACTACAAAGTAGGCCACAATCAATTCTACTTTGTAGTAACGCTGCGTTTCCAGGTTGGGGAGGCCGCTGCAAGCGGTGCTGGAGGCGAGGACCAGGGCAGCGATGGAGGTGAGTTGGGAAGGCTGTTCCTCGCTGGCAGTGGTCTCCCCGCTGAGTTTTCAGGCTGCCTCCAGCGCCGCATGCAGCAGCCTTCCCAGCCTGGAAACGTGGTGGGGAGGCCACTGCCAGCAAGGTGCCGCTGCCACCACAGTGAAGAACAGCCTTCCCGAATGGCACCACATCACGCTTCCAAAATGGCTTAATGCTTCAGAACACAAATTGCCCCCTTTGGAACTGCTACAATCTACCTGGGACAGGACACGGGAAGAGGGTAGAAAGGAATAAAGGGAGGATAAGGCAGACATGTGCAGATGAAGCTTCCTTGGGGATTGGCAGCGAAGTCCAGAAGAAGCACTTGAGCATCAGAGGACTCATGTTCCTTAGATAGATGGGGGGAAATGTTTTGATTTTAAAAAATATTCAGTTTGGTAACAAGCTTTCCAGTGGAACAGTAGAAACCCTGCTTATTGCTAGGGGGAGTGCATGGCACTGGCAGTTTGCCTTTGATTAAGTTGCATTTGTACACATGCATCAAGAAATGTGCATCCATCAGGCATGTTATAGCAAAGAGGATTTCTAACATCAATTGTGAAAGTACCCTGAAAAGGGGAATTTGCCTTCTTCATAACTGTGTTTCATTGGTGGCTCAGGCATCCTGTTATTAATGATGAATGAATACTCAGAGTTCTCTTTCCTCCTGTTGTTTCCAGCTATTGAATCCATTGGAGTTAATAAAAATGTTTGAATTTCATTTGGTTCCCGTTATTCTGGTTTCTCAGGTCATCTAATTCATCTGGCATAACAGTGTTTGCTCGATTGACAGAGCTTTCCAATCTGCTCATATTTCCCTTTTTCAAGGTTACAGGTGACCAGCTTTGAGCAAGAATGGGAGGGGGGGGAACTCTTTCTTTGACAATGAACTGGCATTCAGGATGGCATTTCCTTCCACATTCTGTGGCTTTCATTGCTGCATACATTGATATGGCCATTGTGAAGGATAGCTCTGGCCCATGGGCTGGCAATTGTTCTCCATCTTTTGGGGATGCAGGGAGATTTCATGCTACCAATAAATGCTTGAAAATGCCATGCAGTGATGCTATGACAGATCTTAATTGCTGGGCAGGGTCATATGAAGAAAGGTGACCTTTCAGAAACTCTGACCCCAAAGCCAACAAAAAGGGAAACCCTACAAGGAATCCCAAAAACTCTTTGGGCCTGTTCAGACAACACACTAAGCCATAGTAAGGCACTAACCCTTTTGCAGCAAATGGTTAGTGAGCATGTTTAAACTGTGGTTATTTAGCCATCATGGTTAGGAATGGTTAACATGACACACTAAGGCACTTTCTACACCTCCAGGCATTCTGGGAGGGAGGGGGGAGGCTCTCGTGATATCCTGATTGCGAAAGCCCCCCCCCCCAGTGTACATGTGCAACATGTGGGGAGGAAGCAGGGATGTTGTGGCCACCATTTTTTCTTTTGGAAGCAGCGGGGGCAGTTGTGCAAGAGCGAGGCCCCACTCCAATAAAAAGGCAAGCAAAAACCAACAACTTTCCCCCAAAATCGCCTCCCCAAACCCCTCCCTGCCATCCCAGGGGTGGCAAAATTGCTACCACCCCCTCCCCTGATGGCCATGGATCCATGCCACATGCCTCTGCACCCGTTTCTGGTGCCGTGCTTATTCACGTGTAAGTGAGCACTACGCAGGCTGCCTGCCCACACCTCCCACGGTCTCGGTAAGGTCCCAGGACCGCTGGAGGACACAGGATTTCCCATGGTTTCTTTATCCCTGGGAAAACTCGTCCCCGTCCCCCGTGCCCCTGGGAGTCCCTGTGTGTCATTTGGATGCACAGGGAGCACCCATGGACAGCCCCAGGGGAAAAGGCCTGTGTAGAAATGGCCTAAGTCATGGTTCACATGACACACTAAGCCATCATGTTTAGCTCAAAATGCTTAACCACTGTGGCTTAGCATGTTATCTGAACAGGTCATAGTGTTTGGATTTTTGGCATTGTTTAATGTCCAAACCCAGCATCTGGAATTGAGGCCAGAAACAAACTGATAGCCAGTGCAGCTCCTCTGGCAGAATCCAAAGTTGTTCATGTGACCTCTTTTGCTGTTTGAATGGCTGACCAGTGGAAGTCCAGCTTAAAGATAAAGAACCATCAGAAGGAGGAGCTGGGCCTTCAAGCTGCCCAGCAACAGCACCTGGACAGAAGACTGAACATGGCACACAGGTCACAGCCTTCCCCACTATGCTGAGAAGTACTCTGTTTCTATTTAAATGATAATAAAACTTTCTAAATTTGCATCTATACATAGAAGTTTAACAGCTGAAGTTTAACAGCTTGAACTGACTTTGTGGCCAGGCTTAAAAGTTTAAAATGTTTTAAATATCAGCTGTTTTATGTTTTATGGTTTAAAATTTTGTATATTGACTTTTTAATGTTCAATCTTTTAATTTTTGTAAACCGCCCAGAGAGCTTCGGCTATGGGGCGGTATATAAATGTAATAAATAATAATAATAATAATAATAATAATAATGTGCAAATTTCATGCAAATCCATGTTAACTTTTGTCTTCTTTTTTTGGTGATGCATCTCCTCTTTCCTGGCAATTCATAAGTTCATCATAAGTTCTGGCAATTCATCACCCTAGTATCAGATGGTGAAAGGTACTGTGAGCTATTGGTGTCATCTGGATAGCAGTGTGCATGTGCTTGTCTGTATTGGCTCTGGTTTAAAGAAATCTGCTAAGAGGCTGATTCAGGCAGGGCCAGCAATAGGGTTGGCAATGGCAATAGAGATGGGGCCACTGCCAATCGCCAGAGCATCCTGGTCTTCTACTTTCTCCTTGGAGTTGTTGCCTGTTCACCTGCCATCTCCAAGGTTGGGTGCTGTGACAAGCACAAGGAGAAGGAACAGCCTCCTCCTCCACTTGCCTTGCCTTCTTCCTCTGGGACCAGTGAGAGAAGGCAAGTGAATGGGTCATGGATGCTCAACATCTGGAGATGACATTGAGTTTCACAGTATTCTCTGAAAGTAGAGTCCTGTCCAGGTGTACTATCTGAACAGAAAACAGCAACGCATTTAGGAGCCACAGGTGCCACCACTGTCCTCAGTGTTCCTGACTTTCCTACATAGAGCAGGAAGGTCTGAAGGGGCTTTCTAGCCATAGGAGCTCAGATGTAAGGGGATGCCATTCACACGACCAAGAATCCCGCTTTATCAGAATTCCCAACTGTGAGGTTTCTGCTCACAGTCAAGCCAACAGGGGAGAAGCTAGGCAAAATCCAACATAAGTCCTACTTAGAAATGAATGGGATTGAAGTTAGTCATGACTCACATGAATCCCATTTATTTCAATGGGTCTACTCTACGTAGGACTTATGTTGGCTTCTACCCGTCCTCTTCGTATCATCCCGCTCAATGCAGGGAAGTTACATGATCGAGTGGGCAGTGCCAACATGTGCAAAGATGCTGGGGTCAGGGCCGATTGCCCATCCTTGCAACCCCTACCCACACTGCTCTTTCCTGTTTGAGCCTAACAATACTAGAGCAGCATGACAATGGAACCAATGACCTAGGGAGGTTGTGGGCTCTCCCACCCTAGACACATTAAAATGTAGCTGGACAGCCATCTGTCAGGGATGCTTTAAGGTGAATTCTTGCATTGAGCAGGGGGTTGGACTTGATGGCCTTCTAGGCCCCTTCCAGCTTAACTATTAGATGATTATGTGATTCTATGATCTTATTCAGAGTGGTGACAGTAACAGGGTCCCTCGTCTGAAAATACTGACATATTAAAGCTTGCCACTGCAGTTTCTGTTACAACCTCAAGCTTCCTCACTGCTTCAGCGGAATTTGTTTTTATACGGATATTCATTTCAAGGTTTATGGACCTTTCAGTGTTTAAAAAACAACAACCCCAAAAATCCAAACCACTGAGTAATTTATTTTGCTAGGGCTTTTGGACAAACAAGTGCAATGACTCAAGCTCTAGTGTCTTTGGAGCTTAGTCATTGTCAATCACACAAGAAAATCTACAATCTGCTCTCATATTGAAATGAAACACTGCAGAGAGAGCGAGAGAGAGCGAGAGAGAGAGAGCACAGTGCACGTGTCCAAGGCTGAGTCACTCTCAGCTGTTCACCAGAGCTCAGCACTGCTAAACAATTAATTTTATGTGGTAAAGTAAAGACTGCTTTATCTTTTGGGCTGTTTTTTCTTTTAAGTTTTATCACAGCATTCAGCAAGCTGCCAAATCAGCAGAGCATTCTTCTACTTCTTTGTACTCACCACTCAAGCAAAGAAAGACCTATGTATCTCAGAGGCGAGTTTGGGTTACACTAGAGGATATGTGAATCACAGTGCAATTTTTCAGAACAACAAATGCTAGACAATGAACTATTAGAGCAAGATAAAAGGGTTTTTGACTGGGACCTGAAAACAGGTAACTCCTGAGAAAGACAATAAAAAAAACCAGTTACTGAATATTGGATTTGGTCGATATACAATACTGTGTCTCTTTAACACAATAGTGTTTATCGCTGGTATGTTTGGGTAGCTATTGGTACTTTATGGCTTTTATTCTGCAGAATAAAAGGAGTTGTCTCGTCTCCTTGCTGTCTTTATCCTAGCAGCGCACAGTTTTGTTCTAAGTCTATAAAATGTACGGAAGTTTGAGTTCTAATGCCCAGGGTATATAATGGAGGAGTTTGCATGTGAATTTATTTCAGAATCAATATTTTGTATTTTTCGACTGGTGAATTTATGTTTATACTTGAGGACATACCCACCTCAAGGAAAATTGACTCAGGCTAAGGAGAAAGGGCTATTTTTAGCATGGCCATTTGTGGAATGACCCATGTGCTGTAAACAGTTTTCTCCATGGGGATATCTGAAATTCAGCCACATTCATCACTCCGTAATTGTGGTAGACTAACAAATTAGGATCTTCATTGTGAAAGGCGCTTAGGAATGAAAGGAGAAACGTAGCATGAGATTTATTTATTTTGATCAGCTCCAATTGCGACTTGCCGCTGAAAAACTTGTCAAATAAATTTTTTTATGCTTGATTTAGAGATTCCCTCACCACCACCATCCGAACCCATTTTGAACATTCAATGGAAATGATAACTCTGTTGTGAAATGTAAATTGTATGTGGAATGTATATGCCTGAACATTTTATGGCTATGACTTCACATTAAGATTGCAGTGGCCTGCATGGGGAAGTCAATGGAATATCTTCTTCTTAAAAACAATGACTGTGTGAGGAGTGGAGGCAGAGAGAAGACCCAGTCCTCACTAGGAGGGGTGCAGCAGACTTCAAGAGCCCAATGCTCATCCAATGATATCATCAGTCATATTTTATTTATTTATTTATTTATTTATTACATTTGTATACCGCCCCATAGCCGAAGCTCTCTGGGCGGTTTACATAGGATTAAAAACAATTAAAAACAATATACAAAAATTAAAACAGCAAAAACATACAACATACACACAATCTGTACATTTAAAAACCACTTCAACACTTCAAAAAACTACAAAAACAAAACAAAACAAAACCAGGCTCCTCAGATATTGCCAAATGCCTGAGAGAAGAGGAAAGTCTTGACCTGGCGCCGAAAAGATAACAATGTTGGCGCCAGGCGGGCCTCGTCGGGGAGATCGTTCCACAATTGGGGAGCCACCACAGAGAAGGCCCTCTCTCTTGTTGCCGACCTCCGAGCTTCCCTCGGAGGAGGCACTCGGAGGAGGGCCTTAGATGTTGAACGTAGTGTTCGGGTAGGTTCATGTCGGGAAAGGCGTTCCATCAGGTATTGTGGTCCCAAGCCGTGTAAGGCTTTATAGGTTAAAACCAGCACCTTGAACCGGGCTCGGAAACATACAGGCAGCCAATGCAAGTGGGCCAGAGTAGGTCTTATATGTTCGAACCTACTGGTTCCAGTTATCAATCTGGCCGCTGCATTTTGCACAAGCTGCAGCTTCCGAACCACCTTCAAAGGCAGCCCCACGTAGAGTGCATTGCAGTAATCTAACTTGGAGGTTACCAGAGCATGGACAACTGAAGCCAGGTTATCCCTGTCCAGATAGGGACGTAGCTGGGCCACCAACCGAAGTTGGTAGAAGGCACTCCGTGCCACTGAGGCCACCTGCGCCTCAAGTGACAGAGATGGTTCTAGGAGAACCCCCAACCTACGAACCCGCTCCTTCAAGGGGAGTGCAACCCCATCCAGAACAGGTTGAACACCCTCCATCCGGTCAGCGGAACCACCCACCAACAGCGTCTCAGTCTTGTCTGGATTGAGTTTCAGTTTATTAGCCCTCATCCAGTCCATTGTCGCAGCCAGGCACTGGTTCAGCACATCCACAGCCTCACCTGATGAAGATGAAAAGGAGAAATAGAGCTGCGTGTCATCAGCGTACTGATGACAACGCACTCCAAAACTCCGGATGACTGCACTCAACGGTTTCATGTAGATGTTGAACAGCATGGGGGTCAAGACTGACCCCTGCGGAACCCCCATACTGGAGAATCCACGGGGCCGAGCAATGTTCCCCAAGCACCACCTTCTGGAGCCGACCCACCAAGTAGGAGCGGAACCACTGCAATGCAGTGCCTCCCACTCCCAACTCAGCCAGTCGTCCCAGAAGGATACCATGGTCGATGGTATCGAAAGCCGCTGAGAGATCAAGGAGAATCAACAGAGTCACACTCCCCCTGTCTTTCTCCCGACATAGGTCATCATACAGGGCGACCAAGGCTGTTTCCGTACCAAAACCAGGCCTGAAACCCGACTGAAATGGATCCAGATAATCAGTCTCATCCAAGAGTGCCTGGAGCTGGCTCGCAACCACCCGCTCCAGGACCTTGCCCAGGAATGGAACATTTGCTACTGGTCTGTAGTTATTAAGATTTTCAGGGTCCAGGGAAGATTTCTTTAGGAGTGGTCTCACTGCCGCCTCTTTCAGGAGGCCTGGGACCACTCCCTCTTGCAAAGAGGCATTAATCACTTCCCTGGCCCAGCCAGTTGTTCCATCCCTGCTAGCTTTTATTAGCCAAGAGGGGCAAGGATCCAATATGGAAGTGGTTGCACGAACCTGTCCAAGCACCTTGTAAACATCCTCGAGCTGCACCAACTGAAACTCATCCAAGAAAACAGGACAAGCCTGTGCTCTGGATACCTCACTAGATTCATCTGCTATAACACTGGAGTCTAAGTCCTGACGGATGCCAGAGATTTTATTCTGGAAGTGCCCAGCAAATGTATTACAGCGGGCCTTAGATGGTTCTACCATGTCCTTGGGGCCAGCATGTAAAAGCCCTCGGACAACTCTGAAAAGCTCCGCTGGGCGGCAGGTTGATGATTGAATAGTGGCAGCAAAGTATTGTTTTTTTGCTGCCCTCACTGCCCCTGAATACAGCTTACCATAAGCACTTACCAGTGTTTGATTGCATCCATCAGGAGTTCGTCTCCATCTGCCCTCAAGCCGTCTCCTGTTTTGTTTCATCACTCTCAGCTCTGGGGTATACCACGGAGCCGTTTGAGCTCTACACAGGAGAGGGCGCTCAGGAGCAATCGTGTCAACTGCCCGGGTCATTTCTGCATTCCACAGATCAACCAGGGTTTCGACAGGAGAGCCAGCCCTATCAGCCGGAAAACTCCCCAGAGCCCTCTGGAAACCATCTGGATCCATTAGCCTCCGGGGGCGGACCATCTTAATGGGTCCCCCACCCTTGCAGAGGGGAAAAGCCACTGTAAGTCTAAACCTCAGCAGGTGGTGATCTGACCATGACAGAGGGGTTGATGTAAAGTTCCCCACTTTCAGATCCCCATCTCCATGTCCAGTTGAAAAAAACCAGGTCTAGAGTATGCCCTGCTACATGCGTTGGGCCGATGGTATGTTGGGACAGTCCCATGGTTGTCATGGAAACCATGAAATCCTGAGCTGCCCCAGATAAAGTGCCCTCGGCATGAATGTTGACATCCCCCAGAACCAAGAGTCTGGGGGACCTCAACAGTACACCAGAGACCACCTCTGTCAGCTCAGCTAGGGAGTCTGTTGAGCAGCGGGGTGGGCGGTACACCAACAGAATCCCTAATCTGTCCCGTTGGCCCAACACAAGGTGCAAACACTCCAGACCAGTAGTCACATGGACAGGGAGCCTGCAGAGGGGGATGGAATTCCTATAGACCACAGCAACCCCCCCTCCCCGGCCCTCAAGTCTACCCTGATGCTGAACCAAGTACCCCGGTGGGCATAACTGGGAGAGACTAACTCCTCCCTGCTCTCCCACCCAGGTCTCGGTTATACATGCCAGATCGACTGCCTCATCCACAATTAAATCGTGGATGAGGGAGATCTTATTATGCACTGATCTGGCATTTAAAAGCAGCACCCGGAGGCCTGAGGGCTGGCTGATAAGGCAACCAACAAGCCTGTGGGTGTGAGGGGGACTGGAACAAGACACAGCCATTAACTGTCTGGGCCTTGTTTCCCTAACCTGGCAAGTCCTCCTCACAACGCCATATCTCCCTCTACCCGTCACTACCCTGATTGTGCTCCCCTCAGATCCCCTCACCTGGCCCTGTATCCTCCCTCCCAGGCACATAGCTCAAGCCTGGGGAAAGGGGAAAAAAAACAAAAAAAAAAAACAAAAAAAAACCAAAGACAAAAACAGAAAGCCGGCAGGCAGGCACACACCTCTCCTCTTCCTCTGGCGGCAGGCCTCCCTCTCCTGCAGGTTGATGGCTTTCCCAGGCCCCCTCAGCCAGCAGCTTAAATATCCCTCCCAGGAAGGGAGGGGGACTGATGTAATTGTCCACAGCAGCTGGCTCAGTACCTGGGAGCCTGGTCCTGCAAGGAGTGGCAGTCTGCCAGGCTGAAATTCTCTGGAGGCTGGTGGTGGTGGTGGTAGCAGTGAGGCCAGGAGGCAGGCAGGCAGGCACACTCAACTCCTCTCCTCCTCCTCTGGCAGCAGGCCTCCCTCTCCTGCAGGTTGATGGCTTTTGGGTGCTTGAACACCTGTCCAATGGATCTCACATAACATTTCCAGTTTCCAAATTGAATTACAGATGGGGGGGGGGGAATCTGCCAAGCAACCATATATTTTAGATGAAAAAAGGATTTAAAAATAAATAAATAAATCTAAACCCACAAGAGGATGGGTAACTTGTACATTAGCGGGCAGTGTTGACTTATGGATCTCAAAGAAAAAACAAAATTATGTTAAATAGTCAATTGAGAATAACACGTCTCAATTATAAATATCCGATAAAGAAAGGTGCTCTCAGTGACCAGGAGTGCCTTTTACTAGCTTTGGTTGATTCAGCAGCTGCAACCATTCCTGGGTGGGGTTAGTTGACAACAGAGGTTCAAACTCCAGAAACCTGCCAGCTGGATTACTGTCACGTGTTGTACACAGGGTTCCCCTTGAAGATGACCTGGAGGCTTCAGATAGTGCTGAATTAATTTTACTTGGCTTATTTATAGGAAAGCCCTAAATGTATAAAACTGCAATTCATCGCTCATTTACTGCAGAGAAGGTCTACCAATGCTAGAGGGACTGTGGCAGAATAAGGAACTTGTAGATAGTCAAAGTATTAATTGCATCTCAGAATAAACTACAATGGGCAAAACACAAAATCACAACAGTTTGGGTAGCCAAACAGTCGGTGGTTGCCTCTACATCACTTAGCCCACTGTGGTGGTATTTAATTGTTAAATTATAGTACTGAATAAAGGGAGCAGACAAAGTGGCTGTGCATATCAACCTGTAGTATGGGGGTTTATTTTATACCATTGTCCATTATTTCCTCACTGAAATATGGGAAAGCATAACAATTGGACCCTAGACTCTTAACCACCTTACAAAAAATCCAAAGCCAGGGTCAGAAACAGAGCATAAGTTTTTACTATTGAGATATTTCCAGTTATGTCAAATATCTATTGCATTTGTGCACAGTTCTGCATACTTCAAATGCCTACTTTTTCCCCTTTAAAGCTTGTTGCTTAGATACCATAGAGACAAGCACCTTAAATACTTATAATAGAGAGCTTGACATTGGAAGAAATATCTTTGGATGGTTTACACCCATAAATGTTTTAAGACGTGAGATAACACGGCATTTTCCAAATGCTCCTGGTGTACAGGTATACATTAAATTACGACCAGACTGTGCAGCACCTTTACAATACAATTCTGTGCATGGCTACTTATAAGAAAGTCCCTTTGAATTCAATGAGGCTGACTTCTAGGTAAGTTGGTATAGGGTTGCAGCCTTAATTGCTGAGAATCAACGTAACTCTGCCCAGCCTTTGGAAGCCATCAAAGTAAATACCTGACATGCTAAGTGATGATAGATGTATTCAGGTAGGAAAATGTAGCAATCAGTCTGATATGATGGTATGCACACTCCCCCAGGTGTAAGATACTTTTTAAAAAACCAATCCATGCAGTTACAACTTATTGGCAAATCGTGATTAACCATGTAGACTAAAGGGAAGGCAATGTACGGTGGACAGATGAAAAAGAGAAGAGGGGCTCCTGCTCCATTAAGAGACACCTTAATAGAATGGGGTGGCCAGACTTCTGATTTATGGGATCTACTTGCCTTTTTACTAGAACCTTGAGATCCACCAGCCGGAGCCTGGTGTGGAGAAGGCATGTACTTAGAATTAAGGAATTCTGATTCCAGGATTTTGTTTTGAGTACCAGAACTGAAAGGAGTTCACTGTCCATCCAGACCAAAATCAATTCCTGGTTAGTTACCCCAAGCTGACTCAATTTCAGCAGGATAATTTCTGTGGGAAGGAGAGACATTTCATTGCTGCTATTGCTAAGAATCAGAAACCATTGTTAATCTACTGCAGATCATCCAGAGATCTACCAGTAGATCCAGATCTACTCTCTGCCTACCCCTGATGTACAAGATGGAGTTTCAACTGAAATACCTTCTTCTGCACAACCATTAAATGTGCACGAGCCCTGGACATCTTTTGACATATCTATCTATCTATCTATCTATCTATCTATCTATCTATCATCTATCTATATCACAACCTATATCTGGACTGCCAAGGCCTTTGGCCTGGAGTTTTCCTCCCTTTTCTCAGAATCATGGGCCTAGAGCCGCCATCACATGGAAGTGACAGGGGGGGTCTAGAAGGGTCTAGAAAACTGCCTCAATATGCTGAGTGCAGCCCATGGTCCATACACCACTTACATCTGCTTTAGATAACAGATATATGGCATAGAAAATCATACTGCAAACATGACCAGTTTGCAATCTGAAGTACTGCCTTTAGGATTCTGAACCAAAATCCTATATTGGCATTCATATTAACTAGTAGTAGTTTCAGGGTGAAAGCGATAATGGGCATAACGAATGCATCAGAAAGAAATTATTTATTAAACTTTCCATTAAAAAAACACACACATTGAACTCTGTGTTCAAAATGCAGACTGTAAGGTAGATTTGGATGGTAGCTGTCTTCTATGAAAAAGTGCATAGTACTAATGATATTGCTGTAAATAATCTAAGTGTGAGTCTTGATTCCTGATCCTATTTCAGGATCCTTAATCCTATTTATGAATATTTCCCCAAAATTAACCCTCTAACCTGTTTTTAGGACCTTAGCCCTGAATGCATCCATTCGTATTGGCTTAAATCCCGAGAGAACGTAACCTGAGGAAGTTAATAGAAGGAAAATTTCCTATCCGACGTCCCTGCAGCCACCTGTACCCAAGCATTGTGCTGGGGGAGGAGGATGTAAACTTTCCCAGCTCCTGAAGAAAAATTGGACCTGAAAACCTACTACCACATGGGGAAAACCCCTAAGGCTAAATTGTAGATCATGCATGAGGATGGTTGTGAAAACGTATTTCCTTGTATCTGTTATCCAGATTTTGTGAGATTTGCTGGAGCCCATGAGAAGTAGTGCTAGAAAAGAGGGAGCCACATTTTGAACAGTGAATTGCTGGCACAGGCCAAGTGTGCGTGCTGCTTGTGCAGTTGAATTAGGACTTGTCGTTCGAGAGGCAGAGAGATTTGGAAGTGAACGTTCCTCTGCAATTCTGCACCCAGCAGGAGTGGAGAAGAGAGCGCAGAATGGCTGCCCATAAGTCTCCAGCCAAATTTTTCCTCTCTACGATGCAATCTCCATGCTTAATGCGCTGCTGCAGTCCCAAGACCACCAAGGCTCTTTCCAAAGCTCTTGTTACTTATGCAGCTGCCCACTCTTGCCAAGGCTGGAATGAGGGCTTCTGTTTTCCCTAGCCTCCAGGGCTTGGGGCACAAATTGGCTGGAAATGCCCAGCAAAGACATGTATGTGGATGCTGTTACTGCTGAGAGAGAGAGAGAGAGAGAGAGAGAGAGAGAGAGAGAGAGAGGCTCAATTCGGACGACACAATAAACAACTGGTGTGGGGGAAACAATCGTCAGTTGTTTTGACTATTGTGTCATCCGAATGTTGCCATAGTCAACTCAGCGCTGATCCTCATCCATACCACAGTTGATTATTTATTACCATGTTGTGTGGGGAGTGCCCCCTAGGGTTAGGGTTAGTCAACCCACCATTGACTATCATGTCGTCCGAATTGAACCAATGAGAGAGAGAGAGAGAGAGAGAGAGAAGTTCCTATAGGTCAATTCCATATAAAGCAGGAGTGAGCAACTTTGGGAGATAAGGGGGCGTCCCCCCACAGACCACCATGGGCCACATCCCCCTGCCCTTAGCTGCCTGTAGTGGAAATGTGGGAGACAATTGTGATATTGAGGAGATTAGTGGTGTTCAACAAATTACTCCTTTTTTGCCTAGACTTCCAGTTGGGCCTGTTTGCTTTAAGTTGTTAAGCAAAGCTGCTGCTTCTTGTTGACTCCCAGAGTCAGCTATCCTTTTGAGATGGTACAACTCAAGATGCTATTATTAACCTTTAGATAAGCCTTGGTTAGATCACAAGGTCTGTCTTCTAGTACAGGCGGGAGCATTTATTTATTTATTCCATTTATATACTGCCCCATAGCCGTAGCTCTCTGGGCAGTTTACAAAAATTAAAAACATTGAACATTAAAAACCACCGATGTACAAAATTTAAAACCATAAAGCATAAAAACAAGTTATAATTACAATATCCTTTAAAACAACAATTCTGGGTCAAGGCACAACAACAACACAAAACCCTCATCATATGCTGTTAAATGCCTGGGAGAAGAGGAAAGTCTTGACCTGGCGCCGAAAAGATAACAATGTTGGCGCCAGGCGAGCTGAAATGCTGTTTTGCGCACATTTCTTAAATATGTGCACTTTGTACTTTCTTTGTCCTAATGTGCACAGTTTTGTGTGCATTTTCCTGTGATGAGATGTATCAGAAAGCTTGCAAAAATTCAGTTTTCAGAATGCAAAATTCAGCCTTGACTCACTGAAAGGCTTGGGAGGTGTGAGTTGGGTAAATCCGTAAAAAACACACACAACAATCCCAAAACCTGAGGGACCAAGTTTCTCACCCATCCCTACTTCAGAGGGATCTTCAGGGGAAAAACATGTGACGCCTGGCCTGCTTATTGAAGATTGCCTTACATTGCCTTAAATGAATGTTCTTTGAAACAGCCATAACATGGCAGCAGTCTTAATAATAGTAGATTGTAGCACAGTTCGCATTTCAAGTGATGCCTTTTCTAAGATTTCTGATTTCTTCCATTAGAGTGAAAACCAAGATCAAGGCTATTAAATTCAGTGGCTAATTGCAGAAAAAAATGCAGCTTGAAAGAACCTGAGCTCAGATCTAAGTGACTGGTGGAATTGGTTGGGATAGCTAATAACCTGGAAGACAGAAACAAACTTCAAAGTGACCTTGATAGGCTGGACTGCTGGGCTGAAAACAACAGAATGAAATTTGATATGGATAAATGCCAAGTTCTACACCTAGGAAAAAGAAACCAAATGCACAGTTACAAGATGGGGAATACTTGTTTCAGCAAAAGTAAAAAAAAAAGATATTGGAATTGTTGTAGATCACAAGCTGAATATGAGTCAACAGTGTGTTGTAGCTGCAAAAAAAGCAAATGCTATTTTGGGATGCATATGAGGAGAGACTGAAAGAACTGGGCATGTTTAGCCTGGAGAAGAGAAGACTGAGGGGAGACATGATAGCACTCTTCAAGTCTTTGAAAGGTTGTCACATGGAGGAGGGCCAGGATCTCTTCTCAATCAATCCAGAGTGCACGACACGGAATAATGGGCTCAAGTTACAGGAAGCCAGATTCTGGCTGGACATCAGGAAAAACTTCCTGACTGTTAGAGCAGTATGACAATGGAACTAATGACCTAGGGAAGTCATGGGCTTTCCCTCACTAGAGGCCTTCAAGAGGCAGCTGGACAACCATCTGTCCGGTATGTATTAAGGTGGATTCTTGCATTGAGCAGTGGGTTGGACTCGATGGCCTTATAGGCCCCTTCCAGCTCAGCTATTCTATGATTCTATGACTTTTTGCACCCCGGGGAGCTCTGATGTTCACATGAGCTTTCATGCAAGCAGTACCTTTCCTATTGTCTTCAGTGATGGAGCAGCTCTGAATGTCCACAATCAACCCTAAGGTGATCCCTTGTACAACAAAGGAGCGCCATGTGTCCATGGCTTAGTCTGTCTAAAAAAATGAATCAGTCTCTTCTATAATATCCTATGACTTTGTTGAATTTTCTTTTTAGTCACAAAGAGAAAATTCCAAATTCCAAACTCCGATTATAGTAGGATGGCCTCTTGTGAGTTGTGTGTGTGTGTGGGGGGGGGGAGGGAAACAGAACATGCATCACCAAAAAAGACTACAAAAGAGGACACCAGCTTGCATAACATTTTCATATGCTAGTTTTATGTACAGCTGCAAATTTAGAAATAATTCTTATAATTTAAGTAGAAGTACAGTACATCTCAGCATAGTGTGGGAGCTTGTGACCATGGGACCTGTGTGCCTTTCTCAGTCTGCTGTCCAGGTGTCAACTGTTGATGGGCAACGTCAAAACCTAGTTCTTCCTTCGAGGATTCTTTATCTTTAAACCAGACTTGGACTGCATAGCCCTTCACATAAAAGACACCTTCAAAATAGAGGGGCTGTCCTCCTGCAGCCCTAAACCAGAGAATTGTCCTTTCTAAAAGAGGCCACCTGGCCACCTTATGATGGCTTCTTTCCCCAAAGTTGGAAGTGATTTGAAAGAGAGAGAACTGTTTAGGTAGAATAATCATCCCATTTTTGCGCCAGTTATAGAGGGTTGGCAGATCTGTGTAGCGTTTCAAAACCCTCTGAAAACTGATTGACCAGAGGCAACAGCAGGGGAATAGAAAGATGCATGTCCATTAAGGGAAATGAAATCTCTCACCAACGTTTATCTTTCTCCTAAAAACTATTGTTTGCCTTCAGTCTAATACAGATATTTTCACCCGCTCGCTGCGCTAAAGTTGCTAGTGAAGCTCACTGTGTCTGGTCATGGATGGGATTTCAAAGAAGAGGCAAGGGTTAGGAACTGCTGAATTCTTTTTCAGCTAGTGTTAAAATTCAAGTCAGAGAATTCCCAGTTTACTCCATTCCTATCCATCCAGCTCCCAATCTCCCTATATGTAAACTAAATTTATCCAGGTGCCTCCACTAAAGGAGGTGAGACAGGTTGTTATAACAGAGAGAGCCTATTTAGTAGTGGAATCCCAGGTATGGAAAACCCTCTACAAAGAGGCTCATCAGGGCCTTTTCTGCATGAAGTGAAGACCGTTTTATTGACCCTGGCATTTTAAACACTATTTTTTTTAGTGCTTTTAGATCTTAGCTTTTTTTACCCTTTGTTGTTGGTTCTATCTGAGTTTTATTATGCACTGTTTTTATCATTGTCTCTTGTTTTCTATTTTATGCTTTTAATTTACCTGAGCACCACCTAGAGAACTTTGGTTATTGGCTGGTATGTTAGTGTTAGGGATGTCAGAGAAATCTGAAATGGATTGAAATGAGTTTGAATTTCTTTTAATCTGGTCTGCGGATTCCATGTCGGCCTGGCATCTGTAAATCCTGCGAAATCAAAAACAAACAAAACAAAACTACGAAATGTATGTAAAGAAATCCATAGACAAAACTGCAAGTTAGATGAAGAAATGGCATAAGATTCACAAATGAATACACATTTTTAAAAGCATTGGGGGTGGGGGGAAGTAATTTGGCACAGAATTTGCATTCTTCAGTACAAATTTATTTACATGATTTTCAGAGTGGGGAAAAATCTGATCTGTGGTGCTATTAGGCTGAATTTGGGCTGGCTCAGAAATAAGCAAAGCTATTTTCTTTGTTTTGGGGAAAATGATTCAGCTTATTTCTGAGCCAACCTGGGGGTCACTTTGCTCTGATCATAACTATTATTTAAGCCACACTATTTGCAGGATGCAGCTGTAGGTTGCTTTTCATCCAAGTTGTATAGGAATCTAATAACGATGTGAGATCAGAAGTGTTCCTGAACAGATTTTAAGGATGCAAAAGAAGCTATAAACAATGGCTCTTTCCTATGTTGTAAAGTGAAAATTCGTATTTCATGATGGGTGGCATTTTGATATAGACTATGCAATGAATCTAAGAGCCGATCTACACGCTAGGTTTTTAACGTTTTATAAGGGTTATGAAAACTCTTTGGGCCACATGACGCACTCCCTATAACGTTGTATATCTGAGGTTTTTTAAAACTCACTTCAGTTATATACAACAGTTTCACTTTTAATAAATTGTTTTAAGTAAAATAATGTGTCCTTCCTTACCGTTTGTGATTCATGGGGGCAGTGCTTCATTTACTGATGCCCAAATTCTTAGCAGTTGATTGGTGGGGAAGAAAGCAGGGCTAAGGAGGAAGTGGGCGAGCAAACTACAACACCCACAATTCTTAGCCCTCTACTTGCTAGGGAATGACAGAGGAACAAAGAAGGAAGTGGATGACTGAACTACAACACCCACAATGCCTTGCCTTAAACTCATTGTAAAAACAAAACAGAAAGAGACAGGGCAGAAGAAGAGTGTGTGATTGCACATACCGCTTTAAAGACTGAAGAATTTTTCTCCTGTAACGTGAGTACTCAGTAATGTGGCCTAAGGCGTTTTAGAACACACCTATTTGGAATGTTTTAAAATACTATTTAAAACGTTCCAAGGGACTGTGTAGATAGGCTCTAACTGTGGCTTTTAGATTTTAAAAAAACCAGTGTTTCTTTTTTTAATTTTAAAAAGATTGACTAGATTTTACAGTATTATGGTTGCAAATGCACCTTTTCAGCTCCTGCTAGAGTAACTAGGAACTAGCATGCCTGTTTTACCATTTTATTTTTCTTGACAGAAGCATGTTCTTGTAAAAGCATTAGTAACACTTGATGTTTACCGGGGTGGGGGGCAGTAAGGCAAGGAAATAGCTACCTGTCATTTGCAGATGGATTAAATGTCCCCTTATTTTTATGTTATAGAAAGGGAAACATGAATAGTGAAGGAAGAGACATTTCTTTAAACTCAAGCAAGCAAGGTGACACATAAGGCTTAAGAGTGAAAGAAACATGATAGATAGTTATGTAGTTGAATTACAGGCAGGAGAGTTGAAGTCCCCACTACCCTGGAAGCTTTTTGTTCTTTGTAGATCAGCTTCTTATTGGAAATGGAATACACTTGCCTGTAGTTAATCTTCAAAGTAATTAAATGGAAAGGAAGCAATTAAATTGCAGAGAAGGAATGGCTGCTGTTTCAGACGGGGGAACCTAGGCCTGTTAAAGTACCTCACTGTTCGCTAGCTTAGGCCAGCTCATTACTTTAAGCAGCATTTCCTGTTTACAAAGGCAATTCATGTTTATGCCATAATCCTGTGTTGTGATCATTAAATGAACACAGAAACACAGGGATCATTAAATGAGAATTAACACATTACTGCACAAGTCTGCTAGGTTAGAGGTACAGAAAGGTTAAGACAGGATTAAAATGACGGGATAAATCAAACTGCTACGAAGACAGTTGCAGGTGGGTTCCAGCAGCCTTTGCCAATGGAGTGTCCTACAGATATTTTGGATTTCAACTCCCATTATCCCCAGCCAGCATGGCCAATGGTCAGGAATTCTGGGAACTGTAGTCAAAAACATCTGGTGGATACCAGGTTGGGGAAGGTGGGTTAAGGTTTCATAGCTATGTTGGTTATATAGAGTAACCAACTGGTGGTTCTGATGTTAGCGGGGAGGTGAATCTGTTCCAGGTTTCAGTTAAAATTAGTCAGAATTCTGACTAGTTCTGATTGAAACCCAGAATGGAGTCACTGTGCTACTGACATTACAGCCACCAGCCTCCACTGGACGAATCAATGATGGTTCAATTTAGAACTCAGAGAGGCTTCATCCATCTTAACAGCATGTTAATTTCAAGACAACTAGCAGCCTTTGTCACATGTTCTGATATTATTCCACTATGCAGGACTGGCTCCAGGGCTGAAAGGGCCCTCAGCCAACTGCCCTGTTTTTGGCCTCAGCCTCAGTTTAACCCACTGGTGGCAGACAAGACATTAACATTTTCCACAATGTCATGCAACAATGCTACATTGGTGATATAGGAAATTAAAATAGCTAACTGCCACTGCTACCATCAGGTTAGCATGTTGCGGGTGGCCAAAGCCAGATCATAGAATCAGAGAATAGTAGAGTTGGAAGGGGCCTATAAGGCCATCGAGTCCAACCCACTGCTCAATGCAGGAATCTGCCTTAGAGTATGCCTGACAGATGGCTGTCCAGCTGTATCTTTAAGGCCTCTAGTGAAGGAGAGGCCTCTGCCTCCCTAGATCATTGGTTCCATTGTCGTTCTGCTCTAGCAGTCAGGATGTTTTTCCTGATGTTCAGCCGGAATCTGGCTTCCTGAAATTTGAGCCCATTATTCAGTGTCCTGTACCCTGGGATGACTGAGGAGACAGCCTGGCCCTCCTCTGTATCAGTACTAGTGGGCCCTGCTGGGATGTTGGGGCTCAGCAGCCACCTAAGGGTGCTGATGGTGGCCTTCCTCCATGTGTTCACTGAGCATAAGGAGAGGGGAGTAAGATTGTGTTTGCTTCCCCATCTCCATGGATTGCTCCTCTTCAAGCCGTGCAGCTCACTCTGGTTCTCTTCTAATGTCAGAGAGGCAGTGAAAACTCCGAACTAGTATCTGGAGGCTATTTTGGTGCGACATGTAATGCAGATAAGATGGATGTGCTGTTAGTCCAGCCCAGTCAATTTGGAGGGAGGTAGACAAACTTTTTTTGGGATGGCATTGCACTCCCTTTGAAGGACCATGTTCATAGATTGGGAGTTCTCCTGAACCTAGATTTATCCATGCAGTAGCCAGGGGCTCTTTTTACTAGGGATGTGCACTGACCCCCCGGATCGGATCGGATAGCGGATCGGAATCGGACCTGGGGGGTCGGATCGGATCGGATCGGATCGGAGGATGGTCGGATCGGATCGGACCGGATGTCCGATCCGGATCGGACGCCATTTTGAATGCTTTTTCCCATAGCCAAGTATTGTTTTACAAAAACGCCTATAACTTTTTCATTTTTAAAGATAGAAGGATGAAACTTGGGCACATTATACACTGGTTAGGGATAGTTATCTGTGAGAAATTTCAGAAAGATTGGTGCATGCGTTTTGTGGCAATTAATTGTTTAATAAATACCCAGAAATGCCTATAACTTTGTCATTTTTAAAGTTACAAACATGAAACTTTGCCACATTGTAGGTGGTACCTTGGGACCTATCTGTGAGAAATTTCAGAAACTTAGGTGCTTGCCTTGTGTGGCAATTAATTTTAGAAAAATGGGTAGTAGTGGGGTAAATACATTTACGCCTCCCATTTTTTTATTTTTGAAGATACAAACAGGAAACTTGGGCACATTACAGGTACCACTTGCCTTGATATGTGTGTGAAATTTCAGAAACATTGGAGCTTGCCTTGTGTGGCAATTAATTTTTGAAACAATGAGGAAAGAAACACCTATAACTTTGTCATTTTTAAAGTTACACACATGAAACTTTGCCACATTGTAGGTGGTACCTTGGGACCTATGTGTGTGAAATTTCAGAAACATAGGTGCTTGCCTTGTGTGGCAATTAATTTTTTAATAAATACCCAGGAATGCCTATAACTTTGTCATTTGTAAAGTTACACACATGAAACTTTGCCACATTGTAGGCGGTACCTTGGGACCCATGTGTGTAAAATTTCAGAAACGTAGGTGCTTGTATTGTGTGGCAATTAATTTTTGAAACAATGAGGGATTCATTGGACAGCACTTGCCCATAGGGATTCATTGGACAGTACTTGCCCATAGGGATTCATTGGACAGTACTTTCCTATAGGAAATCATTGGAAAGCACTTGCCCATAGAAAATCATTGGAAAGCACTTGCCCATTGAGAAATACAGTTATGCCTCCCACTTTTTTATTTTTGAAGATACAAACAGGAAACTTGGGCACATTGTAGACTGGTTAGGGATAGTTATCTGTCAGAAATTTCAGAAAGATTGGTGCATGCGTTTTGTGGCAATTAATTTTTTAATAAATACCCAGGAATGCCTATAACTTTGTCATTTTTAAAGTTACATACATGAAACTTTGCCACATTGTAGGTGGTACCTTGGGATCTATGTGTGTAAAATTTCAAAAACGTAGGTGCTTGCCTTGTATGGCAATTTATTTTAGAAAAATGGGTAGTAGTGGGGTAAATACATTTACGCCTCCCATTTTTTTATTTTTAAAGATACAAACAGGAAACATGGACACATTACAGGGAACACTTCACTTGATATGTGTGTAAAATTTCAGAATGATAGGTCCAGGCATGTGGTGGCAAGGTGTCTGCACACACCACTTTGAAGACTGTAGAAAATTTCTCCTGTAACGATCCCAGCGAGAGAGAGTGATCCTAGGCTCAGCCGTTCTGCTTGAGTGAAAGTATCAAAGCAGACACGAGCCAAGTGCTACTTTGTTTCTCCTTTTGTAATGGATACTAGCTCAGTTGCAGCCAAGCGTGCAAGGATCAAAGAGATGAGAGAAAGTGTTTCCTTCTTCATCCCGGGAGGCGGGAGGGTGCAATTGACAGCCCCAGCCTCTGTGTAAAAAAGGTTAATAACTTTTAATCTAAAAAATTCGTAGCCACCAAATGCCTGGACCTATCATTCTGAAATTTTACACACATATCAAGTGAAGTGTTCCCTGTAATGTGCCCATGTTTCCTGTTTGTATCTTTAAAAATAAAAAAATGGGAGGCGTAAATGTATTTACCCCACTACTACCCATTTTTCTAAAATTAATTGCCATACAAGGCAAGCACCTACGTTTTTGAAATTTTACACACATAGGTCCCAAGGTACCACCTACAATGTGGCAAAGTTTCATATATGTAACTTTAAAAATGACAAAGTTATAGGCATTCCTGGGTATTTATTAAAAAATTAATTGCCACAAAACGCATGCACCAATCTTTCTGAAATTTCTGACAGATAACTATCCCTAACCAGTCTACAATGTGCCCAAGTTTCCTGTTTGTATCTTCAAAAATAAAAAAGTGGGAGGCATAACTGTATTTCTCAATGGGCAAGTGCTTTCCAATGATTTTCTATGGGCAAGTGCTTTCCAATGATTTCCTATAGGAAAGTACTGTCCAATGAATCCCTATGGGCAAGTACTGTCCAATGAATCCCTATGGGCAAGTGCTGTCCAATGAATCCCTCATTGTTTCAAAAATTAATTGCCACACAATACAAGCACCTACATTTCTGAAATTTTACACACATGGGTCCCAAGGTACCGCCTACAATGTGGCAAAGTTTCATGTGTGTAACTTTACAAATGACAAAGTTATAGGCATTCCTGGGTATTTATTAAAAAATTAATTGCCACACAAGGCAAGCACCTATGTTTCTGAAATTTCACACACATAGGTCCCAAGGTACCACCTACAATGTGGCAAAGTTTCATGTGTGTAACTTTAAAAATGACAAAGTTATAGGTGTTTCTTTCCTCATTGTTTCAAAAATTAATTGCCACACAAGGCAAGCTCCAATGTTTCTGAAATTTCACACACATATCAAGGCAAGTGGTACCTGTAATGTGCCCAAGTTTCCTGTTTGTATCTTCAAAAATAAAAAAATGGGAGGCGTAAATGTATTTACCCCACTACTACCCATTTTTCTAAAATTAATTGCCACACAAGGCAAGCACCTAAGTTTCTGAAATTTCTCACAGATAGGTCCCAAGGTACCACCTACAATGTGGCAAAGTTTCATGTTTGTAACTTTAAAAATGACAAAGTTATAGGCATTTCTGGGTATTTATTAAACAATTAATTGCCACAAAACGCATGCACCAATCTTTCTGAAATTTCTCACAGATAACTATCCCTAACCAGTGTATAATGTGCCCAAGTTTCATCCTTCTATCTTTAAAAATGAAAAAGTTATAGGCGTTTTTGTAAAACAATACTTGGCTATGGGAAAAAGCATTCAAAATGGCGTCCGATCCGGATCGGACCTCGTCGGATCGGATCGGATCGGATCGGAGGTTGATCGGATCGGATCGGATCGGATCGGATTTTCCCGATTTTGGGGCGGATCGGATTCGGATCGTGGATCGGATCCGATCCGATGCACACCCCTACTTTTTACCACTATATTTATCTCTCAAGGAGGGAAAGATGGAGCCAGCAACTGTCATTTAGCCCTATGAGGAGAGATTGAAAGAACTGGGCATGTTTAGCCTGGAAAAGAGAAGATTGAGGGGAGAAATGATAGTACTTTTCAAATACTTGAAAGGTTGTCACACTGAGGAGGGCCAGGATCTCTTCTTGGTGCAGGACACAGAATAATGGCTCAAGTTACAGGAAAACAAGTTACAGTTGGACATCAGGAAAAACTTCCTGACTGTTAGAGCAATATGACAATGGAACCAATTACCTAGGGAGGTGGTGAGCTCTCTCAAATTAGAGGCATTCAAGAGGCAGCTGGACAACCATCTGTCAGGGATGCTTTAAGGTAGATTCCTGCATTGAGCAGGGGGTTAGACTCGATGGCCTTATAGGCCCCTTCTAACTCTACTATTCTATGATTCTGTGATTCTATGATCCAAACTCCAAGTTTTGAGATAGATCCTCTGTTCTGTTCCATTTCCACATGTCCAATATTCTCTTGTTACTGGACCAGAAGTCATTATACAGCAGCCTTCCCTAACCTAGTGCCCCCCTGCAGATGTGTTGGACTGCAATTCCCTGTGTTGGACTGCAAGGCAGGAAGAGAGTTGCAGTCCAACACATCTAAGGAAGGCTGCTCTACAATATTAAGTACACAGGCATAACATTACCTTGCTGAAGCCATATAATCAAATGTGTGTCCTGCCAGTTGTGTTGGGCCAGTTTTGACCATTAACACATGATTAGCTCTTTTCCCCTCTGCCCCAAACATATGGACCACGTGATCCAGCCACACTCCTCCACCCATTTATGCTGTCAGAAGCGGAAACATTGAAGACCCTTTTAACAGGATGTGCCCAGAGAGTGTGCTGGACTTTAATAAATGGAGCTGCAAGAATTAAAATACAACAGCTTTATTTAGAACTTTAAAAGGGTTGTGTGACCACAGATTTCCCATAAGGAAGATATAGAGGGCACTCAGAGAAGATTTAGGCCAATCAATCCTCATTTTCAGTGCTCCTGCCCCCCTTTAGCTCAAATTGCAAGTGACAGCAGGAGACCCTCTTACCCATTATGCTCCAATTAGCTTGGATTGTCAGCAAGGATGGACGTATTACATTCAAATGGCTGTCCTTGTCTAAGACAAGCTATTGGATGCTAACTATGGCCCTTGTCAAAAACTGCTGTCTGGTAGCTGCACTCTCCATGCCTTCTGGACAGCAAAAGAGAATTGAAGATGGCAAACCGTCAGCATATCCATTCTAATTTTGAAAACCTGATGGGAGAACGTACTGGATTTATTGTTTTTGTTTTATTTTTACTTAGTGAGGCAACAAAACCACAATCTTGGCAGGGGCTTGGAAAAATGGTAGTGTTTGAAAAGGCACATAACAACATCAGTGGTTTTGAATAGAGGTGGTGAATACTGTCAGCCCTGCCTGGCCCAGGTAGCTCATAATTCTCTCTATGGACAGAAACCAGTCAGGTGCCTCACAAAGAGTTTCACAAAGAGGGGATGGCATTGATAAGGGAACGGTACCAGATGCCCCATTGCCTCTGTTGATTATCAGTGTTGACAACCAATGAGGCAACCTTCTATTTGTGTTGAGCTTCCCAGTTCCCCAGAGTCCATTTAACATATGTTCAAAAAGAAGACGCCATCAGGGTTTCCCCTTCCTATCCCCCACTCCCACCTCCTTTTTGAAACTTTCCAGATAGGTTTCACTAATCTGCTCTGGAGACAGCTTCCTATGACAGTCTTTCAAAGAATGAAGATTTTCAACAGGACTCACATCAACTTCTGATTGAAGTTTGACCTCTAAGATAGTCAATATTGGCCTGAGTGTCAAATTTCAGAAGGTCATGCCGAATGTTAACAGCAACCCTGCTGGACCCAGCTCGGACCTCTGAGCAGTGCCAGGCTTTTAGATCTAGCCATCTTTTAATTTCCCACAATGCACTTGATGTAATGTTGCTCTAGGGCACTGTGGGAGATCAACAAGGTGGCTAGACCAAGCAGGCCAGTGCTGCTCAGAATGGTACAACTTCCACCAGTAGACCAGAGTCCATTGGCAGAGGAAGGCACCCACTAAAATTGAAACTAGCACTAAGGTTACTTTTGAACCCTCTTCAGACTTCTCCACACATAGGCTAATCATGAAGAGTTGGGTTGCACCACTGGTCCTGATGTCACACGTGCTCCTGGTCCTACCTCTGTAGTGAGCATGGCTTCTGCAGAGGGGCACCTCCCTGCAGTTAGCCATGGTGGTGCTTCATGGAGGGGACTGTAGCTCAGTGGTAGAGCACAAGCTTTGGAGGCAGAAGATCCCAGGTTCAATCTTTGGCGTCTCCAGGTAGGGCTAGATCTTTCCTATAAACCCAGAGAGCTGTTGCCAGTCAGTGTTGACAATACTGGGCAAGATAAACCAATGGTCTGACTCAATATAAGGAAGCTTCCTTTGCTCTTATGTTCCAGTTCTGCTCCCCAGTGAGTTTAGCCTTTTCACATAAAGAAGGGGAAATGGAGGTGAGACCTACTGCTGAAGTTTCAAAATATTAATAATTTCACTGAAATAAAATCGACAGAGTCATAGGATTTGTTGATTATTCTTGGCTGGTGAAAGCATTAGTTGTAAAGGTGATAAGGATTTTATTCCTGCTTCTGTCACAGATATGTTGAGAATATGGAAACCTCATAGGCAGCCTTCTCAACCTGGCGGCTGCCACACATATTGATCTACAACACCCACCACTCCTGAATATTGGCCATGCTGCCTGGGGCTGATGGGAGTTGAAGTACAAAACATATGAAGGGCCCCAGGTTGGGGAAGGCTCTCACAGGGTTTTCTGAATAGTAAATGTGATAAATATTGTAAAATAGTTCAAATCTGAAAATGGTGGGTAGTATCCAATGGAGTCCTAGCACTAGCGGTAATGATGTTGTACTAGCATGTTATGCTAATTACTTTGCACAAGCAATGGTTTATGTTAGTGCAACATCATTAGTGCTAAATACTGGGAAACAATTGCATTCTATCCATTAGTTGTAGCTTGAATGCCCTGAGTTAACAGTAGAAGGATCTGTAATGGTGAAGAAAATCACTTACAACAGTTATTTAAGCCATGAAAGCAAAATGGAATAAGGAACACTTATTTATTTTGTAAAAAATAAAATAGTAATACTTTTCTCAAAATAGCTTACCAAAGATAAAAATTTAAAATGCATACAGTAATTTAATAAAACATATGAAAAAGCATGCAGATCCATTTCCATTTGTTGTTTTTTTTAATACATTCTCATTTTCTGCCTATGGATAAAATCTATATGAATTAAGACATAAATAACATTTCTGAGAAAACAGCAAATCTTTCTAGCTTCATTCATTTAAGAGGGTTTTTTTGGGGGGGGGGTGAAATAGTTTATAATATATTCCTGGAAGTGATAGAAGTGTAGGCAGATACTTTGATTTAGTGGCTACGTTATTTGTTCCTATATGATTAATGATATGGCAGAATAGATTTTGCACATATGGTACTTTTTAATTTTGCTGGGTAGCCATATGTTTGTGTCAGACCAATGGTTTGGGGTCTGTTATTCATAAATTGTTTAAAATATCAAAATTAGGTATGCCAGCTATGGAAAAGTATGGAGCAGTTTTACACCCATGTCCAAACAACCTAATTCTTCACATGTTGATTGGGGTACGAATTTAGATAGATTTAATATTCACTGTATAGAATGTATGAAATACAATTTGATATGTACTGATCCCCTTGGGTGAGGATACTTGATTTGACCAAAAGATTTCCTCCAGAGATTGCATTCTAAGCCCTAAATATAGCTACATGCATGCAATTCCAATAGCCACCACAAGAATGTATATGAATGTAATTTAGGAATGGGCTGTATATTTTGTATTCCAGCTCCTTTTCTATTTGCCGAACATAGCCTCTATATCAGTTTAATGGTCATATTTTCTGCCAATTAATTCTGGGAACTGTAGTTTGGTGAAGTCCGTGAGAATGCTTTGTTAGAGATCTGTTAGATACCCTTTACAAATCTAAAGTTCCCTGGCATAAAGATACAATTGTCCAAACTGTTTACGTTCTAGAATTGCTGTCAAATAGACTATCTCGTACTGATATATTACGTTATGTGTGATATAATGTAATGTAATATAATGTAATGTAAGTCTGTGAAATAAAGTATATTGGAAGCTTTGACAATAAGAAGCAGGGATGGGTTCCCATATCAGCCCTGATCTGGAATGGCTACCCACAGTGAGTCTATTTCTATCTCCATGCATGAAGGTTCCAGCCAAAAATGTCCACAGGGCTTACTGGGTGAGCTGGTGACATTCCCAAATGTTTTGCTGTGTGACTGAGAGATCCTTCCTTGCTTTGAACATGAAGATGGAGGTCAAATTACATAAGCACAGCATAAAGGGCCAAGTGTAAATGGAGAAGCAGAAACAAAAGTGTGAACACACAACTGCCAGTGATGGTCTATGCAGAAAGACAGGTTATGCAAGAAATCCTAGGGTTGGATCCAGACTTTGTTATACTTAGAGTAGAACCCATTGAAATCAATGAGATATAATCAGTAATGGCTAATTTAGTCCTGTTGATTTCAATGGGTCTACTCGAATGAATAAGTCTAGATTCATCCTATAATCTTTATATATATCTCTTGTTCAACTAGTACTGGACGTTGTGCAAACAGCAATGAAATAGATCTTTAAAAAGAATGACAGCAAATTTGAAACCTAAGGCTGCAATCCTATACACATTTTCCTGGGGGAAATTCCCACTGAAGTCAATGGGTCTTGCTTCTGAGTAGTCATGTACAGGGTTGCACTGTAAGTCGCAGACTTCATTGGTCACAACGAAGGTGCCATACAAAATAAAGTTCCACTGGACTCAAACTTATGTTGTTGTCTTCTTATAGGTATGTGACCAATTCAAAGTGGGGAAATTAATTGAAGTTCAAATCTGTGTGATTAAGAGTACAGATTTTCCAAGTGTGACCTGCAACAAATGTTTATAGTGTGGAGTGCTCCTCTTCGGTGTTTCAGTCAGTCAATCATGCCTTCCTCTAGGATATTCCATTCCATTTCTCCTTTCACCCTGTTTCCCACCCACCCACTCCCACACAGTCATCAAGCATTCCATGGCTACATAGTACTCATTGGGGTGTTTTGGAAGTTCTCGCCATTGGGTTCCTTCCTACCTTTGCAAACCTGGGGTGCTGTATACCTAGCTCTTATACATGGACGGTTCCATTTTGGTTACACAAGCACTGGCACTTCCTTCTGAATAGGGATGCTGGAATAGAGAGCTTCGGCTATTGGGTGGTATAGAAATGTAATAAATAAATAAATAAAACCCACCATGGACTCAAATAAGGCCAGATTCCAAAGAATCTGACCCCCAGAGTCTGCAGCAGACTGGCTGTACTTACCTCGGTGTCCACAAGAGTCCCTGCAGGGTGGCTCTACAGCTTTCAAAAACATGTGGCCACCGTTAGCCTTTTGCTGGAAAATGACATCTGTAAACGGCTGCAATTGACAGTTAATAAGTGCTTTATGGGCCCAAATGGCGTAAAATACACCATTTATAGCTGTATTTTTTCCATGATAGGCTAATGGCCATTAGCCTATTGCATCATTTAGAAACTTCATGAACTCTGGTAGATGCAGCGGGCTCCAGGGAAATCCATGGGGCCTCAAGCAGCCCAGATTTCCCTGGGGCGGACCCTTCCCCAGACTGGACATCAGGAAATAGAAGGAATGATTGTTTGTGTGGGACACAACTCAATGATTTGTACATTACCGATTGGATGCATTGTTATTTGCTTTATATGGTATGAGTTGCTTTGATGGCTCATCTGGAATCATTTGGATGGGATATAAATTTCACTGAAGGAATAAATGAATTAATAAATAGATAGTTTCCTGTTTTAGCACTCAAGTAAAATCTTTGACATCCACTTTGGGTAGAGGCCAATACGAGGCTTAAAAAACACACAAATCTTTGCATTCTCTCTCACACAATCATTTGCTTCTGTGCGCGCAAACATAGCTCACCCCTTCATTTTAGCCTCTAGCATCTTCAATCTCTTCATCCCTCTTTTAGCTTGCATTGCTTCGTGAAAAAGATTCTGACTAAATAACTGGGCTCAATTGTGACTGATTACTTCCCAGTGAGAGGCACCTCTACGAGTGAACTAAAAAAGAAATAAAGAGAGGAAAAGAACACCATTTGGTAGGATTACTCATGTCTCTGTTTGGCAGGGTTTCCCAACAAGACTACAATAGAAACACTATGCCATGTCCTAACCACAAGCCCGAGAAACACAACAAAAAGACATTACATGGCAAATCTTAATTGTGGGCCTGCTTTCAAATGGCCAGATTCTCCTTCTAAAAGAAAATCTAAGGGTGAAATATGAAGTCAGTGTCTAAAGCTAGGGTGACCAGATACAAAAGAGGAAAGGGCTCATGAAGCTTTAACTGTTGTGATGAAGAGGGAATTTCACTAGGTGCTGCAAGCGTACAAATGACACCTGCTAAAATTCCCTTTTCTATACAACCTTTAAAGAAAAAGGAGCCCTCTTTTCCATATGGTCACCCTACGTCTAAAGCTATTCCATTCTTAGGTGGATAAAAAGAGGAAGTGCACGAGAGAGGGGGAAGTATGTGTGTGTATGTATGTCTATGTGTATATATAAAATGAACATTAATCCACAAGGATTATTCCAGTTGTGTAAGAAAATTGACAAGGCCACAAGCGGAGTAATTAAAAAGCTAACCATGTTAATTTTTCCCATCAGCCACCTTTTATTGAATGGCTTAATTTATTTCTGAAAAATAACATACAAAGACTGCGGCAATCTGCAAACTGAGTAAATCCTGCTACTATTTTTAGGAATTTAAACTCTTGGCTTTGGTAGTGTTCTGGTGGTTAGACTAAGAAGATTTTGTAAGTGTGGTGGATTAGTCCCCGAGGCAGTTGCATGACAAAGTCATATATTTGCCACTGAGAATGCAGGAGTAGGAACTGATCATTTCATACAAATTCAGGTTTGCCCCTCCCTTTTTTAAAGGTTTAAATAAAATAAAATAAAATAAAAGTGATGTGCTAATGTCTAACTGTAATATGTCTCATGAATATTTCACCTTCCTGAACCTGGTGCCCTTCAGATATTTTGGACTACAAATGTCTAACATTTCCCCAGCCAGCATGATGAATGGCCAAGAATGCTCTCCACTCCAGTAGGGATGTGTATCATATCATTCCAATGTCCGATAAAGAACCAATAAGGTCTTTATCGGACAGCCGATTAACGATAACGATAAACATTACTGGAGGCCCTATCTCATAACTATCGGACATATTGGATATTTGGACTGCCATTTTAGGGCCGGCCCTCCCCCCTCCCACTCACGCTCCTTACCTGGGCCTTCCTCACTGCTGTCCGCTGCCGTTTGCTGCTCCGAATTACTGAGAACTAGGCTTTGCGGCCTAGTTCTCAGTACTGCCAGAGGAGACTTGTCAACTTAACAGTCTTTTAGAATTTAAGAAAGCTATAAAGACTGTTCTCTTCTGGCAGGCATATCCAGTGAAATTTTTAGAATGTTTTTAGGATGTTTTTATGATTTTTAACGCAGTTTTAATAATGTGTGCCATGTTTTAATCAGTTTTATGTATTTTATCATACTGTTGTTCCCCGCCTCGATCCAAACAGAGAGGCGGGTAAGAAATACATTATTATTATTATTATTATTATTAGAGCGACGATGCGCCAGGTGATGACGTCACCCGGAGCGTCGTAGCTCTACTGAGAACCAGGCCGCAAAGCCTAGTTCTCAGTAGTTCGGAGCAGCGGACAGCAGCGGACGGCAGCGGGGAAGGCCCAGGTAAGGGAGACCCCTCCCTCCCTCCCCCCTCGTGCTCCTTACCTGGGCCTTCCCCTCTGTCATCCGCTGCCGTCCGCTGCTCTGAACTACTGAGAACTAGGCTTTGTGGCCTAGTTCTCAGTAGAGCGATGACGTGCCGGGTGATGACGTCACCTGGAGCATCGTAGCTCTACTGAGAACTAGGCTGCAAAGCCTAGTTCTCAGTAGTTCGGAGCAGCGGACAGCAGCGGACAAGGCCCAGGTAAGGGGGACCCCTCCCCCCTTGCACTCCTTACCTGGGCCTTCCCCGCAACCCCCGCCCCATAGTACTGCTAAACAGGTTTTCCAGTCTGTTCGTAAATACAGAGCCGCGGCGAGTGATGACAACATCATTCAGCGCTTCTCTGTACTGACGAACAGTCTGGAAAGCCTGTTTAGCAGTAGTATGGGGTGGCAGCGGCGGGGGCGGGTAAGGAGCGCAAGTGGGGGGAGGGAGGGAGTGCCGGCCCAGTGTTTTTCCCCATGCAAACGTATGGGGAAAACACTGTTATCGTATCGGAATTTCCGATATTTATCAGATTTTGGATCCGATCAAATCCGGGTACCCTCCAATATGATCGGACCTAAAAAAAATTATGTCGGAATTTCCGATAACGATACGATACGATAATTTCGGCCGTGCACATCCCTACTGTCCAGATGTATTGTATTCCAAGGGTACATTTTGACAAGGGGAAAGTCCTGGGATGGATCCGCAGTGGCAGCAGGTCATGTAGATGACGCAGCTGCTATTGTGAAGCCAGCTGAGGACTTTCCCCTGAAGCTCCACTTTAAAAAAGTTGGGGACTTACCCTGACATTTTCCTGTGAGCAAGGTGCAGACTCGCATTTGCCGCCTGTCACCTTGCTCCAGTGTTGCAGCGAAGATGTGTCCCAGCCAATGGTGACCCCTGATTGGTTGCCCTTGGCAGGACAGGGGGGAGGGGCAGTCAAGCTGGACCTGTGAACCTGCACAATAAGAGAAACACACACACACACACACACACACACACATTTAAAATGGGGTTCAGGGTGCTGGGAAATGGGAGGGGCCTATCCAGCGAACCTCCACCTCACTGGACCCATGAAGCTGCACAATAAAGAAAAATAGTAAAAACAGTAAAGCGGGGCATGGGGAAGGAGCAATCCAGCGAGCATCCACTTCCCTGGACCCGTGAACCTCTGTAATAAAAGAAAAATCATAAAAAAAAAACAACTGAAGCGAGGAGCGCCGGTGCCCAAGCTGAGCTGCAGTGCACATTTGCTCCTCCAACCATGTCACCCCCCGCTAACTTCTTTGCAAGGGGACAATGCAAAGGAGTGCAAATGCAGGGGTTTGAGGGCTCGTGGCACCAATGTGCCGCCATCAAGATCTGGAGAGCACCAGATTGAGTGTAGCTGCAGTAAGCTGTAGCCAGTGAAGAAACAATGCTATTGCTATACTGAAAATAAGAATATGACTATAGGAATAAGGCAGCCTCTTACACTGATGTAACCCTGCTGGAATCAACAGTAGTATTCCTTTGTATACAGTTACTGATTAACACCCAAATGCACAAAGAATTATAACAGCTTGATTCCAGCTAATCCTTTGATGTGCTACTAAGCATCATTCCAAAAGGCTCATCTCTAGTGGGGCTAATTAAGAATACTGATCAAAGGACTTTTCGTTCTTTATTTCACATTTGCCGTAAAATGAGTTTATCTGAAAATCTGAAACAGTCTTCACAGTAAAATATATAAGTTTGATCCGGAATTAGTCATGTTTAGAGAAGACCCACTGAAATCTATGGGACTTAAGCTAGTCATGGTTTATTTGCCTCATTGATTTCAGTAGGTCTATCTAAGCATGACTACGGACCGATCTACACCAAGCAGGATACAACACTTTGAAAAAGTTTTGAAAACTGTATACGGAGTGTGTCCTGGGCCCCAACAGTTGTCACTACTGTTATAAACCATTTTAAGCAGTAGTGTAGATCCTGCCTATGTTTGGATCCAATTTGAGAGTGCCAAGGATCTTATAATCCTTATTTCTCACTCAACCACCACAATACTGTTCACACTTTTCAGGAAGAGAGCTGAAATTGGAGGCACAACTACATAGATTTTACTGCTGCTTCATATGAGAAAGACACATGTGCCCTCTGTGACAATTTTGCTAGACACTTAGAGCTCCATCACAACAGTGATTTAGTGCACTCACGCCATGCCTGGTGTGCTGATTTGCAGCACGATGCTCACATGACACCATGCCTGTCCTGCTGACACCCCACCTCTTCCCCAGCCTTTCCTAGAATGCTAAGAGTCTGGATTATTTTCCCTAAGTGCATTTAATGCACCCTAAGCCTCTGTGTAGTTTGAAAAGAACTGGGGGCTTGAATGGATTGCATCAGGTCCTGGCAGGGAAAAGCAGCTGGCTCCAAGCCTCAATATAAAGCCCAAACCTTGCATCCCAGGCTCAAAAGCATTTTTAAAAATCATACAATGCCTGAATCTCTGCAGAGACAGGATTGTACTCCCTTGATGCCCCCAAAGAGCCAGACTAAAGGGTCGTTCCATTTTTGCCTGTCAGAAAGGCGGTCTGGTTAAAGCACTCATCTGACAGGACCTGACTGGAGGGAGAAAGAGGGGGGAGGGGAGAGCAAAGGAGCAAAGCACCAGCTATTAATTAATTAATTAATTAATTACATTTTTATACTGCCCTATAGCCGAAGCTCTCTGGGCAGCTCACAAAAATTTAAACCATGAAATCATTTTAAGAAATATAAAACAAACAACAATCTAAAAACACAAAATAACATACATTATTATTCAGGTGAAAGGGATCATAAGCTTGACACGCTTCTGCCTCAGAGGTAACAAATGCAGAGGCAAACTAGGAGGGGGGGAATTTGGTGTAATGGAGGTCTTAGTGGGCAAAGTTGCTCACATCCACTCTGACTTAGATGCCATGTTTTTAGAAGATCCTAGGGATGCACTTTTGGCACCTGCATGTGGATATATTTCAGTTTGTACAGCATAAGGATATGGACAAAATGTGAGGCCAACCATGTGCACACCTGCTCTAGACTGGATTATTGCATTTGCTCCTCACAGGGCTACTTTTGAAGGGTCTTTAGAAATTTCAGTTGATCCAGAATGCAGAATGGTGGGTGCTTGTGCATGGGATCCTGTTACATGAACCCTGCATCAGCTGCACTAGTACCATTCTAGTACGATGAATAAGCATGAAAACTAATAATATTCAGTAATAGCAAGAAATAAAGATTAATGCCAGATCAATACTACAGAACTGAGAACCAATTGCAGTCATCATTTAAGCCTGTTGGCACCTTTGTTTAAAGAGTGAAAATCCAAAAGAGTTCCCTCCTCTTCAGTTTATTCTCCAGTGCTGCTCCGTGGCCATCAGGGCAGCTGCGCTTACTCATGGGTAAGCATGACTGCACCTGGGATGGGCGGCCACACCAGCCGCCCATCTCACTTCCCTCCCGGGAGTAGGGAACGAATTGGGATAATAGCATTCCCTGAACTCCCAGGAAAATGAAGGGCTGGCCCCTGCCTGCTTGTGGGATGCTCTGTGCGTCATGTGGACTCTCCGCGAGCAGGCAGGGGCAACCCCTCGAAAATTGGCTGGTGCGTTTGACATAAAAGCATAACAAGAGCCATGCCAAAAGGAACATAAGAAATGCCATGCTGGATCAGACTGAGGGTCCATCTAATCGAGCACTCTGTTCACACAATGGCCAACCAGCTGTCGGCCAGGGACCTACAAAGGAGGACACAATCTATAAGATGATGAACGGTGCTGAGAAACTAGACAGAGACATTTTTTTCTTCCTGTCCCATAATGCTAGAACTCAGGGTTACCCAATGAAGTTGACTGACAGTCGGTTAGAACAGACAAAATAAGTGGCTGCCTCTAACAATGTCTAATTGTCCCTTTGCCCTTGCAGATAGGTTGGTTCAGAACTGGTCTTATTTGCTGTTTGTTGTTAGATCAGGGGTGTTGAATCATTTTCAACCTGAGGACTGAATTCCATTTCCCAGAAGCTCTCAGGATCTGGGCTCCAGTAGTGGGTGGGGCAAAAGGCAAAAGGGAGGGGGCAAAATACCAGCATATTTTAGCTGAAAGCTCTTACTGCCAGTAACTAAGGCTCAGGAGAGGCATTTCAAACTTTTAAAATGGGGGGGGGGGGGACTGCGCAAAAGCCAGGAAATCACCAATTGGTCAGCGGTCAGCAGAAAGGGGAAGAGGGCAGGGGAAAAGGGCATAGCCATCTGGGGAATCTCTGAGGGCCAGCTTGGGCCCCTGGGCCTGAAGTTCTGCACCCCTGTTTTAGATGGATGAATATACCACCTATAGCGTGGCCCTTTGTGCAATAGCAGCAAAATAATAATAATAAAAAAGAAATGGACAAGGGTTTGGATCAGGTGGTTGCTAATTGTTCAGATGATTCCTAGTTGAACGTTTTACCATATTCAGTCATCTTCCTTCTCATTGTTAAGCAGGGAAATAGTTTCATTATAATGGTTCAATGATTTTGACTTGACAAGGTGTAATGAAGATATAGATTTTGCTAGCCTAGATGTGGCAATGGCACATCAGACAAATTGGATTCAACACATACATGGAAAATAGATCTGTCCATGGTTATTATTAACCATGAGAAGTCATTGGAGCATCTGGGTTCAAAGGCAGAATACCGCTAAGTACAGGGGCGCTTCCTAGAGGGATTACACTGACTGCTGTTGGAAACAGAATGCTGACTAGATGGATCTCCATCTGATCTTGCAAGGCAGTTATTCAGTTCTGATGTAAAAAAACAATGCTATGCATGGAAAATGTGAGTTATATTGGACTACATCAATGGGGCAGCATGGAAGGGTAAAATTATAGCTTTTATGTAAAAACGATGGTAGAGTGTATAATTTCAACAGATATATCCACAAAAATGAACAAAACCACAGGAAATGAACAAAGCTCATTTATTTTAAAACTGGATAAAATGTTTGTTTGTTTGTTTTTTAAACTTAAAATCTGTTACAACCGTTTTTCATTTCTTTTGCTTGTGTGTTTTCTGAATTCTCATCATTAGTTTCAGTGTTTTCTGAAAGACAGATTAAATCAATCGATTGAACCAATCCTTCCTTCCTTCCTTCCTTCCTTCCTTCCTTCAATATAAACATAAATAATATAAATAATTAACCCCACATTGAAACCAAACTACACAGGTGAGAACACATTTTAAGCAGGCCCTGGCACACTTACATCTTGAATGAAAATTGCATTCATTACAATAGGACTTGTGTGGGAGAAGTTCCCAATGGTCTACATGCCCTTGGATTTTGTACATATATTTTTATCCTGCACGAGCTCCCTTACTGTCACATACTGCTGCTTATTTCAGCCTTTTTATTTTGGGAGTGCCCATGTCTATAGGACATTACATGCAGAGGAGCAGAATGTTAAGTTGCTTTGGCACACAAAGTGAGAGATTAGAGAGTTACTGAGAAATAAATATTCTCCAATGAGGACAGAACTGCCAGAATGACGGCATGGTTGCCTCCCCTCCTGCAGTGCCGTGGCTATTACCATCTGGCCTGCAGTAGATCACAGAATCTCTAAAGTCCTGTTTGCCACTTGGTCTGGCTACAACTGCTGAGGAGTTGCTGTCTAGAAAAGCATAGGAGGAAATTAAGTAGCCACTAGAGGAAAGGGGCACTGTATAACAGCTACTAGGTTTGTGCTACATTACTGATTCATAAACCTTTTAGGTTATATTAATTCAATAGGATTTAGGCATGAGTACCGTTCTCTGGATAGCGGGCTATATAATACATTATTTTGATCTACTATTGAACAGCCTGCATCTTCAGGATGGGCTTGAGATCCAATTGAAATAAATAACTCCAGTTCTATCGCTGATGTTGGAATGTAACAATGTAGAATATATGACCCACAGTAATTTGATATCAGCAGGTGAGGGGAATTGAAGGAGTAATAGAATGCCACAGGCTGTTTTCTGGCACAAATCCATGCCCTCTAAACATGGCAGCAATTCTTACATTAAAGTGATTGCTAAAGTCTTACATACCACAAATTGAACAATGACGTAGATTTTATCACTTAATCTTCTCAATTAGATTTTGTTTTATTCCACAGGATACTTCAGCTGGAATCTTTCTCAAAATGATACAATTTCTTCTTTAGATTCCCATTTCAGATTGGCCAAAAACCATAGATGTCTCATGGATGGTTTCAACTACAATTCCAAAATATGTGGAAACCCTTTCCTAATCTGTTGTCAAATTGTTACTCTCCAAATGCCCTTCCCCCGTGTCCTGGCATGTGGGCGTGGCGAGGCAGTTGCTGCTGGGGGGGGGGAGATCGTGATGTGCCTTCTCCCCGTTGGTGGGAGCTTGATGGCACCAGATGCTGGGGTGGGGCGGATGAGCCTATATTAGGCCACCGCGCCCATTTTCCTGTCTCTTTCTTTTGCGGCTCCCTCCTAGTATGCAGTGTGGGTTCATCTGGTTGCTTGTTGGGGGCCAAGTAAGAATTTTTGCCCATAGGCTGATTGGCCTGGCCTATGGTTTTTTTCGCCTACTTCACACTGTAAGTCTGGAGAGAGTGTCTTAGGAATGATTTATATTTCAGTTACAGGTTAATTTGGTCACTAATTTCAGGCAGGTAGGGGTGGGCACAATTAGGAAAGGGATGGTGAGCATTCTGTGGCACCGTTCAGGTGATAGGTCATGTCTAAGGCCTTCCACTAAGGGTCGTGCGGTCCCAGTGGGGGGATAGGGCTGACCTGTGAGGCCAACTCAACTCGCTTAACCCAGTATTGGGTGGCCCGGGGGGGAGGGAGCGACGTGAGAAGGCCTACCTTCCCCAAAAGGGGTATGGCCTGGGGGTGGTGATTGCAAGACGCTACTCAACAGACATAGAATGTTTTTGGCCTATACCACCCCTGCATAGTTGCTTGGATAGAATAGGGCCCGCCCAGTCTCCCTTTGCAGATCATTAATAAATGTGGCCCATAATTTACACTATATATATATATATATATATATATATATAGTGTCCCTTTGAAGATCATTAATAAATGTGGCCCATAATTTACACTATATATATATATATATATATATATATATATAATTTAGGCTGACCATCTGAAAAGGAGGACAGGGCTCCTGTAACTTTAACAGTTGTAGAGAAAAGGGAATTTCAGCCAGTGTCATTTGTATGCAATTAGTTCCTGGCGAAATTCCCTCTTCATCACAACTGTTAAAGTTGCAGGGGCCCTGCCTTCTTTTGTATATGGTCACTCTAGTATAGTGCATGCACCTTTAACTGTTGTGATGAAGAGGGAATATCACCAGGAACTAATTGCATACAAATGACACTGGCTGAAATCCCCTTTTCTCTACAACTGTTAAAGTTACATGAGCCCTGACTTGGATTTTATCTGGTCAGCATATATATATCTATATATATATATAGATATATATAGATGTGTGTGTGTGTGTGTGTGTGTGTCTCGTCTCTTTATTTTCCCCCTCATCCCCCCGCAAACCTTTCCCCGTGTTAAAATGCTTTCCTTATCTCTTTACATAATCTTCCTACTCTGTGCCTGTGTGCATAGAACATACAGATGTACAAGCTGCATGCACATTGGCCAGCCTTCCCCAACTTGCCTCCTTTCAGATGTGTTGGACTGCAATTCCCATAATTCCCCAGCCTACCTACCTCCAAATATGTTGGGACCGCAACTTCCATAATTCCTCAAACTGTCTCCTTCCAGATGCGTTAGACAACAACTCTAATAATTCCCAGCCAGCATGGACTTTATAGGAGTTGAAGTCCAACACATCTGGAGAGAGGCAGATTGGGGAAGGCTGATATAGGAATTCTCCCCATGACCTTCCTCTGTGCAAAGCCAGCTGTTGCATAAGTGAGCCCCTCCCTAATCTCTGCATTGCCCCTTCTTCCTCTCCCACTTCACTTGTGTAAAGCATTTGCACCCAAGGATTTGCAACACAGATGTTGCTTCTGCAAAGTCAGGAAGGCAAAGCTCGCAGAGACAGGGAAGAGCAACAAACTTTGTCCCATTGTGGCTCAAACTGGAAAGTCTTACAGGCCACACATTAGCAGATAACTTGCTGGTCAGCCCAGCTAGTCTGTAGTTCCTTTCTTTAGCTGGACTCTGATGGTGGTGCACAGACTGACTTTTCACCTTTTTGGCCTTGGAGATTGTGCTCTTTGAGGAAATGATCTAAGAAAATATTCACAGAGATGCACATGAGGTGCTTCCAGAGAGAAGGCTCCTAGCACTACCAGTCAAAAGATATTGTGCAGCTGTTCCCTTTTTTTCTCTTTTAGTGGGTTTGCTTTGGTAAGAAAAAAGAGGGAAGTGGTGGGAAAACACAGATTGAGGCCATCATTTGGACTCTGTGTACATTTCTGCAAGTGAGGGATCCCAATAACTCTGATACTTACCCCCTCCCCAAAGTTTTTGAGGGCTCATGGATAAGACACGCTCAGTGGGCCCCATCTTCAGCGAGTCTACCATCTCAGGCCCATTGTTACCAGCTGCAATTGCTTCTCCTAGGGTACCACTTCATAGGCACTTTGCCTCATGGTGGCTTCGAAATGGCTGCAGTTGGGTTACATGACACTGCCGCCAATTCGAAGCCATCTAAAGGCAAAGCCCCTTTGCTCTGCACTAAAAAAGTTGGGCATTTAGTCGAACTTTTTTCAGGGCAGAGTGGGCTGGGCAGGGAAGGGGGTGGAGCAGCGAGCCATAAGCTCGCTGCACCAACTCTGCAGACCTCTCCCCCAATTTTAAATATTTTTTAAACAGACCACTTACCTGCGAGTAGGTGGGCCACCGCTCCAGCCGCCCCTCCAGCTGATGCTGGGCAGGCGCAGGAGCAGGTGTGGCGGCGGCAGCAGCAGGAAAAGCTGCCGTGGCGCTTCTGCTGTGCAGGCTGACGGCAGGAACATCAATTTGTTGTGACGTGCTGGGTGCTGCTACTGCGAGCTGCACCTGGTGCTGTCAAGAGGAGGGCTTACTCTTGCTTGTCATTGCTACCACTTGCTTGCTTGGCAGGCAGAGAGCCAATGAGCAAGTAGGCAGCGGCATCAGCTCCTCCTCTTTCTCACCACCACTGTTGTCTGGGGCAGAATAAGAGGCAACTGAACAAGATGTTTGCAAACGTAAAGAGGAAGAGCAAATCCAGGGGTTCCTAGCACCTGCTGTAATGGGACTTGGAGCAGGGAAAGGAACCCTTTGGTGCCAGAATGCCGACACACTTAGAATTGCGGGACTCAAGTGGCTGAGATGCAGGAGGGCAACCTTCAGCAACTAATGGTGTGGCCACTGGATGGGGTCAGATGTGGTGCTGCCACTGAGCTCATGGATGGGTAATGCTCACCCTAACATAATAGTCTAAGAATGTCCGGGAGAGAAGCGCTCCTGGTTCACTTACAGCAGAGTAAGCGTGTTCCAGAGATCCATTCACCAAGAATACTCACACATCAGCGGTTTGTGTTTAGTATAAGCTTTTACTGAGGTTCCAGTATTTCCTTCAGTATATATGTACAGCAGTTTTGGTTCATCAAATATAATACAAGTTCCGGGAAGATTTCCACATCAAGTACATCACCGTCCATACAACCAGCCTCATTCTCCATCAGATATTTACAGATATATATACAGTTGAATAGACAATGACTATGCACAAATCAGTAGAAAAAACTCCCAGGGAAAAACCCACTATGGCTGCCTCTACAAGAGGCATTTAAAGCTCTTTCAAGGCACATTAAAAAAATTACCTCTACAAGAACGGAGCGCAAATCGGGCGTAGAGGCGCGTTTTCTATAAGATTATGCGCATTATCGAATGTGCGTTAAATAGCGAGTTTTATTTTGTTCCGGCTGTTAAAGCGCATTTTGACTATGTGAACAAGCGATTCTCCACATGTCAACAGTTTAAATCGCGTTTCGGTTGTCCAGTAATGTGCTTCGCTGCCTCTCGTACAGAGGTATTAGGCGTAAATGCGCTTCTGCAAATACGCACATAATCGCCTAACCAGGCGTAAAGGCGAATTCTTGTAGATGAGGCCTATTTCTCTGATATTTTCAGTAGCAGATAGAAAAAACCATTCCCCTGTTAATTGGTATCAGGTGCAATAGTCAGTCCTCTGGACACTTTGCAACTGTCCAGTCCTTTTATTCATCTTAAGGGAAATTTTCCTCAACAAAGAAGCCCTGCACTGCTTCCACCATTCAGGGGCTGTATGGGTGTCCTTTTTGATGGATATTAGCAATAGTATGTCACACAGCTGCAATCAGCATTTCTCTGAAGTCAGAATACATTAGTTTGGGTCAATAACATCAGCATTCCCACAGGACAAATTTACTTACATGTCTTTGTCTGGTAATGATAATGACATTGTCTGCCTCTGGGGAATTGACGTCACAGAACTTAGCAGCCCAGGAAGAGTTGTGTGTGAGAGAAGAGACAAAGAATACTAAGGGGACTGACTGATATGCTACTGTTGTGCAGCTAGTGAGGAAACAACATATATATAGAAAGTGCCTTTTGGTTAAATTGGAGGTCCAGGAATTTGTCCAATCACCTTTTAAAGCCATCCAAATTGGTAGCTATGACTACCTCCTGTGGTAACTACATCTTCCACAAGTAGAAGCCATTTCTGGGTCCTACCCATAGTTTGCATATAGATGGCCTGAGGTTTATGCACTTTTCAGCAAACGAGTAACCTGCAAAAAGATGCTAGTAGCAGCACCCATTTTCAACAATTAAGCTGCAGGGTGCTAAAAGAAATGGGTCTATCTTGACCTCATTTTGTATTCAAAAACTCCTTTAAAAAACCTCTCTGCCGCAGAGAGTGCACATTTATCAATGGCCAGGAAATAACGGTTTGGTGACGGGATGATTTGGTGAGGTCAGTTAACACAATTTAAGTATGTTTTTATCAAAATGACAGTTTTATATATTGGCATCTGCCTTCCCTCTTCAGTTACATCAAACACCAGAGAGTTTTCAAACTCCCTGACTGTGCTTAGAATCAAAATTCCAGCACAAGGATAGAACAGCTTTTTGACAAAGCAACCTCTAAAGTGAATGTCAAAATTCTGCTCAAAGGAGACTATTGGCAGGGCCAGGATCAGCATCTGACATCATTGGGCAGGTACCAGGTCCCCAGCACACTGGCAAGGGCCACCTGTAATGTCTCTGCCCTAAGACCCACTCTTAATCTTTTCAGGACGTGGTATTCTGAACTGCAGCAGGTGGCATGTTATAGCTATCATTTTAATTTCTCTCATTGCTCCTGATGTAGCATGGCTCAAAGACAATATGATAGCCCACCAGTCACCCAGGATTTCTTGGAGTGCTGTTTCTGCCTGCCACTGCAAGGTAAGTACTGATGAAATGTTCATAGGATTGGGCTGCATATATAAGAAGCTCTATCCTATGCAAACACAACTTCTTGATAGCAATATCTCACTTTGGGCAGTTCTGCCTTGGCTAGTTTTGTTGCACTCGTGGAACCCACTGCTTACATAATGGGGCTTTTGCGCTTCTAAAAATAATTCCGGAAACAAGCGGAAATGTTCATTTCCACATCAGGAGAGGGCAGTGAAGCTCCAGTCTCTCTACATTGTGCCAGACAGATTTGTACTCTGGATCAGTCAATACTTTCCATTTTGTTTCTCCCCCATGTTGGTCAGGCCACAGGCTTTGGAATCGACAATTGATATGGATTCCCTTAGGGCATTGAACAAACCAGTTGTTTGTACTCTTATCCATTGCTTCATTATTTAATTTAAACTTAAACTATACATTAAATGCAATCTACCTAAATCCCCATCTATTATAGGAAATATAACAACAGCAATAATGAATAGATACTACATCCAGATGTTTAGTATTCTGAATTATGTGCAAGAAGACAGCGGTGACATTTCTAATCCACTTGGTAATCCATTAGGTAATTACTATTTATTCCTTCTGCTACATGTGTGGCAATGCCATTGAGCATTCACCAAACTCTTTATGTAACAGAGCTACTATGCCGGAGAAATCACAATGGCCACTGGCATTTATACAGTTAGAGAATGAACTTCAGCTGCTGGCAGAATTTCTGAAAGAGGCTCTTGCCAGTGCTGAGTCAATCCTATACACAATCCTATACAAGTCTCTGGTCTCAGTGGGACTGCTGAGTGACATACACAGTGACCTCTATGGGCCAGGGCCTTATAGGGGGTGCCTTGTTTTAAAGTCACATCGCTACCTTTTTTGTCAAATCGAATTTAGTGGCTAATTTGGTGGTTGGCTGGTGGTGAGGAGGCAGGGGGCAGCCCCCCAGTGATCCATTTGGGTTCCTTTCAACTCTTTCATTTTGTATGCTGAAAACTGCAGAATTTAAGGCCTCTTTGAGGATGGTGAATTGATCCATGACTATAGATGTTGAAAGATTATATCTTAATAGATATAGGGTGTTATGAGTGTTATTTTTGTTTTTGTTAAACAAAAAAAAAACTCCACCAAGGAGCTGATTCTGATTCTTGTTCCACCTTCCATTGCAAGCTCCACTCTCTGAAGGAGAGTTTCCTAACACTGACACCCTCACAGGTCAGCAGTCCACCCATGTGGAGAGACCTGTGCTCACTGGAGGGCTGTGCTCATAAGAGGATATATGGGAAAAGGACCAAATGCATCAGATCCCACGTGCTTTAAAATGATTTTCATAGATTAAACAAATTAATGCAGGTGGTGTGTTAGCATTAAATCAAGAATAATAGAATATGATTTTCCAAGCAGTTATCCTAGAGGGAAATAGAAAGGTTACAGTGATATATTTTCTAATTATATCTATCATTTCAAAATTTAATCCTAAATATATTCTAGCAATTTCTGAATGTTAAATTACTGCACAGAGTGCATTCTATTCACTCCATCCTCTTAAAATGAAGAGCCTTACTGAGCTGGAAACCTTTCAAATATGCTCTCCCAAGACCCCTTTGGAACTCATCCATCTTTCCTCTGACAATTCACCTAGCAAATATTTGCCCATGTTAATAGTAGATAACCAGAATGCCATTAGTATTTACCTTAATGATGCATCATTTTGGAATTATAATTGGACAGCGTTACGATGGATATTCTACTGGAGGCGGCATCCACCTTCAAGTCAAATTTGTTCATTATTATTAATCTTCTGATAAATTCAGTTAAGCCACAGGCAAAACCTTAACATGTTTAAATTAATATTTATTTCTTTAAAAATGTCCATCTACAGATTCACTCAGAAACCTCTGAATATCATTCCTAATAATACTAATTCCTTTTGGGCTTTAATACTTCCACAGGCACTTAGCATGATTGTTAAATGTTTCACAAGCAAAGCCATTTAGGATTAAAAACTTACACACTGAAAGCATGTTTTAGGAACAATTTTCACACTGTTTATAATACATGCCATGCCATATGGTATATGTACAAGCTTATATTCAAACTTTGTACATCCCAAATTTACCATTTTCCTGGAAAATTGCAGGACTGATTTATATGAAGACAAATTTGGCAAATCTCATGGATCCCATATCGGTTCCTTTAGCTCAGTCTTTTCCAACCTGGTGACCTCCAGATGTTTGCACGTACAACTCCCAGCATTCTTGACCATTTGCCATGCTGGCTGGAGTTGATGGGAGTTCAAGTCCAAAATATCTGGAAGGACCAAGTTGGAGGTTGCTTGCATTCTTCTTGCTCATGATCATTTGCCCCAGAATCAACATAACAAGTAAGGGTATACACAGAAGACATAATTGGGTTGATTTGGTCTAGACTGCTTTGAAGAAGATCCTGAAATATAACTTCATTTAGGAAAAACCAGAGTGGATGCATACCCTTAACATTCTTAGGTTTCTACCAAAGGTGTATTCCACTTTCTTGATATGAAAAGCAGCAGAAGTGCTTTTCATATCAGGACTTTGTGATCCTGCAGCACTGATAAATGTGGTGGGGATTGCAATCTACAGCTTTGATTTGGGAATAGGTGCAGACATCTTGCAATCTTGTTTTAAGCTCTATTCAGATTCACTTGAATATCCACCTTCGAAAATGCTATCAGGTAGAGGCAGTTCTAGAGGGTGAATGTGAAATTGACTACATGGTTCGGTCAATTGCCACATTCCACCATGCTGACATAAACCACACAGAAGATAAGTTGGCAGGGCTGACTCCAGGTTTGAGGGAGGGCTTGGAAAGGTGGCCCTCTAGTGGGTCCCTCCTACACCCATGGGCTTCCTTTGTGGGCTTACCTGCTGACAGTGGAGGGTAGCAGCTGCAGCCCTTTCAGGGCTGGGCAGCTATGTTTGGAATGACAATTTTAATGTTCTGCAATATCCTAGAGTGATATTATGTCAGAGGCCTAATGGGATTTAGATGGCAGCTCTTTGATTCAGCTGCCCACCACTGATAGGACTGCAGTTGTTGCCCTCCAATGTCAGCAGGTGAACCCACAAAGGGATATTGTTTAGGTCAGATTGGCCTGGTGCAAATTGTTCAGGCCACATGCAGCATTATGTCCCATAAAGGGCTTGCCAGGTGGACCTGCCTCTCTACAGGTGCATTTTCAATCAGCTGCCACATTGCAGGGCGCACATAGAGACATTACATGGGGATGAACACACATCACAGATAGAGCTTTCAAATGATCTTGCATCCTTCTGTGATTAGCTGGTTCAGCCACGGGTCACTGAGTGACAACAGGTCAGCTCAAGTTGTACACAGCCCAGGCACAAACCACAAGATTAGCAACAGTTGTTGCAAAGATCACAAAAAGTCAAGTCAATTTCACTTCCCCAAAAGTGACTGTCCTATGTCATCTGCTTCTCCTTCAGATTCTCCAGGTTGCTCTTACATCATCTCTCTACAACATTTTCCAGTTCTGTTTTCTTCCCTGTCTTCCCCCCCCTTTTTTTTACAGAAATGCCACAGGCGATGAGTAATCTAGATATAGTGACAGAGCTCTCTGTCACTTCCTCAAGCAGAAGAACTTTTTATGACTGCATTTGAAAGCGTCTGCTAGCAGAATATTTTCAATCTGTTTTTCAAAGTGCAAGTATGGGAAAGAGAAGGAGTGTTAGAGGAGGTGGCTGCATGGAAAAATGCCAAAATGTACTCCTTTCACTCAAATGGTGTATTGGTTCACAGAGGGTGGTATATGGCTTTAACTTGCCTTAGGCAAGCTGCCATTTTCTGCTTTTCATGCCATTTTCATTCCACTTCATTGATGATCCTTGGGAAAAACACACAGTATAGTATTATAATTTCTGCCTGATTTTAAGCCTCTTCTTACATAATTTGGGCAATAAGCAAAGATATTTGTTTCTGATCTCTTAGGGATGTGGCCATTCCCTGAATACTTATCTATTGTGAAAAGTTAAGGATACTTGCCTCTCAACTCTTAAAAAGACACATATTTATTTATTTAAAACATTTCTTGGCCGCCTTTCAGGGCAGAAGCCCTCACAGGGTGCCTTACAACAATAAAATACACAAAAACAGATTAAAACATTAAAATCAATAAAAACACACGCAGTAAAACAGCAGTTTAAATAATAAAAGCTAACAATTAAAATAATCAAGAACAATAATGGCAATAGCAGCAAGATAGTACTCATCATGAGAAGGACATGGTAAAATAAAACATTTTAAGGCCTTTTTAAAAGCCTGCAAGGATGGTGCATGGTGGGCCTCCAATGAGAGTTTGATCCACAGGTGTGGGGCCACCGCTGAGAAGGCCCTCTCCCATGTGAGAGTAAAATATGAAAGGCCTGCTTTAAGGTAGGGTGACCGGATAAAATCCAGGTCAGGGCTCCTGTAACTTTAACAGTTGTAGAGAAAAGGGAATTTCAGCCAGGGTCATTTGTATGCAATTAGTTCCTGGTGATATTCCCTCTTCATCACAACAGTTAAAGTTGCAGGCACTATACTAGAGCGACCATATACAAAAGAAGGCAGGGCCCCTGCAACTTTAACTGTTGTGGTGAAGAGGGAATTTCACCAGGAACTAATTGCACACGAATGACACTGGCTGAAATTCCCTTTTCTCTACAACTGTTAAAGTTACAGGAGCCCTGACCTGGATTTTATGTGGTCAGCCTGCTTTAAGGACAGAAGCTATGGTTATTGTACAGCTTTAAGATAAATGAAATCCATTTTCCTGTATTATAATAAATTGATCTTTTCTATACAAGGCTTTTAATCCACTGTAACTAATTCCGGTTTCATTGAAGAATTGAGATCCGAGCACTATACAAGGGCTGTTTCCTTTACTGCTTTTCCATGACATAACCTCTAGATGGCACTGTGGTATAATGAAATAGTGCAAATACACAAGGGGAAATCACACATTCTTTAGCTTTTCCAATTAAATGTCACATTTTCCCTGCTCTAAAAAAACTTGCCGAAAGTGTCTATTAGTCACAGAAGTAAAACTGAATGGTCACATAATCATCTAAAGAACCTATAAACAACTGTGAGAGGGGAATGATGAGCACACAATAAATGCTTCATGTAGAAAAACTCTTTGTACCTTCAAATCTATAGGCACAGTTGTTATATTGCAAGACAATGCAGTAGGGATTGCAGCTTGGGATAATTCTGTTTGGCTTGGAATATCAGTAGTAGACTGTATATTGAAGATTAGCATCTCTTTGAGGATGCAAGAGCAATGGGGCAAATCTACAATGTACAGAATTTACATGATAAGATGAGTAATTTTTCCTACCCTTAGTGATTGTGGCTTAGGTTGGCCAGGTGGCCATTATTTCGAGGACTGCTTCTTATTCCAGAACATCACACAACCTCATAGAACATAATGGTAGTTCCACTAGGGCAATGGCAGTTTCCTTATTTTCGATATTTTGAATTGGCTGCCCTAAATGACTGCCATTAAGCAAAGAGCATGTAACCAGAAATGAATGCTTTGCAGGACATGGAATCTTTTTCAGCAGGACATTATGGCCATGTCTACACCAGCCATTTATCCCGGACTGGTCATGTGGTCATCCTTCAGCAACTAAATGATACACAAGGGATCCCGGGATTAACCATGGACAACTACTTACTTTGCTCGGGATAACTGAGACCACGGTTTTCCCAAATTTTCCTGTGGTCTGGGGACAACCCCAAGATCTGCATGCAGGGTGGTGCCCGCTCCCGGGGTTGTTCCTTCTTCCCCATGAGTAGCGGGGCTCTGCCACTGGGCAGTTCGTGCCCATCGGGGATGGGGGGAGTTATTTTGCCATTGCATCGATGGCTTTCACATTTGTTTTTGTTAAATACGTACTGGTGCAGCATCTCAGTTGCGCTCCGTCTCCTTTTGGGGGCGAATGGCATCCCAGAATGTCCCTCCTTACCACCGGGATGACACGCAGGCGTGTGCACGCTGGGGGACGATCCTGGAAGTGGGAAACCCTTGGTTCCTCCCCCCCATCCTGGAAAGCCCGTAGGTGAAGATTAGCCCTATGACTGTTGTGTTATTTTAGTTATATGAAGACTGATTCCTAAAGGAGAATTGTCCAGTATCATAAGTGGTTTTTCCACCTGCAAGCCGATAAATACAAGAACCTTTGAATGAACTTCCATTTAGTTAGAAGCTTAAAACCACAATATCTATATAGCATGAAAACAGCATAGAGGATAATACCAATATGTATAAATACATATATGAAAACTCACAGATCTTAAAAGCTCAAAAAAATCCCTCCAAAGGATCCATAGATCATTGAGACAGCAATCCTATACACAACTACCTGAGATTAAGTCCTGTTGAACTCAGTGGGACTTACTTCTGAGTAGCCCTATATATAGGGTGACCAGATTTTGAGAACCCAAATCCCGGTCCCCCCCCACCCAAAACAACCCCTCCACCTCGCGCCCGTGCACCCACCTCACCCGCCCCCCCGCCCGCATCGCGCCATGCCGCCAGCCCGCCTCACACCACCCGCCCACGCCGCCCGCCCGCCCCCCTGCCCCGCGCCGCTCCACCCCGCCCGCACACACACCCCCGCCTGCCCCACGCTGCCAGCCCGCCTCACGCCGCTCCACCCCGCCTGCACACCCCCCCGCCCCGCCCCGCCCCGCCCCGCCCCACCCCGCCCGCATGCCCCCCGCACGCCCCGCACTGCGCCGCCAGCCCGCCCACGCCACCCGCATGCCCCCCCCACCCGCGCCACCCGCCCCGCGCTGCTCACCCTGCGCCCCGTGCCCCTCGCGCCGCCCGCCCGCCACGCGCTCCTTACCTGCTGGGGCGTCCGCTTCCCTCCAGTGCTCAGAATCTACTGAGAAACAGGCTTCCTGGCCTGTCTCTCAGTAGCGTGCCGGGTGATGACGTCATCACCCGGCGCGCTACTGAGGGACAGGCCCTAAAGCCTATTTCTCAGTAGATTCAGAGCACCGGAGGGAAGCGGATGTCCCAGCAGGTAAGTGCCTCACGCCGCCTGCCTCGCACCACCCACCCGCCTCCCGCCACCGCTGCGTGACCCCCCCGCTGCCCCAGTTTGCCCCCGCCACCCCCCGGTTGGCCCAGATCGCCCCAGGTTTCCCGGTTAGGACCGGGAAACCCCGGGCCATCTGGTCACCCTACATAGGATTGTGCTGTAAAAGGTTTTAAAACTAGACAGCATGGGAAAATAGAAAGGTGTTCACCTTGTACACAAACTACCACAGCTTAGGAGGCAGGCAAATCTGTTTGGGGAGAGCATTCCACAGCCATGGTGGCACCAATAAAAAGTTCCTCTCCCCAGTAACTATCCACCATACCTAATTTGTCAGGAACACCCAGAGAAAGGCCTTAGAAGGTGACGTAAAGGTCAAGGTAGGTACATATGGGGTGGTAAACCCTCTAGCACCTCTAGTACCACCTTGAGCACTACTTCTTGGACTACAACTTCCAAAAGTTTGGGACTACAACTCAGAGCATTCCTATTCATTGGTCATGCTGGAAGGGAATTATGGGACTTGATGTCTAAAACATTGGAGGGCACCAGGTTGGAGAAGCCTGCTTCAGGGGGAATGCCACTCCAGGACAGGTGAAACACTGCTTAGCTGGAGAGATGTTCTACCTCCTAACAGTACCTCCATCTTGTCTGCATGAAATTTCCATTAACTGATGCTGCAAGAAGCAGCCAGCTGCTGCTACTGCTAGATAAGAGGGCAGTCAGCAACAGTGTTGATATTGTTATAATTGTGGCATGTTAGAGTCTCTTATTCAAAATGTAAGAGATCTAATTTTGCAGATTGCTCTGTTTGAGTTTGCCTTCTTTAAAATCATACCTTTGTGCACTAATGCTAACAATGAATCTTAAACTATAAAAAATAGATTCTTTCTAATAGTGAATTTTCATTCCCCAAACAAGAGATTTTAATCCAAGTTTCCTATAGAATCTCATGTCCCAAGTTTATTGAAAGCCAGATCTGTTCATTGGACATATTTAATTACACACTGATTTCAGCTGGCCAGGCAAAATTGCTGCTAACAAAGAAACTTAAATTTAAAATAGGCATCTCTGTGCTTTTTCTTTTAAAATCATATGTTCTGTTCTAGTGGATTATTATTTTATTAATTTATGTAAAATTGCCATTTTTTCCTGATGCGAGGATTTGCAGTTATGATATTGCAGTTAGCCACCAAACTTTTCAGTTTACTCATCTTATTTATTTGAGTGGGACGTATCCTGGAAAGCATTCTGATCATTGCCTCGCTGATTGCCAATGCCTGTTTGAAAATGTTCCACCATGTGCTGTTTTCTTCTGATGGCTAATTACATTTGGCATGTATAAATTTGCAAAGGCAGTTTAATCAATTCATCCTTCGCAAAGATAAGAGATGTATTTTAATGGGAATGTAGAACAACCGGGTGTGTATTTTAAATGTTAGATCATTGTGTCACTCAATGTACCTTACAGTCTGTACCAGACAAAGATTGGGATCTACAGCTTTGTTCTGTTTTGAAATACATTGTAGTTATTGAATATGTGCCATAAAATATGCTAATGAATCAGTCACTGAATCAGCTGTGATCACTCTTGCAAAGAATTCCAGTAATATTTATCCAGGCTTAATGCTATAGTGTGGTGAAAGGTTCAAAAAGGATTAATTTGTTCTGGTCAAAATGGGGAGATCTTTCTGCAATTTGCAACTGAACATGAATGTGCCTGTTTATTCTAGAACTGTCTTAAAATCCATAAGATTTTAAATAATCTTTAATAAATAACCCTGCAAATATAAATAATCCTGCAAATTTAGAAAACACCTTTTTATATGAAGCACAATATAGAAATGAAAGGTATAAATTTGGAGCATGGTTTATCTAAACAAATTTTTGGAATCTGTTTGTATATAGTAAAAGTCAAGAATATGATCAGTATTAACGGTCACTGTGGAATGGACAAATTTTATTAGGGATGGATAAATCTTGACAATTTTTGGTTATGTTCAGTATGTCATTTTTCCAATCTTCATCGTTCCATTATCCCAAGCAGTTTGCAACTTTTTTTTTTTTAAAAAAAGGGTCACATGAAATTTCATCTGCATATTTGTGTCCATGTCACCTACTATACACATTATTGTAAACTTTTTTGCCTACTATGTACATTTCCCCTTTCATAGCTTGCTTTTTTTGGTATGTTTTCCCCCACCAATATATACAATTTTAGGTACATTTTAGGTACACTCAGGCATGCATGTTGTATGCCTTTTTTGCATCACAAAATCCTGAGATGTGAATACCATAGGATAACTATAGTTCAATTTGCATATTGATTCAGAAAGTGCAAATTTGGTAAGTTCCTATCAAAATGAAAACTGAATGAAATTCTCCCCCACCCATATAATTGAATTCCATGATTATTTAAACATATTTGTTTCTTTACTTATTAATTTCAAATATTCATAAATCACTTTTCTACAAAACTATCCAGATGGATGAAACAACAATGAAACAACACGACTTCATTGTCCAATCAATAAAACAGCACAAAGCAAAACTGGAAACCATTAAAATAGTAAAACTGCTGAGCAAAATCCCTTAAAAGACTTGGTAGATAAATAGTTTTAATTTGGCACCTGAATGCCATTATAAAGATACCTTCTGAATATGTTTGGCAATTAATGATGAGGTGCACCATTGAGAAGGCCATCTCTTGGAAACCACATGCTTCACTCAGATAAGCGGGGTCACTTGGAGAAAAGCCTCTAGAGTCCATCTTAAAGATCTGACAGGTTCATATGGCAGGTGACAATCATTTAGGTACTTAAAGTCCCAAGCTGTTTAAGCTTTAACAGCTAAGAAAAGCACCTTGAATAGAGCCCAGGAACAAAATGATAACCTCTATAGTTCTTTGGTATTGATGAGATATGTCCCAATTGGTGCCATCTTGCAGCTGAACTAGCTGAAGTGTCTGAGCAGTCTTCAAAGGCAGCCCCACATTTAGCGTATTGCCATAATGTAACGTGGCTTTGACCAGGTGATCTTTGTCTAAGAAATGCCACAGCTGGTGCCAGTGTTGTAGTAATTTTTGAAGTGCAGGTGCTCATCATGACATTCCTCCATATCCGTGCCCACAAGAAGAGGCCAAAAATGTGGGCAGCTTTGTTTGATCTATATCAGCAAACCAGCTCTAGAAGTTTTCATAGAATCATAGAGCTGAAAGGGGCCATTTAAGCTTTTGAGTCCAATCCCTTTCTCAGTGCTGGAATCCAGTTTCAACTTTAAAGCATTCCTGACAGATGGCTGTCCAGACTTTGCTTGAGTACCACCAGTGGCAGAGAGCCCACCCCTCCCATAGGTAATATGTTTCTTTGCCTGTTTGCTCTGACCTTTAGGAGGGTTTTTTGTGTGATGTTCACCTCAAATGACACCAGTGTCCCTGCTAATTGAAATGTGGTGGCACAGCATCCCTGTGAGCTCTGCCTTCACCACATCATTGGCTGGTATATCAACCTAACCAGGTGAAAGGTGCTTTGTGCCACAGATGTCGCTAGCATCCAGAGTAACAACTGGATTTAAAAGCACCTTCAAGCTGAAAACTTCTCTTTAAGGAGGAGTCTGGTTCAAACTCTATGGCTGAATTTGGACAACACGGTAGTCAATGGTGGGGTAATAATCAACTTTACAGTTGTTCATCTAGGGGGTACTCCCCGCACAACATGGTAATAAATAATCAACTGTGGTGTGGATTAGAATCAGCGCTGAGTTGACTATGGCAGCATTTGGACGACACGATAGTCAATACAACTGATGATTGTCCGCCCCCCCCCCCAGTTGCTTATTGTGTTGTCCGAATTCAGCCTATCTGTTCAAACTGTTTACTTTTGTTTTTGTTTTTCAGATTCACTTCACAGGTTACTCTTTTCCAGGGCCGTGAGCCCTTGTTCCTCCCCCCATTTGAGCTCTTTCCTGTTATCTGCACAGCAAGGAGCGCAAGTGCAGGGTTTGTAGGAAGAAGACACCACCATGCCTGCACACCGCCACGGGTCATTGCATGGGTGCTGGGGCACATCTACGTGCCTCCCTTTTTCACATTTTTTAAAAACTTTTTTGAATGTTTATGCATGTCTCCAGCGTAGCATCCTTATGCCACGTCGGAGAGGCATTATTCCATGGGCCTGTTTGTTCCTCTTTTTCTCAAATCTTTGTGCGTTAATGTCCCCAAGCTCACAGATCCAAATGGGATGGGGGAATCCATTGTGTTGCTTCCGGTTGCTCTTTTGAAATGTTGCCCAAGTAACAGAAAGAACATGGATCAAAGTTACCAAAACTCTGTATGGGCTCCCTCTCTTCATGTGAGTTCACAGAAAGTGTATGTAAGTTCATAGAAGTTGACATAGCTGAAAATAATATTTGGAACCAAATCCAATTCCCCCTCCCCTTTACTTTGGAGGAACCTTTAAAAAACAAAAACAAAAAACAACCTTTTTTTGGCTTCTCCCCATGCCAGAGAAGCACAGAGGTGGGCCGCTGGCCATTCGACTTGCTGCCCACCCCCTGCCCCTTTTCTGGGCAGATGGTGACCAATCAGGGTTCGCCATCTGCCCAGACATGCCTTAGAAGCAGCTCTGGAGCAAAGCGATAGATGGCAGATGCTGTTGTTGCCTCGCTCCAAGAGGAAAAAGCGGGGTTAAGTGCTCGACTTTTTTAAACCAGAGCTTCAGGGGTTTGCCCCTGGACGGCTTCGCGATGGCAGCTGCATCATATAAATGATCTGCCACCACTGCAGATCCACCCTGGGGCAAAGCCCTCATCAAGACAAGCCCCAGGACAATAAATATCTATTTCCCTTTCACGCCTTCAAACCCTTGTTACATTTGAAGATGAAGACATACCGTGCTGAGCTGCCTGCATCTACCTGCCAGTGGTGACGCCTCTCCCCCATATGCCACCAGAAGGGCTTCTAAGGAAACATCTTGCCCTGAGGGGTGGAAGAAGAAGCAGAGTAAGCTGGAATACAAAAGGAGAAGAGAAACTGCAGCAGAGAAGAAAGAAAAGAGGAATTGGCAAGCAAACAACGGGGCAGCTCAAAAGGACAACAAATGCTGTGCAAGACGAAGGTCAGTTGGCTCCAGAATAAGCATATTCCCATCCATCTGAGCAACTGTCAGCCTTTTTCCTCTCCCCACCCCCACCCATTTCTTTCCTTTTGTCTTGTGTCTTTTTAGATTGTCAGCCCAAGGCAGGGTCTGTCAAGTCACTAATTCTTGTAAGCTGTTCTGGGAGCCATTTGACTGAAGAGCGGGATAAAAATGTATTGATAAATAAATAAATAAATAAATGTTTTAAAGCATATGTTTGCTTTTACAGTGCTTTTAACCTTTCGATGTAGATGTTTGGGGCCATGGGGAAGCTACATAATTCAGGATGTTCATATTTAATGGCATTTTTTGTGAGTATTTCCCATTGTTGTACACAAAACATTTCCCTCAAGGTAGCCTTGCATATGCCATTTCCAGGCATCTTCATGTACAGTTGCTCCTACATAAAGAATGCACATTATTCTTCAATCATGCCATGAGTCACAGATGGCTTCGATACAAAAAGGCTTGTGTCGAACTATTATTTTTGTGTATGCGCTATGAAACAAATTATTCATGAGTAACTGAACTTTTTGTTCAACAACTTGTGCTGCCCGAACTCCAGATTCACATGGGTAATCATGTGTGGCCAGCAAAGAACAGAACCTAAATGTGTACGCTCAGATATCATGACCAGCCTGTAGGATTCCCTTTGTGTTTTAAACTGTTGTCTAGTACTTTTTGTTAAGCAATCGGATGAGGTGTGCCAGATGCCCATGAACATAGTCATCCGTCTGATTAGGATTTTCTTCTATTTTTTTAAGTCATTAATGGCATGAGCAGGGGTTAGTTATAGCAGGACATTTGGAAGTAGGAACCCGATAGTAGCTTGCTAACTCTACAACAGCTCATGGGTTATTTGAGGGTTGTTTCTTCCTCCAGCAAACCATGCCACCCAGGTTTGGATGACACAACAATCCACACTTGGGCAGTGATTATGGAAATTGCACCCCATAGTTGCCGTGATTTAAATTAACCACAGTGGCTATTTTGATCCTGCGAACCAGTTCTGTGTGTCATTAGAGTAGCTACTTACACATTGCCAAAGAAGAGAAAACACATCAAGAGGACAACAGAGGTCAAAGCTTTGCATAAAATATGCCTGTGCTAATTTATATGTATAGGTGCAAATTTGGGGGGGGGGAACTATAATTTAAATAGAAATATAATACATCTCATCATTATGGGGAAGCCTCTGACCATGTAAGCTGTGTACAGCAGGCTCAGGTCGCTTTTCAGGTCAGGTGCTGTTGATGGGCAACATCAATGCCCCTGCTCTTCTTTGTTATGGTCCTTTATCTTTTACCTGGATTCAGACTCAACACCCCTTCCCATAGAGGTCACCTTCAATAGAGGACCATCCCCTGATGGCCCACAAACAGAGGATGCCTTCAAATAGAGGAGTGCCCTCTGAGAGCCTGTATCATGGGATAAAGAAGACAAGCAAGTGGAGTGCTGAGAAGGGGAGAGTCATGGCAACAGTTGCTAGGGGAAATGGAAGGTGGGGATGAGAGGTGTTAAGAAAGGCATTTGGAGAGGGGAAGAGGAGGAAGGGAAGGAAAGTGGTGGCTTTGGGTTTTAATGGGATTGTGAGCAGGAAGCCAAGATGATGAGCTGACAGATCTATACCAAGCAGAATATCACACTATGAAAGCAGTTTGAAAACGGTATATGGAATGTTTAGTGGTGCAAAAATCTGCCTGAGCCCACTAGGGGGAGGATTCAGTTTAGGTAATGTCCCAAGAGGGCTCTGCTGCCAAGCATAAATGGACAACGTTGGCCAATGGGACAAGTTTACCCTACTGAAGGCTTACTTGCAAGGAAAGCAACAACTACCCAGTGGGAGCACTGGGGTATTTGAGAGGCTGAGAAGGCAAACTGTTCCCCAGCTGAGTTGAATTGTCCAGCGTACAGTGACTAAGTGATCCCCAGGGGATCCCTTTAGCAAAAGATACTAAAGGGCAAGCACATAGATGTATTCTGGGATGGACCATGGTTCAGTAGTCGAACACATGCTTGGCATGCCGAAGGGCCCAGGCTCAATCCCTAGCATCTCCAGTTATTAGATAGCAGGTGATGGGAAAGGCCTTTGCCAGGAGAGCCACAGTCACTCAGAATAGACAAGATGGAAAAATTGTATTCATCTGTTCCTGTGTATCCTTCTTGATGCTATGCTCTGGCAGAAAGGGCAGGAAAGTAAGTGTTTGAGTGGGTGATACATAAGGCCCGGGGATTGATGGAGGCCCTTGACGTCTAAGCTGTTCTGCTGCCTCTTCTGTGCCTTGGGGGAGAAGTATTTTTGAAGAAGCCTACAGGTTGGAAAATCCAAAATCCCATCCAGTAAGTGGAATGGGAATTCAGCTTCACCCCCAGGAGAATGGCTAAGGGCATGGGAAGCAGCTGCCTCAGGTCTCTGTCTTCCACCACCATTCTTCCTCCCAGATTTACTTAGAAGCCAATCTGGGCTGATATGCAGGCTGGGCAGTTGGGCTGGGCAGGTTGAGCTGAAAGTCCCTGCCACCAAATCAATGGGATGCATGGCTATGGCCTGTTCATTCACCCAGCGCTGTGTATCGACTCCATTATTTCTCCTCCACTCCTACTGTGGTGCAAATGAATGTTCTGTGTTCGGCCACTTGGGCTGTGATAAATGTTGTTAGATAACGTCAGGTCAAGTGCCTTTTGTATGTTAAGCTGCATCCATAATATATTGCAAAGTCACTGGCAAGTGAAAACTCATTACCACTCCTTGTCCTTTTGGTTATATTGGGAAAAAGTGTCCTTGTTCTGAGATGAGTCTTCCACCATGGTATAGAGGCAATGCATACCCCACTTTTCCCCCAAGAAGTGCATTTTGTCTTCTTTTTTTTAAACAAATCAACTTGCATCCACAGCAACTGTATTCATTCCACAGCCTTGACAAACATTTCAATTCTCCCTATTCATCTAGGCACTACAGTCCAAATGCCTTCATAAGCCACACTTGCCTTCCAGATTTCTATGAGAGAAGACAGTTTTATGACTGGGGTTTTACTCTATTTTCAATCCTAAAATCATTAAACACAAATTTAGTTTGTAAACCAAAGAAATGAAACAAGGTCATGATAATCTCTCTGGCCATACTTGCCATCAGTTGTGAATACCTCCCAAATCCATTCCTGATCTTCCAAGGACTCATCCCCAGATATGCTATATCCCTTTCTTCCAGTACCTAAGATTTGGCTTGTGTCATCTTTCCTCCACTTGGCTGCAATGTAATAAAGCAAATTTCCATGTAACAATGAAGGCAGAGGAGGGGAGTGCAAGTGAGATGCTCTTCCTCTTATCTTACAACCTTGAAACCTTGCATAGCTCATCCAACAAGTTCCTTCTTCTTTAATGCCACAACAAGAGAAGTGCTATAAAATAAAATGTTACTAAGACCAGGTTTGGACAACACATTGCCGCTTGTTGGGTTATTTAACCTACAATGAGTAGGTAGAATATGCAACCCCCTCTTGGTGGGTGGGTGTTTATCATGTTGTGCAAACGCAGTGAGCATGGGTTATGTAATGGTAAAACAACCCTTACATACTCCTCACATAACCAACACTCACTGGATACACACAACAGGGATTGCATATTCAAAATGGGCACTCCCTATTCTCTGCATGCACCACAGCTTCACTGTGGGTTAAATAACTCATGGTGGGCTATCGTGTCACAGGAACAAGCCCCTGTGTCCATCAGGGCCTGATACACATTGTTCACTTGGACTTCCAGAAGGCTTTTGACAAAGTCTGTCACCGATAACTGCTGAGCAAACTTAACAGTCATGGAATAAATGGAAAGGTCCTCTTATGGATTAGTAACTAGTTAAAGAACAGAAAGCAGAGAGTAGGAATAAATGGTAAATTCTCCCAAATGGAGGACTGTAACTAGTAGAGATCTGTATTGGGACCAATGCTTTTCAACTTGTCCATAAATGATCTGGAATTAGATGTGAGCAGCGAGGTGGCTGAGTTTGCCGATGACACCAAATGATTTAGGGTAGTTAAAACTCTCCAAACTTGATGGCTATCAGCTACCTTCAGTAGCAAAGATGGTATGCCTGTGTGCGCCAGTTGCTGGGGAACTTGGGCAGTAGGGTGCTGTCGCTCTCATGTCCTGCTGTGGGTTCCCCGTTGACAGCTATTTGGCCACTCGGTCAACAGAATGCTGGACTAGATCTGATCCAGCTCTTATGTTCTTATGTAGGAGCTGTGCCCTCCAAATGCTTTAGACTGCAACTCCCATCATCCCCAGTCAGTAAGTCCAGTGTTCTGGGATTAAGGGAGCTCTATTCAAAACATCTCCCGAGCAGCAGATTGTCTATAACTGTATTAAGGCTGCACACCCAGAGAAAGATAACTTCTCAGACATGACAAGGAAGAGGTACTTTTGTGTAAGCCCACAAAATGGATAAGCCGACCACCCATCAGTGCAAGAGTTGCTTCAGCATGGTATGACTTTCACAAGCAGGTAGGTGGGAACAATCTCTTTTGCTTTTCATACAGAACCAGCACCTATTGTGCAGTACATATGATGGGCATCGTTGGTATTTTGGAAAATAATAACTCTCTAGTTTTTTCTGTTTTATAAAGCCAGGTATAAGAATTTTGGAGAACAATTCATCACAGACCAGGGATCTTAACAAACGTCATCAGCTATTCATTCAAGAATAACTCAGGAAAACAAGTTTAATACCATACAGCCTTAGAGACAAACAGGATAAATATCCATCTCAGTATCTTCCTACCTATCTATTTACATGGCTGTCTAAGGTTTCAGATCTATCTTTGTATCTTGTGTCCTTGCAACAACTTCCTCTCTGCTATTTTAAGGGGGATAGTTGATACTCAAATCAAATTCTAGCTATTTTCCTCATTTAGCTCATCTTTATTTTTGGACTGCAAAAAGATAATGAATGATTGTAGGTCCTTGACTGATACCTTAGAACGGTATCAGTTTTCATGCACCATTGTAGGCAACAGAGATCTTTCAGCTATCTTCCTAAGCATATCTGGAAAAGACTGTGAGTATATTTAGATAGGTTGGAGACTCCTAGCATCAAAGTATCTGTGGTAACTTTCAAAGAAGATGGGACTCTCTCTTGACATTATAACAGCTTGCTTGTGTGATGAGGGAGATGAGTCATGGATCCAGCCTCCATTATATCGGACCGAGGGGTTAACTTGAAATTCCACATACATACAATTTCTCCAATCTAATGAAGGCTGGTAACCAGAAGTGAAATACTTTTGCACTAATCTCCTGCCCTGGGTGATATAACCTTCATTAAATCACTTTCTTACTTCTGCATTCAATTTATAGAAATGATGATACCAATGGAAATGAGCTCATAAAGTTATATCTGTCTATATTTCAATATCAATATCAATATCGATAACAATATATATAAAGCTCTCAGTTGGTAGTAAGGTCTCTGATCTCAGCAGCAAACATAATCAGTGTCCAATGAAAAACTGGGCTGCATTATCTTATTCTCTTGTGAAGTCATTTACAATGCAGACTTCCTGTTCTCTAGCTGAAAAAATGGGAGACTCATAATAGTTTTTGCCAAGCAGGCACTAGTGGTATGGAATTCATTGACAGTTAAAACTTCTAAATGCCTGTTTAGATCAGGTTTCCTGACAGGGTTATGCAATTCTTCTTTCAGGAAACCCTCCCAGTAGCTACAGATGTTCCAAGACTGAGTGACTCAACATTATATGACTCTTGACACATGTAATTACTACGTTATACATTGCAATTTACAATAAAAATCAGACAAGGTTGTACTTACTCCTGACAAAGTCATCTCCTCCAAAGCAATAGTTTGGTTTCTCTTGGAATACAAAAAAAGTCCAGTTTATTATGATTATTTTTGCTTTTGTTTTTGCTATTCTTATTCTGAAGGGCTGAACTGTCCCTTAGGGATGACACCACCTCTTGAATAAATTACTTCTGACATTTCATTCATAACTTGGAGGCCTGGGAGCCAGGGCTTCTTTCCAGTAGCATGTCCTTGCTGGTTTTGTTTCTGGATGTGCAGCTTGGAAAATAAAAGCTGGAAGGTGGTGTCATGGGGTGGGGGAGAACTCCCAAATAATGGGCTTGATTTTGTACTTTTTAAAATTCAAAGGCTTTTGAGTCGATAAATGACATTGCCTAGCTTTGTGGAAATGTTTTCTCTTGAGCTTTATGAAGAGGATTCAAGTCTTGGTTTAAGAGGATGTTTCATCAAGAGAATAGGCTAGGTCACTTTACTCTGTCAGACGATCAGTCTTTTATCATTCCACTTTGTCCTTTTCTTCCTGATAATTGAGAACAGAACAGCTGCTAGGGTAAGAATCAACTGTACAGTATCCAATCTATTACTTGAGGAGAAGTGGTGGCAGGGGGAGAGTGTTCATACAGACATGCAAAATGTAGAACCTTATATATTTAATGTATTTATCAAAAGATTTAGGCCTGCCTTTCAGGGCAAAAGCACCCCCCCCCCCGGCCACTTACAAGCATGAATAAAAACTAAATCTAAATATATAACTCCCCCAAATCAGATTACAACAGCAGCGTGCAAGCAAACATATATGTAGAATACAGATTGTGCCAAAAGGTTTTCAAGGTTTCCTTAAAGGCAGATACAGATGGGGCCATGCACACCTCTGCAGGAAGAGAATTCCAAAGATGTAGGGGGAGCACCACTGAAAAGTCCTTCTCTCCGGTACCTGCCAGTTTGATGGGCTTTGATGGAGGGCCAGTGAGCAGAACCTTTGAGGCTGATCTTAGGATCTGAACAGGTTCACAACCAGCACTCAAAATTCGGCCTATTGTTGGTGCAATATACCCCAAATGCCTGGTCCCCACAAGCACCCTGGCCGCTGCATTCTGTAACAGTTTAAGTTTGTGAACTGGCTTTCAAGGCAGTTACAGTATTGCATGTTACATGTATTGCATGTTACAGTAGTCTAGTCTGGATATAACCAGGGCATGTGTACATTTCTAGATGGGTTCGCAGAAGGTGAACCAGCGTAAGCTGGTGAAAAACCTCCCACACCACCAATGCCAGCAGTACCTCCATAGATTGTACCAAGTCTAGGATAACCTCAGGCAGGTTGGCTGCTTAAGGAATGTATTTATTGGCTGATACCATGGAGGGGGAACCTCCAACCCATGGGCCAAATTCGGTTCACAAGGCTTCTTCATCTGGACTTCAAAAGTCTCCCATAAATTTCTATCCCCTCCCCAAGAAAGGAGTGGAAGTGGGAAAGAAGACCTCCATCTGGATGGGTATCTTGAGGAGAACTCCATGCACTTAAGTCAGCAGCTGGCTTTGCTCTATCCTCACCTTTTCCAGAGACAGGTGAGGATGGAGAGGAAACCAGCCCTCAACTGAGCCAGTGGCTCGAGGAGCATTCCTCAAGACACTGGCTTGGCCTACTTCATTTCCCCCATCCTTTCTTGGTCAGGAAAAATAAGGACTGAGCAAGCCATCTCTCTCTCTCGCCATTTCTACACCAGGCTGTTTGCCTGGAATAGCCCCCGGCTGGTCCCTGTGCGCTGATGGTGTGTATTAGGTACTTCCAGGATCGCCCTCCCTCCCTCTACACTCCTATGGTGTAGAAAGGGCCACACTCTGTGTGTGTGTGTGTGTGTGTGTGTGTGTGTGTGAGAGAGAGAGAGAGAGAGAGAGAGAGAGAGAGAATGTGTTTGTGGCTCTGTACACTTTTGGTGATGCATGCCTACTTTTGGCAATGGCTCTGTCTATTGCCGACATGTAGCCCACAGCCCACAACATCCCAACCTGCAGCCCATTTGGCCGTGGGTTGAAAAAGATTCCTCACCCCTGGTTTACACATTGCTTTATATTCTGCATCTCAGAGAGGCTAACAAAATATGTTTTAACAATAAACAACAGAAAAATAACAGGAACACTACCAGACTCAAAGATGGTTTGCAGCACTTCTCACCCAAATGAGGCCCCACATTGGGACCAAAGCTTTTCAACTTATTTGTAAATGATCTGGAATTAGTAAGAAGTGAAGTGGCCAAGATTGCCAATGATGCCAAATTATTTAGGATGGTTAAAACGAAAAAGGATTCTGAGGAACTCCAAAAGGATATCTTCAAACTGGGAGAATGCACATCAAAATGCCAAATGTGATTCTATGTAAGCAAGTTTAAAGTGATGTATGTTGGGGCAAAAAATCCCAACTTCAAGTATAACCTGACGGGATTGACCAAGAAAGAGATCTTGGGGTTTTGGTGGACCAGTTGATGAAAATGCCAATCCAGTGTGCAGCAGTTGTGAAAAAAGCATAATTAGGAAAGGAATGAAAAATAAACCTTCCAATATTGTACTGCACGTATACAAGGCTCTGGTGCAACCACACTTACAGTATACAGTTCTGGTTACCACACTTAAAAAAAGGATATTGCGGAGTTTGAAAAAGTGCAGAAAATTGCAACTAAAATGATCAAGGGGCTGGAACACCTCCCCTGTGAAAGAGGGTTACAACAGATGGGATTGTTTAGTTTAGGAAAAAAGTGAGTAAGGGGAGACATGATAGAGGTGTACAGAATGCTACATGGTATGAAAAAAGTGGATAGGAAGAGACATTTTTCTCCCTCATACTACTAGAACCTGGGTCATCCTATGAAGCTGATTGGGAGGAGGCTCTGGACAGATAAAACAAGTAGGGGTGTGCACGCCAAAAAATAACATTGTTTATCATTATCGTCATTTTGGACCCAAAAAAATATTGTCTTCATTCATACCGTAGCTGAACCGTATCGTCTTCATGATAATTATTGTGAAAAAATGATTTTTTTTGCAGCCCTATTTTTAAAGAAAAAATGCCTATAACTTCTGTATTTTAAAAGTTAGAGACTTGAAATTTGGTCACAGTGCTTATGGGGTATGCCTAAGTATGTGTATGAAATTTGAGATCGATCCCTCCAACCCTCAATTTTATATGAATTTCTTTAATTTCGTTTCCATTCTGACCGGTCTGAATGAATGCACATGGCGAGCTGTCATTCTGATCTGTCAGAACTGAAACGATCTTTAATAAATTCGTATAAAATCGAGAGTTGGAGGGATCGATCTCAAATTTGGCACATATGTGTAGCACATGTTACTACACATATGTGTCAAATTTGAGTTCGATCCCTCAAACCCTCGATTTTATATGAATTTATTAAAGATAGTTTCAGTTCTGACAGATCAGAATGACAGCTCGCCATGTGCGTTCCGTGTCAGAAACTAAACTATTTTTTAAAAATTCATATAAAATTGAGGGTTGGAGGGATCGATCTCAAATTTCATACACATACTTAGGCATACCCCATAAGCACTGTGACCAAGTTTCAAGCCTCTAACTTTTAAAATACAGGTTATAGGTATATTTATATGACAGTCTGATAAAACGATAAAATCACCCGAAAATTATCTTCTCCGATGATTATCGTAGGTTTTTCTATCGTAACGTCATCGTTAAACACATGTACGATAAGGACCCTGTCGTATCGTTATCATACATTTTAACGATATGATACACATCCCTAAGAATAAGTACTTCTTCACACAGTGCACATTTAAATTTTAGAATTCACTTCCACAAGATGTATTGATGGCCACCAATTTGGATGGCTTTAAAAGGGGATTAGATAAATTCCTGGAGAATTAGGCCATAAATGGCTACTAGTCCTGATGTCTATATGCTACCTCCAGTCTCAAAGGCAGTATGCCTATGTACATCATTTGTTGGGGAACATGGGCGCTGTTGCACTCATGTCTTGCTTGTGGGTTTCCATGGTCAGCTGATTGACCATTGTGAGAACAAAATGCGGAACAAGTTGGACCCTTGGTCTGATCCAGCATGGCTTTTAATAAGTTCTTACCTCCAGGGAAGCAAATTCCATAATTAAAGCATCACTATGAAAAGGTCCAAGCCCTTGTCTTTGTATTCCACACCTCACAAAATGGCTCCCTTGGTGTGTAGGTAATTTCATGAGTCATTTAAATACACAAGTGGAACCTGCAACATAATGTTGCAGTGCATCCTCACCTCCTAACAGGAGTATTCCTGGTCAGGATTCCAGACAAACAGCCAAGCCCTTCTCCAGGATACTCCATTTCACACACATGGACATATACATGCACATGCACACTATTTTTGTTTTTTCTTCCAACTGACAGTGAACATCTTGTGGCTATTCTACTGAACATGCATCTTGTTTCTCAGTGGTCCCGTTTTGTCTTCAATTCTGATGGCACTCACCACTTGAGTTCACAAATGGAGGGAATTTTATACAGGTATGTGACCTGAGTTTGCACATCTAGGGAAGCACTTTCATCACGCGTTTTTAATACAACATGCCATTTTACAATAGCAGTGCTGACCCTTTTTTGGAAACCTTTGTGTTAGCATAGTAAAATGTCTGCCTAAGTTGAAAAGAACTCGGATGTCTAGGAGAGCAGCACTTTACCACATGTCCAGCCTCGGCCTGCATGTCATATCCCAAACTCATTGCTCAGCCAACTTTCAAGGTTGCGTGAGTCAGTCATTTCTGCCTTAAGTTTAGAGTTGGAAGTTAGAAGTATTCACCCTGGGAGCTGGATCAGTAAGTGCAACACTGCTGCTTTTCACATGTTTTTGTTAATTCAAGAAAACTGTGAGTGGGAAGCAGCAAGCTGTACCCACAAGCCACACATTGAATCCATTTGTTCTTTATGTTGAAATGCTCTTTTGTCAAGCAGCTATAGCTTGGAGAGAGAGAGAGAGAGAGAGGAGAGAGAGAGAGAGAGAGAGAGAGAGAGAACAGGGATTAAATAAACTTCAGATTCAGTGTGGATATAAATCTCCCAGTCCTAATAATAATAATAATAATAATAATAATAATAATAATAGATATTGCTAAAATATAACCCTCAGTGCATAGCCCCTGAAACGCTATTTGGCATAGTTTTGAAACACAGGCTATAAAGCATTCAATTGACACAGTTGAATGATGCTAAATCCAAAGATGCTTTCAGTGTTTTATAGTGGCACATTGCAATACTCTGATACCGTCACCAGCAGGAAGAAGCATGAAACTGTATTAGCATGAACACTAATGGTCACACAAATGGTTACTATCACCAAAACGTCCCTCTTTCCTGACCTCAGTACAATCCCATTGCACACCGTAATCCAGTCGTTGGGTTGCAAAACCGCCCAACCAACTCTCCACTGACACCTCAACAAAACATCTGGGCTGTACAGGTGCTTCCAAAAGAGCCTACAATGCCTGTCTTCTCAGAGCCCATGCTCCAACAGAGTGTCTTCAGCCTCTTCATTAAGCTGCAAAATGTTTTACAATGAATCTTCTATTTGCTTTTCTCCCACAGCAAACCTGTGAGATTGATAACTACTGTTCCCATTGTTCAAAGAGGGAACCAAGTGCCTACAAGCTCTGATGGCTACGTGGTACCTCCAGTATCAGAGGCAATAAGCCTATATGCACCAGTTGCTGGGGAAACTGGGTGGCAGGGTGCTGTTGCACTGTGTCCTGCTTTGTTGGTCCCTGGCTGACAGCTGGTTGGCCACTGTGTGCTTGACTAGATGGACCCTCGGTCTGATCCAGCATGGCAGTTCTTAAGTTCATATATGTTCTTATGTTCAAGACTGAAAGTAACTCTCCCAAGCCCACACAATGGTTCTAAAGCAAGAAGTTATGCCTCGAAGATCCAAGTCCCAATTGTTCATTCACTGGCCACACTGACCTAGAGAAGAGAGTTATTGTAGGGACTTTTGGATTGTGGGCTCAATTGGATTATGGGCAGTGAAAACCTTACTCATTTTAAGCAGCATCCAGAAGCAATTTCCCTCTCGGAACAAGTCCCAGCAATGGAATGATTTAGGTCTTCTGGTGACACCAGACTATAGGTTGCGCTGAAGCTCCTGCTCATCAGCTCCAGTCTATCCCTCTAGGCCAGAGGTAGGTAACCTCTTTCATCCCAAGAGCTGAATTCAATTCCAGAGACGTTCTCAGGGGTCATATTCCAGTGGTGGGCAGGGCCAAAGGCAATGTGGTAGGCACCAAAGGCAAAAGGGGTAAGGCCAGAAATACAACACACACACACACACACACACACACACACACACACACAACCCAGCATGTTGTAGCTTAAAGCTCTTACTGCCAGTAACAAAGCCTTAGGAGAGAAATTTCAACCTTTGAGAAGAGGGGAAACTGGTCAAAAGCTGGGAAACCACCAAACAATCAGTAGCTAGGGAAAGGGGGTGGGGCCAGAGGAAGGGTGTGTGGCCATCTGAGGAACTGCAGGAGGGACAGATTTGGCCCCTGGGCTTCAACTTCCCCATCCCTTTTCTAGCCTTTCAGGAGAGGTCCTATAGCAGTTCCAAGTATGGCAGAAAATGATGTCAGGAATGATGGGATTATTTAGCAATGATGCCTCCTGTTAGAAAGGCAGTTAGCAGAGAAACCCAAAAAAGGCAAAACAATAAGCATTTACCAGTCCACGTGCACAGAGGCTATCTTATGATAATAAAGGAGAAGGATAATAACAGTTAAGAAAAGGTCAAATAGTTTTACTCACAAATGTTCTTGCATATAAAATGCATGTACAGCATAGAGTTTCAAAAAGAGTTTGTTCAGTCCATTTTGTGATCCATCACACCAGCAGGAGCAAGAGAGCAAACACACATGCTCCCAGCAATGGAGGAGGTCAGTGGGAGGAGGAAGGGGAGGAGCAAAAGGGAGAAATCAGAGGAAACTACATTGTAGGGTATAGAGATTCTAAGGCTAGCGGTGGTCAAAATTCCCACAAAGTGACTAATTGCAACACTGTCCCCTTTCAATAACTTGCCGACAAGATTGCCATATTCCCAATGAAGACCAGGGCTACAATGGGATTTAAGCATTTTATAAGCTTTCTTCCACAACAGAAAAGATTTTGTTGCAGTAGGGGAGACCCGTTTGTTGTTTTAAGCCTTTCCCTGTGCAGTAGAATTAGTTAACAATATCTTCTGTCTTCCTGAATGGTCAGAAAGAGATTTTGGGGGATAGGGGCACATTTAAGTGATATGGGAGAGACACTAGCCTGTTGTAATATCTAAGGGGACATATTATGTTTTAAACAGCCGGTCAGTGTTTCCAATTAGTTCAGGTCTATTATTCTGTTGAAACTCTTCTAAGGGCTCAATCCTATGCATGTTGAGACAGGAAAAACTTCTAAAACTCAGACAGTCAGGGCTCCATCACACTAGCAATTTATCACACTCTCGCCATGCGGGGTATGTGTTTTTGCAGCATGGTACTCACGTGATGTCGTCCCTGTCCTGTTCTCATCTCACCTCTTCCTCTCTGTTTTCCATCTTGTTTTGGAGCAGGGAAAGTCTGGGTTTTTCCCCCTCCATGCACAACAAAGCTGCTCCCCCTCCCATGTATTGCTATCCTTGCACTATATTGGACCATCCACTATATTGGACCTATATTGCTATCCTTGCACTATATTGGACCAGCATGTGTGTCGAAGGGCAGTCTCGCTGACAAAAGAGGAGGGCAGTATGGGGCAGTACTCCACTCAACTGAGGGTGCCAAACACCCTGTGGAGAAGCCGAGTGAGGCTGCCACCGCCCATGCCTGGGACTCAGTCCCATTCAACTCTATGGTTCTTACTCCTGAGTAAGCATGTTAAGTTTCCTGACCAGAACAATGTTTGCTTCCCCTTGCCATGCCAACATTGACCACAAACTTCTCCAAAAACTAATTGTAATACTTTCTCTTCACTTATATTGTTTAATATGATCTTAAGGAAAAGCATAGTGTGTTGTTTTACAATAATTGCACAGTTTCAGGCTGCCATACTATTGTATTTTTGCAGAAATAAAAACAATAAACTGCAGGGGGAAGGAGAACATAGGGGGCGGGGCGGGAGATTTCTCTGGCGTAGTAGCAAGACAGGTGAAAAGATACATCAGTTCAAATAGTGCACCAACACACAGATGTGAAAGTGCCCAGCACTCGACTCACTAAGGAAACGGGGAAACTGCAGACGCAAAGTAGGAAAAAAAAGTAGGTGTGATGGAGCCCTGAGTCTATTCCTCCTCTTGCCCCTGTCAAACTGCTTTTTAAAAAAAATAAAATCTCACCTGATGAAGAGAGCCTGAAGAAGAGATCTGGGGATCTAGAAAGAATACACAGTTTTCAGTGGCATTTGTTTTGGACCAATAAAGATATGAGACTAATATGGATTTTAGATTTTTTTCTTCTGGCCTTTGCTTTTTGTATGACTCTGCATTCTGCCACCGCTGGATGTCACCAAGCATGCTTAGTCCTTTTTGAACTGCATTTGGCCCCCTTGAGGATTTTTGTACCTCTGCAAACCGTGAGCTTCTTCTGATCATGCTGATTACCCCCTCTTGCCTTCTCGGAGGTCCCAGTAATTCTAATCCTGTTGGCACTGAGTTCAGTATTAGTGGGAGTGATATCACTCAACTTTCATAATGAAAATGGGAACTGCTTTGTTCTGGAGGGGGAATGGTTTGCTATATTCCTAAAGGTTTGAAGTCAATAGCTAAAGAACAGTAGGAGAAATAGACCTTTCATATGTCAGAATGACTGTACAACAGCTTGTGCCTTTAGTAGGATTGATCTAGTTAAACGAACATCACCTTAACTATTTTCCCACTGCATCCAGGCCATCAGTGGTGACAGACATTGCCTCTGTGCTAGTTCTTGGTGGCTATCAGTTCTCTTGATCTTGATTGACTGTGTCTACAACAATAAGTAGAAAGTGTAAAGCAGAGCGGAAGAAAGTTTCAGCAGAATGATTGAAAGACAGGTAGGAACTGCATTGGCTCCACATTCTTTATGTGCTCACTGCAAAAGTATGTTCCCAGGTCTTCCTGAGCTGTCTCACATCATCTCATAAAATTGCATCAAGTGCTGGCTTAGTGTAGCGGCTAAAAATGTGTCCTCTGAACTGTCAAACCCCTGCTTCAGATCAACCAGAGCATGAACTCTCTAGATGGATTGGGCTTAAGACAATCGACTCTCCCTCAGCCTCAGCTTCACCCCTACCCCTTGTGCAATATGATATGAAGATATTCATATTTACCAACCTGCAGTTTGTTCTAAGGATTGGTGAGGTAACATACATGATGTGGTTTCATCACTTAAATGGTGCCTCCTCCTCCTCCTCATTATTATAATGCTGAACCACATCTAGGCCTATTCTGCCCAATGTCCAACCGCTGCCCCGAGGTAAATCCCATGGGTCGGCGGGTAGGCAAGTGGGAGGGCAGTGGCTGGGAGTGTGCAGAGGAGTGTGGGAGTTGCAGAGAGGGAGCGGGGGAGTGGCTGGGAGGGAGTAGGGGAGAGAGGATGAGAGGGGGTGCCAGAGTAATAAAGTACTAATGGGCGAATTCTATGCACAGATCAAGCTAGATGATGATGATGATGATGATGATGATGATGATAACAAACCACATCCTTCATTGTTGCTACCCAGGGCTTGTCATGGTCAAGCACTTGCCAAGACCCAGTAGGGTGACCATCTGTCCGGTTTTGCCCAGACATGTCCTCCTTTTTCTTGGCTATGGGCTGTCCAGACAGATTTTTTAATATTGTTAAAAAAGTCTGGAAATGGTGTGGCGGGGAAGGGGAGGAACAAGCCACGTGTTCTCCTAAACTCCGGAAAGTATGCACCCGCGCACTTTCCAGAGCCCCGAAAAGCGTGTGTCCTGCTCCGCCCCACCCCTTTCTTGGGATGATAGGGTCTCTTAATGCTTGAATTAAGAGGCCCTTTCATCATGGCAAAGGGATGTGGTGGGGGAAGAGCATTCTCCAGGGCTCCGGAAAGCATGAAGATTGCCTTCCATCATTAGCGTTGTTGCTGGGATCCTCCCAGCCACGCTAATGGTGGTAGGCAATCTCAACACTTTCTGCAGCCCTGGAGAATGCATGGCCTGCTCTCCCCCCACCTTTCGCAGGATGAAAGGGCCTCTTAATTCAAGCATTAAGAGACTCTTTCACCCCAAAAAAGGTGCATGTGGGGCACGGAGCAGTCGCAGCTTGCATACCTGCTCTCTCCCAGTCTCGCAACACTTCTGGGATGAGTGCTCCAACATCTCATCCCAGTCCCGCGAGACTTGTTGGAGAGGCGGGGTGATCTCCTCATGCTCCCAGAACCAGAAGGCAGTGGTGGAGGCAGTCGCAGCACAGGCTTGGGCTGAATGGATAAGTAGGTAGCACAGCACGGGAGGGGGTTGGTGCAGATGGGCAGCGCATGGGGTGCGGGGCGCAGGGTGCAGGGCAGGCGTGGGGTGGAGCACGTGGGGTTGGTGGGCATGCAGCGTGGGGCGGGTGCACAGTGGGCGGGCATGTGGGGCAGCATGGTCTGACCCGGCGTGGCGCATGGGGTGGCATGGCCTGGCCCAGCATGGCCTGAACTAGTGCGGAGCATGGAGTAGCATGGGGGAAATCCTCGCCTGGTGTCCTGGGGCATTCCTGGCATGCCGGGGCATCATGTTGAGCGTTGTGGCCTGGTCGGGTGTGGGGCGGCCTGGCCTAGCATGGAGTGGGGCACGCGGGATTTCATGATGTATGGGGCAGCCTGGCCCAGTCTGGCATGTGGGCATCTTAGCCTGGCCTGGTGTGCGGGACTGGGCCTGCCTGGATGTGATTTTATTATTGTTGGGTGCTGCTACAGCTTAGTGAACTTTTCTTTAATATTTTCCATATATTTTGATGAATTAATTGAGGTGGTGTATGTGGGTGTGTTTTAAAACGATTTTTAGGTTTGCCATGGGTGATTATGCTGGTGTGTGTGGATACTTATTTTATTTTCAGTTTGGCTGAGTGTGTGTGGTTGTTCATTTGGTTGGGTTTTGCCTTGGTGCTTGTCTGGATTTTTATTATTTTTCCTTGGGTGAGTATGTGGGTGAGTGTTGTATTTTTTATATTTTATTTTATTGCAACGGGTGTGTGCATGTTTTTGTGTTATTTTGCTTTGTGTGGGTGGCTTATTATTATTATTATTATTATTATTGACATTATTATTTTGCCTTTGGTGAGTGTGGGGGTGGATTTTTATCCCCTCTCCAATTAAGTGTGTGTGGGGAGGTTGTTGTTGTTGTTTTAATTGCCTTCAGGAGGGTGTCGAGTTTTTCCCCACTTTGGGTGAGTGTGCAGGGGTATGTAGATTTCAATTTCTATTGCCTTTGGTGAGCATGAGGTATGTGTGGATGCTGCTGCTGCTGCTGATTTTAGCTAGGGTGTATATGTCTGCTCTCTTTTGTATCTGGTCATGCTAGGCAGGGCTCCTGTAGCTTTAACTGTTGTAATGAAGTGGGAATATCACCAGGTGTTGCATGCATACAAATGACACTTGCTGAAATTCCCCTTTAAATACAGCTCTTAAAGATACAGGAGCCCTGTCCTCCTTTCCATATGATCACTCTAACTAATGGAATAATTGTAACTTTTTCCTGTTACCATAGCTCTTTAACTTACATAGCCAGTATTTACATAGCTCTTTAACTTACATAGCCAGTATTTTTCTCTTTTCCTGTAATGCAACATTTTTGTCATTAGGTAGTGCTATGTCAATGAAGTAGTGTGTTTTTCATTTTTGTTTATGACTGTTATGTCTGGTTGATTGCAAAGTGTTGCCTTGTCCCAGAATTGTTCTGTCCCAGCAAGATAATATATGACTGCATAGTGTGGCTTGTCTTGTCTTGTTTGAGTGTGTCTGGATCTCCTAGGCTCTGAAAGCATCTTTCTGAGAGCATCTGCTGGTTGCATGAACCACGAGGCCAGATTCTGGTGAGTGCACAGTTTTCCTTGACAGGAGGGGCTTTCATTTGCTATATTAAGATGAACAAATGTGAAGAAGCTGCAATCCCATATTTATCTGGGAGTACGTTTTATTGAAATCAACAGGACTTATTTCTGAACTGTCATAGGATAGCATTGTATGATAGGACATAGGAAGCTGATAGCTTCTGAGTTATCTGTTACTCGGTTTTCTTTGTGTAAAGTATTGCACTCTCTGATTGAGATTTCTGTTCTCTGCACACTGAGGCAGTGTAAATTCAGGAGATATTTGGATAAAATGAGGGAAAGATCCTTGTCTAGCATTGTGATAATGGGCATCTCTTTTGGCCTTTCTTTGTATTGCGACTGACCATGGTCTTGTTTACATGGCTAATGAACTAGAGGTATGATGACACATTTTTAGATTAGTTTCTCAGTGCTAAACCAGAAGTTGAAATAGGCTAAGAGGTGCTAGTGACTGCAACAAGTGTTTTAGTCCATTTTGTTCCATGGCTAACGTTTGCAGGGTAATAGTATTTTATACTATTTGTGAATGCTAGTTTGTTGTATTAGATTTTTCTGCACTTGTCAGCTGCTTCATTTGTTCAGTGGTGGCAGTATGCTGAATCTGTGAGTATGGATATGAGAAAGGTGATTGGGAAAGAGTGTTAAATGTTAGGAAAGGTGAGACTATGGTAGGCTGACCATATTTTGGAAACCAAAAAGGAGGACAACATGGATGCCCCCCAAGGGGGCATGCCCACCAACATCACCGGCCACTGGGGGGGTATGCACAGCCCCTGGGGGGGTGCCCACCTGAACATAGCCTTGGTCACATGTCTTATTTTATAGCACACAATTAAGACAAATCTGTTCAACATAACATCTTAATGTTAAAATCACTGAAACAAAGAACAATGACACATTCAATGTATCTGAAATTAACTTCACTCACTCCCACTTTTGTAGCTTGCTATAATTTGAAACTTTTGCTATACTCTGTGTGATACATTCTCCCCTTCCCTCAAATATCTTTTCTGACTGCAAATCCTTCACTGGATGACCATAGCTGATACGAATCAATACAGCTGCTTTCTGTATTGATTCTTATCAGCAATATAGTCTTTCCTTAGGAGTGTGGCAATGAGGACTGCATTATGTACTCCTGGACTTCAACATTTACCACTATACAGGTTGACCATGTATCTTATTTTGCAGAGGACAGTCCTTTATTTGAAGAAGTACCAGAGGACTGTCCCTTATTCTGTATGTGTCTTCTATTTGAAGGACTGTCCCATCTATATCCATTATAAAGGAAAAGAACCCTCAGAATAAAGAGCTGGGCCTTGAAGATGCCCATCAACAGCACATGTACAAGGCCTGCTCACAGTCTTTCACACCATGGTGAGATGTCCTGTGTTTCTAGTCCAGTTATGATAATTACTTGTAAATTTGCATTTATATGTATATAGTCAGCATGTACACATCTTATGCAAATCTATGTCTTCTTTTCTTTTTTTGGTGATGCATTTTCTGTTTTGGGGTGATACATAAGTGACCACCCTGCCACTGACAGTGCAAGTGGTGAGGAAAAGGTGGGACAGGCTCTGAGGGCATTTTGCCCAATCCCCCTTCCCCTAAAACCTAAAACCTTAAGCTTGCAATGCTACTGCCAATATAAATGCTATTGAACGTCTTCACACGAGCAAAATAAAGCAAACTCATGACTGGCCACTCACAGAAGTTCATGGGTCCTTTTGACTATGATGTTAACCTCCTCCACATTTCTCATGCTTTCCCCTGGTAATTCCATTCTTTAAAAAACCCAGGATAACCTGATTCACCTGAAATATCTCAGGATTCCCTTCCATGTGGAGAGGAAGTTGTGCTACAAAGCACCCACTAGAGGGTGCTGTCTCATTCAGGGCTAGGAGCCCTGAGAGGAGGAGAAGTTTTCCATTATAGACTACATGGTCGCCCTTCTCTGGCGGTCCAATGCAGCCCATTACAATTGCACAAGAGAAGCAGGAAGCAAAACCCCAATAAGACCATTGTTCTTCTCTTCATGAAGACATTGTCAAGTGAAAGGCATCAGCCAGCCAACCCCTGAAGTCAAACCAGTTTATGAGGGTGGTTTTGATGGAGCCTTACCATGACTACTTCATTGCTGCTTCATACCCTGCTTACTCAAGTTCCACAGCCAGACTCTAACTCTTTTTCATTATTTGTCTGCCATAACATTTTGAAAGGAAACCCCAATAAATCAATTTATTTGCCGGAGGAGCTTTTGGATAATTTATCCTGCTCTGAACAAAGAAGTGCTTTAATGCTGGAAAAGTTATGCACTACTGTAGAAAGTCTACAAAGAGACTGAACATTAGTCATAAGGCCAAAATCCAATTTAGCTTTATTTATAGGGTTGCATTTGGCTCCATAATGCACTTTGACTTGGAGAATGTTATCCTTTTATGAACTATAGTAAAACAAAGGTGATGATGTTTGGTAAGCACCCAAAAGGACACAAATGAGTAATGGATGGGCCGCTCGCTTGAACAGGTCTGGAACTTTGAATATTTAGGGATTCATTTTAATGAACATGCATCTTGGGTATGGCATGACTGAGCTATCAGATAAATAAGCTATGAGATGCATGGTCAGTTTGAGTGCTATGAAAAGATTCCATATACTGTCATTAGTCTGGTCAAATGATTGACATGTTTCTGGGGAGAGGCATGACCCAGATATGGTGTTGAAATTGCAGTATTGAAGAATAAAACCTTTAGAGAGTATTCAAAACCACTCTTTGGAAAGCCCTTTTGTATAGTGATGGAACAATTGCCACCCCCATTAAACTCATTCTTGGGCTTAGAGAACTGAATTATTCCTCTCCCAAACTCAGCATGGTTTATTTTCAGCCTGATTACAAGCCAAACAAGACCCTGTATCACCAGGAGCACCAGAAGGTCTGATCCCTCTCCTAATCTCTTGTTGAGCCTCCAGGTCCCTCAGCCACATGGGATCCTTCCTTCCATTTCCCCTCCTACACATCCAGGAGCCTCATAACCCTTACTGCCTTCTATCCCACTTGCCTTCTCCTTTGCCCTTGTGCCTGGCATGTTGCTATGCACCGAATCCGACGTAAACACATCTGGGAAATCTAATTTTCCCAAGAACTAGTTTTGATGTCAGTAGTCCTTGGAAAAACAAAAGGTCCTAGGCCTTGCCACATGCCATACCAGAGTGCATGAGACACCTGCAATGCAGATAACAGCCAGGTAACTAAGGGGAAGGGGATTTGGATGATCTTGGTTGATTGGATGGGGAGAAGGGGAGAAAGAGTGGAATTATTCTCCAGGTCAGATTAAAAGTGTATTTCCAAGACAGGAAACCCAAGTTTTAGCAACATGCTACTGGGGCACCTTGGGGAAGACACAATGTGGAGTGCAGAAACTGGTCTTCTCTCATCAAGGCCAGAGTGTAAAAATAAATCAACATATATTGGGATAGAACTTCAATGATGTTATCTTTTTGTGAGCGATTCAAGTGAGATGACTGGACCAAGAAATGTGAGATCTTGCTTTTATGACATACCTCTGTTCTATCTAGATGCTCCTAAGAAATATATTAAAAATATTGGGGTGCATAGGAAATGATGCATCAGAAACAGAGTTAAGAATTATCAGTCTACAAAGCTGATAATTGGTCTCAGTTTTATCTTTTATAGCTGACATTTCACTTCTTCAGGAAATTTGAGAATTCAGAGTGTACCATTTTTAATTTTTTAATTTTATTTTTAAGAGCAGGTACACAAACTCTTAATGAGAAATGTATATGCAATCAGGGATCATAGAATCATTGAATAGATGAGCTAGAAGGGGCCTATTAGGCCATCAAGTCCAACCCCCTGCTCAATGCAGGAATCCACCTTAAAGCATGGCTGATAGCTGTCCACCTGCATCTTGAAGGCCTCTAGTGTGGGAGAGTTCACAATTTTCCTAGGTAATTGGTTCCATTGTCATATTGCTCTGTCAGGAAGTTTTTCCTGATGTCTAGCCAGAATCTGGCTTCCTGTAACTTGAGCCCTGCACACTGGGGTGATTGAGAAGAGATCCTGGCTCTCCTCTGTGTGACAACCTTTCAAGTACTTGAAGAGTGCTATGATGTCTCCCCTCAGTCTTCTCTGCTCACGGTTAAACATGCCCAGTTCTTTCAGTATCTCCTCACAGGGCTTCCAGACCCTTGATCATCCTTATTACCCTCTTCTGAATTCCCTCCAGCTTGTTTGCATCCTTCTTGAAGTGTGGTGCCCAGAACTGGATGGGTTGGCAACATTATTCATTATATGTTATATTCTCATTTACAAAAAGAAAAGTATTTTGTCTGCCATTTTGTTTAAACTTAAATGGTGAAGAAAAGAAAATCAATTTTGCTGGCCAATACAGATAATCTGTAAAGTGACATTATTTGCCATGATTGTGCATACACATACACAATCTGGAAACATCTGATATCAGTTGTAATATTTTGTGATAGGTACCAGTTGTTGTAAAGTATTCTGCTTTAATGTTTTCCCTGGCTTTTTGTCAGTTTTAAATTTTATATTGCAATATAAAGGTATTGCAGCCTGTAAAGTTAAAAGACAAATTGAAACCCAGTTACTTTCATAAGGATGACTTCCCACAGAAAATGGATGGCAACACCTTTCTCTCACCCCCCTGCTCCTCTTTTAAGCTCAGAGCAAGAACAGCAGCTGCCCAAAACAACCTGGCAAATGACACTTCTAATTATTCCTTAGGATAATCTATTTACTAATTTAAATATTTCACAAGTGCTTTCCAAACGCTTTCAGCATATAATGGTGGTTAGCTGATTATACCTATAAGTCACTTTGAGCCAGACTATGACACCATTGCCCAGACTCAGGCATTTGGAGCAGCGTTTGCCTCCGCAAATAAGCACAAACCCATAAAGCACTACAAATGTATAAGGCAGACTAATATTTTAGGCTGCCTATTCAGGATTAGATGCATCTAGACCAATATCTGAGCGTGGAAAATGTAGGGTGATTATGCCATTAAGGATTAAAGGTTCGTAGCCCAAGACTCCATGCCGATGTTGGAGCAAGGAGCATAATATATCAGTGCCAAACTGCAAAACCCTAAACAAAGGTAGCCTAAGGACAAAGCTACACTTGGGACAAAGCTGCATATATTATTTCTCAGACCTTTTTTTAAGCAAAACTATCCCCTGTGTCGTGTTTCCAAGCCCTCCCACAGAGATGTGAGACAATAAAGAGGTCCGCCATGCAATCCACACAGCTTTATTCAGTAAATAGACATCTCTTCACACCAGAAGGGAGTGTGAATGCTACGAGTTATCCTCTAAGCTTAACTAGCCTAACAAAGCAAGGCAGTTGCTTATCAATTAAATGGACAGTTTCCCAGCAGTGCCTGACAGGCTTTTACTGAATCCCTCCTTCAGGGAGGGTCTTCAAGTTATAACCTCTGGTGAGTAGCTAACCTAGGGGACCACCTCTTAACTCTGTCTGCTTGACCCTATGACGGACTCTGAGATCTGTCAATTCTGATGTTCCCTCCCCATCTGACAAAAACTGAGTTCCCAGGGGTAGGGAGGATGATCTCTGAGCTTGGGCCTCCTGCCAGATAAACTCCTGGGAAGATTCCTCCTTGACTCCTGGAGAGTCTTGGAGAATTTCCACTTTCTGTCTTGGCTGGTCTACTTCTTCTTCAGTCTCCGAGTCTGATTTGGGATACACACCAGGGAGACTGGGCCTGATCATGATACCCTGAAGCTGTAGCTCTAAGTTTCAATGGATGAATGTGGTGCAATAGCTGGGGGAGATACTTTGAGTGGGAAAATAGCTGGGTGGGGGAAGGGATAAGCAGCCTCACCATTCATTCATTCATTCATTCATCATCCCATAGCTGAAACTCTCTGGTCTGTTAATAAAAATTAAAAACAATTAAAATAAATTATATAAAATATAAAAAAACCATTCACATAAGGACATAAAACAGATAGCACACACAACAACAACAACAACAACAACAACAACATATATCTAAAACAATTTAAAACAATCAGCCATAGACAATCCAGGACTTGATCAAAATGATTCATTATATGCTGCCAAATGCCTGAGGGCAGTTTTAACTTGGTGCTGAAAAGATAACAATGATGGTGCCAGGCAGGCCTTGGCAGGGAGATACTTTTCATTAATAATAATAATAATAATAATAATATATTTATTTATCACCCGCCTCTCCCAACGGATTGAGGCGGGGAACAACATCAAACACAAAATGCAAAACTGATTAAAAACACATAAAACCAAATACATCATTAAAATACCAATAAAACACCAATAAAAACACTTAAAATTCATCTGGGTAGGCCTGCCGGAAGAGATCAGTCTTTATAGATCTTTTAAATTCCTGAAGACTGGTAAGTTGACGAATCTCTCCCGGCAGGTCATTCCACAATCTGGGAGCGGCAGAAGAGAAGGTCCTCTGGGTAACGGTTGTCAGTCTAGTTCTTGTTGACTGTAATAAATTCTTCCCAGAGGACCTGAGCGTGCGGGGCGGATTGTATGGGAGAAGGCAATCCCGTAGGTAACCTGGACCCAAACCATGTAGGGCTTTAAAGGTAATAACCAACACTTTGTACTTCGCCCGGAAACTGATTGGCAGCCAGTGAAGAGATTTTAAAACTTTTATAATGTGGTCACCCCTAGATGTACCGGTGACCAACCTGGCTGCCATATTTTGAACTAGCTGAAGTTTCCGGACTAGGCACAGAGGTAGCCCTATGTACGGCGCATTGCAGAAGTCAAGCCTCGAAGTTACCAGCGCATGCACTACTGTTTTTAGGTCTTCCAACTCTAGGAAGGGGCGCAGCTGGCGTATCAGCCGAAGCAGATAGTAGGCACTCCTGGCAGTCGCATCTATCTGAGCTGTCATTTGGAGCGACGGATCCAGGAACACCCCCAAGCTGCAAACACAGCCTTTCAGGGGGAGTGTAACCCCATCCAGAACTGGTTGACACACCTCCAACCCAAGGTTGTGGCCCTTAACAGTAAGCACCTCCGTCTTGTCTGGATTTCCTCATCCAGCCCATTACTGCCTCCAAGCATTCATTCAGAGGAGACACACTATCCTTAGCTGATGCTGTTGTCAAAGGCATAGAGAAATATATTTGGGTGTCATCAGCGTATTGATAGCACCCCGCCCCATGCCTCCGGATGATCTCTCCCAGCGGTTTCATGTATATGTTAAACAGCATTGGGGATAGGATGGCACCTTGTGGTACACCACATAGCTGCTCCTTCTTTGAAGAGCAACTATCCCCAAGCATCACCATCTGGAACCTGCCCGAGAGGTAGGACCGGAACCACTGAAGCACAGTGCCCCCGAGTCCCAATTCCCTCAGGCGTTCCAGAAGGATACCATGGTTGATGGTATCAAAAGCCACTGAGAGGTCCAGGAGTACCAACAGGGACACACTCCCCCTGTCAATACTTAAGCGTAGATCATCCACTAAGGTGACTATAGCAGTCTCAACTCCATATCTTGCTCTGAAGCCAGTTTGCAATGGGTCTAGAAAATCTGTATCATCCAAAACTGCTTGCAGTTGGAAGGCAACCACCCTCTCGATCACCTTGCCCAAAAATGGAAGATTTGATACTGGCCTATAGTTATTAAAGTCCAGGGGATCCAGGGAGGGCTTTTTTAGAAGCGGCCATACTACCGCTTCTTTTAAACATGATGGAAACTCCCCTCCCTGAGACATGCATTAATAATATATCGAGGGGGCCACCTCTGAGAAGGCCCTCTCCCTTGTTGTTGCCTTCCAAGCCTCCTTTGGAGGAGACATCCAGAGGAGGGCCTTAGATGCAGAGTGTATTGCATGGGTCAGTTCACCATTTGTTTGTTGAAATGTGGAAGCTGCGTAGTTTGGCCCCAAGTTATTTCAATTAACATGAAGTCAGGTGTAACGTTTTAAGTGTAATGGAAGATCGTTGAACACAAACTCACTGTGTTCTGAGACAGTTCTTTTCAGACCAGTGAATGTGTTTCAAACCATTTAATATGTTACATCTGCCTTAAGGTTCGATGTGCCCATTGATGTGTCTCCAGCTAGGAAAAAATAGCTATATAGTACCCACCCCAGCCAGAAAAAACAGCAGCCCCTGTGCCCACCAAACTGTCTTCAAGCAATGGCAACAAAAAAAAAATTTTTTTTTTTAAAAACCCTCTTATAATTGAGATGGAAGGGATGTACAGAAACCTTCATGTTTGACTCTGTTAAGTTCTTTTGTCACTCCATGAATCCTGACAGGGATGTGGGCAGCCTTGAATTGAAGTGTCAATCTTCTATGAATGATTGGCAAGCTACTACATCTCTGCACAGTAGCATACAGCTGTTGGCGAATGTATTTCTTTATCATGCATACGTTTTAGCATATGTACCTGTGTAACATAAACACACACACACTAGATGCCTTGTCACCATGGAGTACACCATTTATCAAGATCACATGGTGAATCAGAACTGAAATTATTCTTGCAAAGAAGTGCCTACTCACAATACGGGAGAGGGGAAAAAATAGAATAAGGCTGGATAGATCATGCTACACTGAAAATTTCAAGCTGATTTTTATGCATAACTGTTGAGGCCCTTCTCCAAGTGTCTCCTCTGAGGGAGGTTTAGAGGATGGCAAGAAGGAAAAGGGCCTTTTTGGTGGTGGTCCCTTGATTATGGAACTCTCTCCCCACTGAGGTCCGCTTGGTACCAACATGGTCATCTTTTTGGCAACAGTTTAAGACTTTGCTCTGCTCTCAGGCATTTGATGGCAATATGTTATTGTAACTGGGTGGTGTTGTTGTTCTAGGCTTTTAACTATTTTTAAATTTGTGGATGTAAAATATGTTATGTTATGTATTTTGTATTGCCATTTTTGTGAACTGCCCAGAGAGTTTTGACTATTGAGTGGTATAGAAATGAAATGAATGAATAGCAGCTCAGGCCTATTCTAAAGAGAACCTGGAGGGTCATAATCTAAAAAACCTGTAGACAAATGTGAGTAAGGTATGATTAAGGTGACCATATGGAAAGGAGGACAGGGCTCCTGTATCTTAACAGTCACATAGAAAAGGGAATTAAAGATACAGGAGCCCTGTCCTCCTTTCCATATGGTCACCCTATTTGGAAGTAAACACCACTGAGCTTTCTCTAACAATGCAGCCACGCTGACATACCAACTAATAAATTGGGTATTATGTTATGTGTGGCATGTGTGGTATGTGTGTGTGTGGTGTGTCTATACAAACGTTGTCAAAATGAACTCCTGCCCTTGATTATTCACCACCAGACCACTGTTTGCCATTGTTACGACATACATAATTCTCCAAATGCGCCGAAATGAGTTGTTTCTTCCAGTTGGTCATGAAGAAATTCAGCATGTTTATTTGTAGGCAACCTTGGATCCTGCAGCATCTGAGCTCCAACAGGGGTCAAAAGAAAACTCAAAAAGTATTATGCTTTCAACATTCTGGTTGTGAAGCAAACAGAGAAATTCAGTTTCTTTGGTAAAATCAGAGGCTGTTAAAATAGGGTGACCATATGAAAAGGAGGACAGGGCTCCTGTATCTTTAACAGTTGCAAAGGACAGGGAATTTCAGCAGGTGTTGTTTGTATGCATACATAACCTGGTGAAATTCCCTCTTCGTCACAACGGTTAAAGCTGCAGGAGCCCTGTCTCTTGACTATGTACAAAAGAGGGCAGGGCTTCTGCAGCTTTAACTTTGTGATGAAGAGGGAATTTCCCCAGGTTCTGCATATATACAAATGACACCTGCTGAAATTCTCTTTTCTATGAAACTGTTAAAGATACAGGAGCCCTGTCCTCCTTTTCATATGGTCAGCCTAGTTAAAAATATTCCCATTTGTCTGCCATAGTTCAGCAAGCAGCTTGATGTGCCAGCTATTAGTATCCAGCAGAGAGCATGCATGTATCCTATTTAACAAAACTCTCACATGTTTCACAACTAGAGTGATCAGCTGCTAAGCTCTGAGGACGAGGTGAAAGCCATTTTGTTAATAAAACCAGCAGAAAGGAAATGAAGTCTTATGACATATTTTCACCAAGCAGGAAATAACACTGTGAAAGTGGTATGAAAGCGGTATATGGTATGTGTCATAGGCCCCAACAGTTGTCAGTACACTTCAATACCGCCATAAAGCTAGGCTGACCATATGTAAGCTGACCATATGAAAAGGAGGACAGGGCTCCTGTAACTTTAACAGTTGTAGAGAAAAGGGAATTTCAGCCAGTGTCATTTGTATGCAATTAGTTCCTGGTGAAATTCCCTCTTCATCACAACAGTTAAAGTTGCAGGCACTATACTAGAGTGACCATATACAAAAGAAGCCAGGGCCTCTGCAACTTTAACTGCTATGATGAAGAGGGAATTTCACCAGGAACTAATTGCATACAAATTACACTGGCTGAAATTCCCTTTTCTCTACAACTGTTAAAGTTACAGGAGCCCTGTCCTCCTTTTCATATGGTCAGCCTAATAAAGCAATAGTGTAGATCCTGCCTTACACTGAGGTCCACAAAAATATTTTGGTTGGCACCTTTGATCTTAAGCCTAGTTCCGTCAAAGCAAATGTTCACCTACTGAACTTTGCAACCTGAATCTGCCTTTTTATTTAGAGCAGAAGTGTTGAAGTTCTTTCAGCCCAGGGGCCAAACCCCAGCCCAGGGGCCCACAAGTGTAGGGGCCATGTTCAGTGTTCTTATATTGATTGAATTAACATTCAACTAGGGGGGAATCCACACAGTCCTTTGGAACGTTTTAAAAAGTATTTTAAAACGTTCCAAATAGGTGCATTCTAAAACGTCTTAGGCCACATTACTGAGTACTCACGTTACAGGAGAACTGTCTTCCATCTTTAAAGCAGTGTGTGCAGTCACACGCTGTTCTGCCCTGTCTCTTTCTCTTTCATTTTTCAATGAATTTAGGGCAAGGCATTGTGGGGGTTGTAGTTCAGTTACACACTTCCTTCTTAGTTCCTCTGTCATTCCCTAGCGAGTATAGGGCTAAGAATTGTGGGTGTTGTAGTTCACTGGTCCACTTCCTTTTTCTTCCCCACCAATCAACTGCTAAGCATTTGGGCACCAGTAAAGGAAGCACTGCCCCCAGGAATCTCAAACGGTCAGGAAGGACACATTATTTTACTTAAAATGATTTATTAAAAGTGAAACCGTTGTATATACCTGAAGTGAGTTTTAAAAAACCTCAGATATCCAACGTTATAGGGAGTGCGTCATGTGGCCCAAAGAGTTTTCATAACCCTTATAAAACGTCAAAAAACTCGTGTGTAGATAGGCTCACTAAAGTATGAATTGGTTGCCAGTTTTCTGTGAAAATGTATTGATCTTGAAAAAGAAACAGAATTTCTCCAGCAGGTTTCACATATTCATAACCATAAGGCCGTATTACAGAGTTGTGAAAATTTTAGGAGGGAACATTTCATTTCCTTTGTCCCTAGCAGAGGCAGTTAAAAAAAATGCAGAGAGTATTTGGTTTATGTGAGATGCATACAGCAGAATTATTTTTTTTTATAAGGCATAAACAAGAATAACCATACATTGTGGACCAACTACAGTTAAGCATGTACTTTCTTCTCTTCTACTGAAATCTATGGAACTTAGCAGTGAAATCCTATGTATGTCTACTTGGAAGTAAGTCCCAATGAGTTCAGTTAGATGTACTTCCAAGTAAATGGTCTAAAAAAAATCTAACTTTGGCCCATAGCATCTGGACAGACTTTCATTCTAAGAAATACAATAAAGTTACATTGAAGAGCGTGGGGATGGGAGAATATAAAATAAATAGTTTCTAAACAAAATATGTAGACTTAGGACAAGTTGATTCAGTATATTTTTCCTCCAGATGTATATCCCTGACCTATTCCGAGTCTGTGGTCATGCAGAGAAATGTAATGTATGAACTGAGCAATCAAGACTATAGTTAGCAGTAATTCAGATTATTGCTACAACCGTTTCCCCCAGACAACATAGTCACAGAGAATTACTGTTGATTATATGTGATCCACCTTGCCACAACTTACATTTCTCCTGCAAATGTGTGCTAGACAATGTCAGGGCTACTTATACAGAAAAAGAAAAGAAAAACCTTGGGTGGATCCTACTTTTCTGTGCTCTAAATAAAAACTAATTTACATCTAAATTCAACAAGTGCAAAGTTTTCTCTATGTCTTTCACAACTCCATCAGCAAAATGTTCACCCAGAGATTGCAGTTGTGGTGTTGTTAGTCAATGCTATATGATGAAATGATATTACTTTAATTAACACCAATTGATTGAATATTGGGCCATCCAATTCAGTTATATTGTGGATGGCTGAGTTATATTTGCATGGGGCTACCAGTTTAGGTAGGTGGCAGCTGTGAATGGAAAGCAAAAGCGGGATAAATTAACACAGGGATGCAAAGATGGATATATTTCCTGCAGAGGCATTGGACAGACTGTCTGTCAAAGGCACGTTAAGTTACTCAGTACACAGGCATCAAAGTGTTTCTGAGGTCAGTGTCTGTTTATGATGCCAGGCCGTACTAATTTCCTTACAACCCTGAGCTGTGAGTTATATTATCCGAACTCTTGCTGCACATGTTAACACTGAATGACCTTGAGGAGGGGGGGGGAGGAGGAGGAGGAGGAGGGGGAGGGGGAGGGGGAGGGGGAGGGGGAGGGGAGACAGATGTGAGCAATGTTGGCTTAATGCGGCACCTGCTCTGGGGATCTCTTGTGGCTGAGGCCAAGAACAGTCCCTATTTAGATGGCAACGTGAAGACTCAGCACATTTCACATTTTACAGGGATTTCCTAAGGGGAAAATGCCACACTGGAAATCCCAAGTCTTCTCTTTCAGCCTATCAAATGCCAAACACAAGGCTGGCCTTACAGAGTCAGAACAGTCAGACTAAAGAGGGCATCTTTCTCTGGCTTCATGCACCTGATCCATCTTCTAAAAAGGTATTCTCTTCTTTTGTCAGGCCCGGGCTTATTAACTCGCCTGCACCCCAAGGATCAGCTAACCCAATTGGCTCAGTTCTTTTGTAGAGTGGCCATGTGTCTTCTCTTAGAGAGGACAGTCCTCTTTTTGAAAGGCTGCCAGAGGACTGTTCTCCATTTTGAAAGTGCCCTCTATTTCAAGGGCTGCCCAGTTGAAGCCTGGCATAAAGGTATGGAACCCTCAGAAGGAAATGCCCACCAACAGCACCTGGAAAGCAGGCTGAACAAGGCACGTAGGTCATTTAGGCAGGATCTATACTACTGCTTTAAAATGGTTTATAACAGTATTGACAACTGTTGGGGCTCAGGGCACTCTCCATATAGAGTTTTCAAAGCATTTTCAAAGTGTTTTATCCTGCTTGGTGCAGATTTGACCCTAGACCATTTCTACACGGGGCTTTTTTTCTGGGATGGTCCCCAGCTGGTCCCTGTGAGTCAACATGACGCACAGGGACTTCCAGGGGTGGGAGGTGGCCATGGGATTTCTCCGGGATAAGAGGTACCTGAAAATCCTAAATCTTCCGCAATCCTGGGAATTTCCCGGGACAGCGGGAGTTGTGGCCGCCTGTCACGGGTGCTGCCGCGCTTATGCATGATAAGTGCAGCAGCAAAAATGGGCACAGAGCCACACTGCGCGGCTCTGTGCCCATCAGGGGAGAGGGGGCCCCAAGTTCACCATTCCCAGGATGGTGGGAGGAGGCCCCCCGTTTTCCCATGTGTTTTTTAAAATAAAAACTTAAGGTTCGCTGGAGCGCAGGAGCGCTTTTCAGTGTTAAAAAATGGTGGCTGCAATGGCCCGGGAGCAGTCCGGGTCATCGCACTTATGATGGAAATTGATGACGCCACCTCTCTGGCCCTCTACACCCTGTGGTGTAGAAAGGGCTCTAGTCACAGTCTTCCACACTATGGGAGAATACATCCTGTATTTCTATTTAAATCACAGTCATTTTCTTCAAATGTTCATCTATAAATATAAAAGAACTTACGAAATTGTTACACAAAGTGCAGTCCTCTTTTTTGGTGATGCATAAATGGCCACCCTAAAGTGGACCAATTTTCTAACTCTCTGCAGTTAGGATTGCCTGGAGGGAAACACCTGCATATGGTTACTTCTGCACAAAGATCAATGCTTTCCGTGTGCAGTTGTCAGAAGAGATGTTCATGAGTAGCAGGAGAACTAGTCAGTCACTGCTCCAAGTGGTTGTCACTTTTGCTGTCTATATTTTGGTACATTGTTGAGTTATTGCTGAGGATTTAAGCAGCTGTTTGAGCACGGCCATCTGGCAGGACTCTTAAGTTCTAGTTACCTGTTGTACCACTGAGAGCTGGAGAACATTCCTTTTAATCACAAACATAGGTTGTTGAGTGCCTATCAATATGGAAAAGAAACAGGACTGTGACATGAAGGGTTAAATTTTGAATTATGTTAGAAGCTGCATATCTTCACTCCTGAGGAATTTTTGCTGTGCTAGGTTTAGCCTTGTAGAAGATGTGTTGTTATCTATAGTAGACTCCTTTCTTTGCTGAAGCTAGAATAACGGTTCTTTGATTCTGTGTGAAACTGAGAAGTCAGACAGTCTCGTTATCTTTGTTTCACTTTTATGAATGTTGAATTGTTCTGTATGCTTGCTTGACCAGAATAAACTATAAATATGAGTGACACACAAAGGCCGGGGCCACTCCCTCTATTTTTGCTGCTGAGCATCAGGGAGCTGGACCTCAGCACTGAGTTTTGAATAAAGAAAGTTAAACTTCCTCCGCCATCTGACTTTTATTTTAAGTTGGTCAGCCTACAGGACCAGGGCTGGTCCTACCATTAGGCAAACTGAGGCGGCAGAAGATTCCGGGGAGGTGGGTGGGCTGAGGTGAGTAGTGGCAGTGAATTGTGTCACATGGCCTGTCTTGTGTTCCCTGCTGCTCTCAGGTGTGGTGATGACACTGTTCCATTGCCAGAGTTGAGGTAAAATTCACTCTAGCTGGCTTCTGTATGTGGAATGGGGGTGGGTGCCATCTTGCCTTTGCCTCAGGCAGCAAAATGCCTCAGCCAGCTCTAAACAGGACCACCTAAACATAAGGCAATGTGTTTTCAAAGTATGCAGAAATATATGTATTAGTAAAGTAAAAATAACAATGACCTGACAGGCACCTAAGCAGTGAGCTTTCAAGTTACAAAATGCTGGTGACTGTTGAACCAATGGGGGTGGGGGTTGTTTCTAAAGCAGCCTTTCTCAACTTGGATACCGCTAGATGTTCTGAACAACAATTCTGATTACCACTGCCCATGGGCCACATTAGCTGGGGATGATGGGAATTATAATGCAAAACAACTGGAGTAATGCAAGTTAAGGAAAGCTGGTTGGAAGGAACCAAAAAGGAAGCCAATTGTTTAGAGCAGTTGTGCCACAGAATATTAGGGTGTTGATGCTGGAGGGAGGGGGCAGAGATGCAAAAATGGAGGGGTAGGGAGTGAGAGCTTATTAAATGCCTGTGAGTAGGCTGACCAGATAAAATCCAGGTCAGGGCTCCTGTAACTTTAACAGTTGTAGAGAAAAGGGAATTTCAGGCAGTGTCATTTGTATGCAATTAGTTCCTGGTGATATTCCCTCTTCATCACAACAGTTAAAGGTGCAGGCACTATACTAGAGTGACCATGTACAAAAGAAGGCAGAGCCCCTGCAACTTTAACTGTTGTGATGAAGAGGGAATTTCACCAGGAACTAATTGCATACAAATGACACTGGTTGACACTCTTTTCTCTACAACTATTAAAGTTACATGAGCCTTGACCTGGATTTTGTCTGGTCACCCTACCTGTGAGTTTATAGTAAATGTCCTGGAAGGGGATTAGGGTTTGGTGTGTGTGTGTGTGTGTGTCTTTTTATGTCATGAGGTTAACAAGCTTCCATTGAACTATAAAGAGATGTTTTGGAAGGAGAGGAAAGGAAAGAGGATACCCTTTCTATTTCATACTTCACAGAACTGTACTCCTCAGCTATGTAACTTGCAGCAAGTGATAATTTAGGAAGGAAAGATGAACTATTAAAGCAACAAACTCTGGAAATGTTGGTTATATTCCAAAAGTGTTTGAAGTGATGTGAGATGATATGAAAATTCTGGCTGTGGTGCCTGACCCCCTGTGATAGCACATTCACACATACAAGCTGCCACTTCATGCTGCAGGTATCACGTGGCAAATGTGCATGTGTGAACAGGCCCATCACCTCATAGAAATCTGCAGCTGTCGTATGGGGTTAATTCTGCTCAAGAGCAGCAGCTTTGTGAGCAACATCCCAAATATTACTAGTCAAATTGGCAAGGGCAGACGTAACATTTATTTCGTCTCCTAGATTGTATTTGAAGAGGAGGATTATTCTGAGCAACGCTAGATTACTTTGCACTGAAGGATAGCATGATCTCGATGCTGCTGCCCTCCCCCCACCCATCTCCTGTGTATTGACTGATGGATTGTACGCACATTTGTTGGTGAACACAGCTTACAGCCTTGCATAAGGCACTCCAATTATGGCTTGTGCAAACATGAAAACAGAAGGAGCTAATGCTCTTCTGTCTTTTCTCAAAGCATGCATGTGCGTAGGTCGGCAGCAGAAAGGGATAAATTGCTTCCTCTCGTTTTAAGGATGTTATCAAAGCCATTTAAATCTCTTGGAATTTCTACCTTGCTTTCAATGGGATTGCACGTAGATTGAACTCTGAGAGTCTGATCTTACTCTCACAGAGATTATGCTTTTACATTAGTGTAAGTCTACCAGTCTAAATGAAATTGCTTTTGGTTCAGCCAAATGTAAGTAATAGGGATGGGCTGAGGCTAGAGGATCAGCGCTTGGCCTCTGTGTACAGAGCTCAAGGGGAATTTTCCCTTTCCCTGCACCCCCCCCTTGCAACTTGGCTTTCCTCTTAATAAGAAATTCTTATCACTATGTTTTCTTTTAGTATTTAAAATATTGTTTCCCAACAGAGCAAGGAGATTAAAATGGCAAAGAGCCAGGTAATATCTCACAATGGCACATCTTCCTTTGGGGGGGGGGGGGGGAGGAAAGCTGCCTGTGCTCAATCCCTTCTCTCACTCCTGCTGTTTCTCAACTTGCCACTTAAATGATTGTTTGCAAGTAGCGCTGTTCCCATTACTCTTTTGCATATACAGTGGAAGCGCTTTGACATCAGTTGGCAAAGTGACGGTAAAACAATTCCATCCACTGTCAGAGGATGTACTCTTGTCAGATACAGAATGGAAGGGAAAAGAGAAATCAACTTGAAAATCTATGTGCTTCAGATACGATGCACTGTCCTTGGCTTACTCCTGTAAAGAGAAACTTTTCAATTAACTCAAAACAAAAGAACAGGTTATTTATTCCTAGGGCTTCTTTAAATGCGTGTTTTATAGCATGCTTATGATGACTGATCACTCATGGGTATTTGCAGGTCATTTTGATGACACTGTGAGCCTCCTGTGTGTTTCCCGCTCCTTTTCTCATTTTTTTTCCATTAAAAAACCTCAGAAAACCCAACTCTTCTGAAATATGTTGGGATTTATTGAGATTTCCTGCCGTGTGCAGGCAAAGTTGCACTATAAAACACCCACTAGAGGGTGCTGTCCCATTGAACTGTATGGGCTGGGAGGTTTTACATTACAGACCACGTGATCGATGCTCTCTTCCTGGGTAATTCGGCATGTTTCAAATGCGGAAGAGAAGCAGGAAGCAGTTCAACGGTAAGGAAATGTGATTTCCCCCTGTCTGAAAGTCTTCCTAGAGGGGACCATCACATTCTTTAGTCCGGGGGAGGGGGGCAGAAGGTAGATTAGGAGCTACTGGCAGATCTCAGGGTGATTTGCAAGTACATCATGGAGGATTTGGGCCTGTTAGGGCAAAATCCTATGCATGTTTTGAGAGAAAAAAGGATTTGGCTGGCTGGGGAATGCTGGGAGTTGTGGCATTTTTCTCTCTCTAAACATGCACAGGATTACGCCCTTACTTGTTTGACAGCAACAATTTTCCCACCTCAAGTTAGGCTGATAAATGGAAAAAAGCTGGGGGTAGGGAGAACCAAGAATTGGCTTTTGTGTGAAAAGATTGTGAACTCAAATCTGATACTGAAAACAAATTCAGAGATTGAGATGCACTCTGTGGTGTCCTATTTCTTAATTCTAAATGTGTCTCCACCTTCTTTCTGAGCCACTATTTTTTCATATGGCTCCAGTTGGCTGATCTGAGGTTTTAAGGGAAAGAAAACAAAGTAGATGCTGTATGCAGCCAATGCCTTAGTTATCCAAGTTTTCATGTTTTTGTTTCGTCAGTAGATGAAAGCCCTTTTATGCCAAAAATGAAAGAAGGTGAAAATGAAAGTAAGTCAGCTTACTTTCTGCAAAGCCATTGGACAGCAAACTACCAAGAAATACATCTGCAGATTATTGCATCACTCATCTGAAAACCTACCAATTTATTGATTTTCAACTGGAGCCACAACTGGGTTCCTATCTTACCTAGCAGGGGAATTGCACCAAAGGTGTCAGAAATCATAACCAACTTGTGAAAGAAAGGGAAGAAATAAAACAGAGAGGGGGGTAGTAGAACATAGGACTGGGAACTACTTCAGTTCTGGATCGAGCCTGGAGTGGGTTGGATCAGTTTCAAAGCATTTTGGCCTGATTCAGGACAATGATGAGCCACTGCCCCCCGCCCATTCAGCCGTTGGGACTTACCTGACCCAACCGCTCATGCCTGGCAGCCACCTGTTCTGCATGAGAGCTGCCATTTTTCAAAAAGATGGGGGCTCTCTATTGTCATAAATATACTGTTGCAAATAACAGCAGCTGTAAAGGGCCGTTTCCAGAATCTATGATTCCACGATTCCTTAAAAATGGCAGCTTTCATGCAGGACATTTCAGGCAAGCAGACAAGTCAGGTAAGTCCCAGAAGCTTGGCAGGTGGGGCAGCAGCTTGTCAGATTCAGGGGTGAGCAGGGAGGAGCCAAGAACACCCAATCAGCCTCGTGCCTGGGAAACCACAACATCTGACCCACTTCAGATGCCCGGATCTAGCTTCAGCTCAAGATCCGAAGTGGACTGAGGTGGACTGGGGCCTATTTGGAATCTCTGACTCGGCATCCGAAATGATTCAGAGGGTCCTAGCACAGCCCTAACAGACAGAGAGAAGAACAGAAGCTGATATAGAGAGGAAGAGTAAAAGCAAAATACAAAAGAGTGTCTCTTCGTGAAGGTTGTGATTAAAAGTGGGCCCTGGAGATAGAATCATTGAAGATTACATGTGCTAATTAGCTGCGCAGTATCCAATCCTGTTGGTCCGTTTATGCTATTAATGTAGCACTACTGTAGGTGACCTCTCACAATACACCAATAATGGAAGCTGGCATGATGAGTATGCCAGTTTATGCTGTTGGCATACTGCTAGAGGTTGCTTATAGTAGTGGTACATCAATAGTCTAAGAGGACCAGCTTTGCTGGTCACAGGCCAGTACATCAACTAGCAGAAGGTCTGTGTGAAACTTATTTCTGTTCCCGTACCCAAGAAACCAAAATCTGTGCAAATATGTGATCAGGATATGTGGTCCTCTTCTCCACAGATCCAATCCCACTATATATAGTTGGTTACCCACAAACCTGGATACCCAGAAGAGACAATACCATTCCAAAGTGTCATTTAGGGCATTGTATAGCTATTCCATCTTTTTCTCCTTAACAGGGTTTTTTTTTATGAAAAGAAAGAAAAAAGATGGGAAAAGTGGTGGGAAAACATGGGTGAGTTACAAGTGGAAGATGACAATGTCTGGACCTCTGAACGAGGCAAGACAATGCATGATAAAAGCCATACTTGGATTCCTCCCATTTGCAACTTTTGAAAAGAAGGTGATGTTATTTTTACAGGCAATGAGATTGTGGTTTTGGATCACATGCTAATATTATTGCATATACTTATCATAACTGAACTATGTCTGGACCTTCTGCCTTTTCCTAGCCTGAGTGGATCACACCTGCAATCCTAAGCATCTTTGTTCTTACAGGTGTTTCATTACCTGTCTGGAACAGCTGCTGTTTTGAAAAGCCAGAGACCTTATTAGTTCAACAGTTCAAAATATCACCCTTTCACTATGTCACAGAAGAGAGGCACTCAGTTAGTGTGTGAATCTTAAACCTTTACTAGATATTGATGCCTTCTCCCAAAGATTAACTGCAAATCATTAGTCTATTAACTGTACACTTGAAAGCCAAAGCCAAATCTGGACTGGGAAACTGATGATCAATATGACATGTGTTTCTCTCTCTGCTATAGGACCACTTGTATTCACTGGTGAACATGAACGTCAGTGTTGGAAGTCTAGAGTGACATACAGCATAGTTGCTTTATATAGAGGATGCATGGCAGCACATCATTTAATCCTGGAGGCAATAAAAGCAGGCTAGAGCCAGTTTAGGAGAAGTTCAAACCAACTTACTTTATTAATGGTTTTATACACACCATTAGAGAAGGCTAACACTGTTTAACTATAAGCAATCCCTAAATCTGGGCGTGTGAGCGTAAGTGAGCAAAGACATGAGTTACGGTGACTTGCTTCCATCAGGGAGAGAGCTACATAACACTTGTCGCTGAAGTAAGAAGAAAAGGAGGAGGAAGGAAGGGGAGGGAGCAGGAAATAGGAACTGATTGAGCTACAGGAGATTCTCCAGCACCCCCTAGTACCGGGAAGCATGTGGATTAAGTGCATAAATTACAATGATGGGTCTCTTCACCTGTATGTACTACTTTAGTGGAGATAAGCTGCATTTGATTTTCCAACATACTTTGGTTTAAGACAGGGCTGGGCAACTTCAAGGGTTGAGAGCCTACACTGCCCCACTTGCACCATCACAATTTGATGGCATGACAGCATGGGGAAAAGCTCCTTTAAAAGTGGGGAATGGAGGGGAGGAGAAGAGGCCAGGGCAACCACCAACAGCTCACGATCTATAGGTTGCCAACCACTGGTCTGGTTGAAGAATTTGATGCATTGTTTTACCCATGTGGTCAGTCATGGACCTATTAAGATGGTCCGCCCCCGGAGGCTAATGGATCCGGATGGTTTCCAGAGGGCTCTGGGGAGTTTTCTGGCTGATAGGGCTGGCTCTCCTGTCGAAACCCTGGTTGATCTGTGGAATGCAGAAATGACCCGGGTGGTTGACACGATTGCTCCTGAGCGCCCTCTCCTGTGTAGAGCTCGTACGGCTCCATGGTATACCCCAGAGCTGAGAGCAATGAAACAAAATAGGAGACGGCTTGAGGGCAGATGGAGACGAACTCCTGATGGATGCAATCAAACACTGGTAAGTGCATATAGTAAGGTATATTCAGGGGCAGTGAGGGCGGCAAAATAGCAATACTTTGCTGTCACCATCAAATCATCTATCTGCCGCCCAGCGGAGCCTTTCAGAGTTGTCCAGGGGCTATTACATGCTGGCCCCAAGGATGTGCTAAAACCATCTGAGGCCCGCTGTACTGAATTTGCTAGGCACTTCCAGAATAAAATCTTTGGCATCCGCCAGGACTTAGACTCCAGTGTTATAGCAGGTAAATCTAGTGAGGTGTCCAGAACACAGGCTTGTCCTGTTTTTTTGGATGAGTTTCAGTTGATACAGCTTGAGGATGTTGACAAGGTGCTTGGACAGGTTCGTGCACCCACCTCTGTATTGGATCCTTGCCCCTCTTGGCTAATAAAAGCTAGCAGGGATGGAACAGCCGGCTGGGCCAGGGAAGTGATTAATGCCTCTCTAAGAGAAGGAGTGGTCCCAGGCCGCTTGAAGGAGGCGGTAGTGAGACCACTCCTGAAGAAATCTTCCCTAGACCCCGAAAATCTTAATAACTATAGACCTGTGGCAAATATTCCATTCCTGGGCAAGGTCCTTGAGCGAGTGGTTGCGAGCCAGCTCCAGACACTCTTGGATGAGACTGATTATCTGGATCCATTTCAGTCCGGCTTCAGGCCTGGTTTTGGCACGGAAACAGCCTTGGTCGCCCTGTATGATGACCTATGTCGGGAGAAAGACAGGGGGAGTGTAACTCTGTTGATTCTCCTTGATCTGTCAGTGGCTTTCGATACTATCGACCATGGTATCCTTCTGGGACAACTGGCTGAGTTGGGAGTGGGAGGCACTGCACTGCAATAGTTCCGCTCCTACTTGGCGGGGCGGCTCTAGAAGGTGGTGCTTGGGGGACATTGCTCAGCCCCGTGGATTCTCCAGTATGGGGTTCCTCAGGGGTCAGTCTTATCCCCCATGCTGTTCAACATTTACATGAAACCGTTGGGAGAGGTCATCCAGAGTTTTGGGGTGCGTTGTTATCACGCTGATGTCACACAACTCTATTTCTCCTTTTCATCTTCATCAGGTGAGGCTGTGGATGTGCTGAACCAGTGCCTGGCTGCGACAATAGACTGGATGAGGGCTAACAAACTGAAACTCAATCCAGACAAGACTGAGATGCTGTTAGTGGGTGGTTCTGCTGACCGGATGGAGGGTGTTCAACCTGTTCTGGATGGGGTTGCACTCCCCTTGAAGGAGCGGGTTCGTAGCTTGGGGGTTCTCCTAGAACCATCTCTGTCACTTGAGGCTCAGGTGGCCTCGGTGGCACGGAGTGCCTTCTACCAACTTCGGTTGGTGGCCCAGCTATGCTCCTATCTGGACAGGGATAACCTGGCTTCAGTTGTCTATGCTCTGGTAATCTCTAAATTGGATTACTGCAATGCACTCTACGTGGGGCTGCCTTTGATGGTGGTTCGGAAGCTGAAGCTTGTGCAAAATGCAGCGGCCAGAGTGATAACAGGAACCAGAAGGTTGGAGCATATAAGACCTACTCTGGCCCGCTTGCACTGGCTGCCTATACGTTTCCGAGCTCAATTCAAGGTGCTGGTTTTAACCTATAAAGCCTTACATGGCTTGGGACCACAATACTTGATGGAACGCCTCTCCCGACACGAACCTACCCGTACACTACGATCCATATCGAAGGTCCTCCTCCGGTTGCCTACTCCAAGGGAGGCACGGAGGGTGGCAACAAGGGAAAGGGCCTTTTCAGTGGTGACCCCCCAATTATGGAATGATCTCCTTGATGAGGCTCACCTGGCGCCAACATTGTTATCTTTTCGGCGAAAGGTCAAGACTTTCCTCTTCTCCCAGGCATTTAACAGCATATGATGAGGTTTTTTTGTGTTTTTGTGTTGTTGTTGTGCTTTGACCCAGAAGGATATTGTAATTTTAATTTGTTTTTATGCTTTATGTTTTAAAATTTTGTATATTGGTGTTTTAATTGTTCAATGGTTTTAATTTTTGTAAACCGCCCAGAGAGCTTCGGCTATGGGGCGGTATATAAATGGAATAAAATAAATAAATAAATAATGGTCATGATCACAACAAAAATATGATTTCTAATTCTTACCATTGTATGTTCCTCCCATGTTGTCCCAGGATGGAAACCCCCCCAAAGGTATTTGTTTTGCTATTGTCTAATATACTTTCTAGAAAATTGCCTCTTTATGAAGTCATCCAAATGAATCAGAGCACATTTAGGCTGCAATCCTAAATACACTTCCTAGACAGTAAGCCCCATTGCACCAAATGGAACTTACTGCTGAGTAAACATGCATAAGATTGCAGTGGCATGAGTCCAAATACCAGAAATCCACAGCACTAATACCTACGATTGTGCTCTACTTCTTGTTAGGCACACAGATCTCTTTTAAGTTCAACAGGTGATCAGGGCCAGTTCATATAATCAAGAATATAGAAATACTGTACAGGAACATATCATGCATCTTTTCCTTTCTGTGTGATCAGGTCCTTATTTAAATAGGAAGCTTCCCTCCCCCTTTGTATGTGATAATATTCAGTTGAAGATTCAATAATCCAAATAGTTTTAAAGAACACCCTGTCATTGTGCATCCTTAAAAGTCACAGTGACTCAACAAGGCTTTGGACAGAGTCTTGAAATAGATGAACTAAGCAAGACTGGGTCACTGCCAACCAAAGCAATCTGATGACAGCTGGTAAGCACCTTGATCCTAAGCACACATTCTTGAAAATAAGTCAAGGAGTAATCAGTTGGACATACTTTCCATTACAAGTATTTAGATTGGAGTATACAACCAATCCAATAAAGCAGGGGTGGGGAAGCTCATGCCAGGGGCCAAATCTGGCCCTCATGGGCTTGCTGATGGCCACGCCCCCACCTCCTTTCCCCTAACCACTGATCATTTGGTGGTTTTCTTGCCTTTAGTGAAGTTTTCTCCCCATTCTAAGAGGCTGAAATGCCTCTTCTAAAGTTTAGTTACTGGCAGTAAGAGATCTAACCTGCAATATGCAGATATCTTTTGTATTTTTGGAGGGTATTTTTGGCCCTAGGCCTTTTGCTTTCAGCCTTGCCCACTACTGAAATGCGGGCCCCAAGAACATTTCTAAAATTGAATTTGGCTGAAAGAAGTTCCACCCTCCTGCCATAAAAACTACATGTTTTGTGCAAATCAGTAGCTGCTCTCATTTTCAGAACAAAGATTCAGCTGTACCATTGGTTACACTTACAATTAGTTTAGTACCTTCCCAGCTACTTAGATGAATCTTATTTATGTAACTTGAGTTAGGTAACAGCCTCATTCAAAAATATATACAATGCATTTATGTGTCCAGCTTTGAATTGTGTTATTTTAAAATGATAACACAAAACACCCTTCAGGGCTGTATGTCTTAACACAAATGAAAGACCAAAAGGTCTTGGGTAGAGGGAAAATAACCATTTATTTTATCATGTCAAAGTACCCACAATAGGAATGAAATGCAAAATGCATTAGTCATCTCTCTCAGCTGCTCATTTATGATTATTGCAATTTCCCAGTGCAATGACATGTGACAAATAATGTTAGAAAGTACAAATGGATTTCAAAAGACATGCTGCCCTAGCTATATCTCAACACAAACACAAATAGTTGAACTACACATAGTAGCTACTGCTCCTAATCTTTGTAGCATGATTAATTTAGGACTCAAGTAAGCTAGACTGATTATGATTCATTTAGTAGCAGGATGATGATTTGTGTAGGTTGAGTAAGCACTGCACTATAGTTATTCATGAACCATATATCTCACTTTTATTTATATGTTAATAAGTATGTTTTTTAATTGACCCAACCCTCTGGAAGAACTTACACTTCTCAAAGATATTTTGAGAGTTTGAAATAACAAATTAAATGTACAGAAAATGAATATATAGTTTTAGTAGCTGTAATATATGTACTAATACAAAGCTAGGAAAGTGAAAATAGTCTCTCCTGGCTATGTCTGGTCCACAGCCCACATCCTACATATTATGCGGAGGGAAAGCATACGTTTAGTTGGAGCTCTTTTTGAGATTTTCACCAAAGCAGTTCTGACTGTGGAAGAGACAACCCACTTTTCAAATTGGGTAGTGGCTTGCTTCTTCCAGAATTGGAACTGCTGAAGTGAAAATGCCAGTCATCTTCAGATCCATGCAAGGCTTTCACAGTGTGTACTGAGCCATTGATTGACATTCTTTAATTTCCAAGTAAATAATGAAATCATTTGGGATAAGTTTGTCCAACACTACTGTATTGTATCTTCATGAGATCATGCTTATTTCATGACTGCTGCCTGTGTCTGAGTATGAGGCCCTTTGTGGTGAGTCTGCTGGCCCCTTGCTGGACCTGAGCTCGGGGGCTGCAGGCTTTGGACTTGACCCAGGAGTCTCAGCTTATGGGTCTATGGTAACTTGGGCCAGATCTACACCAAGCAGGTTATATCGGTAGTATTGAAGTGCACTGACAACTGTTAGGGCCCATTGACGCATACCATATACCACTAAATCTTGCTTGGTGTGGCTCCTGCCGTTTATATACCGCTTTCATACTGCTTTCATACCACTATATCCTGCTTCGGGTAGATCTGGCCTTGGGCTTAGATGTGGGTGGGTCTCTGCTTCAGTGGCAGTGCTCAGGTCCACTACTTCTTCTGTCAGCACCCTCAGCCTCTATATCTGCACCAGAGTCACTGCTGGACTTCAGGGTTATGGTTCTATCTACCCAATAAAGCAGGCACTCAAGATTTGGATTGATACTTGGAAAAGTAGCAGTTCGTATGATACTGGAGATGAACTAGGAAATATACAAGATGGACCAGCTGCTTACAGCATTGATGAATGCCTTGATACTGAGAGGAAAAATATTAGCGTATAATAGATGAAGGCAGGGATGCTGTAACCAGGGCCAGCTCCAGGTTTTAAGGGCCTGTGGGCAAGACACCCCCTTCCTCAGTGAGTCTACATCTCACCTGCTATTGCTCCTCATCTCCTTTATCATCATTGCTACCGCTTGCTGGTTTGACAGGCATAAAGCCAGTGAACAAGTAGGTGTTGGCATCTGCTCCTCCCCTTCTCACCACCACCATTGCCTGGCCTGTTGCCTGGGACGGCATGAGAGGCAAGTGAAGAAGAAAGTTGCAAGGGTGAAGAGGTGGAATAACTCTAGGGAGCTCTTGTCAGTGGGTTCTGCTGGTGTGTGGGCCCTCATCTATGCCAGCCTTTGTCACCAGCCCTGGCTGCAACAATACTTTTTAAAGTATTAACCCTAGAGAGGTGGCATTTGGGTTCCACTCTAGTCAGCAAAATGTTTGGGGCTGGGACTGATTACACAAGGCATTTTTACTCATTTAGGAAATGTGTAATTTTTGCACTTTAGATATGGTAGTTTCTTTTTCTTTAGAAACATGATCTTATGCAATTGGAATTCATGAGAATAAAATGACCTGCTGATCAAAGAAGCCCACTTCTTCATACCCTTTTGCTTTTGCACACTGAAGCAAAACTAAATCTTGAGTAAACAAAGATACCTTACTATTCTCGAAATTTGGGCCAATTGTTTCAGCCAATAGTCAAATTCCTTTGAAATTTCCATTATTTACACATAAATGGACGGTTATCATGGAAATAACCAAAATCATAATTTAATCACATCTAGATACCTGCTGCATTGTGAGAAGTATCAAATGTCTTCAACAAATGCCAATTTCCTCTTAATTTTGATTCCTTCGCATGCTACTTTTTTCCAGGATTGCTAAATAAATATGAGAAAATATTATGGAAAAATGAATTACATTGCTTTTTGCATTTTTCCCCCCCCCACAGCATTGGTAATTAGTCTAAGCACATATACACATATAATCCTTCTGTTTTCTCCTATACTTTTCTGGCTTTTATCCTGCTTTTCAGGGCAAGCAGGTGAAGAATCTTTCTGCACCAGTCTTTTTGAAAGGAAGTTTAAAATAGTTTAGTATGAATGTTATCATTTTTATAACACTACATGGGACTTGACTTTTTAAAGAAGAAAGCTGATGGATCAGAAAAAAGGTTCATCTAGTCTAGAATTCTGTTTCATGCAAGATGTGAAGGCAACAGCCCTCTCCCATTATTCTCCCCAATTCCCCAGGATACTGCCTCTGAATGTAGAAACTTCTATTTGGCTAAAATTGTTAATAGTCATTGATACACCTGCCCTCTATGAATTTATCTAATTTCCCTTTAAAGCCATGTAAGTCAGTAGTCAGCAAATACCATCAAACAAGGGTAGGCAATCTGACCTATCCGGCCAGCACATACGTGGCACCAGTATCTTTGCCCCAATGTGCAAAGGTTTACCTTATATTGAACCTCATTTGGCATTTGGTTGCCCAATCAGTTTACAGAGATTCTTTTGGAGCTCTTCACAGAATGCTTGGGTATTCACCATTGTGAATAATTGGGTATCATCTTCATATTGGGAATCTCGGTGCTCATCCCTGATTCCAGCTAAGCTAAGAATAAATGAAAAACCTCCAGGCTCAATATAGATCCGTTGGGCAGAACCTGTGCTTCCTTTTCTCCACTGTATGAACTATCCATTTACCGTTTCCTGAAAATGTGCATTTTGGGTGAAAAAAGCATTTCATGCTTTAGTCAATGGGGGAAAGTACACATCTGGGTGCATGCTTTAAAACAATGCACACCCAAATGCGCACCTTTCCCATTTGAAAAAGAAAGAAAGCAGCAAGCTCATGTTTGGGAACAGGAATGAGGCAAACTGAGCTTTGAGCAGGAAACTGAAAAGCCTTAATAAGTTCAAGTCTCACTGATGCTCCCATCTCTATCTTTAACCAGTTACTGAACCGTAAGAGGACCTGTCCTCCACGTCATGACACCAAGTTTGCTCAGGAGCCATTGGTGAGAGACTTTGTCAAAAGCTTTTGGGAAGTATATACTGTAAGCGTATAATGCAAGTGTATAATGTAAGTGTATCCTGGATCACCCATAACTACATGCATGATGGTCATGTTCTTATATGCAGTCTCTGCATTGGTCAGGAGACCCAGGCCTCTGCCACAGTAGCCTCCTTCCATAGACCAAGCTGTTTGTCTTGAATTCCTCTTAGGAATTAACAACTGTGCTGCAAATGATATTCCCTCTCTGTGACAGTGTCATTTATCTATTGATATTATTATTATTATTATTATTATTATTATTATTATTATTATTTGAACATTGTAAAATTTGTAACAGTGAACTGTCCTACTTTTTATTTTTAGGCTCTGATCAATTTAGTACAAGGTCAAGAGGCGCACGTCATCCTACCTTCACATCTCAATTACAGCAATAATTTTTGTGATTGACTGAGATATTGATTTCTCCATAACTATCTGAAAGCAGCTTTCCAATATACTTCAGATGCACATCAAAGGCAGAAAGGGCACTGAGCGATCAGGCTGCTATTCAAGTGGGCACTAGCTCTTATTGCTTCTTGAAAAATCTCAGACTCTCCTATTATTGAGTGATAATATAATTACTTGAGGGTAATATACTAATAACATAATACTGCCCATGGTGTGTGAAATGCTGGTTCAGTGGGGATTGGCTTCTAGCTTTCCAAGAACAAACATGAAGTGTTATGGCTGTTCACTGAAATCTGCATGTTTTAAACAACTGGGCTATCCCAGGATACAGAAATATGTTTCTGTTAATAGTTATGAAAATGATACCTAAAGTGATCACAACTTTCAGGTGTGCATGTGTTTTTAAATCTAATTTTAGATTACAAATTGAATCAAAGTCATAATTTAACTCAAGTATAGATGCCAGTAAACGTGTGTGTGTGTGTGTGTGTGTGTGAAATATTTTTCTTAGCAATATTTGGTCACTAATGTTATCATAATGTACTGTACCAATCAATCTTTCAAGAGACGGGGAGAGAAAAGCAAAGCAGGTAATGTTCTTAGGATCTGTCTCTCCAGTGAACTTGTTAAAATGCATTGAGAGGACATTACTTTCCTTTCCCAATAATTTCATAACCTCAACATCGAACCAGCTAAAATAGGGGCAGCCTTTTGTAGTTGTAACACTGTAACATTCTCACATCAAAAAACGTTGCCTGAGGTAGCTTCTGCTTCATTATTGCACATGGTAGAAGTTTATCTTCTCTGCCTATTGTATCATGTTCATTTACTTTGCAATCATTTGTCTTGCACTGGCTTCTGAAGCAGCATGTGTTAGTCCTTTAGATATCCTGTTTCTTCAATATCCTGTTTCATTCAGGGATTTCAAGGAAATAATCAGCACTTTGAATTGAGCCTAGAGACGGACAGGAACCCAGTTTAGCTCTTGCAAAGGGGAGTCAGATGCTCCCTATAACCAATTCTGGTCAACATTTTTGCTTCCACATTTTGGACAAGCTGAACTTTCTGAACACTCTTCAAAGGAACGCCCTCCCCACATCAAGAAAGTGCATTGCAGTAATAAAGTGTCAAAGTAACTAAGGCATGGTGTGGACACCATGGCCAGATCCACTTTCTCTAGAAACAGATGCAGCTGGTACACCAACTTAAGCTGGGTAACTACTTCTGGTCATGGTTGCCACATGGACATGCAGGAGCAAAGATGGGCCCAAAACTGCGAATCTGAAAATTCAAGGAGAGTGCTACCCCATTCAACTCAGGTCAAGCTCCCACTCCCAGATAGGAAGTTTTATTAACCATGCGTACGTCCATCTTGTCTGGATTGTTTCAGTTTGTTTGCCCCACCCAATCCATTACTGATCTCAAGCATCAATGGAGATTTTCAACAGCCTCCCTGGGATTGGATGGAAAGAAGAGATACAGTTGGATGCCATGAACATAATGGTGACCCTGCCCTCAAGTCCCATGGATGAACCCTGTGAGCAGTTTCTTGTTAAAGTTAAAAGCTAGCAACTAGATGGAACTTTGTGGGGCATCATACACAATAGCCAAGATGTTGAGTAGCAGTACCCCAGCATCAACGTTCCTTCCAGGAAAGATTGGAACCAATGCAGAACTATGTCCTCTAGTCTCATCCTGGCCAGGTGACTCAGAAGAATACTATGGTTGATGGTATCAAAAGCTGCTGACAGGTCCTGTAGAACCAACAGGGCAAGCTTTCTGGTGTGGGGGGCTGCATTGGCCTTTGTGGAACTGTTTGGGGGGCACAGAAATTGGCAGGGCTGGTGGTGGGTGTGCCTAGTTGTCATCACATGCTCAAGAACCTTGTCCAAAATACTTGTTGGCTATTTCTTAAATACTTTGTGTGTATTTGTCTTGTTCATCATTCTCTGTTTATGAATTCAGGCACATCTGCAAATTAGAATTTACATGTCTCTTGGAAAAGTTTCAAATTATTATTATGGTTGTCCCCCCCCCCAAATGTTCACTAATGTAAATGCAGCTATTGCCAAGAGGATTAAAAAACAACAGTGATTTGTTCTTTCATTGTCTCAATTTATATGTCTCTGCTTTAAGTAAATTACCTGTAGGACATAAAGATAATTTAATGACATCCCTCTATTGATTTTTTCACTGTTTTTATGTGCAGCAAGATTGATCTTGAATCTCAGCAATCATTTGCTGCTCGCTTTACTGTTTCTGCCTTCATTTAGCGCAGTCACTACATCATAAACCTGGCTCTTTTGAAACAGCCGTGTTGAAAAAACATCTACTATAGAGAGCCACTGTTTCTGAAATGTGCCTCGTTATATTCTAGATGATGATGAAGGAAGATGCAACTAAGGTGAAGAGTGGAGTACCATGCAGTACTCCAAAACCAGTATAGCTGTGCATAAAGAACCATGTAGAATAATACAGGAGTGTAGAACTCAGATTCACGAGCCAAATCTGCCCCTAGACAGCTAGACCCCCTTCCCATAGCTAGCAACCCCCTCTCCTAAGGCTTAGTTACTAGCAGTAAGAGATTGCAGCTAAAACATGATGGTATTTTTGGTAATTTGGTCCCAATCCCTTTTCATTTCATTTATTACATTTCTATACTGCCCAATAGCCAATGCTCTCTGGGCAGTTTGCAAAGACTAAAAACCTTAAAAATGCAATATTATGCACAATATATAAACACACACACACACACACATATCCAAAGACTATCCCATGACCTGATTAAAAACCTATCATTAAGGTACCCTTAAGTCCGGTTTCCCTTGGACAAGTCTGGAAACCGGGGGGGGGGGATGGAGTCCGGGGGGAAATCCCAGTATTTCTTGAAATGTCTGGGAATTGCGCCCCTCCCAGGGGCCATCTGGGGCTTGTCCTTGGCTGGCGCTTCCAAAACATGTCTTCCAGACCCTCCCCCGGGCTGATCCAGGGATTTTCTTGGCCTGCATGGTTGGCTTTCACAGAGGCAGGCAGGGCACATCACCGGTGGCGGTGATGGCAGTGGCAGCCACCATGGGCAAAGAAAGGTGAGTAGGAGAAAATGTTAGGAAAGGTGAGACAATCAATATCCAGTGAAGGATTTGCAGTCAGAAAAGATATTTGAAGGAAGGGGAGACTGTATCACACAGAGTATAGCAAAAGTTTCAAAGTACAGCAAAAGCTACAAAAGTAGGAGTGAATGAAGTTAATTTCAGATACATTGAATGTCTGTCTCACTTGTTCTTTGTTTCAGTGATTTTTACATTAAGATGTTATGTAGAACAGATTTGTTTTAATTGTATGCTATAAAATAAGACATGTGATCAAGGCTGTGTTTGGGTGAGCATGCCCTCTTGGGGCTGGACGTGCCCCCCAGAGGGCTGGTAATGTTGGTGGGCATGCCCCCTTGGTGGGCAGCCATGTTGTCCTCCTTTTTAGTTTCCAAAATATGGTCAGCCTACCTATTATGTATCCCCAAAGGTCTTGCCTTTTACCTCACCCATTTTGCCTTCGGCCCCACCCACCAGTGGAATGCAGCCCTTCAGTACTTCTCCAAAATTGAATTCATCCATTGAAAGAGGTTCAACACCCCTGATGTTATAATATATAGAATATTAGACTGAGGGCTGGTTTGTTATGCACCATTTTGAGTTGGATGTCATGCCTACATGGTCATGGTTCCATTGCATTTTGATAACAGTTGCAATGTTACCCAATACGGACAACCAATTTGTTTACTTTTCTTTGGTTGTCATCACTGCCAATTGCCTTAGCTATTTTGGCCAAATATATAAAGTCAGGATGTGTTAAAATTAGAAAAAGGCCTATACTTACACACAGCATCAGCTTTTCTCACAATGGGCAGTTGCTTTCCACTTGCTCCAGCAGCAGCACAGAAAGATTCATTCTATTTTTCAAAGAATTTTTGGCCTCCTCTCCATAATGTTCATGCAGCAGAAGCCCAAATGAAACAGTCACTTCACAAACTGGTCCTTTGCCAAGGTGTCTTGCTTCTTCTCCTTGGCATCTGGATATGCCAGGGACACATAAAGCTCCCCAGATCCTTCATGAACTCTTGAGTGGAGTTCTTCCTCTTTTTTCTATAGCTTCTGCACTGGGGCATGGCCAGTTCCAAGGACTGAACTTCTCCAAGTCACAGATCTACAGCCTTCATCGACTGGATAACTTATTTGTCTCTTATCTGGAGGAAAAGTTTTGTCAAAGCTATTCCATTCAGATTTGCTGCCAGGAATAAACCTTTCTGTCCAACGTCACCACCATTTAAATTGGAGATCAGGTCAAGCTGAGAGAAATAGGTGATTTTGCCTTCATAAATGGCAGTCCTCTAGATTGTTGAGGAACCTGATGCTTCTTATTAAAGTCTATCTGGGGTGCATATTTGGTTAGTGAATTATTTTAGTTTTAAAAATATGTTGCACTTCAGTTGAACAAATCTTTAGGGATGATTCTGTCCCTGGTTCCTCCTTCCTGGCTATGTAGAATGAAGTCTGCTTCAGGTATTTTTTTGAGAGGGCACGGCACACGGGGAAGCATCAATCTCTCTGTTTCTCAAATAGCTTGTTTATAATTGTACAGGCATATTATGCCTGTTCTAGAGAAGAACTGGAGCCAGAAACTCACTGTTCATACTGTTCCATCTTCTGCTCTTACACTGTTTCTGGTTGGTTCCAGCAAATGTCTGGACAAGTTCTGGACACTGAAATACGTTCTTCCAGAAATATCCTTCAGCATGATCTATAATTTAGCCTTATTTTTCCCCTCATGGTAATGGGGGGCAGATCTGCACCAAGCAGAATATGACATTTTGAAAACTGTATATGGTGTGTGTCCTGGGCCCCAACAATTGTTGCTACTCTTATAAACCGTTTTAAAGCAGTACTGTAGATCCTGCCGGGGTTGTAGCCTGGGCTTGGCCCCTGTATCTTTGAGCCCCTTCCTCAACTCTTATGCTTGAACCCTGATGACTTTCTAATTCTTGGAGATCCTTTTCATGCTCATCTGTATTGCTAATCCAAAGAATGTTGATATTCAGTTCCGGATTGAAATATTTCAGCATGTGAGCTAGTCATCCACTCATCCACTTCATGAGGAATCTGTGTCAGCCCTAGCTGAGTGCTTTGTAGCTGGGCTTCCAGGTCAGTTTTAATCCCTTGTGAGCTGGGAAGTTTTTTAAATCTCACATCAGCAATTAACTTACTAGGGTCTGGCTGCAGAAAGCTGGGAGTTGTGGGACACTCAACCTATCTACACTACTGCTTTAAAATGGTTTAAAACAGTTTAAAATGGTTTATAACAGTTTTGAGAACTGTTGGGGCCCAGGACACACTCCATATACAGTTTTCAAAATGTTTTCAAAGTGTTTTATCCTGCGTGTGTAGATCGGCTCTTTGTCTAAACATGCAAAGGTTTGTGCCCTGGCTGACCTTAGACACACCACTATTTCTCCGACTGAGCCTACATTGCAATACAGGGATAATAAATCTAGCCTACTAATTTACAGATTTGCTGTAATATGTATTGCTCTGAATGCTCCAAAGTGATCTATGAATGCTAAGTATTAACATTCTTCCTTCGCATTCTAAAATGTGTAATACACATGTGTTAAAGTTACTATTCTGCCTCCCAGTCAGTACAATATTTTCAGATTGTGATTATTGTATGAATTATTCCCCAGTCTCATAAAATGTGTGTATTTAATGTAAGATTGTTGGCTGTGATTAGCATTGTGTTCTAGCGACAAGAAAGAGCTGTGTCGTATAGCCAAGGCAACATTTACCTCCTCCACAAAAAGGGAGAGGAAAGGTATCTCCTAATGTACAGTAGGTGGCATTTGTTTAGAAGTGTTTGCTGTACTGCCTGCTCCAATCTGCTGAGAGGGAACAGACATAAACAACAGGTGCACACGAGATATCTATGCCATGAACAACAAGGTCAAAGGCAGCAAAATAACCCTTTTTTTAAAAATAAAATGCTCTGCCAAGAAACTGTATTAAAACGCTAATCCATGGATGAACATTACTGCCCACAGAACAGGAGGGAAAAGAAAAGGAACGCCTAACCACCAGAGCACATATTTGTGAAATATTTCAAACTTCCCATGCACTCTCTTTCACAACGATGTGACCTTGAAATAACAGCACAGGCTGTCACCCTTTTGATTTCTCTTCTCCCAGAGCATCTGACCTTTTTACTGCTCAGTCATTTTTACCGGTTTCTAGTATATTTCACCTTTTTTTCTACCTTGTTCCCAAAACACCTCTTGGGCTTGTTTCAGCTTCAGTTGCTTCAGACTGCTGAACACTCACATCAGCAGCTGTCATAGGATCTCCAAAGACCATTTTGCTTCTGTTTGCAATCGTGGGAGAGAGAATAACTTCCCACTGAAGTGCCTTTCTGTTGTATAGCTAGTGTCTCCTTTAGGTTCTTTCCTTTCTATACCTGTGAGATAAATTCAGCTATTGACGCTGTTGGGTAGCGACCGAAGATCTTTTGCTTTTAAGAAACTGTTTAGCAGCACCCATGAAGCTATTTTGGCAATCAGGGAAACAAAGCTGGGCAGAAAGTGTTGAACTGTTTCCTCCCACGCAATTACCCTGATCTAAATTGCCCCCTTCCAGTTGCTATAAGCTTTATTGGGGAAAACATATAGATACCTGAACTTTAAATAACAACACCTACATGTTTCCCCTTGTAGCGCTAATAGCAGCTGGAGAGGGAATTCAGATTGAGAAAATGGAACAGGGGGAAAGAATTAAACAGCTTCTCCCCAGCTCAACTTCCCTGTTCTTCAGTGCAATCATGTCAAGGTTGCAAATTAGTTAAACAAAACAAAAATATGCAGGAGATCCTTATCACAGTGTGGTTTGGCCCTTGTTGCACTGACTAGCACTAAGACCTGCTGTAGGAATGGATACCTATTTTTGACCCACAAAATTAATGCAAGTGCCTAAGACTGTCCACCTTCCAGAGGCACCACTTCAGGTTTCAGTGTGAGGGGGAGAAGAAATATCAGCGGGAAGTCAAGATTCTCAGGAAGGCTCCAGGGCCTAGTCACCAATATATTCAAAATTAAATTGCAAAGAAATAGTGCATTAAAGAGAATGGTGCTGATATTTTTTTAAAACATCAAAATAACTAGAGATATAGGTGCTCACTTGTCAACTTTAAGAGAAGCCAAGTCACATCCTCCCCTTGACTTGTTGGGAGAAAGAAACGTAGCTCTCTTCCAGAGGAGTAAGGCCTCCACCTGTGGCCTCACAATGTAATTATGATTGCTTATGAAGCTAAACATACAAATATATGCACACTTTGTTTCTGTCAGTCTGAATGCCCAAGCTGCAAGGGGACATTTGACAGGTCCTCAGACAGGATCTGAAGGCCTTAGTCACATTCGCGACTAAGTGCTGAGGTAGTTGGAGAGCAGCCCAAAAGCATGTATGGCATGAGGAATGAAGGAACAAAGTACAGAGTTATTTATACTGGAGACACAACCAAATGTTCTGTTTGTATTAAATCTCTATATAAAATATAACAATGAACTAATCAAATACACTTAACTTCTTGTTATTTATCCATTGCATATTTTGGATGAAGTCTGTTTAAACATGATGGTGGCTGCTTGCATATTGCCTAAAAAAAAGGGGGGGGACACATCACCAGAAAAGAAGACAAAAATGGACACCAATCTGCCTAACATTTACATATGTAAACTTATGAGCAGAGGTGCAAATTTAGAAAGAATAACTGACAGGGCCCAGCTTCAGCACTACAGTAGGCCTTGTAAGTTAGGCTGACCATATGAAAAGAAGGACAGGGCTCATATAACTTTAACAGTTGTAGAGAAAAGGGAATTTCAGCCAGTGTCATTTGTATGCAATTAGTTCCTGGTGAAATTCCCTCTTCATCACAACAGTTAAAGTTGCAGGGGCCCTGCCTTCTTTTGTCTATGATCACTCTAGTATAGTGCCTGCAACTTTAACAGTTGTGATGAAGAAGGAATTTCACCAGGAACTAATTGCATACAAATGACACTGGCTGAAATTCCCTTTTCTCTACAACTGTTAAAGTTACATGAGCCCTGTCCTCCTTTTCATATGGTCAGCCTATTGTAGGTTATAGTCAGGATTTGACTAGAAGTAGTCTGGAAGGGCATGGGCCTATTCAGCCTGTGGAATGTTAGAAACCGTGCAAGTTTATTTCTGTCAGTATTCTCAGAGCAGGGGGGAATCGCTCTACTCTCCGCATCCACCTGCAAAATCAGCCTTGATGAGGAATGAGGCTGGAAGCTCTCCTTGAGAACCTGACAGAATCGGGGTGGCATTTGCAGAATGGTCACCCAGCTTGAAGCTGTCATTGCTGGAGCATTGAGTAGTAATGCCCTGTTTGGACAAGAGCCTCGCTAATTGGCCCATGCCCTTCCAGACTACTTCTCATAAGTATAACCTACAAGATCCACTGCAGTGCTGAAGCTGTGTCCTGACAATAACTTCAATTTCAATAAAAATACAATATATCTCAGTATAGTGGAAATGACTAGCTAGATGCCCTGTGAACTTGCTCAGTCTGCTGTCCAGGTGCTAACTGTTGATGCGCAGCTTCAAGGCCCTCATCACGGCTCTTTGACTTTTAACCAGACTTGGACAGGACACCTCTTCAAATAGTGGACATCTTCAAATAGAGGCCTGTTCTCTGCCAGCTCTCAAAAATACAGGACTATCTTTTGTAAAATACACCTGGCCTTTCTATTAAACATGGAAGACTTCCTGAGATGTGTTGCCAGTGAAGGAATGTGGCATCAGCAGCACCTCACTTCTATTCCCCTAAATTTTCCATTATGCTTTGGCTACTCTACCAAATGTATGTATTATTCATCAAATGATGCTGATCAGACCAATAACTGAGCACCCATGATAACAGCTACTGTTACATGTGTCCCTATTATTCACAATAATGAAACACCATCTATTGTGTAAAGGGATGTTTCATAACTCGTGATGATGAATTACATAGTCGGTGTGGAGGATCATTTTCCCTTAACATCTCACAAAATTTGGTACTTCATTAACAATTTCAGTAATAGTGTTGTCAACATTTTAAAACCAACCTTGGATGATGAATATTTCCTTTCCAAAGTGGCTTTGAATCTGTGAAATGTACTTCCTTGGAAATGTGACCCTGTTATGTAAGATCTCTCTCTCTTTAAAATCTCTTGAATGTTTGTACATGGCTTGCTTCTGCCTTTGCCTTATTATTGGCTGTCGGTTAGGCAAAATACTCTCACTTACTCAGGCTGGTTTTCAGCACACAGTCTTTTCTTTCTCTTCTCTCCCACGATGCATTCTGTAGTTTTCTTAGGGAGCAGAATCTGTAAAAAATAAATAAACAGATAAACATATTTAAATATAATCAGCCATGCATTTTGTTTTATTTGTAAAGAAAAAAGTATTTTTATTGTCACAAGGAAAGCCAGGATAGATCAATGTGTTCCCCCCCCTCTCTGTTTCCTTGGATTATGCAGTGAGAGCTCCCCCTCCTGTCTCAATCTATTTTAACTGTCTAATTGAGGTCAGGGCAGACATTCATCTTATTATAGTCAAAGTAGAAATCAATCTGTGCCACTGCAAGGGGGAGCTGATTAACCCCCAAATATGCATTTGGCACTATCTCAGGTTTCCAATGGCAAGATGTGGTGAAATTTGTATTTCAACAGGATAGTTTACCCCATTCAATACATTTCAACAGGCCCTCTAAGCAACCTATTAAGACTTTGCTTCTCAGATTCCACACTGTGTTAGATAGTTTGAATCCATTACCTCTAATTGTAAAATGGGGGCCCTTAGATTTGGAACAACAACAGCTTCAGAAGAGGAGGAATTTTCCAAATTAAAAGAAAGCTTGGCAGCTCTGTTCGACTGTGTGGGCAGCTCTGTTTGACTGCTGGTGCTGCACAACTGCTGGAGACTAGATGCCAAGCTGCCCTTCAGCGTACTTATTCAAAGACCACCCTATTTCTCCTGCTCCCTAGATGTAAATCTCCACTAGGATGCCTGCGAACATATTTGTAGCCACAGATACTACAGTAACTTCTTAGTTTTTAGAAGATACAGGCCATTTTGCCAGACACAGATGATAGTGACTGGGTTCAGATGTCACAATTCAGATGTTGTTAGTCAACAGTTGATGTCGCTGTTGAGAATTTTTCACACCATGGTTAGTTATTTGTCCAAAATAACCAATGCAAATAACCAACACTGTGCAGAGTTGATTATTTGAACAACTATTGGTGATTGTGCCGTGTGTTGGGCACTGTTGACTATTTCATCACACACAGTTGGTTATTTTTGGTGACTATGGCGCCCCTGGCAACAGCGACCAAAGTAGTGACTGCTGCTCTTGTCCAGCTAGCAAAACTCACAATGGCTAATGGGATACCAGCAGGAGGACTGAGAGGAGGGAAGAGGGTGGGAGATATGTCAATCAAACACACCATTGACTAAGAGTCAATTCAACACTGGCCTTAATCCACACCATGGTTGATTATAATCATGTAATGTGGGGAATACCCCCTCGATAACCAACCATGGAGTTGACTATTAACCCACCATTGAATATTATGTTGTCCAAATGTAGCCAGTGTGTAAAAAAAAATATCTTCTGTTACTCCTTTAAGGGGAACTTTGTGAAAGAGGAGATCCCACTTGCTTGGTGTTCTGTGCTGGGGGTGGGGAATTATCCTGTACAACAGGAAACAACATTCTGGGATCAATGCCAGTATTTGAATAACGTACTTTACAATCCCTCAATTTTGGAGCTGGTTGAAAGACCTCTTGTGTTTCATTATACAAAGATATAATGTGATATACCCAGGCAGTACAGTTGATCCTATAATTTGGGAGACTGGCCCAGCAGAATAGGCTGAGATAAACACCATTTTATTGCCACTGGAAAAAGTAATTAAAGTGTCAACCGCTGCAATTGTGTGGTGGTTAATATCACCGATCAACCAAACTGTACAGTCACATAACCTGCAATCCATTTCAAAACAGCATTTCAATATTTTAAAAGTTTATTACTACTGGAGCAACTATAAAATCACACTTCAATGTGGAGACAATGCTACAGCCAAAAGACGCCATTCCAAATTATCATGAAAGTAAACAAGAGAAAGGTGAGAATTAATTCTACAAAACAATGCCATTATTGTACTTTAGAAGCTTTTGGATCCTCTTCTTGTTTCAGAAAGTTTTATTTGGGGGCACTCTGAAAATTTCTGCAGTGCTATTAAATGAACCCATTGCCTCAAGTTCTTTGAGTAATGTGAAAAGATGTCATTGCGAATCAGCCAGTATTTGAAGCATTTTAGGGGAAAGCTCCCATTCAATGAATCTGAGTAATAGGAGACTTAAAAAAACTAATAAAATAATGGATTTCATATTACTGATATTTTCAAGTTCTATCATCAAAGAATTCATTAGGAAGGAAAATCCAAATGCTGCTTAAGCTGAAATATATTGAGAGCATCAGTTTGTATGTCATCTTAAAGCTATGCTCCAGGAAAGATATGCTGTCTCTGTTGAATATTCACTGCTGTATTCAGGCTAGGGATGTATGAGAAATACATTTCAGTTTGCAAATAACCAGATACTGCCCTGTTTGCAACCCTAAACATGGATGGGAGTGCATTTTTGTGAAAAAGCTCACATATTCCCCAATTTGAGATTGAATTAAAAATGCTTATTTTATGAAAAATGTGTACTTTAAAATGCACATTTTTAAAGAAATACACATTTTCATGCTTTAGTCTATGCGGAGGGAGTACACAACTTTTGAAATATGTACATGGAAATGCAAATTTCCCCCATTGAAACAAAAACCACAGTGGGTTAGAAACCAAAATGGGAGTGAGGTGAACTGAACTTTGAAGTAGAATTTGGAGAAGCTCAGCAGCAAACTTGAGCATCCCTGGTTCTCCAATTCCAAATTCAGTCTTTGCACAGGTGCTGGCAACGTCCATTGTTAAGGGCCGTCAGTAAAAAACACATTCCGCCATGTTAAAGTGATAATTGGGGGGGGGGTCATTCTAACAGCCATAAAATCGAAAATGTTTCACCAACCTTTCTGAAATTTACAGGTGCCAGAAAGAAATGTTTGTTTTACGTTACCTGAAAATTTCAAGAGGATTGGTGAAAGATTGAGGGAAGGAGAGCAGTTTAAGGTAGAAAAGGAATACAAACCTATCTCCCTGCTTTTGTAAAATTTACTTCCGGGTTGCGAGTTTTGTGCTCACAATTTGCATAATTTCTAGAGCCTTATTAATTAATCCAGTGGTGGGGTGTTCTTCTTCCTTGACTGTAGTTGGTGGAAAGCTTTTCGTTTTTTTAAAATTACCTTCGGTTGACTTTTAAGGACTATTTTAACCTCTCATTCAAGACAATGAGGCGGACATCTTCCCTCATAACGAGACACACGCTCAGTAGCATTGCTCTCCCCCCCTCCCTCCTGCCTTAGAATGTGGGGTGGGTGAGTGAAATGGCCGCTGCCTCTAGCACAGACCTTTTGAGTGAAGAAGAAGAGTTTCTCTTTTCTTTTCTGGAACATGCATTCCTTTGGCTCTGAGAGTATTTTGGGCTATCTTCATAAGGCCAGTTTGCTCTTTTGCTCCCTGGTGAAGCAGGGTGTGGTTCCTCTGGATCCATGGTAACCTGATCTTCAGATCTCTCCTGGGAATAGGTGGCTATACCTTTCTTTCTATCTGCACCCCCACCCCATACACACACAGTGCTCCTTCCCTCTTTTCTAAGAGTTTGGTCCATACTGCTATAGGTTGAAAGCTTCAAACACTTCATTTAATTAGTTTGGGCCGGTGTTAAGTTTTAAGTACAATGCTGAAACCTTTCAAAGTGCTTCTGGGCCTACAACATTGGTTTCAACCTAGTCACCCTGTTTTTCTAATAAGGTTTAGAAACAGTTGAGCTGTCGTTTATTTTGCATAGTATACACACATGGATTTTCTTTCTAATCCTTACAGTCTACACAGGCTCCCTCCTTGATGTGTTTTTGGATGCAGACAAACCCTTTTTTGTTCCAGCAGGCCTTTGGCAAATCATCTCGACCTCTGTCTATACCTTTGACTTTTAAATTGTTATGTATTTAAAATGTTTAAAATGCTTTAATATTGAAAAGTATTTAATTATATTTTTAACTTTTGTATATTTAGGCTGACCATATGAAAAGGAGGACAGGGCTCATGTAACTTTAACAGTTGTAGAGAAAAGGGAATTTCAGCCAGTGTCGTTTGTATGCAATTAGTTTCTGGTGAAATTCCCTCTTCATCACAACAGTTAAAGTTGCAGGCACTATACTAGAGTGACCATATACAAAAGAAGGCATGGCCCCTGCAACTTTAACTGTTGTGATGAAGAGGGAATTTCACCAGGAACTAATTGCATACAAATGAAACTGGCTGAAATCCCCTTTTCTCTACAACTGTTAAAGTTACATGAGCCCTGTCCTCCTTTTCATATAGTGAGCCTAGTATATTCCTATTTATAGGTTTTAGCTGTATATGTTTTAGTTTTGTAAGGCTGCCCTGAGGCCCAGCATTGGGCACAAGACAGGATACTACTACTAGCAGTAGTAGTAATGTTTCAGATTTCACTTCTGCATCTGATGTTCTTTTGCATTTACTTTTCTTTATAAACCATTCATATCTTAAGACTTCTTGTGTGGTATGTTTTCATTGGTTTAACAAGTTAAAATAAGTATTCACTGTTATCATGCTTATGTTATAAAATCTATTTTCAACAGGCCTAGTAACTTCAAGAGTAACAGAGTTGGGGAAAATCCTCAATCTCTTTGCTATCAGAGGCACTGAGTAAGGGACCCCTGGAGATAATTTAGGCTGACCCCAACCACAAAACACTATTCCCCCTTCTGAAGAGATCTGGACCACAGACTACTAAAGACAAACAAAGTAGCAGGCCATAATAACAGTTCTCATGTGGCCATTTGCCTTATGAGGCAGGTGCTCTGCGGGCTACCAAATGGAGGGACTAACAGGCCATAAAGTTGCCTGGCTGGGTCTGCCAGAAATCCAGCCTCAACACTCCTGGAAGCTCCATGTTCTATAGCACCTGCTGTCAGAGAAACTTGAGGGAATCCCACCCTCCACCCCTGGGTTTAATTTACTGGCTTCCCCTGGCTGGACCTTGCAGGAAACTATAGGGACAGACAGAGCAGGCATTCATAGCACACACAGAATGCTGAGACTGGCAAATCTAAAAGCAAGTGTGTTGCTTTTCAAGAACCAAGGAAATTCAATGGGTCTTACTTTTGAGTAAATATTTAGGGATGGAAATGCAGCCTGTGCAAGAACTGAGTAGGGTGACCATATTTGGGAAACCAAAAAAGAGGACACCTAGTGGGGGGGGGCAGGAAAATGGCTTTCTGGGGCCACCTTAAAGTCCCTAATTGGAGCGGAGGAGGGGAAAGCATGTCATTCTCACCCCACCCCACTGCTCCAATCAGGACCTTTTCTATAATGCCTGGGAATGACACGTTTTTCCCTTTTAAGGCCTTGATTGGAGCAGTGGGAGAGAATGACACACCTCCAGAAAGCATGTCATTCCCCCCTGCCACGCTAATGGTGGCCTTAAAAGGGAAAGTGTGTAATTCCAGGTCATTATAGACTATTACCTGGAGGGCAGCAGGATGGGGAATGCTGTTTCATACCCTTACCAAATACAGGGTTTGCCCAATACTTTTTTCTCACACACATCTCGCATATAGCAGCATTCTTGATAACAAAAGGGGCACTATTCATTACAGATCTAGAACCAGAGCATGTGCCAGGCACTTCCAACTTTTGGTCAGTATCCTGCCTTTCAAAGAACCAATGTTTTTTTTTATGTATTTATAAAAAAATATACTGTTCACTCCCCACAATCCCTGCACAATACATCATCTTATCAAAGCAACAGTGGAGCAGAAGAGGTTTAGTTTGGCTGTCTTGAACACCTTTCAGATGAGATTAGTTTGCAATCCTATACCTCTTGGGAGAAAGCCCTAGTGAATTCAGTGGCACTGGCTTCTGAGAAGACATGTATAGGAGTCAACCTTCTCCAGCCTGGTGCTCTCCAGATGTGTTACACTGTAACTCCCATGTTATGTGTTATGGGGAAGACAAAAATCAATTCATACTTAATTTTAAAATAATACTTACGCATGAAAGTATTAGGTGGTAGCTCTGTCTTTGATCTCACACTGCTGAACAAGTAAGAGAAAGTAAGAGAAATCCTTTATCTGATATTCAAGAAACAGACATCCTATGCCATGTGTTGAAAACTAATGTTGATGTCTGAAGGGCTATCTGGATTAGGTATTCAAGATTCATTCATTGTTGTTTCATTTGGTTTTGACAGTTTATTTAAAGTGATGCAGCTCTTTTGTAGTTCCTTGATTGATCACATATCTTAATGCTGGAAAACATCATACTTTAGTACAGATGTGGGCAGAAAATAGATCTATCCTGATGATTTGGACATCAACTCGCGGCATTCCTGATAACTGCCCATGCTGACAGGGGCTTTTACAAGTTGAATTCCAAAACAACTGGAGATCTACATTCTGCCTTCCCTTGTTCTTGAACAACATTCCCCAACCTGGTGCCTGTCAGATGTGTTGGGTTGCAACTCTCAACATAAGGAGATGCTCTAAGAAATGAGAAGTAGCTGGTCCTAAGTTGTTCATCATCATTTCCCACAACCCCACAGTCACCTCTGCAGATCAAATTGCATATCTAGATTTTTGAGATGACAAGTCCCAGCATTCCTGACCATGGGACATACTGACTTGCAATGATGGGAGTTATAGTCCAACACCTTTGGAGGGCGCCAGGTTGGGGAAGGGCTGCTCTAAACAAAAAAAAGAGAAGTAGGTGGCCCTAAGTTGTTCGTGATCAGTTTTCCACAACCCCACAGTCACCTCTGCATATCATGTTCTCCACCCTGTCCTCATGGTTTATCTGCTTTGGGAGAATGAGAATTTCACTTGCACTTTCTGCCTCCTTAGGGAGGATGTGGCATTAAGGCTTGGGAGCCTTAACTCTCAATTTCCCTGCTTTTTGGTGCTTGGTTGGAATCTGTAGAGCCTTAACATTGTTTTTGTAAACCGTAGGTTTTTTGTTTAATGAATATACAGTTTCTGTCTTTTTCTTTTTTGCAGGGTTCTATCACAGACCTGCAGCTGGGGGTTCTCTTTGGCCAGATCTACACCAAGCAGGATACTGCACTATGAAAGTGGTATGAAAGCATTATATAAAGGCAGGATCTACACTACCACTTTATAGTGGTATTGAAGTGCACTGACAACTGCTGGAGCCCATGACACATTCTATATGCAGCATTCACACCATTTTCATAGTGTTAAAGGCCTGCTTGGTGTAGATGTACCATGTTAGTTATCAGTGTACTTCAATACCACTATAAATCAGCAGTGTAGATCCAGCCTTAGTCCAAACGAAGGAAAGGAGGGGGGAGTCTCAAGGAAGAGGACAGTGCACAGTTCATTCACTGCACCTGAATACAACACACTAGTCCCATTCAGGCACTCATATTATGTGTTCAATGAAGATGCACAGGGTGAGAAAAAGAGGTGATGCCTCTTATTTTCACCATATGGTCCTTGAATGCCTGAATGGAGCATCCAACCATACAGCTAAACTCATGGAGCTGTATTTATGGAAAGTTATACCCATGCAAGCAGGAAACCTGCCACCAATTAAGTTAAGGCTAAAGCTCCCCACATGTATAGGTGTACTCTGGGGGGGGGGGGCTTCATTCAAGCTTTCACTGACTGTGTCTTGAGCGGGGACGAGCAGAATCTCTCCCCTCTCCTATACACATTTGTTGAATGTGCAACGTGAATGGGGCTACTGTCAAAGCCAAACAAGGATGCATTAAGCTTTCTATTAGAAACATGTGCAAAAACTAAGCTGGGTAACGACTGTAGAAAATTCTGCACTCCTTCAACTTCCAGTGAAACTGGTCATTGCCTTGAAGATGGAATGTAAATAAAAGTACCCTTTGAAAGGAATGTGGTTGTCATAGAAACAAATCAAGGCAACTCTTTAATCAGGACAGCTACCTGGAGACAGACCATCAATTATGGAAGAGGACTGAAGACTACTGTACATTGTTTCATCTTCCTGTCTACTGATTTTAATTTCTTCCAGTTCTTTCATTGAAGAGTTGGGGCACCACCATCTCTTGTTCAGCAGACACTTGTGCAGTTCCCTAGCTTCTGACAAAGGAGCAGCTGCTTAAGAGTCCATGAAGAAGTCTAAGGTACAACCAGTTCCCATGTGCTATTTCTTCCTCCTCAAAATATCCCCAGCAATGGTTTTAGATGCATTCTAACCAGGAAAGCAGGTTTCAGAGTTGCCAATGGCTGAATTCAGACAACACAATAAGCAACTGGGGGGGGGAACAATCGTCAGTTGTATTGACTATCATGTCATCCGAATGCTGCCATAGTCAACTCAGTGCTGATCCTAATCCACACCACAGTTGATTATTTATTACCATGTTGTGTGGGGAGTACCCCCCTAGATGAACAACTGTAAAGTTGATTATTACCCCACCATTGACTATCGTGTCGTCCAAATTCAGCCAATGAGTCACAAAGTAGGCAGGGGTAAGCAGTGTGAGTGTTCAGTCTGCACTAGGCCTCTCTTGCACATATTCTTCTCTTTACCCTGTCCCCAATGTCTCTTCTCTTTAACCCCAGTGTCCCTTCTCTCTATCCTTTTATACCTTGAGGGAGGTGACCCCAGAATCCAGACCCTTTGCTGTTACTTTTTCCTGGTTCCCATGTATTTGGCCCTCTGCCAAGCCAGGTGACTGCTCCAGATCCTGCTGAACATCACTCACATTGGATTGAACTCCAGAACTTAGTTATTTTTTTGTTTATAATAGAAACTACTTAACATTCCAAAATACCTAAGCAATATGGAAAGTAAACATCTGTTAAAATGCAATAAAACATATTGTACAACCTTAGTCTAATGCAGTGGCTGGTAATGTAATTACCTAAAATCATACCTCTAGGAAGGCTTGTGTGAACAGCAGGGTGTTTAACATTCACTGGAAGCACAATGTTGTTGGGGTGCACCTTCTATCCATGTGAAGCAAGTCCCATAAAGTTGGTGCTGTCAGATGTCAGGTGTTTGATGGATGATTCACAAGGCCGGCCTTGTGAATCGTGAGTTGAAAGCTTGGCAACTGTTGTGAGAAAGTCTGTTTCTGTTCTGTGCTTATCTGTAGCTGCTAGCCGAGGCCTTGAGTCTCCTTGAGAACAAATTAATGTTTAGAAAAGGTGGGGGTTATCTTGCAAGCTGTCTCTCACATGGTGTCGTCATCAAGAGAAGCTTGAACTGTGCTGCCCTGTTGGCACTTGAGTTTGGGTTACAGGCCTGAAGTCCTGTCTGTCAAAGTGGCTTGGAATTGCCAGCCTCCACCTTATAAAGTGGGGCGAGCGAAGGGGACGCCCTTTGATAGGAATTATCTGTTCTACGATTACCATCTGTTCTCCCTGGATCCCCTGGACCTTAATAACTACAGGCCAGTATCAAATCTTCCATTTTTGGGCAAGGTGATCGAGAGAGCAGTTGCCTTTCAACTCCAGGCAGTCTTGGATGACACTGATTGTCATGACTCTGTAAGTTCTAATGAAAAAGTGTGAGGACAGCAAACAGACCTCTTGAAGGGAAAATACAAATCCTTTATTATACACAAAATCGATCGTTCTCCCTCCTCCAGCAAGACAAAGGTTCTTTAGCCCCTAGGTATTCAGCTGAGCTAACTTAGAGGGAGAGAAAAGAGAACAGAGTCATCTCATTAAGACAAATTAGCCTGTAGTGCTTTGTTTGCTAGCCTCTCTGAGCGGCGGCCGGTCCTGAGTTTGAAGTCTCTCCTCTTTGCTCTCCGCCTCGCCACTGCATTCCTCAACCCCTTTGTCCCAGAAGAGAAAGTACTATCTCTCTCGTTAAGGTCCTTGTTGCCTTGGGGATTAACTTCCTGCCCAGCCGTGGGAAAGGGCTCTTCCTCTTCTTCTTGCAGTAACTCCCCCGGCTCTTGCATTCCAAAACCAGGATCCGAGTCACTATCTGAGATTTCATCCCTTTGAAGCAGGGAGTTGGACGTAGACACAACACCATCCCCTCTCCCATAACGCTTCCCCCCAGGAGAAATGCGCCCCAAACCTGGGGCAGGTTTATGGGGATAACGTTGGTGAAATTCACGGACTAATAGGGGGGCATGCAAATTTTCTAAAGGTTCCCAGGAACGTTCTTCAGGACCATAACCCTTCCAGTCAATTAAGTATTGAATTTTTCCTCGGAAACAACGGGAGTCTAAAATGCCAGCTATTTCAAACTCTTCCTCTCCCTCCACCAAGACCGGAGGGGGAGGAACCACATTTGAACGATGAGGGTCGCCTGTTATGAGCGGAGAGAGCAAAGACCTGTGGAAAACTGGGTGAATTCTTAGTGAAGGAGGAAGAGCTAACTTGAAAGCAACTGGGTTAATCTGGGCTATAATTTGAAAGGGACCCGTGCGGCGGGGAGCAAGTTTTTTGCATAACATTCGTGAAGGAAAATGTCGAGTAGACAACCAAACCCAATCTCCAACCGATAAAGAGGGCCCCAGGCACCGGTGACGGTCTGCCGCTATCTTGTAAGAAAGTTTAGCCTGTTCAATCTGGTCTCGAAGAATGTTGTGTAGAGTGTGTAGCTCTTCCAAGAACTTATCAGCGGCAGGAACTGTAGCAGAGCCGAGAGAAGATGGGAAAGTTCTGGGGTGATATCCGTAGTTGATAAAGAATGGGGATTGGTGTGTAGTGGAGTGGCAGGCATTGTTATAGGAAATTCAGCTAAAGGCAAGAGATCAACCCAATTGTCTTGTTGGTAGTTAACATAGCAACGGAGGTATTGTTCTAAGGTAGCATTAGTACGTTCAGTTTGTCCGTCCGTCTGGGGATGATGAGCAGAAGAAAGTCGAAGTTCTATGTGCAGCAGTTCTAACAATTCCCCCCCAAAATGGGCAGTAAACTGAACGCCACGATCGGAGACTAATCCCTCTGGCCAACCATGTAAACGGAAAACATGCGTGACAAAGAGTTTAGCAGTGTCCTTGGCCGAGGGTAGACCCGTGCAAGGAATAAAATGAGCCATTTTAGAAAATAAATCCACAACCACCAGGATGGTGGTTTTGCCTTGTGACGAAGGCAAATCAGTAATAAAATCCAGGGAAAGTACTTTCCAGGGTCCCGCAGGCGTAGGCAATGGATGAAGTAAACCCGTGGGTTTACCTGGGACAGTTTTTGCTCATTGACAGGTATCACAAGAGGCTACATAGGAGGTGACATGATTTTGTACTTGAGGCCACCAAAAGTCTCAGGTTACAGCTTCTAAGGTCTTGAAAATTCCAAAGTGTCCAGCTGTGTAGGAATCATGGCATTGCCGAAGGATCTTTTCTCTTAGAGTCTTTGAGGGGACATAGAGTTGGTGTCTGTGATGTAGGAGACCGCCACGCAACGAAAACAAGGAGGATGGGGCAGCCCCTTCCTGCAATCCAAGCTGAGTCACTTTGCGGCGTACAAAGGGATCTTGAGCTTGCTCACGACGGAGTTCCTCCTGCCAGGAATGTAAGTCCCCCACCGCGGCCAAAGTTTGAGGAGGAAGAATTGGCGGAGGTAGTGGTGTCTCCTCTCCCTCTGCAAAGTATTCTGGCTTGCGGGAAAGCGCATCTGCTTGTTGATTTTCAGAAGCATGGACATGGCATATTTTTAAATTAAAGCGTGAGAAAAACCACGACCATCTAGCTTGTCTTTGATTCATAGCTCGAGCTGTTTGTAAATGAACTAAATTGCGGTGATCGGTCCTAATTTCCACTGGGTGGAGGGCCCCTTCTAAGAGGTGTCTCCAGGTTTCCAAAGCAGATTTTATGGCTAGAAGCTCCTTTTCCCAAATGGTGTAGTTCTTTTCTGAAGCAGTCAATTTTCGAGAATGATAAGCACAGGGCTGCAGGTCTCCTTTCTTCCCGCCCGGTTGTAAAAGGATTGCTCCCAAGGCTACATCGGAAGCATCAGTTTGCACAACAAAAGGTTTTTGTGGATTGGGATGGTGGAGGAGGGGTTCTGAGCTGAACAAATGTTTTAGTTTGTCAAAAGCCTCTTGAGCAGAGGGAGGCCAGTGAAAGGTAGCGCGTTTGCCCCTGAGCAAGTCAGACAAGGGGGCAGTAAGGTTAGCATAGTTAGGTAAAATTTTTCTATAGAAATTGGCAAATCCCAGAAATTTTTGTAAATCCTTCCTGGACCTTGGGGGTTGCCAGGACAAAACTGCCTGTACTTTGGCGGGATCCATCTTAATGCCATGTGTGGAAATCTGATAACCCAAAAAGTCCAATGTAGACAAAGCGAAAGCACACTTCTCCAACTTAGCAAAGAGATGGTTTTCCCGAAGACGTTGCAGGACGGCTTCTACATGGAGCTGGTGTTCTTGGGGATCTCGAGAAAAGATAAGCAGATCATCCAGATAAATAATTAAGAACTTGTCCAAAAAATCCCTAAAAATGTCATGCATGAGACGACAAAATGTGGCTGGAGCATTGACAAGGCCGTAACTCATGACCAAATATTCAAAAGCGCCATACCGTGTCAAAAAGGCACTTTTCCATTCATCCCCCTCACGGATACGGACTAAATTATAAGCGCCCCTTAGGTCCAATTTAGTGAAAATCGAAGCTTGTCCCAAACGCTCTAACATTTCCGGGATGAGGGGGAGGGGGTATATGTCATGGATCGTGGCCAAATTTAACTGCCTGTAGTCGTGGACCAGACGGAGGTCTCCAGAGGCCTTCTTTACAAAAAAGGAAGACGCCCCAGCAGGGGAGCTCGAAGGGCGGATGAAACCGCGCCTTAAATTTGTGTCCAGGAATTCCCGAAGGGCCTCCAACTCAGGGCCTGACATCGGATACAGCTTTCCCACAGGGATAGGGGCCCCCGGGATGAGATCTATAGTACAGTCATATGGCCGGTGGGGGGGTAGCTGATCCGCTTGTCTTGTCAAAAACATCACGAAAGGCGGCATATTTCTCTGGGAGAGCTTTGTTATCACGGGTTAATTGATCAAGAGCCGCTTCCATCTTGCAGACGAAGGACGAGAAAAAAAGATTCTCTAAGTTAGCTCAAGCTGTCATGACTCTGTAAGTTCTAACGAAAAAGTGTGAGGACAACAAACAGACCTCTTGAAGGGAAAATACAAATCCTTTATTATACACAAAAATGATCGTTCTCCCTCCTCCAGCAAGACAAAGGTTCTTTAGCCCCTAGGCATTCAGTTGAGCTAACTTAGAGGGAGAGAAAAGAGAACAGAGTCATCTCATTAAGACAAATTAGCCTGTAGTGCTTTGTTTGCTAGCCTCTCTGAGCGGCGGCCGGTCCTGAGTTTGAAGTCTCTCCTCTTTGCTCTCCACCTCGCCACTGCATTCCTCAACCCCTTTGTCCCAGAAGAGAAAGTACTATCTCTCTCGTTAAGGTCCTTGTTGCCTTGGGGATTAACTTCCTGCCCAGCCATGGGAAAGGGCTCTTCCTCTTCTTCTTGCAGTAACTCCCCCGGCTCTTGCATTCCAAAACCAGGATCCGAGTCACTATCTGAGATTTCATCCCTTTGAAGCAGGGAGTTGGACGTAGACACAACACTGATTTTCTAGACCCATTTCAAACCGGCTTCAGGGCAGGCTATGGAGTTGAGACCGCTTTGGTCGCCTTAGTGGATGATCTACGCCTTAGTATTGACAGGGGGAGTGTGTCCCTGCTGGTACTCTTGGACCTCTCAGCGGCTTTCGATACCATCGACCATGGTATCCTTCTGGAGTGCCTGGGGGAATTGGGAATCGGGGGCACTGTGCTTCAGTGGTTCCGATCCTATCTCTCGGGCAGGTTCCAGATGGTGATGCTTGGGGATAGCTGCTCTTCAAAAAAGGAGTTGCTATGTGGTGTACTACAAGGTGCCATCCTTTCCCCAATGCTGTTTAACATTTACATGAAACCGCTGGGAGAGATCATCCAGAGGCATGGGGCGGGGTGCTATCAATATGCTGATGACACCCAAATATATTTCTCTATGCCTTCGACAACAACGTCAGCTAAGGATAGTGTGTCTCCTCTGAATGAATGCTTGGAGGCAGTAATGGGCTGGATGAGGAAAAACAAACTGAAGCTGAATCCAGACAAGATGGAGGTGCTCGCTGTCAAAAGTCCCAACCTGGGTTTGGAGGAGTGTCAACCAGTTCTGGATGGGGTTACCCCCCCCCGAAAGACTGTGTTCGCAGCTTGGGGGTGCTCCTGGATCCGTTGCTCCAGATGACAGCTCAGATTGATGCGACGGCCAGGAGTGCCTACTATCTGCTTCGGCTGATACGCCAGCTGCGCCCCTTCCTAGAGTTGGAAGACCTAAAGATGGTAGTGCACGCGCTGGTAACTTCGAGGCTTGACTTCTGCAATGCGCTGTACATAGGGCTACCTTTGTGCCTAGTCCGGAAACTTCAACTTGTTCAAAATATGGCAGCCAGGTTGGTCACCGGTACGTCTAGGGGTGACCACTTTACACCAGTTTTAAAATCACTTCATTGGCTGCCAGTCAGTTTCCGGGCGAAGTATAAAGTGTTGGTTGTTACCTTTAAAGCCCTACATGGTTTGGGCCCAGGCTAGCTGCAGGATCGCCTTCTCCCGTACAATCCGCCCCACACACTTAGGTCCTCTGGGAAGAACTTACTCAAGCCAGCCAGAACTAGGCTGGTGAGTGTTACCCAGAGGATCTTCTCTTCCATCGCTCCCAGACTATGGAATGGTCTGCCGGAGGAGATTAGACAAATTAGCAGTCTTCATGAATTTAAGAGAGTCATGAAGACTGCTCTCTTTTGGCAGGCCTATCCGGATGAATTTTAAGATGTTTTAATGATGCATTTTCTCTTGTTTTTTAATTTTTTTTAACTGTTTGTGATTTTTGTATTTTACATTGTGTTCCCCGCCTTGATCCGAAGGGAGAGGCGGGTTATAAATTATTATTATTATTATTATTATTATTATTATTATTACGCTTGCCAAGAAACTCGTGTTTGGGATTCTATCTGGTTTGGAGATGTTGGATGCACTCTGTACATGTTCTGTTGCTATTTGGACTTGGAATTTCTAAGAACTGTGCCATGAAAGGTGCTCTGAGGCTTTTCATAGTTTTGGACTTGCAGATTACTGTTCTGGATTCGTGTTCTATGGCCTGAGTGAGAGCCTTCCCTGCATGGAGCCAAAGTACAGGCACAGGGAAGCTCCTAGGCTGATCATTGCTGTTCTGGAATTGTGTGTGTGTGTGACCTGCGAGAGAGCCTCCTCTCAGAGCCTTTGTTACAGGCAGAGGGGTTTCCTAGGTAGAAGAGGTTCGTGCCCTGACATCTTGCTTACATGATCAGCTCAGTGTTTTCTGGCAGGCTGAGTCTGGTTTGTGCAAGATGGATCTGTCTTCTGTCATGCTTCATGCATCCCTGTGCTTGAGCTAAATCCTAGGGTGCTGGTCCTGTCCTTGATGAGTCAGTGTGTGTGGCTGCTCCTGACTGCTCACATGGAACAGGGGCAACCCTACATGTCTCCCCCCGAGTGATTGCTGTTCGCATCAAGCCGTTGTACCTGAATCTATCTGGTCCGTCATCAGCTTCAAGTGTATGTATGCAGAAATGAAACCACTTTGCTTGAATTCCATGTGATTTCACAATAAAAGAGGTCTCACCGTTTTGGAGTGTGTCAGTGGGGTGGGCTTGGGTCACAACAGGTGCTACTGCAACCCAAGCCCTGGTCTGAATAGTCATAAAGCAGACCTTAGGAGAAGGTGGCATGATCAAAAGGGCTTCTGTAGATGACTACAGCAACTGGGCAGGACTATAAGGGGTCAAAGTAGCCCTAAGAACAGATGAACCAAAAAATGCTGGAAGTGCTCTTCAGTAGAGGTGAAGCATGGGCTTCCTGCACTTATCAGTAACTAGAAAGAACTCGAATGCATTAGGAACTAGGAGGAAGAGCTTCTAGGGGGGGCAGGGATTTCGAGCTCAGGTGGAGCCCTTGTACCCCTTTTTTCTAGAAATTAAGCATCCTTTTCTACTGAAAACAGTCTGAGAGATGCTTCTTTTGTCTTTTCAAAGCTGTGCACCAAACATGCAAGTAGCATTTGTGTGGTTCTAGAAGCAACCCTTCTGCATATGAAAGGGGCACAGCTTAAAAGCATCTCTGAAGAGGCTCTCCCAGAAGGAAAACTAGATTGCCTCCTCTTACCTGCCTGAACTGCTGTTTCTGCAAAACTGTTCTGCAGTCAATGGGGCAAATAATTTTTGTGTAGCTTTAGATAGGTGTTGTTGTTGTTTCCTTTCAAAACAACCAATGTTTTAATTAAATATAACTATAAGCAGGTTTGTTTGTTTGTTTATTTGTTTGTTTGTTTAAAAAGATACACACATTAATTCCCCCTCCATAATCATATGAATTACTATTGCATAACCATGGAGGCATCACTTATAAGAACTAAACTTAAATCAGTTTCAGCACTCTTTAGAAACTGCACAATCTCTGCTGAATATTTGTACTGAAAATAGATATTTTTGGCCAGAAAGAAGCTCATTTTAATGTCCAGAATTATTCTGAGTCTGCAAGACTCCATCTAAATATTTAATTCCCCAGGCATGTAGTGCTAAAGAGGGCTGTTGATTAAATATGCACGACCCCCACCCCCCACAAGTTGCCATATAAATAAAAAAAATGCTTAGCTAGCAGAAAAACATCAGTCTTGGGAGAACATGGGTCATAGAATCATAGACTCATAGAATAGTAGAGTTGGAAGGGGCCTATAATGCCATCACCTCTTGCTCAATGCAGGAATCCACCTTAAAGCATGACTTACAGATGGTTGTCTAGCTGCCTCTTGAATGCCTCTAGTGTGGGAGAGCCCACCACCTCCCTAGGTAATTGGTTCCATTGTCGTATTGCTCTAACAGTCAGGAAGTTTTTCCTGATGTCCAGCCAGAATCTGGCTTCCTGTAACTTGAGCCCATTATTCCGTGTCCTAGGTTGATCGAGAAAAGATCCTGGCCCTCCTCTGTGTGACAACCTTTCAAGTATTTGAAGAGTGCTGTCATGTCTCCCCTCAATCTTCTCTTTTCCAGGCTAAACATGGACAGTTCTTTCAGTCTCTCCTCATAGGGCTTTGTTTCCAGACCCCTGATCATCCTCATTGCCCTCCTCTGAACATGCTCCAGCTTGTCTGCATCCTTCTTGAAGTGTGGTATCCAGAACTGGACACAATACTCAAGATGGGGCCTAACCAGTGCCGAGTACAGGGGAACCAGTACCTTGCATGATTTGGAAGCTATACTTCTATTAATGCAGCTCAAAATAGCATTTGCTTTTTTTGCAGCCACATCATACTGTTGATTCATATTGAGCTTGTGATCTACATTTCGAAGATCTTTTTTTGCTTGTAGTATTGCTGAGCCAAGTATCCCCCATCTTGTAACAGTGCATTTGGTTTCTTTTTCCTAGGTGTAGAACTTGGCATTTACCCCTATTAAATTTCATTCTGTTGTTTTCAGCCCAGCACTCCAGTCTATCAAGATCACTTTGAAGTTTGTTTCTGTCTTCCAGGGTATTAGTGATCCCACTCAATTTTGTGTCAGGTCATATTTTTATTCATCAGTCGCTATTATCTCACGACAAATGTTTCAACATGTATAATTCTCATGTGAAAATTATTGTCAAAGATTCCACATAGAACCGACTGTTTTAATTCTTGAGACCCATGCCCTTTAAGTCTCAGGTATTGCTGGGTAATTCAGGAGCACTGAGGAAAGAGAAAGGGCTGTGTAACTTTGGCTCAAATCCTGTATAGCACTAATAGCAAACTCATTCTCCAAGCGTGGATACTTACGTAGACCAAAGGGCCACCATCTACATGCAAGAGGGGAGGTAGCAGTAGGCTTAGGGGAACCCCAAAGTTTGCAGAAATAGGGGGGAACCCCAGAACAGCCCCAAACAGAGGAGTGAAATACTCTGCTGGTACAGAATGCTGACTAACTGTCAGGAGCAGGGGAACACAAAATTAGCGGAGCAGGATAGAATACTCTGGCTGGCTAGAATCCTGAACAGGAATACTCTATCTTGCACCATTTTGAACCCATTAACACAGAACTGAGAAATCTGGGCAGGAATCCAGTAGAGGAGGATTCCCAACAGGGGAGGCTCATGGCTCTAATGTCAGTGGAGTGGTGAATCCATTCCAGGATTCAGTCAGAACTAGTCAGAATTCTAAAGGAGCTATCCAAGATTTAGACTGTAAGCCATATGGGCAAGGAGTTGTTTTATTATTTTGCTCTTTGTACAGTGTCATGTACATTTATGGTGCTTTATAAATAAATGATATTTATAATGAAGTCCCATGGATATTGAAGCCACCAGTCTCCACTGATTCTGAAAACATCCAAAGTAAGAAGCTATGTAGGTCTTGTCTGCAAATTAGAAGAAAAAAGAACTACTAATTATCTGCCTCCATATGACAGCTTTATATTTGGAAGATGGAACTGTCAGCCTGATCTTTTCTTCCTGATCACTTTTTATTGTCAATGGTTGTGGTTTTTCAATGGTATGTCTCAATGCAGCAGGTCAATTTATTCAATTAACTTATCTCAAGAATAGCTTTAGGCTAGTTATTCTGATATAGGAAATTTTTGACAATTAGCTAGAGTGTATTTAGATTTTCTCTCTCTCTCTTTCTCTCTCTCTCTTTCTCTGCTTCACTCCTGGTAATGTCAAATCTTTTATAACAGCAGTATCTTTTAATAGAAAAGAAATAGTCAGCACCTAATTACAACCACATCTCATTTTGTTTAGAATTGTTTCTCATAACAGCAATAAGATGTATTATCTCTTAGTAGCTGTCACTGATTGTTATTTTATCTGGCTAAAGAAAAGATACCTTTTCTACTTTAGCTTTCTCGCTTTAAAAGTAATTTTGTATATGGTGGTGGAGGTGGGCAGAATTTTGGATTCTTACTTAACAGCCTAATCTTAAAAGCTAAAGGTACAATCCAACCAAAGCTAAGCACATTTAAATACTGTTGATTTCAGTGTGGGAATGGAAGGCACCTTTTTTGATTGGATTTTGACTAACATTATCAGAAGAGATGTCTGGGAGAATGCTATGGGTTCTTATCCCATCTAAAAGACATCTGAAGATAAGTCATATTGGCCTACTCTTAATAACATAAGGAAGCAGTTTTTATTATGATGGTGAATGAACACAGAGCTTTCTTTGGACATTTGAATAAGAATGATTTCAGAAGCATGAAATATCTCTACCATCATTTTTTTTTCTCTTTTTCTCTTTTTCTTGCCTGACTTGTGCTTCTTTCACAAACCCCCTTGTCTTAGGAACATGGTGAACATTTTAACGGTACTCTTTGGCTTTTATAACATGAACTCTCTGGGACACAGCCTCGGTAAAATATGCATGCAATTGTTGACTCATATTTATTTAATGTCTAGTTTAGTAAAAGCTTCCTTTCTCTGTTCACTTGAAATATTCATTAGGGAACATTTTTGTTAACTTTAGGTACTCGCATAAGAAAGTCTACATCCAGAAAGTATCCCTACTAGGTATAAATGTTTATTATGAAATAATTAGCTAATCCACCATTAATTTCTGCCATAGACAGAAATTTTAAAAAGAAATTATTTCATTTCTTGTAAATGCTTTATTCTGCTTTTCCTTCCAAGAGGTGACTTCCAAAGTGACTAACAGTAACATACTACAAAAATATAATAATATGAAAAAAACATAATAAAAATATCTAATAATAAAGATGCTTCATAGTTGGATATTACTGGGATCAACTTATTACCCACAGTACAAAATGTTCACTAAATAACAAGGGGGATACTAAAACACACACATTCATCAAAAATATACATCCTTATACTGCCACTCTAGCAACCAGTATATCCACCCAAGAACCTGCAGAAGCCTAAAGAAAATACTGTAATATTACAGTATATGGAGAGCCACCATACCACTAAAAACCACCATGTCAAACCTGCCATCTCCCCAAATAGAGGCAGAAGAGGACCCCCACTATGCCCTCATGCAACAACCCCAAAATGCAATCAAATGTAGTTTCCCTTTAGCATGACCCGTTGGTGGTGATTATTACCTCTAGCAGCAGCTATGAGTATAGCCCAGCCTAGAGCATGGTCACAAGGTGCCAACAACACACTTAAAGTTTCGGGATACAAGCACAACACTCTCGGCCAGTCACTTGGCGAGATTGACTAGGCAAGTCTATTTGTGACTTTATTGGTCTCTTCATGTCTAATAGGAGAAAAAGACCAAAGCATTGTATGGAGAGCAGGGAGATGACACATTGGCCTGGTTCGCATGTAATGAGAAGCCTCTGTGGTGGTGTGGGATGGGAAGCATGGTGAATTGTTCCACCATCCCCACCCAAAGGGCCCACCGCTGCTTCACCAGCCAGTCTCTCCCTCAAGCCCCCACCTCCCTACCTAGCTACCTGCTTGCTTGGCCAACAGCTTGTGGCCAGCTGATGGTGGCGGTGGCAGCTCCTCCTCCCTCCCCCTGCCGGTGGCTGCCACCTTCTTCTCCAGCCATGGGCCTTTGACTAGGAGACAGCTCAAATATTGTGAGACCTCACATTGGTTAGACGGAGTCTCTCAGACAGCTGCCCTGCGAGAGCAGGGAGCAGCCACCCCGTGAGACTAGGAAGTTGCGAGCCGAGAGTCCCCACCGTGGCATGAGAGTGGGCAGCCAGGAGCTGGGTGCTGCCGCCACTTCTGTCACACAGTAGCAGGGAGGGGGAGGCAAGGGGAGAAGAAACGAGGTGAGGGCAGCAGTGGGGATGGCTTGCCTGAAGTGGCAACTATAGTTGGGCTGGTCCTGTGTATGAACCAGGTTGTTTTCTAACCTTACTTCTCTGCTACCCTTTATATATTGCATACTGAGCCTGTCTTTCAGGCAGAATAAAATATTTAAAGCTAAAATGGCATATTCCATCTACCCAGATGTGAAAGAAATCATAATGACAAAATACACAATCACCAGTATATAGGATGACCATATGGAAAGGAGGACAGAGCTGTATCTTTAACAGTTGTATAGAAAAGAGAATTTCAGCAGGTGTCATTTGTATACATGCAGCACCTGGTGAAATTCCCTCTTCATCACAACAGTTAAAGTCGCAGGAGCTATACCAGAGTGACCAGATACAAATGAGGGCAGGGCTCCTGCAGCTCTAACTGTTGAGATGAAGAGGGAATTTCACCAGGTGCTGCATGCATACAAATGACACCTGCTGAAATTCCCTTTTATGCAACTGTTAAAGATACAGGAGCCCTGTCCTCCTTTTCAAATGGTCACCCTAGGCCTACTTAAGCACAGCAGACAGTGTGGTACTGCTTTCTGGAAATTAGTCTTTTCAGGACTTGCTATTGACTAGACAGCCACATAACTTATTAAATTAGATAACATTATAAGGGATATCCGTGGGGCATGTTTATTACATTTATAAACAAATGACATTTAAATGAAGTAGCAATGATCAGTTCTAATCTATCACATAAACTGATTGATTGATTGTTCTCCCAAGACTAAGCTACCCACAGACATAATGGATTCAGGAAACAATTCATCCCTCAAAATACAAAGTAGTTGTGATCCAGTAAGTCTGACAAAGTGCTGAGCCCAATTCCAGCTAAGCTAGCTATTTGTATCATATAGCATAGAGCAGCCCTTCCATTTCTGTTGATCATCATGGATTTTACTTTGATATAAGGTTTGCAGAATTTTTTGAGTACTGAGCTCTCTGTCGATACTTATAAGATCAATATGCAAGACAGTTTTTGTTTACCAGAATTTGTTTTCATTGATTTTTGTTGAATTAAACAATGCTTGAGAATGCTCCAACCTTTGCAATACATTTCTGCTTTTTTCTCTTTCTTTTTAGTACCATTCTTGCACAAGTTGGTTAGTTACATTATATGTAGGTAAACTGGAGGCATGATTTGGAATCATTAATTAAAAACAAAGAAAAAGAAAGATAAGACACTCCAGACTGCTCAGTGAAATTCCCCCTTTATGCTGTTGTTGAATTATTATGCAACATTGAATCTATTCTGATTTTATAAGGAAAAAGCAAGGACATAGGTGGATCCTTTTTAAGAGGACTCCATCCTCTCCTCTCCATTCCATCCTTTTTCATATAGATTCATGTTTCATCATCTACCTATAGGGGGAATAAAAAGAACTTCAAATGTCACTTCCTTTCACCGTTTGCTGCAAAGTAAGTAAACATAAGCCCTATTTAGGCTTTCTGAAGAATGTGTGAGGGCTCAAGGTCATGACGCCCCACCTTAAGCATTTCTGCATGTATTATCAGTGGTCTTGAGGAGGCTTCTAAGTGTATTCAGCTGAACATGCTTAGAAACTGCCAGATCATGCAGGAGTCAGTAATGGAGGAGGCGAGCGATACTGGGGGAGCAAATGCCAGGAGATGACTCTCCTGAAATACCAAACACTGGATGGCAAACATGGAGTGAACGTTGAGTTGGCTTAAAAAGGTATTTATGTTACTATGAGTTTTAAGATTTTTCTTACGGCTAACGTAGCAACTTTTGCTTTTTGTGTGAGTTAGAGAATCCTGAATTTAGCCATTCAGCAGTGGGCTCTGCACTAGAAGAATAGAATTTCATACTACCCAAAGCTGGAACCTTGTTTCCTGAAAATATACGCACTTTGGCTTCTGTTTTTTTTTTTTTTTTTAGCATCAAATTCCACCCCCAGCTTTTTGTAATATAAAGACTGCTTAGTTTCACTCTCCTCCTGTTGTCCACCCATCAAGGAACCTGTGTGTTTCACCCAGGTTGGAGACAGTTTTGAGTAACAGATGGATTTTACTTCACTGGGTATAGTTCATCTCTTCTCTTTTATTTACCTCAGGCCTTTTGGATCAAGCTCTGTGTGACTAAGTGAGGCCAAGGCCTCCATCACTTGGACTCTAGCCAATATTGTTAGGGTGACCAGATTTTGGAAACCAAAATCCAGGTCCAAAATGGCCACCCAAAGAGGGCGTGTGGCGCCCACGAGATTGTGTTGGGACTTCAAGTCCCATCGTCTCCAGCAACATGCCCAAACCGTCCCAGTTGGGGATGATGGTATCTGGAGCCCTACACCATATTTCAGAGCAGGACATCAGGAGCAAGGAGCAAAAGCTGCCCAAGGAGCAAAAAGCTTCCACCACAGCGCTCGCTCACTCGCTCCCCCTCCTCCCTGTTCAAAGCACCGTCGTGCCAAGCCCCTCGCAGGCGACACCCACCTGGACTCATGTCACTCGCTCGCTAGCACCGCCGCTGCTGCTGCTCTGCGTCGCCTCGCAGGAGGTAGTGAGAGCGCCCAGCTCAGGTGTCCCGTCCCCCCCCAAACCAGCCCTGGAGCCAGCGCGCTCGGGGCGGTGCCGAGGAAACTTCCCCCTGGGCGGGCAGGCAAGGCAGGCAAGCAGGCAGGCGCCCCTCCTCGGCACACTTCCTCCAGCCCCTCCCCCGGGCGATCCAGGGCTTCTTCTAGGCCAACGCGATCGCGCAGGACTAGAAACTGCTCAGCTCGGCCTGGAGGAAGGGCTGGAAGTTGCAGCCTGCACGGTCGCTCTGGCCTAGAAGTCCCGAATCACCCGGGGGAGGGGCTGGAGGAAGTGTGCCAAGGGCAAAGTTTCCTCGACGACGCCCCAAGCGCGCCGGCTCCAGGGCTGGTTTGGGGGGGATGATGACGGGACGCCTGAGCTGGGTGCCCTCACTTCCTCCTGTGAGGCGATGTGGAGCAGCAGCAGTGGCGCTCGCTCCTGAGCGACATGAGCCCAGTTGGGTGTCGCCCACGAGGGGCTTGGCACAGCGGTGCTTTGAACAGGGAGGAGGGGGAGCGAGCGAGCGAGTGAGCGAGCGAGCGCTGTGGTGGAAGCTTTTTGCTCTTTGGGCAGCCTGATGCCCTGCTCTAAAAGATGGTGTAGGGCTCCAGATTGAGCCGATCATTTCCCCGGAGGTTTGCCCCCGGTCGGCCCGGATTGTCCCAGTTTTCCTGATTAGGAACGGGAAACCCCTGGCGATCTGGTCACCCTAAGTGGCATCCAATGCCACAATAATGGCAGAAATAAACAGCACACCAAATTTCTCCCAGTCCTGTGGAGCAGGTCCCATCTAAACTGCAAGAAAGGGCCTTTATTTATTCATTCATTTAGGAAAAAAAAGTGCAACCAATCACAAAATGTGCAGTCCCACAGAAAAAAATGTAGTTCCAAAAGAACATTTGCACAGTTTGACAATTCAAGTCATGCTAAAGTTGAATTGTGTAAGTGTAACCGCTATAGAGTAGATGGTTTACTCCCTTGGGCGGAGTCCTCACTCAGAAGGAGGGCTAAGAGAAGAAACAACTAAACAAAAAGAGAGTCAGTTTGTTCTGCTGAAAGCTGAATGTGAGAGGATTGCTGTATAATTATGGGCTCTTATCACCTTGTATAAGGTAAATTGAACTGTTATTTGTGTACAGTAGATTTCAATGGGATAGGGAAACATTTTTGCATTCTTAATATTTGTCATAATTATTTTATTATTGCAGGGCTAATACATTGGACAACAATGTTGGCTTACAAATTGAGGATTGCCCTGTGAATTAAAGTTAAGTAAATCTACAAAACAGATTTCTGAAATACTCAGCATCTGGAGATACAAAACCCCTTGGGAGTGCACTACAAGTGAGACAGCCATATTTTTTATTTGTTTGTTTGGACATAGAAAGACTAATTGTGGCATGTTCTGTAATTTGATGCTTACTAATGACATATTTTGTTCAAGCTATGTTTGTGAATTACAATCACATACCACTGTTGCAGTTCCAAATTTCCTTTACAAAATGCCCTGCTGCAATATTTTGAGCCTATGTTCAAGCTGGACACAAATACAGTTAATATGAGCATGGGTTCTGTTTGGAAGTTATGAGAAACACAAATGGAGATGGGGCCAGCCAGTGGTCACGATCCCAACACAACCATAACCACAACCACACACATTCAGTCAATGTATAATTGTTGTCCGAACAGGCTACAGTCTTCTTTGTTGGAGACTTGCAGTGTTTCTCATACAAGGCAAGCTATAAATAATACCCTTTGCTTCAACTACTTTTGCAGTAACTTAGCAGTAAATTACAGGAGCCCACTCCTGTATTCTGAATAGTACATTAGTCCATAAATAGTGTTGCTCATTTTGAGAGGGCTACTTGCAAAAATCATTTCTTTTCGAGTTAATGTTAGTTCGCTTTTATTGAGTCAATTTTTAGTAGCACGTACACTGCATGTTCTCTGTCTGATAAGCTGATGTGCTTGACTTGGGCAGCGGAGGCCAAGGGTTGGAATGTTTTTCATTTTCACACCAAATTGCTCTGCCAGTTCATCCTGGAATAAACGATAACATGAGATATGGAATTGGGGAAGCATCAATCAAACTAAGCAAAATGCACGAGTGGAGAGAACCATGCACTCAGAGTTATTTTCTGCAGCAGTTCCCATGGCTGTAGATATATACTGCAGGGCAGCTGTTCAGTGGTGTGTTACTTTAAACATATTGCTAGAAATAGATGCTTCCAAAATGTACCCTTGTGCATCTTAGGGAGAACAGCACATATCAAAACATGCAGGCTTTCATGTTGTAAGGGAAAACTGTACGATCCTATGAATCAGGCTGCATAGAATTTCTCCTGCTTCTTAGTAATTTTGCACTTCCAGCTGGGAGTGATTTAGGCTGCATCCTATACACACTTACCTGGAAGTCCCATTGAACTCAACAGAGCTTGCTTTTGAGTATAACATCGCACTGTTAGGGCATAATCCATTGGGCAATTCTCTTGTGTAAAGCCCTGTTAAAGTAAATGGGACCCGTGTCATGATCACATTATTTTGTGCCAGTCTCACAAATTTCAGTGAGCTTTCTCAGGAGTGATTCAGTTGGGCACACACAGTATCTTTCTCCCTTTCAAGCAAAGGACTGTGGAGGAACCCCAGTGGTTTAACAATGGGGAAATCATGAGACAATCAAGATGGAAGTATGACAGGATTCAAGAGTCTTGAGCAGTGAAGCAAAGGCAGGTGTTGAGTAGTTACTGCCAAAGTAATTTGGTGTTCTCTACTCCTGAAGAAGTTAAGATAGCAGATACATCGCCAGCTAAAGTACAAAAGTCCTCCCTCTGTTCAGGATTGGTGCTAAGCTACTAGCTAGTCCCCAAAGTCCCCTTTTTACTTTATCATTCTATCATTCCCAAGGAACAATAAAGGGAAAGACAAAACCGGAAGTTCTGGAGGCCTCCATTTACTTGAGTTCTTGTCCTTCTTCTAGGAAATATTTGCAAACAAATTATGATGTCCTTTGGAACAATATTAGGAATTGGTAGCTTGTGGTTTAGCTAAAAAAGAAAACAGAACAACTACAGCCACATGAGCCATTCTTCTTATGCCCGTGACAAAAATAGCAGTCTACATCATTTCAATAAAATGGATTCTTCGCCTACTGGGGATACAAATAATAATGACCTTATTTAAAGATCTATGAAATGGGCTCTCCCCTGCCCCAAACAGTCTCTGCCTCCCTCTACAAGATTGCAGTTTCACGCCCGGTTTCCCGATTATGCGCATCTTCTCTCAATCGCTTTTACGCCTAATCCCTATACATGGGAGGCATTGAAGCGCATTACGGGCTGTATGAAAGGCATTTTAAAGTTTTTGACATGCTGAGAATCGCATGCAAATGTTGCTGAAAGTAATGCGCTTTGTCCCAGAGAAACTCCCCAAACCGGTTTCCTCCCTTTATTCTCCCCGCCCACCAGAATCTCCTGCCTTTGGTTTCCTAAGTTACCTGAAAGGAATGAGCTGATTAACATGTTTGGCTACCTGTCTTCTCCCCTCCTTCGCCCGATTGCCATGTCCTCCTCAGGTGTAAATGGGAATGTGCCTCGCGCGCACACACACACACACACACACCTCAGCTCAGGAACCCAGCAAGAAGCGAGGGGAAGTTATGTCTGCTGATGGCTAATTATGCGCACATCCGCACATCCTTCCTACCCCCTTTCCTTCTCATAAAACCACCTCCATCTGGCCCCGTGTCTCCATGTTAAAAATATTTCATCAGGGTACTTCAAAGAAACTTTATTTTTGGTTCACGTTGGGTCACCTCTTCTTAGAGCTTCCATCCAGAGAGACGGAGTACAAGGAGGAAGTTGCCAGGAGGAGAGAGGAAATGAATCTAACCCAAAAAGTGGGAGGTTTTCCCAGCGAAGGGGCAGTTCTATGCATGAGATCACGACCACAGTCCAACCCCCTGATCATTAATGCACCTCCTCAGAAAGTTGTTTACATGGACATAAGGTGCTCTTACTCCCGCTGTAAATTAAAACTCGCTAATTAAAGTGCATTCAAAAATGCGAATAATCGGAGAGAAAACGCGCCTGGGCCCCTGATTTATGCTCCAGTCTTGTAGAGGTAAATTTCTTAATGCGCCTTGAAAGAGCTTTAAATCGCTCTTGTAGAGGCACCCTCAGAGATGAAGCAAGTCATGCTTTGAAAGCAGAGCAGGTTACCACTTGGCACAAGAACTATAAAGATTTCAGGAAAGTTTGCATTTTCCTTTTTAATAGCATCACCATTGGGCTATCACATGGCTGAAGTAAATTATGTCAAATAACCTGCCACATAGATTAAAAAAGAGTTTTAAATTTTGCTTAATGTAGCGAGAAGTTATTGTCCTACACTTTGCTCTTTATTTGAAAAGCTGCATAGCAAATGTTTGGTTGCAAAATACTATTGAGGTGTTTAAGAAATGTTAGACCATATAATGTTTCATTCCTTCAGAGTTATGACTTGCAATTTCTGTTTAGCTTTCAAGATTTGGTGAAAAGTAGTGAACTATAACCACTTGAATTAAGGTGACAATGAAAGGTGATGGCTCTTTTGAAGAACACCGCTGCAGGGATTTCCATTGGCTTAATAAATAATAAAAAAATGAGTCTATGCAGTTCAAGCAGAGCTCTTTGCCATGGGCAGAATCTATATAATATTTTGCATGACAGAAGTGAAAAACCTATCCATAGCTGGTAAGATATAGGAAAAAATATATAGATTCCAATAAAGAGCTTGCTAAAGATGTGCCTGGCACCTCCCTGGTGTAGGTTTGTGATATTATCATGCCTTTGGATTTATTTTTAACAGTGCAATCCCGTGGATGTTTATTCTGATGTAAAACCCATTAGGTTCCGATATATTTATGCCAAGATAAGTGTGCACATGATTGCAGCCTAAGGGAATTGTAGGACTTTTCTCTCTCTAAACATGCATAGGATCATACCTGAACTGTTTTCAAAGGCGCTGACGGAATTTTATATATTTTATGTTGTGTTTTATCTCTGTAAAGTCCTTGGAAATGCATACCTGGTGAGTAGCTAGAACAGGGGTAAGCAACCTTTTTGGCCTTGAGGACAAAATTGGCAATTTGAGAAACTGTTGTGGGCTCCACCACAAAATGGCTGCCATGGCTAGTTACAAAAAACAAGTAACCTGCCTAAATGACTGTGTACAAGACAGAGGTTACAGGACAGAGTTGGGGGCAGAGCCACTAAATTAATTTGTATCCACAATTTTTAGTGCCTTCCCCCCTTTTTTCCTTGGTGGCTGGGCATGCTGCAGAGGAAAGCTTCTGTTGTCTTCATTTCTTAAGAATGTCTCTAATCCCAACCATGTGCCCTAGAGGCATTCATGAGAAATGAAGATGGCAGAGGCTTAAACGTGATCTCAGCTGCCAGTAAGAAAATGTATACATAAAAAATAAAAATAAAGAGTTGGAGGGGTAGAGCACCATGGTGGGTCTCAAGAAAGATTATTTTTTTATGGTGGGGAGGGATACATTGGGCACCATGTTGCCTACCCTTGAGCTAGAGCACCTAAAAGGAATGGTACAATCCACCAAATCCCTTGTCACATGGGAGAGATCATTTGGAAGTCTTCTTTTCAGTCACTCACCTGCCACTTGAGAACTGTGTGCATCAGTGTAAAAACTGTGAAAAACACAGATTTAAATGCATTGCATTGCAATATGAGGTACATAGGGGAACAGATTTCCTCCTTTCCTGTTTAGATGAAAAAGCAGAGTTAGCAATTTCAAAAAATAGTAAATAGCATGCTTATTAATCCCATGTAAAGCTCAGTTGATTATTATTCTTAGATTTGCTGGGTTTTTATTGCTTCGTTTCTATGGTAAAACTGTCGCAGTTAGTGGAAGAAAATTACCAAGTAAAGCCTTGTGCACCGATCATTACCCATACATCCACTCCCACACTAAATGCAGTTAACTTGCTAACTCTTTGATGTCTTCTCAGTGAATTCTTCCAGAGGAAATGTAGGCCTGACTAATGCATATACGAAAATAAAATCTGCAATAATTAGTCAATAGATAATTTGAGATTTTGGTTCATAGCAAATCAATGTTAAAGCATGCTGAACTCTCGAAACTAAAAAGTTCAACAGCAGTGAATGGAAGGATTTGAGAGATTTGCAGCCCAGCCTGAAAAATAAATAGGACAAAATCACCTTAAGTACAAATGCTCTGATTTAAATAGCTTGTGCGTTGGGTTACTCAAATTCATTGAAAAACAACAGGAAGGGATTTTCTTTGACAGAGGACTATCACCTCGGCTTGTACTTTGGACCTCTTAGTGCAACGTTCTTTCATATGTTTCAATCAAGCGAATCACAACAACAATGGAAGAAGGCATTGCATGAACACCTAATGTGGGGACTCCTATCCATATGCAGTATTATTACCAAGCAAGAGAGCAAGCTGGCACCTCCACCAAGCCAGGTTTCTACCATCCATTGCAGATGTATGTGGCATGCCGTCCCTAGAGAGATCCACATGGCGCCTACTTTGTTGACTTTTTGGTGCCAGGTAGACTTTTTTAAAATTCTCCCAGGCCTTTAAAAAACATTTTAATTGCTGCTTGTTTTATTTTTTATTGTATGATTAATGCTACATTTTAAAATAGTCTTCTGCTATGTCTTAGCTGCTTGGATATTTATCCCTTCTTTACAAAATTATTTTAAATTATTGTTGCTGCTTTTAAAACTTTTGAAAAAGTATTTTACAGTAGTCCTATGGCTCTTAGACAATGACCAGGATGCCATAGGATGCTGTGGTCCAAAGACAAAGCTTCAGCCTCAGAAGAGATCAGATCATGGATCCGTTTCCAGCCCCTCGTAGCCACTGCAGAAAGCTCTGCAGCAGATGTTCACCTGATTTCAGAGCTCTGACCTTGGGAACAGAAAGAGGGAGGGGGCATGCCAATGATGGGGATGAAGAGGAGTGGCTAAGGATCTGCTGGATCCAAAGGCCTCTCAGGCCCTGGCCTGTGCAGCATTTGGCAGCTACAAGGACTCAGAGGCCCATCTACCCAAAATGATTGCAAAGGAGGACTGTGAGGCTAAAATAGCCTCTGTCATGCCTCCTGCTTTGCATATCTCTTGCCAATGAGGTTTAGGATGGACGGAGGACCCCAACACTGGAGCTGTCCCATAGGATTTTACCCATAACGTTTTATCATTAATTTTATTGTATTTGTTTTTATTATGTATGTTGGCCTTAAGAGTTCGGCTATAGGTGACTAAATAATAATAATAGGATAATATAGTAACTAAGTGGGCTTCTCAATGTGCTAACAGAATGCTACCACCAATAAGTAGCAAGTGAGACAAAGAAAGCTGGACTGCTCATGCACAAAATAGGCTTGCTGCTTGGAAATAGGTCCTTGCACGCAGGGCTACCCAAAGGGTGGTCAGGTGTCTTCCTTTGCGGAATACAGTTCTCCACATGAAGGGCTCCCAGAATACTATTTTGAAGGTGTCCTCTATTTTGAAGGGCTATCCATCTACATCCAGCATAAAGGAAAGGAACCCTCAGAAGGAAGAGTTGGACCTTGAAGTTGCCCATCAACAGGAACTGGACAAAGGACAGAGCAAGGCACACAGGCCACCTGGACACAGTATTCCACACTATGGAGAAATTATTAATATTTAAATTATAACAATGATTTCTAAATTTGTACCTCTACATATAGATTCACATATGTAAATTTAATGCTAATCCACTTTCTCTTTTGTCCTCCTTTTTGCTGATGAACGCACTCGTTTCTGGTGAGGGGAATGACCAATGGCATTATCTGTATTCAGGTCCATCATCTCGGGAAATGAAGGCCCCTTCCCCACCATTTTAAAAACATCTTCCCACACTCCCCTATTCCCCATTGAAAAGGGTGTGTGTGTTGGTAGTAGTACCATGGAGAGAGCAGGGCGATAGGCCTAGCTTAAAATATTTTGCTATGAAGGTGGGATCAAAAACCTGTAAGCTGGGCCTAGTTTACAAGAGAGATTCAGAACACAGACCAAACCTACAGCCTTCTGATAGGAACTCACTTTTAATAATATATAATTCCATCCCCCACAGCATACAGCATCTGCATCTAGTAGCTACATATAATAGTAGATGTGTTTGGACGTTTGCGGTTCTTTATAAAGTTGACCTTTTTGGACTTTGGGATTAAGGTTAACAAATGTTAGCTCAATAACATTTCCCCCCACAACTATATTTTCAAGATCCTGCTATTATTACACTAGAAGTAAGATGTCATTTTTGCTAAATTCTCCTGTTCAAGCAGTTGTTTGGCAATGAGGAGCTAATTACACTAGATGTGCAATGCCAATTGAAAGCTAATGAAGCAGTACACTTTATATTACAAATCTTCCATTTCCTAAAAGCCCTATTTTGCCAAAGGATGTTCATACAAAGCCATTTTTATTATAATTCTTTTGATGTTCATTAAATCAGTTCACTTGGCTCATGTACAGTCACCTCCTGAAAACATTAGAGAAATCAAGAAATGTTTTGTCCAAAAAAAACATGAAATGTTATGCAACAGAAACGGACTCCTTGTCTCTATTGTTCAAGTGCCTTCCTTCTCCTTTGAGACCATTCCCTTCTTCATTAGAAAACTCTTCTTTTTAGCTGCTCTATCCTCAACTTACATATTCCCAAGGCTCTCCTCATACACTGAAATACAATATACCGAAGGCCAGCACTGAGATAAGCCCTGTTCAGGGACTCCCTGTATATGGAGGCTACATTTGTGGATGGTGATAGGAAACTTGTCCAGGGTTCCTGCCCCTGATGCTGCTACATCTGGTGGTCCCACCACTGAAATCTGCACCTTTGGCAGGATGTCTGCCTAGGGGTGCTTATGCATGTACAGTTCAACCCTTTTCCAGATGTCCTGATCAATGTGCAGATGTCAAGACAGGACAAGAGGGGTGTGGAGGAGCTGCTTCTTCCTGCACTAGAAATGTCAGAGAAATCCACAATGGAATCAAATGAGTTTGGGTTTCTATGAATCCAACCAAGTTTGTGGATTTGAGTTGGAATGAATTTAAGAGGGAATTCGGAGAATTTGGGCAAGATTGAGTTTGCTGATTCACATATCCATACCCACATTACGTTTTGGTCATATGAACCCACCCTTAGATTCTGCTTATACTCAAGTATAAAATGCTTGATCATATGCTTTCTTTGACTAATTTGATGAATCATCCCTCTAAAGAAACATATAATTGTCCTTTTAAAGATGTTACAATCTGTTTATAGGCAGATTGAAATTTATTATTTTCAAAAACACAAGAGATCAGGCACTCTAATCATAGCTCATGTATTTGATTTTTTCCCCTAAAGAAAATGGAGCATTCTTTTAAATCAGCATTTGAAATGAGATACTGTCAATCTAAAAAGACAAGACAAAAAAACCAAAAACAAAAAACAAAAACCCACCCCTAATAAATACGTTTAGTACCTTTCACCTAACCTTGGAACATATCAGAACTTAATGGTTTAAAAAGTTTCTTAAAGTTGAAAATGAATCAAGATTCATTAATTGATAGATACAGCATAGCCTCCCCAAACTGGTGCTGTCTAGATGTTTTGGAATGCAACTCCCATCAGCCCCAACCAACATAGTGGGAGTTGTTGTCCAAAACATCTGGAGTGCACTGGGTTGGGAAAGGTTGGTATAACAAAATCTCAGAATTAAAAAACATTTCTGAATGGAGTCTGATCTCCTCAGACTCTTAGCCTGAATTCTCTCCCTAAGATCCACATGTTAACAATGGGAAGGACGTTGATGTTCATGGATCTCCTACTAATGTCTAACCTTTTAAGTACTGTAAAGATTCCCATCTTCATCCATTTCCTGTACACTCCCCTACATATGTTTCAGCAACACAAATAAGGGCATGTAATGTTGGAAACACCCACCATTAGTCTGTTTTTCATGATCATTACATGTAAGGAGTTCAAGATTTGTAATTGCACAAGCAAAAGATGTTCCTGTTTTGCCCCCTTAAATTGAAAACTAAAAAGTACTGTGTGTATGACAAATCTATTTTGTTAATTTTCATATATTATTACAGTTCCACACTATGTATTTAAAATTACTTTTCCAAATATAATGTGATTTTTTAATTATTTTTCTGAGGTTAAGGCTACAATCCTATGGCCCCTGTGGACCTCCTCAATGGGTGGCAATAGAGATGCACCACTGAAGGCCTCCTCATTGCAGGAAAAGCAGGAGGGGCACATTGGGGAAATGTTGGTGGCATGCTGAGATAGATGGAGGGAGGCCTTGGATCCACAGAACCAACTAAGACTGTAATCCTACATACACGTACTTGGGAGTAAGGCATGTTTAACTCAATGAGGCTTACTTTCAAGGAAATCCACATAGGATTGTGCTGTTAGAATCAAATTGAAACTCCTGATCCTCCTGCCCAGTGCTAACTTCACTAATATAATTTTCCCCATGACATTCTTCTTTTCCTTATTGACCTTCTATTCAGCATTTTTGTGGATTATACAGAAACAATTAGAGTTCTACTTTATTATGTATCTGATCCAGACTTAGTTATATCTAGAATAGATCCATTGAAATCAATGGAACCTAAGTTACTTATGATTGCTCTCTCTATAAACTCATAATAAAATCAACATAGAGAATGAAAACAATTTAATGCATATTATGTTCTACTAATTACAAAATGATAATGGAAGCAAACTGGAAGCCTTTATTTAAAGGATTTTTTTTAAATAAATATTATGCAACCCTGGGCCATTTCCTTATTTGATCTATAGAAGACTTTTACAATCTAGTGTTAATCTACTTGAGGGAGTATTAGTGTGAGTAGCGCTGAGTAATTTAGTGGTAATTCTATTTTCGATGCATTTGTGTTAAGTGTGGTCAAGGTGGGGTTGAGGATCAAGTGATTATCTTTTATCATGCAGATGAAATTCTAGAAAATTTCCCAGATAAAATGGACCAAACAAACGCATTGGCCTGTATCCAGAGACTGAGGCTCCACATTCTGCATCTTCTCTACCAAAAATAATGTTTAGTGGAAAAAGGAAAGGGATTCCTACACTTGATCAGCCAAGAAAAGGAGGAATACAGGGAAAGATGCATAATATGTAGGCAAATCTGTAAATTTTGGTTTTGTTCAGTTTCTCATTTTTCTAACTTTAAGTTCATCTACCCCATTTCCACATTTTTCATTTTTTTTACCTAATATAAACACTTTTACATGCATTTTTGTGCAATATATGCATATTTGCAAGCACTTTTCTCTAACATAAGGGATTACATCTATTATTATTATTATTATTATTATTATTATTATTATTATTATATCCTGCTCTTTAGCCAAAAAAAAGGCTCTCAAGGTGGCTTGCAAAAGTATTACAAAAAGCTTTATCCAATGCCCCATTTATTTCAACAGATCTATTCTAAGTAGAACCAACATTGGATATAACCCCAAGGTTTTGGTACACTGCTGTCATTAATATGCACATTTTTGTGTGCACTCTTCTCTCACATGCACATTTTTCAATTGGATAATTGCATCACAAAATTCAGAGAAGTGCAAATATCAGACTACAATTCCATTTCGGTTCATATTAAAATGTGAACTGAATTAATGTTTACCCCATTCCTAATAGTGTGGTGCTGAGATTGTTGAACTCTAGATTATGGCTAAAGCAGTATGGGATATTTATTTCCATCCGCTCCACAGCAGTCTCCTACATATGTGATGGGAATGTCTCCTAAGTAGAAACCTTTCCCCCCCTGCACAATGGATCACTTCTTGCTGAACCAGTGACTAGCTTTTTTAACCAAGAAAAAGAAGTCAGGCTTATGAAGCTCATAAAAATGAATGCAAAAATATCATGATTTTGTGATTGCAAATTGCCCCAGGGATGTCTTCCAGTTTAGTAAATAAACAAATAATTTGACCTGCTTCATATTTTTCTTCAGTTTTCTAGTTGAATGCTATAGTATTTCATTTTGCAACCATACTATTTTCCTGGCCTCTTTCTTCTCTCTCTCTCTCTCTCTCTCTCTCTCTCTCTCTCTCTCAAAAAGGGCATCAATTTTAATGGCAGGATTGTATCATTTATTTATTTGCCCATTTATTTATTCTCCCAGCAGAAACTTCTACTGAAACCAATAATTAATTTTCCACTTGCACAGCAGCCAGTTGTGAACAGATTCCATCACTATTAACTTAAGATGAGTTTAAATCATTGACATAAATATAAAAGGTTTTGTTTCTTATTACCAGACCTTGGGTGATATGCTCTTCATGTATCTATAGATGTCAAATAGAATCTATGCAGCCTTCTCAAATCCAGTGCCTCCATATGGTAACATTATTGATGTTGTACTTAGATCCTTTATGCCAGGGCAATGTAATTTACATTAGTACAGGTATTCAACTGAATACTGTTCCCATTTATTAATTCCCTCACCCTGGCTCTTGTAATTACCACTGTTTTATTCTCTTCATCCTTCATGGGTTGTACCCAAAAGTTCCCTTCATTCAAGAAAAGTCCTTTCTTCCATTGAATGTTTGACTCCAACCCATCTTTGGGCCTGTTCAGATGACATTTCAGGCTCTGTGGTTAGTGAAACTGTGGTTCTCTCAGGTTAGCACTAACCACAAGCCATGCTGTCACACACAACACTTTAAACCATGGTTAGAGCCACTAACCCTGCTGCAGACAGTCCGATTGTGGTTAGTGAGTGAACAGGGTTTAGCAAAATGCATCGCACAAGACACCTTAAACCCTGCTGATTAACCAAAAGCCTTAACCAACAGGGTTTAAGGTGTCTTTATAGGCCCACTATTGGCAATGATTTTCCTATCACCTCTCTTTCATTCCATTTCATTCCCACATAGGCTAATATATCCTTTCTTCTCCAAACATATTAACCATGTTTCAGTTTTCTTTGTTCTTATTCAAAGTTTCCTGTCAATCAATACAAATATCACTTATTTGTTTCATGCTTACTTCATGCAGCCAACTTGTTGCTGCTGTGATGATGATGATGATGATGATGATGCAATATTTACTGTTGTTGTGCCTTTTGAAAAGGTATGGGGCATTTACTAACAGTAAAACCTAGCAATTTTTAAAAATTATTATTATTATTATTATTATTATTATTTACATTTATATACTGCCCCATAGCCGATCTCTGGGTGGTTTACAAAGATTAAAAGACTGAACATTAGAAATCAATATACAAAATTTAAAACCATAAAACCATATAAAAACTAACATTTAAAACAGAGTAACATGGATCATATTTACAGGAATGACTTCATCCATTATTGAGATATAATAGTCCCCAGACAGAAATAAAATCCTGATCTTAAGAATCCAAAGATCTATTGTATGTTAGTTTATGACAGGAAAAAGAGAATATTTCATCTAGAAGGGGATTTAAAGAGCCTTGAAATCTGACAAGAGCAACCTGGAATAAATATGCACAACATGGTATACTTTGATAAATATAAAGTACCTAGAATTGACACCTACCTGATTTAATCTGTTTTCAAGATAAAGAAGATACATTTGCTAGAGGGGCATGTCCTAAACCAGTACCCTCCAGATGTGCTGGGGCCAAAATTGCCCTAATTCCCAGCCAGCATGGCTATTGGCACATAATGCCCACAATCCATCTTAGAACTGTAAATCAAGTTATTATTACTACCAATTAAATGATTGTTATTCTGATTATTTCTGCTACAATTTAATGGAGCACCAGTATTTTGCAGATCAGGATTCAAAAACCAAGGGCTACATCCAAGGTTGTGCAAACAGACTTTGGCTTGTGCAATGGGCCTTCCCTACCCATTCCCCCCCAACTCCATGCACCCTCAAAATCTGCTCAAGAAAATTCCCCAACCCTCCACAGCAGATTTGGTGGGGCATGGGGGGAGCAGTGAGAAGGAGGAATCCAACCTCCTGGAGGATTGGACACAATTTAAAGTGAGGGTAGCAGCTAATATGAACCTGGCAAAAATGAAATTAATCCATCTTTTCTCTTCCATTTCCTAAATGTTGTTAGTAGAAGACCTTTAATCATCTTTCTGTTTTACTGAAGTTATTTCTGTAACCATTTCAAGTGTATCTGCCCTTTCTTGCACTTTAACAAATTAGTCAAGTTTCACCATTAAATGAGGAAATGTAATGGATGCTCATTAAAACTAGAAGTGAAGCAATTAGTACACTTAAATCAAAACATCTACACAGGCCACCAGAAGCTGGATTTGGTTTGCTGGGAATAGATCACATTGATTTTTTCCCCCCAAGTTTGAACCTACAGCTATTGTGAAAAGATAATCTCCACTTATTTTTTCAGCAAATGTCAGCCATATCATTTCTGTTTACAGATGAGTGGGTTTCAATCTTGAAATGTTTATTCTCAACCTCCATTACTGCTAAAAGATTTAACTAGCCTAGTGGAAAGCAAGATTGCCTGCCATTTGTACTCTATACTATGTTAAGGGAGAATGCACTGGGAAAGAGAATTACTATATATATGATTGGATTGTACCATTGGGAGCCATTCCAGCTGCTTAGGCAGTTTAAGATTGCATACTTCACCACGGGACAAAGTTAATGCTCATGAAGTAAACCGTACCAATGAACCCCTTTGACTATAAGGCTGTACTCCTAAACAATCACAGGAAGTAATACTCCTAAAATATATACATGCACATACACCAGTGATGGCCAATCTACAGTCTACATACTGCCTAACAGTAACAAAAGCTGATGTTCAGTATCCTTGGTCCTTTCTGTGTCAGAAGAGGAGTCTAAGGCCTAAATACATGTAATCCATCCAACCCCTGAAGTTCTCACTTTGAGCCTCAGAGTCCTTGACAGTTATCAAGAGCTTAGAAGCAAGAAATTAAAGGACCATCTCTTCCTGCATGATCATGTTCTCTCACTCAGATCGTCAAGGAAAGCTCTGCTCTAGTGTCAAAGCTTGGGTTGGTGCATTCACAGGACAAGGCCATCTCCACTGTGACACCCAGGAGAAGTCTAGATGTCAGCTTTGCCCTTCAGTGGCTGCGAGTCACTGCTGCATTAGTTATATGATGCAGCTGCAGATTTTCAGCCTCTGTGGGGCAACGAGATGATGCTTTGCTTTAGAAAAATTGGGGTCTTATCCCACCTTTTTTTCCAGAGCAAGGTCACCACAGCCCTTCCGCCATGTAACCTCTCTCCAGCATTGAGCTGGAGGGCGGTCCCTGCAAATGGCAACAGCTGATTGGTCACTGGAAGCTGAAGAGGATGGGGTCAGGTGCTAGTACCCAGATGGCTGTTGGAAATCCCCACACTCCCTCCAGCCGTCTGTATTATGTGCCTCCACTCCACAGCAGCAAAACCTTTAGCTGTAGTGTGGAGCCAAAGCAACACCATGAAGGAGGCTTCCAGGCTTGGAAACCCCTTGCCCCAGGAAATCTGGTATTTTATTTTGTTGTCCGGGTGCATATTTGAATATTTGGTTGTAGGCTCAATTTACTTTAACAAATCCTTTTTCCTACACACAATGATAAGCTGGTGGGAGGGAGGAGTTAGAATGTTGAGCTGTTTGAATGGTGTAGTCTGATTGGCTCTTCCATTTTTCAGTTGAGAGAAAGAGACGGAATACAAAGCCATCATTGTTTCAGGTGAAAATCCTCTGCTTTCCTCAGGCATTGTGTGACTACAAAATTGTCGCCAACTTTTTTTCCCCAAAGTTACTTTTGACAGAAAGAAGGCTTTTTGTTTGTTGCTTTTTGTCTTTTAACTGGTGGTCTTTCTCCCTCAAAACGTCACCAAGCTTTCGGATAGTTCCAGAGTATGTCTGGTGATGGGTCCGCAATGAGAGAAGATGATTCCAATCCTTAGTGGAGAAGCACTGCTCATTGCGAGGGAAAGGAGGATGTGGGCTCAATTCTTCTTAAATTGCAACCTAAAAGGCCCACCAGTTTCACCTTTTGGGATAGAGTAGACAAAGGCTTACAGTGTGGATGCCATTCTACTGGAAAATTCATCACTGAGAAACTTTTGTCTTCTTTTGCTTTTTAAAAAGTGGTTTAGTTCCTCACATTTGAAGAAACGGAAGCAATGCACTAGTCAGGAGGAAAAACAGGAATGCAAATGTTTGCTAAGACAACACAACCTGTGGTCACTCATGCATCATTCTTCAATTTGCCATACAGATTGCTTTTCATTGCTGTTTCTGTTTGAAGAAATTAATTTTGTGATTTCTATTCATTCAGCTTCCTAATTATGCATATGAGACAGTGTACCATACAGAATAACCAAACTGCCCACATTTACTTTGAAGGAGAGCTATGATTGAAAATGTCTGGTCTAACCAAGATATTTAGGTTGACTTGTACATGGCAAGTATAAGGAAACATAACGGTTGAAGGGAAAATATTATAGGAAAATGTTTTAAGCAAAGTATTCAATAAAATGGCCCTTTTTCATTCAATCACTTCTTTACAAGTAGGGGCTGATGCTTCAAATTGTTCCCTGTGGTGCATTTCTCCCTTTGGCAAACCACTCAAGTGTAGGGAAATATGTGAAATTGATTCCTTCTCAGTTTTGATCAGGATTTGTCCAGTTCTCACAGTCCAGACTGAACATGAACTTGTACACAATCAGCACTCAAAATCCGTACATATCCAAGTTTGCAATATAATTCATGCACGAAAGCAACATCAACATGCATTCAACAGCATACATGCATTTGAAAAATGTGCATAAAAAGGCATACTTTTGAAAAATGCACACAAACAAGATTTAATCAATGGGGGAAATGCATACATTTCAAGGGTGCGCACAACTGATACAAACTTTTGGGAAAAAATATGTACAAACATATGCAGAACAAACAAACACACACCTAGGATCACAATCTAATATGGACACAAGATCGAAAGAGCTTTGAGCTGGAATTTGGAGAACTTTCTACAAACTCAAGTTTTCTTTGTACCCATATCCCTATACATGTGATACTGGGGACCTATCTACACCAAGCAGGATACAACACTTTGAAAATGTTTTGAAAACTGTATATGGAGTGTGTCCTGGGCCCCAAACCGTTTTAAAGCAGTAGTGTAGATAGGCTCAGGATTACCTCCACACAGATCAGATATGGGAAACCCACATTCCAATTCCTGATCAGCTATGAAGGTCATGCACAGTGCAATCCTATATATTTCTAATAGTCCTCAGACACAAATCCCATTGAGTTCAATAGAGCCTGCTCTCAGGAAAGTAGTATTAGACATGTATAACATTGCATTGTGAATGCCTTTGAAAAGTTGCGGTTCCTTAACCTCACCTTCATTCTAATTCTGAAGCCACAATGCCATCCTGAGATTCTAGGAGTTGGGAAGTGTACCAATATAATAAATAAAGAATGATCAAAGAACAACAATTAAACAACAAACAAGCATGGGTCAACTCACAAAGGAGGATTCCTTTAGTAATATAGTAAGGTGCTTCATATGGCAACACAAGATCAGGATAATGTGGGGCATCATTGGTGGTCCCAGGCACTCCATCACCCCCATCTGGATTTGGACCTGAAAGACCCAGGAAAAGTGTGGGTGCATGGAGGGTAAGTTGTAAGCAAGGATGGGTGAGAAATGTGTTCAGTTCACATTTGAATGAGAACTTACCACATGTTGTACTTTTGAACCACTGTATGGCCAGAACTGAGTATCTTTTGGAATTCACAGTTCTCTGAATGTTGTAATGGAGTTCTCCAATTAAAAAATACATATAATAGGGGAAATAACATTCAAAAATGCACTGTAGTGAGAAAATAACTTCAAAAATATATACATTAGGCAAACTGTATACCAAAACGCATCTATTGAGAGAAATGTGCAAAAAAAGAAAGAAAGAAAGAAAGAAAGAAAGAAAGAAATTCTTATGAGCTTTCATATGAATTTCTATTTTTTTTATAAAAAAAAAACACCTCAGAGTTTGGGATAAACCAAACTTAAGACTGGAGAAATTCTGAATGTTTCAGACGAACTGGATTTAAGATTGGTAAAATGAGAAACCGAGAGAGACCAAAACTGAAAGATTTATTCATCCCTAGTTGTAAGCAAGCACAATTTTTAACATTGCACAACATCATTACTGATCACAGGACACGTCTGTCAAAGAATCAGGCTTAGCTTCCGATTTCCTGGCTTTGTGGAGCTTGAGCTTACATGAGATACCCTTAACTCTAAAATCAGCAGGTTAAACTATTTAACATGCCATACACTTCTGCCATACTGCTCTTTTATATATTAAAAATCTGGAATCTTACCTCACTCACTGGCTCTATTACCTATTCCAGTTGGTGGGCAACATAATGCTAGCATCTGTATGTAAATGGCAACAATCATATTGATTAGCTTTAACCACCACAGGGCAAGTCATAATTTGTGCTGAAGAAGCTAAACCATTCTATAATGCCTTATTATTATTATTATTAATAATTCATTCCATTTATTTACTGCCCATAGCCAAAGCTCTCTGGGTGGTTTACAAAAATTAAAAACATTGCATTAAAAAACCTGATATACAAAATTTAAAACCATAAAAAGCATAAAAACAAGTTATAAATACAATATCATTTAAAACAACTATTCTGGGTCAAACAACAACAACAAAACCCTCAACATACGCTGTTAAACACCTGGGAGAAGAGGAAAGTCTTAACCTGGCACCAAAAAGATAACAATGTTGGCACCAGGTGAGCCTCGTCGGGGAGATCATTCCATAATTGGGGGGCCACCACTGAAAAGGCCCTCTTCCTTATTGCCACCATCTGTGCTTCCCTCGGAGTAGGCAACCGGAGGAGGACCTTAGATGTAGATCATAGTGTACAGGTAGGTTTGTATTGGGAGAGGCGTTCCATCTGGTATTGTGGTCCCAAGCCGTGTAAAGCTTTATAGGTTAGAACCAGCACCTTGAATCGGGCTCAGAAACGTATGGACAGCCAATGCAAGTGGGCCAGAGTAGGTCTTATATGTTTGAACCTTCTAATTCCTGTTATCAATCTGGCCACTGCATTTTGCACAAGTTGCAGCTTCCAAACCACCTTCAAAGGCAGCCCCACGTAGAGTGCATTGCAGTAATCCAACTTGGAGATTATCAGAGCATAGACAACTGAAACCAAGTTATCCCTGTCCAGATAGGGGCGTAGCTGGGCCACCAACCTAAGATTATCTTGTGATAATCCCATAAACACATGCAAAGCAATATAAAATTCTGGGCTAGCCTATATGGCAGCTGCTCTGTGAGATTCCGCAACAAACTTTGGGCATAATAAGTTCTAACTGAAATTAAATCACATAAATATTAAATAATTTATTTCTTCACTAATGAAAAATTATGAATTATTTATATGTTATCTTGTGGCAGCCTACAGAGCTGCAAATAAATATAGTCAGAAAATAATCAGCATACCTACCACTGGCAAATATTATTCCATCATTTCGGTCGATGTCATTCAACAAGACAATTTGTTGACAATAATTATATAAATGACAACAATTTGCCGATGATGATTAATAAATACAAGACAGGATTATATTTCCTAAAAAAATGATGACTCTCCCTTCGACGTACAAAATGAGTTGCATTCAGGATTTTCCATTTCTAGAGGATCACTCAAACTTTTAAAACTTCTTTTCCCTGTGAAGTTCTTCATTAGCCTTGTCCAGCCTAGGAAACAGGATGGATGAGGGGAAAGATTGGCTAGGTCACCTTGGCCCAATCTACACCAAGCAGGATATTGCACTCTGAAAGCAGTATATAAAAGGCACTACTGCTGCTTTATAGCGGTATTGAAGTGCACTGACAATGGTTTGGGCCCATGGACACATACCATAGCACTTTCATAGTGCTATATCCTGCTTGGTATGGCTCCTGCCTTTTATATACTGCTTTCATACCACTTCCATAGTGCTATATCCGGCTTGGTGTAGATGTGGCCCTTGTTACCTTCATCAACTAGCAAGTATCACACTGACCAAGAAAAAAGGTTTCTCCTTCATAATGTGCAAATATGTAGCAAAAGAAAGTTGCACCCACTGGCTGGCTCACTCTGCTTAGCTGGCCTGCTACAGACACCAACTCTGATGACCTTGGCTCAGCCTGACACCCCCTTTAGACTCCTCCAGCTACTATCCTGAGCTCACCAATAGAAAAAAAGCACAGCTGGCAAAAACTGCAACCTGGAAATTCAGGGAACAGCCAGATTCAGATAAATCCCCAAGCTGCAGACCTGCTCCTTCAGGGGAGAAGACTGTGTCATCTAAAGCAGTCCATTCACCCATTCCTACCATACATCAGTGGTAGAGCACATGCAAGGTTGAATCCTTGCCATTTTCAGTTAAAAGGATCAAGTAGCAAGTGATGGCAGAGGCCTTTCTCTTCCTGAGACCCTAGAGAGCTGCTGCTAGTTAGAGTGGACAACACTGTGCTAGATGAAGCAATGGCGTAACCTGGTCTATGGAAACTTCCTGTGTTCCTCAATCTAAGGAACTGCCAAGGGCCATTATCTGGATTGAGCTTCAGTTTATTAGTCCTCATCAGGCCCATTAATGATTCAAGGCAATAATTCTATTGCCTCACTGGGATCTGAGGAAAAGGACAGATATAACCAAGTACCAGTGCACTGATGATGACACTATACTCCAAATCCTGCTCCAGCCGCAGTTTCATGTAAATATTAAAAAGCATATGTAAGACAATGGAAACCTGTGGCACCCCATAGAATAACTTACATGTAAAGGAGTACCTCTGTTCCTCAGCACTATCTTCTGAGGTAGGAGTGGAACCACTCTAAAGCACCCAAACCTAGAGATTTCATCACAGGCTCTATCCTCAAGCCTACCCCCAAAGCTGGGAAAACTTCAGACCCACCTGAAAATACTTGCTCTACCACTGGACTCAGACCTGGGCCAGATATCTGAACTTTTGAGTAAAAAAAAAAAGTTAGCCTTCTAAATCTGCATTTATTGTGAGGTTTGAATTTGTCCTGTACGCATGCATCCTGACCAGTAACAAAATGGCTGTTACCACCTCAGTCATCCCATGGGAGCCACTGAGTTTAAGGTCATGTCAGCTGGGGTTACCTTATAAGGATCCCTGTTGTTTTCCTTCCTGTGCACCTCTTGCTGTATTTCCATATATCATGGAAACAGCTTAGTTTAAAAATAATCCTATTTCCCCAGTTCCACTTAACGTATGAGTCATTTCATTACCTCTAATTATATGTTGACACACTTAGTAAATATAAGGATCAGCCAAAAAAAAAAATAGCTGTAAAACAACAGCAACACCCAAAATAACAACCCTTAATATAAATGATGGAAAATATATCAAATATTTGTCAGCATAAGTGCTGATTCAAACACACAGGTGCTCTTTTGGTGTAGTCAGGTTCTCATGTGACTGTTATTGCCTCAGTCAGAATGCACATGTTGGCTTTGCTTTTTGGAAAGTGCCTCCCACATGAAAATCCCCTTCCTTGTGGAAAGTTTATTCTGCTTTCACAGAGGAGCATTAGAAAGAAAGTGGGGAAATCCCATTTTGAAGACATATTCTATTTGATTTATGCATTATTCACTGCCAAAATCAACAGAAATGTACTCTAATAATTAACGTAATTGTTTTGCACATTGCTAAAGGAAACAGAGAGCCTATCCATATTGCCTTTAAAATGACTTATATTCTGTTTAAAAACATGTTTTTTTAAGTAATTTCTTTACATGGTAGGACACACTGAGCAGTACTTACATTTCATAGCAACTGCTTCCTCCGTCCTTAAAACATTCAATGGTGTCACACAGGGTTATTTCTTTGTCTCTTGTTCTTTTGTTTTTGTTTTGCAGGCTGCTTGAGTTATGGAGACAGAAGTGGGCAGGACAAGCAGCCTGCAAAACAAAAACTAAAGAAAAAGAGTCAAGGAATTAACCCTGTAATACACCAGTGAACACTTTGAGGATGGAGGAAGCAGTCACTATGCAATGTAAGTAATGCTCATTGTGTCCTACCACATAATGAAACGACTTAAAAAACCACATTTTTAAACAGAATATAAGTCGTTTTAAGGGCAATGTGGATAGGCTCAGAATTGGTCCCAACAGCTAACTTTATTCATGAGTAGGAAAGAAAAGATGGATTAGCCAACAAAACCTTATATTAACAGTATAGGTTTGAGAAATGAAAGGAATGAACACTGAAAGGCTACAATTGGTGGGAGGATTCCCTTCCTCCAAATTGGGCAACTACCTGTAGTCTTTCCTTATTTTCTCAATATCTTATCTTACAGCTTCTGTTACACATAAAAGTTCTAGCAAAGCAACTCATAGGATCAGACTACAAAATTATGCTATCGTTTTTAAGTTGTCACTTTCCTCAGTGCTTCCAGTACTGAAGAAATGGCAGTCCTATATCTGACTGACTTAAAGGTTCAAAAGGCTAAAGCAATAAGAAAGTTTCATTCTTTGTGACCCACTTGTATACTAATATGCCCCTGAAATCAAATGAGTCTAATTTTCATTTTGACTTCTTCTGCAGCTCATTCAGTTCTGTTTACCAACCCATCCTGCTGAAACAATTAAGGAACATGAAAGCACATAATGGAGTTCCTTTCTGTTGTTCATTAAAGTGTGATTTACTCAAACTTAACTTCAGCATGATCACACATTCTAATAATAAAAAAAGAAAAGAAACAACTCCTTTCAGTTCAAGTTGTCACTACTATCATTAGTCAACTTTGTCAAATAATGGTGCCTGCGATTTTACATATTTTTCTCCCTCATAAGTAAAAAGTACAACTTCATTTGCTGAAATATTTGCTAGCTGGTTGTGAATGTTACAGTTATGAAATCACATCAGACCACCAGAGAAGGGGTGGGGGAAAAGGAGAAAGCTGTTTGCTTGAAAAACCACACACACACACACACACACACACACACGTCTGCCAGAAACTATTGTATAGCTATTATGATGGGGTGGAATAGAATGTTCACAAACATGCTAAATATTCAGAGGAAAAACACCAGCAAGTAACGAAGTGTGAATCCTTCATGAGCATCAGGAAAGTGAAAGATCAGTTTGGCTGTGAGAAAAAATATGTATTCTAGGGATCCCTTGACCATCATGCTTTGAGCAAGCTCCCAAATTCTACTTTGATGAGGAACACACTGGGCATTAGATTCATTTTGATGACATATGAAGCTATCTCATACCAAGTTAGACCATTGCTCCAACTTACTTAGTATTGTTTGTTGTGCATGGCAATAACTTTCCAAGATCTCAAGTGGAGTCTTGAATAACAACATTCATGCAAAAAACAACACATCAAGCTTTTCCCAACATAGAGATGTGGTGTTGAAAAAAGCTTCACCAGTTAATATCTACTGTTATGCAGCTGTAATAGGAATAGAGCACCTTTTCATTAAAAAAGGCTCTAGACTGTGGGCCTTTGGAATATTACAGTTATGAAAACACATCAGACCAGTACAGGGTAATAGATTTTGCATTAAAACCCTAACAGTGCTATGGTCAGTTCTGAAGGAAGGAGATTTTAAATATTAGAACTTCACCATAATTCAAAAATTCATAATGGCAATGTCTGCATAAGTACTATCAAATGGCAGGATTGTGACCTTGGGGCTTAAAATGTTTTTAATGATGTATTAGTTTTTATTTGTTTTAATATTTTATCTATTTTGTGGTTCTTGTGTTTATATTTATTGTTGTTCCCTGCCTCGATCTGGAGAGAGAGGCGGGTTATAAATAAATAAATAAATAATAATAATAGTAATAATAATAATTACATAAGAAACTGATACAGCTACAGATGTATTGAGACCAATGACTAAAAAAATACAAGGTTGAGGGCTCTGGCTGATTACATTGTTCCACTGGCACCCACCAATTGTGCAACAGGGAGTTCTGCTTCATGGTCTCTGCATCACACATATGGGCTCTGTGCCTGCGCGGGCCCTTGTCACAGGAAAAATTCCAAAGCTGAGGTGTTAGGGGCGAGAACGCCTCCCCCACGTCATACCGAGCATGCGTCATGGGTTCCCACCTAACCCTCAGTTCTCTTTCGTCCGCCATTGTAGCAACTTCATCGGGAACTTTCTCTGAGTTAATTTAGAAAATTTGAGGCATTTTCTTCGATTCTTAGACTAAAACACGGACTTCATCTTTCTTGGTTCTTTCCACTACGGTCTTTGGATCGTTAAGGGAGTGCATGGCCCTGAGGGCTCCCTTTCGCAAGTGTCTTCATTGTGGAAGTAAGCTTCCACCATCGGATGGCCATTTCTTGTGCCTCCTCTGTCTAGGAGAGGCACACGTTGTATAGTGCCAGTTCTATCAGATTTTTTCTAAGCAGACATGAAGGCATAGATTGGACAGGTTAAAAGCTATACTGTGGAGCAGAGCATTGCAGGTGGTAGATCAAACTGACCCTGCATCGTCCACCATAGAGCTGCCAGCAGTGCCTCTGCAGAGTCTACAGGCCAGTTAGAACTAACCCCCATTCCAGGCAGGTCATCAACACTTACCTATGCCAAAAAGTTACCCAAGAAGGCTAAACTTAAACCTTCAGAGGTCACTACGCATAATTTGGAAAAGAGGAAAAAGAAAAAGTCGGGCAAGAATCCCGATGCAGCTGCCTTGACTTCAAAGCACCCTAAATTATCGCGAGAGCCTATCAGATCAAGTTCGATGTCCTCCCTCCTCTCAGTACCATGGAGGTTACTACCCCTTCTCCTGCACTACAACAGGAGGTCGATTCACTCCTTTGCAAGAGTGACAAAGAACAGGTCTCTTACAACCAACTTCAAAGAGGGTTCTACTCCAGGTACTTCATGGTAACGCAGAAGGATGGAGGACTTCGATCGATCTTGGACCTGAGGCTCCTTAACACTTGCGTTACACCAAGGAAATTCCAAATGATAACTCTCACTTTTCCTTCCACTTTTAAACAGGGGAGATTGGTTTGCGTTGATCGACCTATGCAATACATATTTCCATGTAGGTATCGAAGAGACACATCGGAAATATCTACATTTTCTCACTGGAGACACCAACTACCAGTATTGGGTCCTCCCTTTCGGCCTTGCCATGGCCCCAAGGGTCTTTTCCAAATGTATGGCTGTGGTGGGCACTCATCTTCGACTGTTACACGTGAGGTTTTCCTCTACCTGGACGATTGGCTACTGGTCACCCTGTTAAAAGACCAGCTCCTGAGATCTATTGCACTCACCATGGACCTTCTACTACATCTAGAACTTTTCATAAATTCATTAACTCCCAGCAAATTGATTCAGTTCATTGGGACTTGTCTTGACTCGCAGGCTGGACATGCATTCTTACCAGAGGATCAATGCCACAAGATACTCTCTCGTGCGACAGGGATTTGGCATCAACTGTCGACCTCCGCATTCTCAATATTACAGCTGCTTGGTCTTATGGCATCAATGATGGCAGTCATAGAATTTGCACGATGTCATATGAGAGTCTTACAGAACTGGTTTCTCCAAATGTTTGATCTCGCAAGAGATGCATGACGAACTTTACTACAGTTCCTACAGCAAATCAGCTACTTTCTTGTTTTTTCCAGGATGTTCAGGAATTTCCCTCGAATCATTTCTCTTGCGGTGGTGGGTAGGTGTCTAGGAAGGAGTGATGATAAAACCACTCTCCCAATGTTGGAATCTGCCCTTGACCGAACATCAACACGGTAGTGTTTAATAAATGTCGATGGTGTTGACCAAGCTACAGTTCTACAATGAGCAGGTATCAGTATTCCCCTCTGGAAGGAAGTAGAGGTGGTGATAGCCCAAGCTGAATGTGCCCAGGGTTAGGCCATTAAGTTCATGGGCCATGGAGATTGCCTTGGTTACCCAAACCACGAAACGTTGGGTCGCTACTGGCATGCCTTTATGATGACTGAAATAGCATATAAATAGTCTGTCTGACTGTCGAAAAGATCACGTCCTATCTACGTAGTAGGAAAGAGCCCTCCTCACATCCAAGATATGTAAGGTAATCTCCATTTTTGTAGTGGGTAATGGAAAAAAGGTAGGGATAGGTCAGTGGAGCTCTTTTCTGTGGGCTCCACTGACCTGCCCCATGTCTGGAAACAAGGATTTCCATTTGTTTGGGGTTGCTTTCTGTGCACAGAAAAGGGAATTTCATCAGGTATCATTTGTATGCATGCAGCACCTGGTGAAATTCCCTCTTCATCACAAGAGTTAAAGATTCAGGAGCCCTGCCTCATTTGTATCTGGTCACTCTAGTATAGCTCCTGTGGCTTTAACTGTTGCGATGAAGAGGGAATTTCACCAGGTGCTGCATGCATACAAATGACACCTGCTGAAATTCCCTTTTCTATGCAACTGTTAAAGATACAGGAGCTCTGTCTGCTCTTTCATATGGTCACCCTACTACTGGTGACAATAAAGTCACCAGTTCCTATTCAATGATACCTGTTGTGGTATCTGACCACAACAGGAAGTTGACACCACAGTGCTAATAAGTGTTTCTAAAAAAACATATCCAGGGAATCTAAGGCAACCATCGTTTTATGTGTTCATAAAACTAAAAATAGAGTATCAATAGAACCTCTTTAGTAAAAGACCTTTAATTTCATGTGCATCTGTTTTCAAAGTGCTTTTGTCAAGTATTTGCAGCCACCAGCTGAGACAATCCTACCTATTCTAGACAAACAACAAACTAATGTTTTATGACTTTAATTTTCTAAACAGATTAAACTATGGTAAATGAGAGCACATGGAAATAATTTCTGAATGGCTGAGCAGAAATGCAGACTTTACATTTTGATCAAATGAGATGTCCAGTCCTGCAAATTAAAAGCTGACATTATGCTTTGTTCAAAAGTACATGTTTGTTAACTATGTGTGGAGCATTTCGATTAATACTGGGTACAATATATGGAAATGCCATTGCAATAAAATGCACCCATTACAATAGTTAATGCCAGTGTGCTAGTCAGAAAAGATGTATAATTTCCAGCAGCAAAATCCCCAGGGGCCAATCTATTGACCTTTTCCTCAAAATTTATATCTTCTTCGATATTTGTTCTGTGTCCACTGCAGTGATGCAATACACTCTTTATAGGTAAGCTGCAGGATTCTTAGTCTGTTCACCCCCACCCTCCAAAATACAAAATACAAAGCCAAACTTATTGTAATTAACAAGGTGTTATATTAATTACTGTGGTTCAAAATGTTACAGATTATTGTGCTATAGGTGTTGTTTAGGGCTTTAAACTTTTTTAGGATTAGTCAGGTGTACCTTCAATATGGCATGAACTGATTATTCTAATTTCAAAGAATTCATAAAAGGGTGATTTCAGAGAATCTTAGGACTTCAAAGAGCAGACCTAAGGTTACTGACCATCTTCTCTGCAGTCATGACTCCTTCAGCTCAGAAGATAATCTGGTGAATGCTCCTGTTCCACATAGTTACCTTCTAATAAACTCATCTCTCTACTCATAGAATCTTGCTGACCCTGACCCCCTCTAGATGGGTTCCGTTTGACACTTGGTTAGCCGATTGTGCGCATAATCGCAGAAGCGCTTTATCGTAAATGCTTGTAATTGAGCGCACAACTGGTAGCCTTACCGGTTGTTTGAAATGCGCTTTACAAGTAGTTAATGCGGAGAATCGCTTGTTCACATAGGCAAAATGCGCTTTAACGTCCGGAGGAAAATAAAACTCGCTATTTAACGCACATTCGATAATGCGCATAATCAAATAGATAACGCGTCTCAACTCCCGATTTACGCTCCGCTTTTGTAGAGGTAAAATTTTTAATGAGACTTCAAAGAGCTTTTAACGTCTTGTGTAGAGGTAGCCCCTGTTAATATTTCCAAGACACTCTTCAATTCTTTCTTAAGGAAGTAGCAGAACTAGACAGCATGCAGGAGACTCAGGATTTCCAACTCCAATGTCCCCCCCAAACGATAATATAGCAGGAAGTTCATCTAAGGGGGAATCAGTGGTTGAGGTGAGAATGTTTAATTTTTCTCTGTCTGTTGATTGATCGATGTGCATTTTTCCACTAACCAGATTTCAAAACTAGAAGTAAGCCCAGCTAAGAGAAAACAGCCTGGTGGCAAACACAAAATCAGTGGTCATAGAAGAAGCATTCCCTCCTGTTTGCCAACCCTTCCCCTCACCCACCTATCCACCTTTTAAGTAAAGCTGTGCAAAATAGGCCCCAATTTGACCCAGGGTGCTTCAGTCCTGGGCTGCCTCGCTTTGGGTTTGATTATGGGGATGAGAGCAACTGCTCCCAGCTGTTACCCCCCACACTCACCTTTCTGCTGAACCATGGGACTTACCTGACGCCTCCACATGTGCTGGTGAGCCACCTAGCCTCCTCTCTGAACTACCATAGATTTAATATTGTAAACCATGGCAGGTTGGAGAGGAGACTGGGTGGCTTGCTGGCATATGCAGAGGCCTCAGGAAAGTCCCACAGATGTGGGCGTATATGAGAAGGCATTTGGGACTTCTAAAGCGAGAGGAGTAGCGATAATAATTTCTAAAAAATGTGGTCTCAACATAGTAAAAGTAAAGAAGGATGATATGGGAAGATTTTTAATAATATACTGTACTGTGGAGGAAGAGGAATATATACTGATTAATGTTTATGCTCCAAATGAAAATCAGATGGAATTTTATGATAAAGTGTTTAAATCTATGGGAAATATGGGGAAAGCGAATATTGTAATGGCTGGAGACTTTAATATGGTGATGGATAAATTGAAGGATAAAGATAATATATTGAGAACTTTAAAACGTAGTGGTAAAATGGGTTTAAGTAAAGTAATGAATGAAAAAGAATTAGTAGATGTCTGGAGGTTAATAAAAGGGGAAGAAAGGAAGTACACCTTTTATTCACCAAAATATAAGAGTTATTCTAGGACTGATTATATTTTTGTGTCAAAGAATTTAATTTCTAAGATTATAGAGTATGGAATAGGAGTTATTAAAGTCACAGATCATGCATTATTAAGTATGGATATTAAAATGAAGAAAGATTATAGAGAAGCAAAAAGGTGGAGAATGGATACAAAGATTTTAAATTATACAAACATTGTTGAGAAAATGAAAAAAGAAATACAGACAATATGGGAAATTAATGAAACAGGGCAAAACTCTCAAGCGATAGTATGGGACACGATGAAAGCGGTAGTAAGAGGGATATGTATTAGAGAATCGTGTAAATTAAGAAGACAACAAGAAGTAAAAAGTAAAAAGATTGAAAAGGAGGTTAGGAACTTAGAGGAACAATTTAGAATAACTAAAGATAAATGAATATACGCTCAGCTTCAAGCTAAAAAGAAGGAACTCGAAAAAGTGGATTTAGTTAGAGAGAGTTCAGAAAGATTTGATATGTTTGAAAAGGGATTTCTTTGAACATAGTAATAAAAATTCTAAAATGCTGGCCAGGTCCACGCAATCGAAGAAGGCAAAGAATATGATAGGGACAATTAAAGATAAAACAGGGAAAAGCTGTAATTTATTAAAAGATAAATTAAATATATTTCAAGAATTCTATCAGAAATTGTATGCATCAGGAGTGGGCCCAAAGGCAAGGATAGTGGATTATATAGAGAGGAATTGGAAAATAAGATTACAAGGAAAAGATAGGGATTATATGGAAGGTTTAGTGATGGAAAATGAAATAGAAGAAATTATTGATAAATTAAAAGGAGGGAAATCTCTGGGTTTAGATGGGTTGGGGCCGGAATATTACAAGATATTTAGAGAGTTATTGGTACTGAAATTGAAAGTATTATATAACAATATATTAGAGGGAGAGAAGACCCCACCATCATGGGAACATTCACTGATTATATTAATCTCGAAACTGGATAAGGATTTAACGGATCCAGCTTCTTATAGACCTATATCTTTGATAAATCAAGATTCAAAAAAATTTACGGCAATTATGGCAACAAGAATGAATACTTTTATTAATAAATATATAAAAAAGGATCAATGTGGATTTATTTCAGAGAGGCAAATGCCTAATTTAATTGGGAATGTATTGAATATAATAAATGTTATTTAAAAAAAGAAATATAAAAGCAGGGTTTATAGTGTTAGATATGTTTAAAGCCTTTGATCGTGTGGAATGGCCAGTGCTAAAAACAATTATAAAAACATTTGGGTTTGGAGAAAAAATTATAGGAGTGATTAATCAGTTATACACAAATAATAAAGCAGTAGTGATGGTTAATGATGGGTTAACACAACAAATTACCTTAGCCTGAGGTACTAGACAAGGGTGTCCACTCTCCCCGATATTATTTGCAATAGTTATAGAAATTTTGGCAAATGTTATTAGGGAAGATGGGAGATTAAAAGGGATAGGAGGAAAAGAAAAGATAAAAATTAATATGTTTGCGGATGATACATTAATGAGATTAGAAAATCCAATGGAGACTTTGGAGGAAATAAAGCATCATTTGAGAGAATTTGGGGAGAATACAGGATTACAAGTAAACTGGGGAAAATCAGAAATGATGTTATTTAATTATAATAAAGAGGAAAGGGAGAAGTGTAATATAAAACTTGGTCTTAAGATTTAAAATATAGTGTGCTACTTAGGAGTTAATATTATGAAAGATTTAGAAAAGTTAGAAGAAATTAATTTTAGTAGCTTGAAGAAAGAAATAATGAAAAAATTAGAGGCTTATAGGAAGTTAAAGCATTCATTTATTAAAATGAAGATATTACCTAAGATATTTTTTTTGTTTAGAATGTTACCAATTGAAATAACAGAAGTAGAAATAAAGAGTTGGCAAAGTATGATAAATAATTATTGTAATGGAGATAAAAAAGCAAGGATTAATAAAGGGAAATGGTATAAGATTCAAAAGAAAGGAGGGCTGGGACTTCCAAATATAAAGATGTATTACATAGCTAATCAATTAAGATACATTATAAATAGCATAGTAGGAAAAGAGGATTTAGAATGGTTAGAGACACAGACAGGAGAAATAGAGTTAGAATTACAAAATATTTTTTTTAGCAAAATACAAAAGAAACAATTGAAGGAAATGGAAAATCCCCTTTTAAAAAATATTGTAGAGATTTGGGAAAAGTATAAAAAAAACTAGCACCAGGAATTTCTCCTCTGACTCCAGTAGTATTACTGGAGAACTTCCCAGGGAATCTAAGAAGAGTTATGGAAGGGGTATTGAGAGAACAGAAAATTATTAAAGTGAAAGATTGTTTGAAAAGAATGTTTAATAAGGAGCAAATAGAAGAAGTATTAAGAGGACAAACGATCTCTTGGTTCAAATGTATACAATTGGAACAATGGACGCAGGATTGGAAAAAGAAAAATAAGGAGTGCAGAGATAATACAAGATTTGAGAAATTAATAGAATCAAGAGAAAAGGAGGGGGAAATAGGTATGATAAGTAAAATATATAAAATATTGATAGATGATGGAGACCAACAGGATTCTCTTAAAATATTATGGGAAGATGATTTAACAAAACAAATTAGTGATTATAACTGGGGGAGGATATGGGAATCAAGAATGCTAAAGTTATTATCAGTAAGGATATAAAAGAATTATTACAAAATAATTTGGAGGTGGTACCTAATACCAGTAAGATTACATCAGATAGACAAGAAAATTTTGATGTTATGTTGGAGGGGTTGTCAGGAGGTTGGAACATACTTTCATATGTGGTGGACATGTGAGTATGTACAAAAATTTTGGGAAAGGGTTTTTAAAGAAATAAGTGAAATAATGGGAAGCAGTGTGGCAGCAAGTCCAAATTTAGCTTTACTTTCAATTTTTGATAAAGCACATGGGAATCAAAAATAGGAAGGGTTTGATTAACAACCTCCTGACACCCGCTAGATTAATGATAGCCAAGAATTGGAAAATACAAGGAAATTATAGAATAGAAGAATGGTATAAAAAGGTATGGGATATTGTGATTAATGATAAATTAACATGTAATATAAAAGTAAAGAGGGGATTATCTAAGAAGAATGATTTTGAAAATATATGGGGGTCATTTTTAGAGTTTTTTTTAATAAAGTGGAAAGGCTGTACACCTTTAAAAGATCCTTTACAATTTTGGAAGAATGTATAACATAATAGAATAAAAGAAGGTCTCAATGGATTAGGGGAGCACTGGGGGTTGTTAAGGTTATGTTAGTATATATTATTTGTATGACTGTGTTGTATTATATGTTGAAAACAATTAAAAATATATATTTTTAAAAAAAGGAAAGTCCCACAGGTGGGTGGAAGGGAGTGGGGCTGTGGGACTTACCTAAGGCCTCCACGCATGCTGGCAAGCCTCCCAGCCTCCTCTCTGGCCTGTAAGAAACTCAGATAACTTGTCCAATAGTATAAAAAACATAGACTTCAGCTTATCCCATCTAGTAGCCAGTGTATAGACATAAGACAATCTGTTGTAAATAATTTCTGCAGACATTGTTACAAGTGAGTATCTAATATTATAACTGTTTTATATTAAATATATGCATAGGCCTTACTTGCAATGTGCCCTATAAATTCTTTAGATGTAATATTGTTTTTATTATTTACAAGTATGCACAATCTGTACCTGCAATGTGCTTTTTCAATTGCAATGATTTTAGTTCTGTGTTGTGTCATTCGTTTGTTCATATATATATTGTTACAGACCCTTGAAGAAGCCTAACAGAAAGCAAGAGGCCAAAACGCATCAAGCTTTGTTACAATAAATTTATCTACAGCATCCTGAGAGTTTTCTCCTTTTAATGTTGGTTCCTGAACATGAATTCCCTGAGTTAATGTTTAACTCTGCCAAAATTCTGAGTTCATTGCTCTTTGTTCTTCTCTCTAGGGAATCCAAGGAGGAAACCGGCTTGTTAATCTATGTGCCTCTATGCCAGAAAAGAGCCAGAAGGTTGAGCAATGCTTTCCCATCTGCAGTTCAAACTCAAAAGCAGTAGACTTTGCTTCCTAGTAGAGCATGTGGGCATTCTTCTAGGCAAAAATAATCAATCCAACAACTCTGGCAAGAAATGGAAAAAGGATTGCTGAATGGGAAGATTTACAAGGCCTGTATGGTATGTAGCTAAAAGGGCAGGGATAATGGGGTAGAGGGTGAGTATGGGTGGGAATAATTTCACCAATGAGTAAAATTTGGAAGATTACTTATGTATTTACTTACTTACTTCCTACTCACTTAGGTTGATTTCTATTTAAATGAATATTAACATTTCCAGGGCGGTTTATAATAAAAAGAACAATTACAATCATCTTATTCACACTAATAAAATGAAAACAGTCAATAAAACAGCAACCAAAAACATCAGTGATAACTTAATGGAGTTGGGGGAAGGTCTTTGCCTGGCACCCAAAGGACATCAGAATGGGAACCAGACAAATCTTCCTGTGAACCAAATTCCATAGCTGGGGCATCAGACCTAAAAAGGACCTTTCCCCTTCCCAGCCATCACCAGCCTTACTCCAGATGGTGAGGGGACTCAGAGGTTGGGCTAGAGCTGTGTGTTTGTGTGTGTCAAGAGAAGGAACTAAGTAAGTGATGTAAACCCATCCCTTCCTATATAACAACAAGGACTACATATGTGTAGAATCAATACATGAGGAGGGAGAATAAAGATAAGCATGTGAACTCCAGCCCCTTCTCGCCATTCCCATTTCCTGCCATGTTACATGGATCCAACTTCTGGTATGTGGAGCTTTCTCTACTTGTGTAGGATCTTCGCGTAATGTAAAGCCCTGGTGAACCAATTAGGGATTTTGAATTTAGCAGATTATAATTATTATTATTATTATTATTATTTCCATTTATATACCACCCAATAGCCGAAGCTCTCTGGGCGGTTTACAAAAATTAAAAACATTGAGCATTAAAGATCCGATATACAAAATTTAAAATCATAAAAATGTCATAAATAAATAAATAAATAAATATCATTTGTAGAAAAGGCTTCTCACTTCAGTCAGGGGTAGTGTTCATGTCCTTATTCTTTCCTCTCTTGTTCTATATGGAGGTAAAATGTCTGAATATGGGATTCACCTATTCTCCCTTTAAAAGCCCTGGGAATAATGACATTGCTTCTATGATAAAATACTTCTAAATTATTTAAAAATATTCATTAATTTTGTGCTTTATTGTGTAAAGACGAATGAGCCAGAAGTGATGAGAGAACCCTAGGGCCGTAAAATGGCTGCTATGGTATGTAGGCTCAATCCCGGTAAAAACAATGGGATTATGAAAGAAGGGATGGGGGGAAAGGTAGTTGCAAGGAATGGAATGTCCATCCTCACATTCCTCATCCATACCTCAACCATAGTCTGATAGCAAGGTGAGTGAGTGATGGAGAGAGTGGTCTTGTAGTCCAGGGATAGCTCTCCATATATTTTAGTCTACAACTCAAAGCAGCCCTAGCCAATGGTGAGGGATGATAGAAGCTGTAGGTCAAAACATCTGGAATGTCAGAAACTGCCCACCCTTGCTGTATTGCTTCTTTGTCAGGGAGAAGAAGAAACAGCTTAGAAGACACTTATATTATCTGAAGCCATGCCACTACTCCAAGCAGCTCTTCCTTGCCAGCAGATAGTGAGGAGGTAGGTACCCAGTAGGGATTTTCTGATAAGGCTTGACCTGTGTCACCTAAGGAATTAGGAGCAGAGTTATAGCCAGAGCACCTGGCCCCTCACATACAGTGTATATTTTCTTTTAGTCTTCTGGAAACATTCATGAAAAATAGGGACATCAATGAAATCATCAAGCACCACTAGGGTTGTTGTCAACATTAGTCAGAGATAAAGGCCAGGAAAAAAAGTGGCTTTCATTTTCTCTCTGTGCATGCTGTGAGACAAAGGTGGTTTCTAACTGAATAAATACTTAATCAGTGATGAATTACACCCTGTATGACTCTAATTGCTCTGGCTACTCTGTCTAATTCAGTATCTACTATAGATTGTCTTGAATTAATGAGCTTGACAATTTTGTTAAATTGCAATATTTTTAAGTAGAACAAATCAGCTATCAGCACATATTGTTCAAGTGCATTCAATGAAGACATTGGAAGGTAACACGACATCTTCCAGAATGGTCATCGTACTCCAGGCGACAAGCTGTTAATACTCACCTGTCCCAGTTTGTGACAATTTGTAAATGGATCATTATAACAGCTTGAAAGCTCCATAAATCTACCAATTATTCTTCTGTTGCAGTTGGCACTTGACCTAAATGCAAAGGCAGGCAGTGGAGAATTCAGAATACAAACTTCACCACATTTTAATTGATGTGCATTAAGGCCCTGGGACAATGAAAAGGGGCTCAACTCATCTACATGCCAGTGGTTAGTTCTGGCAAACTAATGAGTCATTCCTTCATCAGGACACGTGTCTTGAAATTCACGTTGACATCAAGCGAGTGTGAACAAATACGTAGCCCTAAACAAGAATAAATACAACCCCAGGGTCTAATTCTGTCCTGGAGAAATGATTGCAGCTTCTAACATACCAAGAAAAGAGGCTTGGGGAAGGCAGTAGTCAAAACACAATGTCATTGCTGTTTATAGCTCTTCCTTTACATTATGTAGTCAGACACTGATGAGTAAAATGGGAAAAATAAAAGGAAAAAAACCTCACACTAGATCCCCACTCAGCCGTGAAGCATACTAGACAGGTAGACAGGCAGATGAATGAGCTTGGGCCAGCCTTGATCTCTCAGCCTAAACTACCTCACAGGGTTCTTGTAATGATACAGTGGTGTTTGGGGGAATAACGTTTGGCACCCTGAGCTCTTTGATAGAAAGGCAAGGTACAAACGTCGTCTGAAGGCACATAGGCAGCCACCTTGCTGATGCTAAGCAGGTCTGGGTCTGGTCAGTGCTTGGAGGGCAGACTACCTGGGAACCACATGTAGCTACCTTGGGTTCCACAATGGAAAATGCAATATAAATGCAATGATAAATAAAATAAATAAAATCTACTCACAGTGAGCTCCAATGAGTTCAATGGAACTTAATCCCAGGTAGATGTGCCTAGGTCTCAGGCTCAATCTGTCTTTCATAGGGAAGACTCACTCACAAGTTATTTATTGCTGAGTTAAAGTTATCTCAAGATTTGCAGCACCTGAATTTCATGGGATAAATATTTCTTATAAACACAACTCTATAGAATGGCCACTGGTATTTACAACATCTGACATAAGGTTTGGCCTGCCTCACACACCACAAATAGAATTTCCAAGTGTACAAACAATTGTATGCAGGCCTGTTTTTCGGCATGTACACACACTTCCCTAGGAACCCTTAGTTGTCGGGCTTCCTGTGGCATGATACATTTGTAGTAATAGACACTCACAATGCTATCAAGAAAGCCTACTGGATTTCACCTAAAGCAAAATTCAAGGCAAATTGTGAGTGTTTCTCCTTAGGTGAAGCTTCTGAAGAACAATGGGCTCATCTGTACCTATGAGCGTTCCTGGAGGGAGGAGAGAGGGCTTCCGCGATCCTCCCGCAGCATCCAAACACCAGTGCAATGTCCCAGAAGGAAAGAGGGATGCCCGGTGCAGCATAGTGGTTTTTTATTATTATTTTTTAAAGGAGAGTGGCAAGAGTTGATAAGGATTTTTGATCTGGGTATTGATATAAAATCAAAACCTGGAACACTAGTTTCCCTCAAGCCTCTAAAGAAACATTTTAAGGTAAAGTAGAGACATATTTCACTGCACCAGGGTAAAGTTCACACCTCACATTCTAGCATTTCAGAGGAAAACCACAGAGCAACATAACCCATAACATCCTCTCCCAATAACAATTGGACATGACCCAATGGCCCTCACACACAGACAAGATGGCACCCCCAAAGTAAATATTTTCAGTTCTTCCAGAGGAAAAATACTGGCCATTAGAGAAAATGAAATAACACCAAATATCAGTGATTGAAGGTTATCAGGAAACAGTAAATGACTTTGAGGCGTCAAATGCCCCGGATATTGTTTTATTATGGTTTAAGATATTGTTTAGTTGAAACATTTATTGGCATTTATCCATCACAGGAGGGAGGGGGTGAGTGGTATGTGACGTCAAAGCCTGTAACAGAGATAAATGAATCAGTTTTGTCTTTGTGTTTCAGAGAGCTTTGGTACTACCCATGTGCCACTTCTCTCTCCTTCGTACGAAGTTTTGAATAAACCTGTTGGACTGAACTCTGCCTGTTCCTGGTGATTTTTCAATTTGAGAGTTAGGGAACATTTCCTTAACACAGTAAGTAAAAAAAAACCACCAACAACTGGGAACTTGGCACCACCATCCCAGGTATGGAGAAAATGCTGCCCCACCCCACCCCCATGAGCACGGAGCTACACCACACAGCTCTATGCCTGTTTGAGGACCTGGGAGCCTGTGCCACACCGGTCATAATCCTCGGGGTTGTCCCAGGAGTGCAGAAAAACTAGGACATCCACAGTTTCAGTTATCCTGGGGAAAGTCTCTGGTTAGGGTATCCCGGGATCCCCTGTGCATCATTTGGACACACAGGGACGACCTCAAGACAACCCCGGGATAACTGCATGGTGTAGACATGGCCAGCATGGTGTGTTCATGGAGGTCAGCCCCAGTTAAAAGTCTGGCCACCACTTCTGCAAGGTGAAGTGTCCTTTAGTTCTCTAGACTTTACCCTGACATGGTAAATAAAAAATGTTCTCTTGCTCAACTTGTGGTAATTGCAATGGGGCTTATGAAGGCAAAGTAACTGATGGATTGTGCATATTCTGTCTTTGATGGAGGGATGTTTCTGTTGATATTTCCAAAAACTGGGCCAGATCTACACCAAGCAGGATATAGCGGTATATGGTATGTGTCAATGGGCCCCAACAGTTGTCAGTGCACTTCAGTACCACTATAAAGCAGCAGTGTGGCTCCTGCCTTTTATATACCACTTTCATACTTCTTTCATACTGCTACATCCTGCTTGGTGTAGATCTGGCCCTGGTTGGTTGTTCATTTTAAAATTAATACCTGATCCAAGTTTCCTTATTTCCCTGGTCATTAGCTGGTAAATAATCTGGAGTTCAACATGAACTCTCTGTTAATTATGTGAATATATTTCCCTACTGCAACATGCACCCTTCCCCAATAATTACTGCCTCATAGGGTCTTGTTTTCTTACTGCATTTTTGCTTCTTTTTTCCATTTTTGTGTGGTAGATAAATTCAATTGTTTAAACAAGGTTAATAAAAAGATGATATGGATGTTATAGTTTTCATGGCCATCTATGTTCAAATTTGTTGGCATAATCTGATTGCATATACTTGTACTACTAGACATGTCTAAATAGGGCAGGTCATCATAGTAATATTAAAAAGACTTTTTATTGTATTATAAGATTATTGATTGTTGTGCTAAGAAAGGCCCTTCCTACCACGCCCGGCTTGTTCGTGTGGGAGGGGGCAATTGTGGGTGGCGGAGAGGATGACACGTGGAGGCCTGCCATTGGCAGCCTCTGTATGGTGCCACTGGTTGGGAGAGGAGCTGTGGGCCTATTTATAGGACTGCTGAAGCTCCTTCCTCCACCTTCTTCCTTTGCAGCTTTCGGCTCTCTACCTCTGTGAAAGACAAAGACTTCAGCAGCCACGAGGCAGGGAGAACACCGGTCACTGGTGCGAGCAGCATGAGGCGGCAAAAAGAGAAGAGGAGCAGCGGTGCGGCTGGGCGAAGTAGCGCACGCTACACCAAGCCACCAGCTGGTGGCTTCAGGTTTCAGTGGGAGGGCCGCCCGGTCCTCCTGATATCCAGAAGCAGCTGTGGCTGCTTTTAGCTCCAAGGCCTGGGGTAGGGGGGGAAAGGACACAACTGGGGGATGAGGGAAACAACCCCCCGCCCATCTCTCATCTCTTTTGAAGTAGGCCTGGGGTAAGGAAAAGGGGCAAACCAGCTCCTGTTGGAAAGCTTGCTGCTGTGGCCTAAGCCCCTTTTTTCTGGGTACAGCCAGGCCAACAAGAGCTACTCCCCCCTCCCTCCTCTAGCACTTGATAGAAGATGCAGGCAGGCAGGCTGTGAACAGCTTGGTCTATAGGCCTGGTTCTGCTGTGAGTCTCTGCTCCCCTCCCCTCTTTCATTATTCCATATTTGGGCACGGTTTACACCCAGGGTGTGGAATAGAAGACCCAGGGGGCTGGGGCTCAATTATTGTTATATTATTATTATTACTATTATTATTTAATCCCAAATTCATACTGCCCATAGCTGAAGCTCTTTGTGTGATTTATATAGTTATAACACTGATCATTAATAAAATCGATACACAAAGCCTTAAATCATAGCAAACGCGACTCCTTGTAGGCTGCGACCTAACATGGGGTGGCTAGTGCCTCCATAGGCCATGTGGGAGGGCTTTTGGCATCCGCCCAGCTACATGCAGTGGGCCTACTCAGTTTAGGATCCCTGATCTCCAGGCTGCAGCCTAACTATGAGTGGTAGAGTGGCTGGTGCCTCCTAACATCTCTAAGCAGTGGGCCCATCTGACTTCGGGCATACAATAACACTACATGGCCACAGCCAACTTCTAATAGCAAGGGGAGGCTGGCTCCACCAAATACAGTGGGGCATATGATTCTCCAGCTGCTGGCATTTATCCCCTGTGGTATTGCTGCCAGTCATTGTAGCAATATCAATTATTCAGGGCATACTCCGGTAGCATATGGTGTAGCCTAGGTGCTAGGCTGTTCTGATCAGTGTTTGGAGGGGAGGCCATCTAGGTAATCCATGTAGCTGCCTTGAGTTACAAGATGAAAGAAATGTGGGATATAAATACACCAATTAAATCGGTATGATTCTGTATCAGGCAGTTTACTTGATCTTCTTACACCTGTGTAACTAGGAGGCATTCAAGAGGCAGCTGGATAGCCATCTGTCGGGGATGCTTTAGGCTGGATTCCTGCACTGAGCAGAGGGTTGGACTCGATGGCCTTTTGGCCCCTTCCAATCCTACTATTCCATGATTCTATTATTTCCAATGGGTCGAGAAACCACCAGCCTCGTCTATTCAGGGCAAGCACCAACATCTAAGATTTTCCTGAGATGAAGAAAGAAGGCCATGGGGAGCCTGGCAAAGCTGCTGCCAGTGGGTGTGGATGTTGTGGTGCTGGAGGGAATGGTTGTCACCCCCACCCATGATTACATGTAAGGAGCAGACATAACCTATTGGACGGGGGTGCCTGGGCAGTATATCCAAAAGAGTTGAGGGGCCTGAGTTCAATGTCTTAGAGCATACATTACACTCTGCAAGTCCAAGTTCATCCCCCCCCCCCAGCTTCAGGTAAGGCTCAGTAGGAATCTTGCCTGAACACCTCAAGGGTTGCTGCCAATTACTGTCAGAAATTTTGGGCTCAAAGGACCAATAATCTGACATAGCTTTCGATATTCCCAATCACTCATCATTAAGATCAGATGAGGTTGCCAACAAGTCAGGTAAATAACCTGCTAGCCTAGTTCATTAGGGCAAGCACTGACAGCTTGGCTTATTCAGATATGATGTGGAAGGATGCCTGTGTGGTGCTGTGGCGCTGGTGGGAGATGGTCACCTCGGCGAGTATAAGGCCATTCTCTGAAGTGCCGTATGTTGCACCTACCATAGGCATGGCTGCCCACATTTCTGTGGGAAATAGCAGGAATTCCCCCACACAATGGCATATAAGGAGTGGACATAGCCCAGTGGAACAGGGTGCCAAGGCAGTATAGCCAAACTCGGGGAGTTTAAATTCGCTTTACGAGTAGGGTTTTCACCTCATATCACGGAAGATTCTTCTACGTTGCTTTGGGGAAACGATGGCCTATGTCAAGAAGTTCTTGCTCCTGGCCCGCTGGGACGCTGTGGAAGCTTCAGGATTTCTGCACGCATGACTGCAACAATTAGGGTAACACAATCATTCTCAGGTAACAGTTCCCCACAATACCAATTCATCACATTCCAGTTCTGGGAATACTAAACACTGTAGTCTAGGAACAAGACGTCTAGTCAGGTCATGCCTAAACATGCAACCATATGGGCACAGCATACTTTGCTGAGTTGAGGGAGAGCTTCCTGCTCACTTTTTAAAAAGAGCTTTGATTAAGATGATATGCCAACATACAATTGTTGGACAGACTTGGCAAGTGTTATGAGCATCTCTGGCTTGCCTGAAATCTTGATTGTCTAGCCCGTTCATTCCCAGGCTCAATTTGAAGGAGAGTAACATCCACTGAGACCCGAGTAGGACCCGGAGAAAATTCATAGTGAAATGTGGGTGACTTAACCATGCCGCGCAAGTTTTCTTGGGCTTCAGTACCATCAAGAGTTGTTGCAGCCACAGCTGGGGCTAGAATAACATTGGCCAGATGGAGTACCCGCCTCACTGTTGCAGCATTGCAAGTAATCATTGGCAAGTCGTTTTAGTGTAAAGGCATCATGCTGGCCAGATTGCGCAGACAATAGGAACCATCCAATCGCTGTCAGTTTTGGTGTCTTGACTGTACGCAGGAAAGGAGAGAGGCTTCATTCAGGTGGAGTTTTCCCCTATAGTTGTAGCTTTCAACGATGCATACACTATTTTAATCTGGTTGATTATTAGGCCGGGCCAACAGTATTAGTTCAGACATATGCACACTGCCCTCATACAGTCCAGAGATGTGGATATTTATTCTCGCAGCATCACATCTGTGTTCATTACATGAAGGACTGGCTTTAGTTGGCAAGCAATGCCTGGTTGTCGTCCAACGGCTGTCAGCTTGGGTGTCTTGACTTTCCACAGGAAAGAAGCAATGTCTGGTTGTGCCTTCTGGTACAAGAGTTTGTGATCGTCCTCCCCCAGGGTAAGGGCATATTCAGAGTTCGGCCAGTAGCACTTGAGGAGATGTGTGAGCTTACAATGAATAGGACAGGACGCAACCCCTCAGACATTTGCTTCGGGCCCCGTGCTCTAAATATACAACGATCTCTTGCCTTCAAGGGACAAACATTGTAGTGGCCTATTCCCATAGACCTTTCGCTGTCTTTGGGTGTCTCACAAATGTGGACTTTGGCCAGAATTATCCCTAGTAAGGTGCAGATCCAGTCCTTCTTTATTAAGGGCTGGGGGCTCCTGCTCACTGATACCTAACCATATCAGTGAATTGGCAAATATTTCTACAATAAGACAGCACCATGGGTCCTTATGCAGGTGCAGGGAGTACATCATATGATGCAGCCTTGATGAGGAAGGTTTTTTGTTTTTTTGTTTTTTGCAAGACTGATGCCACCCTGGCTTAGATGGTGGGTGTCTTTTAAGGGTTGTCTTAAGCAAGGCTTCTGACTGAGTTATCTCTGGTAGCATGGGAACTTCATCTTAGAACAGTCATGTACTGCTGGGAATCTGGAAAGGGGCTTAACATCATGGGGCAATTGAAGTTTTCCTGGTAGGGCGGTCCTACGGCCACAGCACCCAGCTTGCATGGAACAGAATGCAAATGGTTTGCAGAGAGTATCCTGAGTCTTTAGTTTACATGCCCATCCATCCTTGAAAGCTTAATAGCTCTTATCTTCTCAGATCAATGAAGATGTGCAACTGTCACACCAATCTTCAAATGGGCTGTTATACCAAGGACAGCTGTGTGACAGATATGGCATGCGATATGTGAGCCACCGTCCGCATTGCCCCTGCGAGATTTGGTCTATTGCTCCACCCCATATGGGTGTTCGTGCAACGATGCATGGGGGCTGTATGAGAAGCTTGTGAGTGACAGGCTTGTGCGATCTCCTGGATACCCGCATTCATTGGCCTGTGATAGTGAGTATGCGGGCTTGCTGGATTCCCAGAGCCAGGAGGATGGCATGTACCACTTGGGCGGAGGCCCTGAACTGCGAGGTGATCCTGCCGAATCCTTGTCATTGCAAGAGTGATAACCTGGGTCACTCGTGCGGTTACTCATTAAAACCGAGTACTTTGGTCTTGCCAGATCCCCAGTGCGAGTTAGATGGATTGGCAGGTACCCATGTGGGCAGTGGCCCAGAATTGCGATGCGATCATGCTCGATGCAAGTAGGGCATGGATTATGTGTGCGTTTACTAATGGGCATGTACCCACTTTGGGGGTGCCATGGAAAAAATTAACAGAAAGTAGGAAATCTAATGACTTATTTTTGGCCCAGAGTAGTAATTGTCAGGTACTTTAAAATACACAGACTTAACAGGTGGCAAGGAGCAAACCCAGCAACAGGTCAAAGGCAAGATTTACAAGAATTGCTCAAACGGGGATTTGGTCTTGCATTCTGCCCAGAATAAATTAGAGGGCTGGCAATGACCATAGAGCCTTGGAGAAGGCTGGGAGGAGAGTAAATAGCGAAATATTTAATCAATTGAATAGTTCTGGGGACTTTCGTATTAAACACCCGCAATTATTAGCACACGAAGGGAGCTTTGTAGACAGGACAGCGTCCACCTGTCGGACACCAGACACTGGAAATGACTTAATTTATAAGATCTGCGTGAAGGTGTGATGGAGGCTATTAGGTTTAGGTGGGGGGAGTGAATAAGTGAGAGGCTTTTCGCACCCTGTGGCAGGTGTGCAGGCATCGGGAGCAAGTACAGGTTTTGGTGAGCTTTCTTAGGCACTGTTGTGGTGATTGGTGACACCTGAGGCCCTCACCTGGGAGTCCTGTGGCACCAGGTGTGGGGATAAGGGTTACCTCTGAGGCCAACCTTATTCACCCACTCTGAGTTGTGCAACCTGAGGGGAGGTGACATAGGAAGGCATACCTACCCCAAATGGGGAATCCTGGGAGGTGTCGCCGCACCAGCGACACCTACCAGGATATGAATGGCTCGCCCGATCCCAATTATGGCCAAGACGCTGGCCAAAGACAGGATGCCTGCTTAGGTCTCCATCTACCTTGATATGTTAATAAATGTGGCCCTGTTTAAATCTAATTTATCGTGTTGTCTCTTTATTCTTGCCGTCCATTCCCACAAAGGAAAAATACATTCATATATAACATTATGAATTATATACAAAGTATAAATTATTCATTAATCTACAAATATTAATACAACTATTTCCTTCCTTTATTACAAAATGTCAGACATCCTACTAGGAATGAGTAAAATAACGGGCTATTTAGTGGGAAATGCATTATTGCTCTAGGACGGTATCAGACTTATTGTCAAATCAGTTTTCTGCTATTGGTATTGGATGCCAATTGCCCTAATTAAAATATTATTAAATGTTTTGGGGTGCTGTAATCTGACCCCCTACCCAATGCAGTATTATCACATTCCCAGTCTTTGATGTAACATAAACACAACCTAGAATGGCATCAACCTTACTCCACCATGGCTCAGGGTAGTTGGATGTTCTCTGTTATACTGAACTGCCCTCTTTTTAAACTTGAGTCTGGACAGAGATCTGGTATCATTAATATTTGTTAAAAATCCAGGATTGTGCCTTTTATTGGTTGGTATACCAGCTACAATCCTACTTAGACAGAGATAGCCTAGTTATAGCTATTCACTGGTAACCTCTTGCCTGGATTCTTGCAATGTGTTATGTGGTGCTATCTTTGAAGATGTCCCAGAAATGTCAGCTAGTGCAGACTGCTTCCTGGGACTGGCCATTTTGAACATATTACTCCAGTGCTGCATCAACTGTACTGTCTGCCGGTCAGTTTCCAGGCCCAATTCAAAATGTTGGCACTGACCTTTAAAGTCTTAAAGAGCTTTGGACCAGTCTACCTTAGTGAGTACCTCTCCCATATGTTCCTCTCTAACTGCTAAATTCATGTTTGGTAGTTCTTCTCTGGGTGTCACACAATGGTGTCACACAGTGTGGTTACCAGGGAATGCCCAATTTAGACTCTTCTTAAATAATTAAAACCTCCATAATGTTAAACTGGTAATAAAATCACAATACTGTATTAATGGCTGTATTCCAGGTAAACTGATTTTAGAAGAGCAGACCATTAAATGGGCAATGAATATATTTGGCAGCTAGAGAAATCATAGAACAATATTGGAGCATTGCCTCTAGTGCAGATTTCTTTTTCTTGCACTTCCCTTTAGATTTCAGCAGTGGGGCAATGCTCAGACTGTTATTATATCAGTACCACATGTTTCAACTTCACACATTAATACAGAATAAATTTGATGGCCTTGGAGTCCTTTCTTATATAAAGAGGAAGATTAGATTCAGCTATTTCTCTCTGATGTGACCCTTAAATTGCCAGAAGAAAAATGTTAATTGTTTGGAGGAATGTGAATCCTTTTTTAAAAATAAGTTTTTTTTCCCAGCTTTTTCTTTCAATTCCCAGGTCTCAAACATTTGTGAATTTTTCCCAATATTTAATCAAATATATCTGTGAATGTGGAATTTCCTTTCCCAGATAAATGTTACCTCTTGGGCCTGGATTCTCACATTTGTTTTTCACCTGGTAAAGTCACTGTGACATGAGATTTATGAATCATGTTCACATAGTGAGGAATTAGTGTGAATATATTCTTATGTCCCGAGATACAATATCTGCAACATTCTGGTCTTTGGCTTTCTTTTCTCCAGGACCTGGTGTATCTCAGGACTGAATTCACAGGACCTCGTGGTGTAGCTGCTATTTTAAAACCCACAGTACCGTTAGCAACACCATGTTCTCACAACCAAATGGAATTCTCCCATGGGAGGCATGACAAAGCTTACTTACAGCATAGGAATATAGGGAACTGCCTTATACCAATAAAGGTATTTGTCCCTCAGACAGAAAGTGGTTCTCCAAGATCTCAGAGATAGGCGCTATATGACTAGACATTATAAACATGATGGCCAAGTTCACTCCAGATGGTTCCAAGGTGTTTTTTACTCCTGGTGAGTATATCAATGGCCATCCGTCACAAATGGGCATCTGACTCCATCCTCAGATTCAACTTGGGTTGGGGAAGAATTTTGTTCAGTTTGCATTTTGATATGAACTTACTAAATTCATACTTCCCAAATCATTAACCAAACCAGAATAGTTATCCTCCAATACTCACGCGTCTCAGAATTTTGCAAGGAAATTCTCTGAACAAAAAATGCATTATTAACAAATGTGTATATTAGGAGAAAGTTCACACAAAAAATAGTGGAGCTGGGGGGGGGTACCAAAAATAATTATATAATCCCCTGATTACGGTCTATTTGATTGAAATATAGTTGTGTGTTGTAAGTTTTGTTTTATGCTACTGTTTCTTGTTTTTTTAGAAACTTTGCTGCTGTTGCTGGGTTTGTTTTTTTTACTGTTTTACTAATGCATTGTATATTACAAGAAGTGGACAAAAATTGCACACAAATTGTCTGTTTAAAAAAGTCAGAAACTGAGGTGGAAATGTGATAGAACCAATTAAGAACTGGAAAAAATTAGAAATGGAGGAAAACTGAAATTGGCAGATCCATTTGTTCCTAGGTCCAAGCTCAAGCAGGTACATGCAGACAAAATGATCATTCTATGACAAGAATGTATCCTAAACGATCTTATGTTAACTTTCATTTCATTAAAAAAATGTGGAGAAGTCAGCCTCAGAGATGCCATTCTTTTGCACCTGAAGTTTAACTGGATGTTTGGCAGCAAAACAAGACCTAAGTGTTGGGGAAAATCAAAGTCTAAGTTGACTGGACAAAAGTTTTAGTGTCCAGAACCTTGAACAAGCCAGCTGACTTCAATAAGCAAGGAGAGAATGTTTTTTCTAGACAGAATGTAAAGGTCAATCTGATAATGGAAATGTCTTGCTAGGATAAGGTAATTGATCTGTGCTGAGCTAGGGTCCAGAAATGTATAAAGACAGCTTTAACTTTAATGGCTGTGGTGGAGATCAGGCTGGAGTTATGTTGGATGGAGACTGGTGTTGATGAAAGATTTGTGAAGGACTTGGCTACGCTATAGCCATATGGAAATACCTGTATATATATCTGGAGGAACCAGTTGTGCCTTGTATATATTTTTATATTGGAACACCAAGTAAAGGACTTGTATTATACACAGCTTACTGAGTGTAAGTATTTCTTCTGCTGCTGGGATTTACTGGACTTTATTACTCACTCAAGCGCAGGCAGCGCTTGTTGCTTCCCTCAACACTAAGATCTATTCAATGTTCCACAGTAGAATATATTTTGTCAATGTAAAATATAATTCCTGGAGGCCTTTCAGTGGTGGAGAACAGGTTGAACTTGAACCTGACTGAAGCCATGTCCATGAAATTGACATAAAATGAATGTCAAAAGTCTCAAACTACTTTTAATACCTTCACCTTAACAAAAACAATTGACATTACTCATTGTGAAAAAAATCTAAATTGTGTAGTTTAAAAAAAATTCAGAACTTCAGCAAATATGTCCTTTTTTATTTGTATGAATTTGGCCTTCCTTTAACTTAATCCAAAATGTGATTCTATTTTTCTGCTCTCTGCTTTTTAAATACTGTCTGTATAAGCTTTGTCTGAAGGAAAAGGAGCCAATAATTATGAAGTTATAAGTACTAGGTAAATTTTGTGCAGGATCTGAACCTTTTATCTGCTTTCTTTACTCAGTACACAATTTGAATTGATATTCAGAGTTCATGCACTTTCCTGTTCATGATACAGCCCAGTCCTGAAGATATTTACTTGGAAATAACTAAATTCCATTTATTTCTATGGAACTCGCTTTCAAGTCCTTGTGTTGAGGATTATGCCTTTAGTATCGGTGAATGGAACAGAGACCAATTCATATCCATCGTTCTTTTGGGATTTGGACAGTTGCTCATAACACATGACTCCCAGACACACTTCCAGAACTGTTCCCCATTGCAACCCTGGATCTGTTCTGCTAGAAGACAGGCTGCTGTGTTTCTGGCAGAACTGGTCCAGAAACTAGCATACATGAACTAAAACATAAGAGCATAGCAGAGTAACTTCAGATTATTTATAGACCTTGTAAAGTACTCAGGGAAAAGCAACAGAGACAAGATCAGAGTTTTTCCAGAAATAGAGATTTATTAAATGGAAATTTAATAGATGACTGAAGGCTGTGCCAAAGACAAGAAGGATGAGTAATGAGGCAGCTGTCAGCAATGGAACTTGTGTATGCTTCATTTTCTGGGAAGGAGGGGAAATTGCAGTGGGAACTGAAAAGCAGGCAAGAGAGAGAGAGAAAAGTGTCTTATGGCTACCCTTCCCTATGCCCTCTTCAAACACAACGGGAGGGTGTGGGAATCCTTAGCATCAAGGTAAATCCAGAAGAGAAGCCAAAATGAAAATACTTTAGTCAGCTGCAGCAAAGCTTAACTGGGCAGAGTCCCATGGAAGTGAGAGTGCAGAAAAAGAGCACCAAAAGCCAGGTGTCCAGTATTGGTTTCTCATAGCAGGACCTCTTCTGGAATCTCTGGAGTTTAGGGATTCACACGTGCAAGAATGGGCAGCCATCTGAGAGCTCCAAAACCTTTGGTAGTCAGAATATATCCCAGGAAAATTAATGAAGGGCACACAGTAGGACTAAAGTAGGCTGACCAGATAAAATCCAGGTCAGGGCTCCTGTAACTTTAATAGTTGTAGAGAAAAGGGAATTACAGCCGGGGGCGTTTGTATGCAATTAGTTCCTGGTGAAATTCCCTCTTCATCACAACAGTTAAAGGTGCAGGCACTATACTACAGTGACCATATACAAAAGAAGGCAGGGCCCCTGCAACTTTAACTGTTGTGATGAAGAGGGAATTTCACCAGGAACTAATTGCATACAAATGACACTGGCTGAAATTCCCTTTTCTCTGCAACTGTTAAAGTTGCAGGAGCCCTGACCTGGATTTTAACTGGTCACCCTAGACTAAAGGAAGGGGACTTCTTTGGTTCAGAGGTTCTGAAGAATTTATAGCCTTTGATTACAGAGACCCAAAAAATAGTAGGGTGGCCATGTAATGGCAATTTCCAAGTGAACAAGAGAAAGGCCCTTGATTTGTCCTGCTTAACAAAGAAGGAGAGTCTATGTAGGTGGAATTTTAAGGTATGTCTTGTGAAGGACATTCAAAATATTCAGGTTCTCCATAACCAATCAATAAGTGATATAGTGATGCTTTGATTAGATAGGACTCAGACGACTCAGACCAAGATTTAACATTTAAGAATTTCAGGAGCTCCTAAATCAGAGGTAATCCATAGAGGATTACATTACATTCCAGCCAAACATACAAATTACTCAGTGTACTTGTTACTTAAACTCTGCATGGTAAAGTATTGATACTAGGGGGTGGGGATATATACAGAGCAGGTTGTTACCTGCATTTCTCCCACCCCTTCTCTATAACCTTACAAATTTATTGCAATGTATTTATTATATAGCCACTTTCTTTTTGTAAAAGGATTCAACAGGCTGGTGGACAATCTGCCCCTTCTATTCTACTGCATAGTGCAATTTGATTTGTCAAATCACTGATGAAATGGAGAAGAAACAGAAGCATGACAGTATCTCATGATCATCATGATCATGTTCATGATGATCATGATAATCACCCCTGTGTTTAGTAGTTGGCTGCTTAAGTTTTTTATTTTACTCTCACTGACTTATAATTGGGGAAAGACTGCTTAATACAAGATTGTATATAGTTATTTTTTTTCCTTTGGAACATATACATTTAGATAAGATTTTTTTTTTACTTTAGCAGTTGTACTCATTGATGAGTGTAATTCCTATTGGGTCTTATGAATTATTGAGTCAAAGCTACATACTACTAATTTAGGACATCATGAGTCAGGTGGATGCCAAAATGCCAATTATCCTTCTTCTATTACTTTGACCTGGCCAAAGTTCTTAAATCTTTTCTAGACTATACATCCATATTTATGCCCATTAACTCAGATTCAGATTGACTGATCTTTCCTTCACTTGTGTGAGTTTTAAAACTCATGCTGCTGCTGACGGAAAGGTCTGGCATCTGCTAGGGGGAATAATGCTTCACTGTGATTGGCTATTCCATGCTGGGAAAGGGCGACAATAAATATAAATCAAAATCATAGAACACTAGGGGATTAGCTGACTCTAGGAGGCAGTCTGCAAATGCCCCCTAGAGTCAGGATGAATTTCCCTATCTTCACTAGGCTGTCTCCTGCAGGGTCGTGCAGAGCTGGTAATATGCCCAGGCCAGATGGGAAGTGTGTGCCCCTCCCCATTTCAAACTGCTCATTAAGTACTTTTTAATCAATGGCACTGATTCAGTGCTAAATACATATATGAACTAGAACGATTTATAAAAAAGGCAATGGGAAGCACTTTTATTCAAGATGTAAGACATCACTTTTTCACATTCAGAATTTCACGACGGATGGCTTCTGCACTGTTTCTGCAAGGTGGACTCCTCACTTCTCGATGGGCCGCTTATGCTATGGAAGCAGTAGCGTAAGCTAGGGGGAACCTTCTCGTCAGAGTACCCCCTCAAAATTGTGGGCCCCAGGCCAACTGGCCCCCCTCTGCATGGTCCTGGTCTCCTGCAAACATGTTGCTCTTGGATCCATGATTTCCAAAGAATGAAAATTCACTGAGTAATAGATTAAACCACAATCCACCTCAAAAGTCTTGTAACTCAAAGAAATCCCAGTTAATCACTCTGAACAGTAGCCTAAAATGGGGGAGTATCTTTCCCAGTGGGCAACAATATTTGGAAATTGCACCCCACATTTCAGGTCAGCATTACAATTCTTGGGCTAGATCTGTACTACTCTTTTATAGTGGTACTGAAGTGCATTGATAACTGTTGGAGCACAATCCACATTTCATATACCACTTTCATAGTATGATATCCTGCTTTTTATTCCACATCCGTAATGATTTGGCACAAGGGCAGGATCTATATTACTGCTTTATAATGGTGTTGAAGTGCACTGACAACTGTTGGGGCCCATGACACATTCCATATACCGTTTCCAAAACACTTTCAAAGTATTATATCCTGCTTGGTGTATATCTGGCCAAGGTGTAGATCTGTCCCTGGACACAGTTTGGTTCAGTGTAAGATGATTCATTGAGATATGTATAAACCTGTTTTCCCTCTATCGTTCGTACGCAACCAAACCAAGGTTATAGCAAAATATCCACCTGAAGTTTAACTGTAACATCAGGTTTTGCATACTTCCAAATCAAAATAATGATACATGATTAGGCTGCTTATAAAAGACACCCAGAATTGCCATGAATGAACATGCCTAGCTCTTTGTTTGAGAATTCCCTGGCATTCTGGCCTATTTATAACCTCATGCATTTACTAGTGACATTGATACATAGCTCATTTGATTACTAGGAAAACATTTGCTCATGAGAACTACATATCTCGTCATTGCTTTCTCTAAAAAGTAACATAGTTTTTGGATTTCCTGCTAAGCTTTTCACTGGGTTCTTTATGGTATGTCCTCATTATTTCCTTGTAGCAGTGTATCCCTTACAAGGCAGAAGAAATGTATCTCTTGCTTTAATGAAAGGGCCAGCTTCAAATCTTGAGAGTGTTCTGTAATAGACCTAATGGATGGCAGATGAATTGCCAACATTAGCATCTGAAATGCAACTGACTCAACAATGTACAAGCTGACAAAATTTATTTTCATCCTTTAGCTCAAATCATTTCTTTACAGAACAGCGTCATTCATTCTGTGGCATCTGTTGTTAAACAAGAGCCTCAGAAGGACACTGCTTGTAACCTTTAGGTTTCAGATTAAATAAACAGGGAGAAATGCTGATTGTCACCCCATATCACTTGTTATCTAATGTATCTCTGCATACTTCTAGATTATCTGAAGCCATGTGATATGAGAAAGAAGAGTAGGGAAACATTGCTTGTCCTGGTCCCAAGATATATATGGTTTAAGCTGCTGTCCCAAGTGAAGTGGAAAAAGTTACCAGAGGAAGTTGTGAAATGAGCTTCTTTCCACTGTCTTAAAGCTTTTAATGAAGAGGAAACTTGAACAAAGCTTCTAGGTGGTGGATGAATTCCAAGTACTTTTGAGGGGGGGATGAAGCCTTAAATATGAGGTGGCCAAGGGTTCCCTTTTTTCCATAGAAAAAGAAGATTTGTTACCCCTTGAAGCAGGAGTTTGACTGCCCTCACTAGCCTGGCATTCCCTTTGTAATTTGGGACAGTATATCCATCGGAAACAACACTATATCATGATGAAGTGATGCTCCTAAAGGCATTCTTAAGGAGAAAAAAAAATCCTGTTTAAACAAAGGAGGAGGATGTTATTCCAGCCATCTCATCCTACATCCTCACCTGAGTTAGTTCAATCTTCAAAGGAGGGGGAGTTTCACCCCATTCCATACCCACAATACCAAAATGAATCTGGGTTGGATGCTTTGGCCCTACATGAGTTGAAATCGATTATCCACTATTGGGTCATTTCCAGATATTATGATCTACCATGACTGTCACACAGCTCCACTCCTGTGTCTCCTGGTTTAATACTGCCTGAGTAGGGCAATCCTCTCTATTTTGAAAGGAATCCATCAGTGGTTGCCCTAAAATGGAGGACCCAGATGAAAACATGGGCACCTGGCACAAACTCTAATTCAATTTCAATCCATTAAGACTGCAATCCTAAATGCTCTTTCGAGGGTGCAAGCCCCATTGGAGTCAGTGAGACTTAAGCCCTATTTGGCCTTTGATAAAGCATGTTGCTTAAACACACGAGTTACAGGAATGCTCCAGGCTAGGGACGGGTGAATGGATGATGTTCCAGATTGCTAGGATTTTCCAAATGTCACCTCACTGGTGGTCTAATGCCCAGTTCCTAGTCATGTTCGCGATCACTGCTTGCTCTGTGCGAATGGGAAACTTGTGAAAATTGATCTGTGATCAAATGGGAGTTCTGTGCAAATCTTTCCAAATCTGCATACATTTCTCCTCCATCGACTAAAGCGGGGCTGATTCAGTCTACTGAGGAAATTCGTGCGAATCAGGGTAGGAACTGGGAATGAAACAAACACATGCATGTGTTCAACAATGTGCAAATACTTTTGGTGGATCCATGCTCGTGCTTGGAGCTTTAAATAGGGCAGGCTTGCATATTTTGCAAGCAAAACCATGATTTTCCTATATTCCTACTCCAGACTGCCCCTCTCCTTCATTGAGCTGAATGCGTAGAGGGTGACTGTCTACAGCAGAGGGCCTCCTCTATTCTCCACAGGGTCCAGAAGGCTGGATAATCACGTGTTTAAACTCTTGTGTTTAAATAACACACTTTATCACTTTAGGGTGCAATCATATGCATGTTTAGACAGAAAAAAGAATCATACAGGACTTTCCCCCTCTCTAAACATGGATAGGATTGTACCTTTAGTAACTTAAACATATCAGACATATTAATATGTTTGCGATTTCACACTGACGTACCATGCCTGTGCCCTGTGAACTGTAACAAATTTGGCTTGAAAAGGAGGCATTGTTAGCATAAAATCCAACTTCTCAAGTGTTGAGAAAAGGAGTTCTCAAAGCACTGGTGCATGGGGTGAGCAAAGGTGTTTTTTATCAACAGCCTCTAAGCAAAATTCCATGCATTTCTTTGGTTCATGTCCCACAACCCTCCTTCTCTACGCTCTCACTATCCTGAAAGTTCTCTGATGCCTTTGTGCCAATGAGATAGCTGAACCAATACAAAGAATATTCTCCAAATGGTGGCTTTCCCTACTCTTTGGTAGCTTTAACGAGCCAGGGCTCTTTGGCTTATTGCTGATCATTATCGCCTGAAGGTCCTCCATTGCCTTAAAGAGCTGATTAGCCAGAGCATTCCCAGTTGGAAGTCTCATCATGACAGCACTTCTGGTCAGCTGATTTGTTGTGTTTGCTTCTGCAAATGAGCAGCTAGATCTGCTCTGCTCTCCCTTTCTAAAACTTCTGGTAAATTGAAAGAATTCAGCAGCAATTTCCTAAACCATCTTAGAGCTTATTATATCAGGGGGTGCTTCAAAATAAAAGATCATGGCCAACCATTGCCTTGTTGTGTCATTTCCTCCCCCCCCCCACACACACACCCCTGCCCACACTCTTCATTTACGTATGGCTGCTTCATTTAAGTGCAGCATAATGGCACATTCATCTTCAACATGCATTTTCTGCTGTATTGCTTTGCCCTCAGTAACTAAAAGGTTGTAATGAACTCATTATAGAAGAACCCTGTGTGGTAGTTACAAACATTGTGGAAACTGAAGCTGTTAGTAACTCTAAACATTCTTCACTGATGACCTCCAATGATTAGTTGCTTATCTCTTTTGTCCTGCACTATTTGGAGGTTGGAGCTGCCTGGAGAATCAAAGGGGGAGAAGACCGCATGATGTTGCTAAGCAGCATTTTGCTGATGATGGTGGATCCTTTCCCCCCTGTGGATTTGAAAGGTTTGCTTTCCTTATGACATTATGGTTTCTAAAATTAGCCCCTTTGTGTGTTCTTCAATTGATTTTCTTTTAGATTCTTGACACATCTCTCAAAATAACCAGGGCAACAGCTTTTTGAATCATGTCACTTGTAAATTAAAATGGAAATCTCTGCTTTGAAGCCATACTCATCAAAGTGATGCCTTGAAGGAGCTTACACATCGACTGCAACTTATATCATCTGTCAGCTTCTAATATTTCGTATTCAGGTTAGACATTTATTTTTGACATATCCATTGCCCCTTTTAATTAAGCAAAGCTAATTTTCTCAGTAAATTAAAGTGCTATGGACTATATATATATTCTCCCTGATGAATAATATCAGCATCACCCCACCCCTCTAAAACAAAAGGGTATATAGTCTTCTATACTGTATCTATGGAAATGCACCAGTTTATAGCTTGCTGCTGTTCTGTTTATTTTTGAACAACAATTTGTATAGACATTGAAGCCATGCTGGAAACTATAACAAATGAGAGGGTTTGGATAATTGGTAAATTATTTCATTAATTTCAAGGATACCAAGCATCACTTGATTGGTTAATTTTGCATCAATTACCCTTTAAAAAGAAACAACCAACTCATTGAAAGAAGAATAAAAGCTTCCTTTTATCCCCTCAGTAGTATCCATATCCCATAGGCTGGGATTGGGGGCAGGCCTCAGGTTTATGGGGTCTACTTTGCTTTTTTTACTAGAACCCTGTGGTCAACCAAGTGGAGGCAGATACGAAACAGTGGCTCAGGCAGGTGGACAACCACTAAGAATGAAGGAACAGGGTGCCTCTGAGGATATGCTCATCCCAGATATATGTCATCGCTACTAAAAACAAACTCACACATCTTTTCACACAAAATATCCAGTCCTGTTTCCCCCCTCTAAATTTGTTTAGCAATTAAATTATGTGGGGGTGTATGGGAGGGAGCTTTTGAGTTGTTCCTGTTGTTAGACAATTGGGAGTCAGCAATCCTTACCAATCCACTGCAGATCATAGAATCATAGAATAGTAGAGTTGAAAGGGGCCTATAAGGCCATCGAGTCCAATCCCCTGCTCAATACAGGACTCCACCTTAAAGCATACTTGACAGATGGCTGTCCAGTTCCCTCTTGAATGCCTCTAGTGTGGGACAGCCCACCACCTCCCTAGGTAATTGGTTCCATTGTCATATTGCTCTAACCATCAGGGTGTTTTCCCTGAAGTCCAGCTGGAATCTGGCTTCCTGTAACTTGAGCCCATTATTCCGTGTCCTGCATTCTGGGTTGATCGAGAAGAGATCTTGGCTCTCCTCTGTGTGACAACCTTTCAAGTATTTGAAGAGTGCTATCATGTCTCCCCTCAATCTTCTCTTCTCCAAACTAAACATGCCCAGTTCTTTCAATCTCTCCTCATAGGGCTTTGTTTCCAGACCCCTAATCATCCTCGTTTCCCTCCTCTGAACACGCTCCAGATTGTCTGCATCCTTCTTGAAGTGTGGTGCCCAGAACTGGAAGCAATACTCAAGATGGGGCCTAACCAGTACCAAATAGAGAGGAACCAGTACCTCATGTGATTTGGAAGCTATACTTCTATCACCTACCCACCGCCATTTTTTCCTCATAGGCTTGCATTGGGGGAAAGCTTTGGATCAGGATCGGACCTGATCCGGTCTGGAGGGCATGTGATTTTGTCTGATCCGATCCGGGACCAAATTGGAGGTCCCGATCTGGGTCCCAATCCGATCCGAGGGGGTCCATGCACACCCCTAAATATTAGCCCTCCTCCAGTCATCTGGCACTTCACCCGTCTTCCATGATTTCGCAAAGATAATAGACAGTGGTTCTGAGAGTTCTTCTGCCAGCTTCTTTATTACTCCAGGATGCCATTTGTCGGGCCCTGGGGATTTGAACTTGTTCAAAGAAATTAGGTGTTCCTTGACCATTTGTTTATTAATCTCAAACTGCAATGCTGCCCCGCCAGCTTGTACACTTTTTCCAGGGGGGTCGAAGACCCTCTTTTGAGAGAAGACTGAGCCGAAGTAGGGATTGTGCACTTTGGCTTTTTCTTTGTCATCTGTTACCAATTTGCCATCCTCATGAAGCAGTTGAACCACCATTTATTTCCTCTGTCTTTTACTATTCATGTATCTGACGAAAGCCTTTTAATTGCTTTTAGTATCCCTTGCTAGCCTCAGCTCCTTCTCAGCTTTAGCCTACCTGATACCATTCCGGCACTTCTGTGCTACTTGTTTGTACTCTTCTTTTGTAGCCTGGCCTTCCTTCCACTTCCCATATGTATCCTTTTTTATTTTCAGGTTATCTCTAAGCTGTTTGTGGAACCACATTGGTTTATTCTGTTGTCTTCTATCTTTTTTCCTTGTTGGAATTTTTTGTAATTGGACCTTTACAATTTCCTTTTTTAAAAATTCCCACCCATCTTGGACTCCTTTTCTCATTAGAGTCACTTGCCATGGGACCTTACTTATCATAGTTCTGAGTTTATTAAAATTGGCTTTCCTGAAATCCAGAGTACACATATGGCTACATTCAGCTTTTGCTTCCTTTAAAATCAAGAACTCAAGTATGATGTGATCACTTCCCCCAGAGTTCCCGTAACTGGGGGGCGGAGCGTCAGACATGGAATAGACGGACGGGGATTGTCTCTCTCCCGTGGGAGTTAAATGAAAAAGAGAAATATCCCAATTAAGAAAACTTCAAACTGTAAGTCAAGATAAGAGTTGACTATGGGAATTACTAAAGAAAAAAGATAAGACAATTGGGAGGTGGTAGATAAACAGCTGCCTGGCATTTTAACGATCTGGGAGAGCAGCCAAGCTGGGACGGGAATAACAAACGGCGGATATCTCTGTTAACACAATTTGAAACAAATATAGAAGAATTTGTACTCACGAAGGCTTCTGGACAATATATGCTAATTAGATAATTAGCAGAGGCTTTAATAAAAGCTAAAAGAGAGCCATAATGCTGTAACTGTTGGCTGAATGTCTGATGACTGACAAAGGGGGGAAAAGTATAGGAACCTTGCCAAAAAAAGTGGTCAAGAGCAAAGGATCACCCTTCCGATAGAGCTTGGTCTCGTCTGACTAGAAAGAATTCAGAGAATTCAGCCTCAGCCATGGTGAATGGGAAAACAGGACCGGCATCCGGAAGTGGGAATAATAAAGATGGAGCTAAGCCAGGAGCAGCTCCCAAGACAACGAAACCACAAACGGAGCCAATGACCCTGGAAGTGTTACAGGCTAGCATTCAAGGCATGCTAGATAAACAGAAGCTGGAGATTATGCAACAGGTGATAAAGGTACAGACAAGTCAATTGGAATTACAAAGCAGTTTTCAAAAGGTTAATGACAGATATGAATTGTTGGAGCAACAAATCAGGCAGAACAATGAGAAGATAGAGAAGCAAGAAAAGATTGTACAAGATATGGATTTACGTTTAATTTCTATGGAAGACAGAGATAGAAGAATGAATATACGTATTAGATTTTTCCAGGAACAGCAAGGGGAAAATTTAAAGAATCTGAGAGATAAAGTCATGCAATGGATTAAGGAGGTGGACCCTCAGGGATCTTGGGCTGAAGAGGACGTTGAAAGGATCCATAGAGTTGGCCCTAAAAGAAGTGGGATAGTCCCAAGAGATATAATTGTGAGATTTGCCAGCTTTTACAAAAAAGATAAATTGATGCAAATTATCAGAAGTGCTGGGCAATTGATGTTCCAATCTTCACCGATACAGATCTATCAGGATCTTTCTTATCAAACCACCCAATGGAGGAAGAGTGTGAAGTTGTGTACAACTATTCTACGCAAGAATTCAATTGTTTATAGCTGGGGATATCCTGTATTCTTGATATTTATATACAAGGGAAAACAACAGAGAATAACATAATGTGAGCAGGGAATGGATCTGCTGAGGAGCCTGGGCCTGACGGAGGAAGAACAAGACATAGAAGAAGGAGGGGCAGCTGGAGGAAGCAGTTTGTGACTGAGAGATGGTTTAAAGAGGGATAGTAATAGAAGCAAGGGAGAGGGGGTTCTGTTTGGGTTCTATGTCGGGTGTTTGCCATCCCCCCCGAAGTGTTCTAAAAAGAGGGGAAGAGGAGCCATTGCTCGGGGGAACCCGGGATTGAAAGGGGGGAAGTGGGGGATATATGTGGGGGAAGGGGGGAGGGAAGGGGGGTAATTGTGGCACATTAGGAGACCTAAAGGCTAAATTAAAAATGGAGATATGGAAAATAAAGTAAGATTAATAACTCTAAATGTTAATGGGCTGGGTAGTGTTATTAAAAGGAAGAGGATTGAAGGGTTGTTGAATAAAAGGAAAGCTGATATAATATTCTTACAAGAAACACATCAAAAAGAAGATGGAAGAAATGAACTTAAAATGAGGAATATAGGCATATATGAGAAAGCATATGGGACTTCTAAAGCAAGAGGCGTTGCGATAATAATTTCAAAAAAATGTGCACTCAATGTTGTCAAAGTGGTAAAGGATGTGGGGGGAAGATATATCATAATGCATTGTTTCCTGGGGGAAGAAAAATATATTTTGGTTAATGTATATGCGCCAAATGCAAAGCAAACGGAATTTTATGATAAAGTGTTTAGCAATATGGGGAATGTAAAGAATGCAAATATTGTAATGGCAGGAGATTTCAATATGGTGACGGACAAAATGAAAGATAAAGATAACATAAAAGGTATAGGGAAAACGGGATTAGCAAAAGTAATGGAGCAAAAAGAATTAAAGGATATTTGGAGATCAATAAAAGGGGAAGAAAGAAAATATACCTTTTATTCACTAAAATATAAGAGTTTTTCCAGGATTGACTATATATTTGTTTCAAAGAACTTGCTTTCTAAGATTATGGACTATGAAATAGATGTAATTAAGGTTTCAGATCATGCATTAATGAGCATGGATATTAAAATAAAGAAGGATTATAGAGAAGCAAAAAGATGGAGATTAGATACAAAAATTTAAAGTTATAAAAATATTGTGGAGAAAATGAAAAAGGAAATTAAGAATATATGGGAAATAAATGAAACAGGAATAAATTCGCAGGGGATAGTCTGGGATACGATGAAAGCAGTAGTAAGAGGAATATGTATTAGAGAATCGTGCAAATTAAAAAGAGAACAAGAAGCACATAGTAAAAAGATCGAAGAAGAGATTAAGGAATTAGAGGATCAATTTAGAACTAATAAGGATAAGCATATATATGCCCAACTCCAAGCAAAAAAAAAAAAGAACTTGAGGGTAAGGATATAGAAAGAGTTCAAAAAGAATTAATATATTTGAAAAGGATTTTTTTTTAGTACAGTAACAGGAATTCTAAAATGCTGGCAAGGTCAACGCAATCAAAGAAGGAAAAAAATATAGTAGGGACAATTAAAGATAAAATGGGGAAAAAGTGTAATTTAATGAAGGATAAATTTAAAAAAATTGAGGAATTTTACCAGGAATTGTATACCTCAGAAGCGAGTCCACAAATAAGAATACAGGAATATGTAGAGAAAAATTGGAAGATAAAATTAAAAGATAAGGATAGGGATTATATGGAAGCATTAGTGACGGAAAAAGAAATAGAGGGGATTATAGATAAATTGAAAGGAGGGAAATCTCCTGGAGTGGATGGATTGGGGCCGGAATATTATAAGATATTTAAAGAAATTTTATTATCAAAAATGGAGAAATTATATAATAATATAATAAAGGGAGAGAAGACCCCGCCATCGTGGGAACATTCGTTTATAATATTAATCCCGAAAGCAGATAAGGATTTGATGGATCCTGCTTCATATAGACCCATTTCTTTAATTAATCAAGATGCTAAGATATTTACTGCAATTATGGCAACAAGATTAAATACTTTTATAAATGAGTATATAAAAAAGGATCAATGTGGATTTATTCCAGGAAGGCAAATGCCAAATTTAATAGGGAGGGTATTAAATATAATAAACATTATTAAAAGAAGGAATCTAAAAGCAGGATTGATAGCATTGGATATTTTTTAAGCCTTTGATTGCGTTGAATGGCCGGCGTTAAAAATTATTATAAAAATATTTGGTTTTGGAGAAAGGTTTATGGGAGTGATTAATCAGCTATATGTAAATAACAAGGCTGAGGTAATGGTAAATGATGGTTTAACACAACAAATTACCTTAGCCCGAGGTACTAGACAAGGGTGTCCTCTCTCCCCAATATTATTTGCAATTGTGATTGAAATGTTGGCAAATGTTATTATGGAGGATGAGAGGTTGAGAGGGATAGGAGGGGAGGAAAAGATAAAAATTAATATGTTTGCGGATGATACTTTATTGACATTAGAAAATCTGGGGGGAAGCATAGAAGAAATAAAACAACATTTGAGAGAATTTGGAGAGGTTACAGGGTTACAGGTAAATTGGGGAAAATCAAATATGATGCTTTTTAATTATGATAAAGTAGAAAGGGAAGAGTGTAGTTTAAAAATAGATTTGAAGGTTAAAAATATAATATGTTATTTAGGAGTTTATATCACGAAAGAGTTAGAAAGCTTAGAGAAAATAAATTTTAGTAGGTTAAAAAAACAAATAATGGAAAAGTTCGAGGCTTATAGGAAATTAAAGCATTCATGGTTTGGTAGAATAGCGGTAATTAAAATGAAGATATTACCAAAGATTAATTTTTTGTTTAGAATGTTACCAATTAAAATAACAGAAGTAGAAATAAAAAGTTGGCAAAGTATGATAAATAATTATTGTAATGGGGATAAGAAATCAAGAATTAATAAAACAAAATGGTATAAGATTCAAAGGGAAGAAGGCTTAGGACTTCCGAATATAAAGATGTATTATATAGCTAATCAACTAAGATATGTTATAAATAGTATAGTGGGGAAGAGGATTTAGAATGGTTCAAGTTGCAGACAAGAGAAATAGAGTTAAAGCTTCAAAATGTTTTCTTTAGTAATATACAAAGGAGTCAATTGAAAAATATAGAAAATCCCATCTTAATGAATATTAGAGAAATTTGGGAAAGATATAAGAAGAAATTAATGCCAAGAATTTCCCCTCTGGCCCCAGTTGTTTTGATGGAAAACTTCCCAGGTAATCTGAGAGGAGAATTGGAAGGGTTATTGAGGGGAAAAAATAATTAAAGTGAAAGATTGGGTAAGGAGATTGAGTAATAAAAAGCAAATAGAAGAGGTTCTAATAGGTCAAAAAAAATTATGGTTTAAGAGTTTGCAATTGGAACAGTGGACACTAAAATGGAAAAAGAAAAATAAGGAGTGTAGAAAGGAAACAAGATTTGAAAAGCTAATCGAGGCTAGAGAGAAGGAGGGAGGAAATAACGGTAAAAGTAAAAAAGGTTTAACGATGATATATACGAGATATTGCTAGAGGAGGATGAGTCTTAAGAAATTCTGAAAACAATCTGGGATTTAAAAAGTCAAATCGATGGGGACAGTTGGGGAAAGATATGGAAATCAAGAACTTTAAAGTTCCTTATAATAAGGATAAAAGAAAATCAATATAAAATAATTTGGAGATGGTATCTCACCCCTGTAAGATTACATCAGATAGAAAAGAAAATACCAAAGTCTTGATGGAGGGGGTGTCAGGATGTGGGGACATATTACCATATGTGGTGGACATGTGAATATGTTAAAAAATTTTGGGATAGAGTTTTTAAGGAGATAAGTGAGATATTAGGTAAGAACGTGGAAGCAAGTCCAAATATGGCTTTATTGGGGTTATTTGATAAAGAATATGGTAATAATAATATAAAAGAATTGATAAACAATCTCCTGACACCGGCGAGATTAATGATAGCTAAAAGCTGGAAAATACAAGGGAATTATAGTATAGAAGAATGGTATAAAGGAGTGTGGGATATTGCAATTAATGATAGATTAACATGTATAATGAAAGTTAAGATGGGATTAACTAAAAAGAATGATTTTGGAAATATTTGGGGAGTATTTCTAGAATATGTTTTAGAAAAGGGGAGGGATCGTACACCTTCAAAAGAATCAATGCAATTTTGGAAAAATGTTTAAAATACTAGAGTAAGAAGGTCTCAAGGGAAGGGGAGCATGGGGGCTGTTGAGGGTTATATATGTATTGTGTTTATTTGATGTGATATATGTTGAAAATTAATAAAATTATTATAAAAAAAAAAAAAGAGTTCCCGTAACTGCCACTTTATCCACTAAGTCATCCCTATTGGTCAGTATCAAGTCAAGGATAGCCATTCCTCCAGTTCCTTCCTCTACTTTCTGTAGGAGAAAGTTACTAGCCATACATGTCAGGAATTTCTTGGAGGGGCCACTTTTGGCAGATTTTCTCTCCCAACAGATATCAGGGTAATTGAAGTCCCCCATTACTACTACATCGGATTTCCTTGAAACAATTTGCCAATTTGCTTTTCAAAAGTTTTGTCATCATCTTCTCCTTGATTGGGTGGTTGGTAGTAGACTCCGACTATCATGCTCCTTTTCTTCCTTTCCCCATTTATTTTAATTCATATGCTCTCAATGGGGCTCCCAGGGTCATCCTCTTGTATTTCTGTGCAGGGATAAGTATTTTTAACATATAATGCAACTCTGCCTCCCTTTCTATTTCTTTTGTTCTTTTTGAACAAGTTATACCCTTCAGTTGCTATATTCCAGTCATGGGAGTCATCCCACCAAGTTTCAGTTATACCTATCAAGTCGTATTTGCCTTCATGTATTAAGAGTTCAAGTTCATTGTTTGTTTCCCATACTCTGAGCATTAGTATATAGACATCGAAGACCATGTGCTTTGCAGTCTGGCTTCTTTCCTACATTGTTGTGAAAACTGTTTTGTTCACATCATCCAAACATCAACTGGTAAATCCCCGTCTTACCTTTTGCCCATCCCTTCTGTAAGCTACATAATAAGAACCTAGAAGGAACTTCCTTGGTATGTCTCACTTGCTGAGCATTGTATTGGGCATTTCATTCCATTTATTCTCTGTATCTATGAGACCTAGCGACTTGTTTTTGATATTATAATCTTCTCAGGATTCTATCAAGATTTCATAGGGCCAAACAACTATCATGGGAAGCTGCAGGAAAACTGCAGGTTGTAGTCCTCCCAAGGTATGTTTTGGTGAGTGAAACTTCTTAAAAACAAATAAAAGGTACAACTGAAATTAAGGCACATAAACAGCCTCTGTAACATGCTCACTGGAGTGCTTATATTCCTTCCTGCAATCTACATGGAAAATGCATTAAAAGGTTCAAAATACTGTGGAAGTGAATAAGTGGTTATTATAACGGAGATCTCCTGCTTTAGGTCACAGCATGAACACATGAATATTTATTTTAAAGGCCACAAAATAGAAAAGTGCCTGTGCTTTTATTATCTTGCATGTTTGCATAATCCCCCAGAGCCTTTCATGAAATCTGCAAACTTTTCAAGGGGCCTGCTACCCTTTGGGATGCTATCCAGCCCATGCCAGCTATCCTAAACATTAAAATGCTTCAGTTGTTGCAAGTCCTTCTGCGGAGAAGAAAAACAACAGTGCTGCTTCAAAAGCTCTGCATATTAGGGCTTCTTCTCACAACCACTTCAGACCATGGAAGCCACAGATAATGCATAGCCAGGGCTCGTGTCTGAGCTTTTAAACAGATGACCAGCTGGCCCTTTGTACCGGAAGGATTAGATAAGCAGCACCCAAACAAGAGCGGGTGCTGCTCTGTGTTCTGGGTGCTTTGCTAAGTTTATTAGCTATAATCTCTGTGATCATTAGAGGGAAGGGGGCCATATGTAGTAGGGTATTTAGTGAGGCAAGAGTAATTTGTGGAGCCATTGGAGTGCTAACACAAGGCCATGCTTACCTAGTTGTAGATGAGGTTACTTGTCAATATTTTGAGAAGTCTTTTAAGGTAGGGCTCTTTCTCACGCTAAAAATTGTCTATGAAGATTCTTTACATTCATAATGTTTTCAGTAATGTCCCCCAGTTAGCAGAGGTGGCTCAAGACATAAAATCAAAGTGTTGGAGGAGGCCTGGTAGGCCATCTAGTCCAGCCACCTCTCTGATTCAGGAAATCCAGATACGGTGACAATTCATTGTCTTTTAAAATACCACAAAATCTGCCATCTTTGCAGGGCACGTGGAAGGATTGTTTTATCCTGCCCAATGGTAGGGCCAGCTTGGACAGATCTGAAAATCCATTTCAAAAGTACATATCCTGGCACAAAACCTGTTTGCAAAGATTAAGCAGTAAACCCAGGTAAGGGGTGGGCAGACTTTGGGCTTGTAAGATGGAGCCTCCATCTGAGTTAGCCTAGATCAGGGTTTGCATCTCTCCAAGTGGTCAGTACAGCTGTACAAAGGTCTGTTCAAAGGCAACCTACTGGCATTTATATATTACATGTGAGGATCACTGGAAATATATTAGAAATTTACAGAAAGCCACCCATGGCACAGATTTTATTTTTTAAAAGAACTTTCAATTTTACTTGGTTAAAACTTTTGGAAGTCATAAATCCTTGCTGATTTACTGCAAACCAGTCAAAGATCTACTAGTAGATCCCAATCTACTTTCTGCCTACTCCTGACATAAGTAGTGAAGAAAAAAAGAACAGTATAGATTTTTCTAAAAAAAAAAAAATTGTTTTGGCGGAGAATTAGTTTCACAAAATTTGAAGCAGTAATGCCATCTCTTAGTCTTCCTCATCAAGAAAGAAATGGCTGCTAGGAGTGCTCTGTGGGCACTCATGCCACCTAGTGAACATTGTTATTACACACAGATTATTACTATCACCACTCAAATGAGTATAGAAGGCATTTTTCAGGAGCTGTGCAACTTTCACTTCGCAAGTTTCAGTGGCAACCACTTTAGGTTCTAATTATTTCCAGTATCTGGATTATTGTTTGCAGTGAAATGTAAGAAAGGGACGTGATGTGGCCTAACTCCAGTGCTGCAGGAGGCCTTATAGTTTATAGCCAGAATCTGATCGGAAGTTGTCTGGAAAGGTTTGGGCTTCTTCAGCCTGGGGAAGGTCAGAATCAGAGTGAACTTATCTCTATCAGTGTTCTTGGTGGAAAGCAGGCTATCCAGCTGCCTCTCTGTCATAACCAAACAGAAAAGGAGCAGGGTTTGGAGCTGTCACCCTTGTACTATTGAAGCCATACCTTTGCTTTCAGGAAAATGCCCAGGTTTTGAGCCTTTGCACAGGCGTGCACACCCTAATTTCCCATGGCTGGTGGATCTTTCGCCAGCATGCCCCGCAATCCCTCAGCCCCATCCCACACCTGGGGAGGGGACATAGACTCTACGCGGAGGGAGAGAGGGAGGGAGGGGAGGCCCAGCTCCTCCCCACCATTGCTCTGGGCAGCCCATGTGCTGCAGAAGTGGTGCGAGGAAAAGGCAGGAGCGGCGGCAGCGCCCTGGGCCCTGGAGTCAGGGCAACAAGGGAGGAGAAGGCGGAGCTCAGGGCAATGTGGTGGCTGCTCCTCTTCTCTCTCACCCACCCCAGGCCTGATGCGGAGCTGGAGTGGGAGGAGGCGATGGCGGTGGTGCTCCCAGCACAGCAGCAGCAGCAGCTTAAGCCTCACCATGCTGGATCGCTACTTCTGGTGCACGTGACCTGGCCGAGAAGGAAGAAGTGCAGTTGCCTCTGGGCATGTGCAGAGTGTCACTCTGGGCTGGCTTCCCAGGTGGGCCTCTGGCCTGGGGAATATGGGGGGGTCTCTCTTGGGGGGTCTTGCTCCTCCTCCTTGCCCTGGCCCGTGGATCTCCATGGGCTGACTCCCAGGTTAAAGGCCCATGCTGGGATCACAGCCTGAAAGGCAGAAGCAGCCACCACAGACAGCATTTGCTGTGGGAGGGACGGAGTGCCTCCCCCTTGGGACCCCCTGATTTCCTTATCTACGCCGCATTTACTGGGGAGGGGGCTTCATTTGTTCATCTGTTTTGGGGCTGGAGCTTCGCGTGGTCCTCCCACGGTAGCCGTGGGTGCAGGTGACACTTCTGCTGTTTTTCCACCCACCCTCACTGTTCCAATTGGGGGCATGGGGGTGGGAAAGGCCCCAATTACTTTGGTGCACACCCTAATGAAATGTACTATGCAAACCTATGAGCCTTTGCTAGCACATTCTTTTTTTCGCTGCTCCAAATCTTCTTTGTTTGGTCTTACAGTATTACCTACCATCTGAGCCTCTTGAGGCATTCTTCACTTGAGGCATTCTTCAATTTGGACTCTTGTCTTTTTGAACTTTGTATGGTTAGGAACTTGCCGTGAAAAGTACTGCCATACTTTTCATAGACCTTGAATTTTTGTTTGCTATGGATTTGGACTCCATATGGAGATATGAAAGTGGAAGCTATGATTGTCAAAATCTCTCTCTGAGTGGGATTACTCTGGATTTACTCTTGAACCCATCTGTACTCTTGAATTTGAAAGGCCTTGAGTAATGTAGCACGGAAGTTCCAATGAAGATTTCAAGGTTGGACTTACCCTCTGTATGGGTGGATTTGCTTAGGTTGTTTTCTATAACCGCTGTCCTGGATTGCCTTGTATTTGGAAATTAGGATTGTGTATCGTATTGTTAAAATGTCCGATAATGATACGATATGGTCATTATCGGACATCTGGTTAACGATAATAATACGATAGGAAAACCTCCGATAAATATCCGATCTGATAATTTTCAGCCTGATTATATCGGATTATCGGACTGCCAAATAAATAAACCTATAACTTCTGTATTTTAAAAGTTAGAGGCTTTAAACTTGGTCACAGTGCTAATGGGTATATGCCTAAGTATGTGTATGAAATTTGAGATCGATCCCTCCAAACCTCAATTTTATATGAATTTATTAAAGATCATTTAAGTTCTGACAGGTCAGACTGACAGCTCGCCACGTGCATTCGTTCAGACCTGTCAAAAATTGCAGGATCTTTAATAAATTCATATAAAATCGAGGGTTGGAGGGATCGATCTCAAATTTCATACACATGTCTAGCACATGTTGCTACACATATGTGCCAAATTTCAGATCAATCCCTCCACCCCTGTATTTTATATGAATTTTTGAAAGATTGTGCAACTTTTGACCTGTCAGAACTTAAACGTTCTTTAATAAATTCATATAAAATCGAGGGTTGGAAGGATCGATCTCAAATTTCATACACTTATGTAGGCATACCCCATAAGCATTGTGACCAAGTTTCAAGCCTGTAACTTTGAAAATACAGAAGTTATAGGCATTTTTTCTTTAAAAAATTCAGCTCTATAGGGCACACTGGGGCTGCAAATTAAATATCGGATTTCCAATAATTATCATGAAGACGATATGATTAACCTACAATATTATTGGAGAAGATAATTTTTTTGGTCTGAAATTCCGATAACGATAAAATACAATATTTTTGGGTGTGCACATCCTTATTGGAAATCCTTGTCTTGAATTGCCTGGGATGGCTTATGCCAGGGGTCATTCAAGCCCTTTCCCCTGTATTATGAGCCACAGAGATGGCAATGGGGAAACCAAGCTGTATGAATCTCTGACATGGTTATAGTTATTAGCTTTTGACTGTTCTGGAATTATTTATGGAACCTATAGCTAATTGTCACCAGCTATATGATTTCTGAAGAACGAGACCATTAAGATTTTAATGTAGAATTTGCTACGATAAAAGAGTTTCACTGATTTGGGCTATCCTGTGTCAGAATGCCAGAGTGTGTGCTTGAAAGATCAGGCCCATGACAAGAAGACAGAAACTTTATTAGTAATTTGTCCACAGTCATATTAATTTAGGCATCATCATTTAATTTTATTCTAACCTTACCAAATGTGGGTTGCACTTAGTGCCACCATGGCCAGTTTTTTGGACAGAGAAGGGAAAAGAAAGCCAGAAAGATATCCACAGGGGAAGGTGCAAATAACACACAAGTTTCAACAAAATCAAAAAGAGGGTCCCTTGTTGCAAATCAGGGTTAAACAGGGCCATCTCAAAATCATTGCTACCCTAGGTGAGGTGCAATTTTGATGCCCCTCCCCGATGCTACTGCTGCTAGTTCTTGAACAACATAAACTGGGTTCATGGAGAAGGGAAACACAGATTTCCTGGGATATTGATGTCTACTCTTTTTATTGTCTATAATATCAGATTTATCAGTGCCACTGATATGTTCCCAGATATATTTATGAGCAGATTAGGCAAATGTAGCCTAAAGCAATTGAAAGCTCTCTAGATCTATATAGAACATCTGCATCAAAGTCTCCATAGAGAAATAAATGCACCAAAGTGAGTGAAGAATGAAGATTTCCTAAAATAGTGTACTGAAACATCACTGTACATTTTTCCTACATATAAACTCAATGCATCAGATTTACATGGTACTGCATGACAGTTGGAACAGTCCTTAAATACCAGAACAGCAGAAGCAATGAATGGTGATACTGTTGAAGTTGTTCAAAGTGCAGTCCTGACTACACTCAATCTATGGCCTGTGTGGAGGCTGCACTTTCACAATCGCTTGTTTCATAACAACCTTTCTAATATAGAATGCAACCCCTATACAATTTGGGATAGATATCTGGTGGCTGAAACTCCCACCCTACTACAGCTCCCCATTCCCCAAATAAATCTACAAACTCTAGCAACACTTCTGGACTACGAAATTTCCACATTTTGCAAAAGAGACTTGAGTAGCAACAGTGGACTATCACCAAATGATGATAACTCACAGGTATCTTTGAATTATTTTTATTCTGTTGCTCTGCCAAAAAGGCTCCCAGAGTGGCTTACATGCAATCAGTAAAAGAAGACAGCCCCTGACCACAGGCTTACAATCTAAAAAGACACGACACACACAGAAAAAAGGATGAGAAGGGAAGAGGGGAAAAATTAAGTAGCTTTTTCAATGGGACTGGTGGAATGGCCCTGCTTCCCTTCCCTTCCCATCTCCATCTACACAGCCTGCTGGAAACAGAAACAGCAGGAGTGAAAATCAAATGTTTAACTTACCTTTTCAGCCCTTTGAGAAGTCGCTTGGCTTATGTAGGGATAGAGCTGACACCTCTGCTGAATAAATTTGAGTCTAATTAGAAACACAATTTGTGGCACAAAAGAGACAAGTAAACCAGATGGAACCCATTACCTATATTGCTCCTGGGACTGACTGGAATTATTAAAATGAATAATATTTCCAGGTTTACACATTCGTTTTAATCAGTTCCTCTCTGTATACCTCCAACAGAGCTATTTCTGCATGATTTACATGGAGATCACTTCTACTAGCAGTAATAATAGGCACTCTCCCAGGACTTCCTAATATTTCAGATTGAATGAATGATGAACACAAGGAGCTGCTGTTCAAGCTGTTTGGGAAGGAGCGGTCCTCCCTCTGGAAGATCAGGCTTGTAGTCTAAGGGTGCTGGTGATCCACCTCTGACTCTGCTGGACACACAGTTGGCCTCCATGGGAAATAGCACCTTCCACCAATGTAGGCTAGTGGGCCAGTTGCAACATCTTCTGGACAGACACAGCCTGGCCACAGTTATCCGTGCTTTGATAATGTGTTATACCCAAGGTTGCCTTTAAAAACTTGCCAGAAGCTTCAGTAAGGAGTAAGTTTGCTGCTAAATGTCTAACAGGGTTTGGTTCTAGCTAGGCTGACCATATAAAACGGAGGACAGGGCTCACATAACTTTAACAGTTGTAGAGAAAAGGGAATTTAAGCCAGCATCATTTGTATGCAATTAGTCCCTGGTGAAATTCCCTCTTCATCACAACAGTTAAAGTTGCAGGGGCCCTGCCTTCTTTTGCATATGGTCACTCTAGTATAGTGCCTGCAACTCTAATTGTTGTGATGAAGAGGGAATTTCACCAGGAACTAATTGCATACAAATGACACTGGCTGAAATTCCCTTTTCTCTACAACAGTTAAAGTTACATGAGCCCTGTCCTCCTTTTCATATGGTCAGCCTAGTCCTAGTGAACATAGCTCACCAGTTTTAAAGCAACTTCACTCTGTGCCAGTAAATCTCTGATAGGGGTGTGTATTCATTTGAGAACAATTTTTTATTTCTGCAAACACTATTATAAAATAAGTTATATAAATGAAAGGAACATACATGTAATGCAAGTATTTATTTGAATTCATGCAGGGTCCTGACATCCAAGCAAGGAGCAACAAAGGGGCAGTCTACATGCAGGGAAAGCCCTGCAGTTGCTGTGAATCTGAGCCCTATCAGTTAGACGATGCAGGTGTAGCTTCAAAGCCACAGCAGGGCTTCCATGTGATGCTCCAATTTGAAAAAGTTGGGTATTTACCCTGAGTTTTTCCAAGCAAGTGATGTCCGCCATGTTGACATTGCTCCACAGCCAATCCAGAGCCAACCTGGGTGTTGACACTGGTGGAAGGCGACCAGCGATTGGTCGCCTTCCACCAGGAAGGGGATGGAGGCAGCTCCGGGATCTGGATGGCCACCCAGAAACCTCGCAATCTTTTCTCTGCATGAAGATTACCTGGCAATGGCCCAGAAGAGGGAAAGCATGAGGTTGAGGAGGGAGGCATTACCAATCCAGCACTGTGAAGACAGCCCCAAAGTCTGCATTTAATTCAGACATCCAGAGATGAATAACTTCACCACTTGTGGCTTTCTCTTTAAAATAGTGCTGATTAGAGAAGCCACACCCTGTAGAATTTCGCCTTATTTGCCATACATTGCAAATGCTATGCATATTTAGACAGAAAATATGCTGTCTAAATATTTAAACAACTCCCAGCATGGCTGGCTGGAGAATGTCGGGAGTTGTAGGACTTTTTTCTGTCTAAACATGCACAGCATTGTGCCCATATAGGTATGGAAACCAAATCAGGTTTGGATCTGGCAGTGATGTGCCTTTTAGCTCACTGGTCCACTCTATCCAGCTTCCAAAGCTGCCTTAGACTTCACCTTACTGCTAATAGCTCACAGCCTCACTTGTCTAAGGGTCATATCTTGATTTTGCTACAGCACCACATTTTCCTAGTCCTCCCTTTCTTCACTTCCATAATTCAGATGCCTGCTTTTCAGTTCACTGCCTACTCTGACCTGCTTCTTTTAGCTAGTTTGATCCTCAGCAAACCTCTTTGTTTGCTCAAACTCCCATCTTGCTTTTCCTTCTCTTCAACTGTATATACGGCTTGTTCTCAAGCCCTTTGTGAACATTTTTATAGCTCTCCATTTGATTAGCTCCAGCTTTCACCTTGAATTCTGGCCTTCCCCAACCTGGAACCCTCCAGATGTTTTGGACTTCAACTCCCATCAGCCTCAACCAACATGACCAGGAATTCTGGGAATCATAGTCTAAACATCTGGAGGGAACCACGTTGGGAAAGGCATCTATATTCTTTACCCCTTTCCCCTTCAGGTTTCCCATTCTTCTACATGTCTTACCTTTTGGTTTGTGTATGTCAGCCCAATGCCTGAAATACCATTCTGCTTTGCCCCTTCCTTTTTCTACTTCCTGGGACCTCACCCCACTCAGATTTCCTGTCTTCAGACGCAACCACACCACTTCTTCTGTCCTGTACTGAGTGATGTTTTAATACCAGCCAAAGTTTCCCTGCTGCCAGAGAAGCTGGACTATAAGTATTCTGTTAATAACATCCTGTTTTCTGTGAACTGATCAAATCACATTTCATGACATCTCAACCACTCAGCCAATTACTGGGAGAGGATTCATGACAACGACATTCCTTAATATACAGTATAGATAAGAGGCAGTGATCACACTCTGGTTGAATAAAACCCATCACAAGGTCCATGCCTCCAATGGAATCCAAAAGCAGTACCACATTCTGAGGGAAGTTCATTGAAAAGCCATTAAAATGTCATTTGGAAAGGAGCACGGCTCACACCTATGGTAGTCAAAGAACTCATGGAATTAAATGACTGCTTTGCCTCTGAGAATTTTTATCATGGACAGTTCAGCTTTGTGTCAGCAGTCTGAGCTCTAAATAGCGTGGAATAAAAACAAACAGTGGAATCCTCTGTATGTTGATGTAGAAGTAAGGCGTGGCCCTCACTCACTGGTAAATTTGTACAGGATTACAGCTAAAGAAGACTTTCTGGTAAGAAAATATGCATTATGTTTTCTATAGCCATGAGTCCACACATTTTATTTCCATGAGCAAAAGAAGAATTAGACCAATATATTGTCCTGTTGTAGCTCAACAGAAACCTGAACGGTAAAAAACAAAACCAAACAAAATATTACCAGATATTAGATGTGAGAAATGGAAATGAAGTGAACTGCCCCATATTAAGGCATAACTTTAAGTAGGTGTTAGATGATGTAATCAACATCGAGTGTGCAAGAAACTCAGCCTGTCATAAGGGAGGATTGCAGCATCAGATAGTTAATCAAGTAGAGACATGTTTGTACTTTGTTCTTTATTTTAACTGATTAGTATCTCTTTAACCTGAAGATTCTAAGTGTGTCCCATAAATGCAATTCTCAGGCTAACTTCCTGGTTCTAACTGCTCTCTCAATGACAGTTATGTTTTCCAATGACTATTAGTAAGAAGTCTTCATATTATGAGAAGTCTTGATAATATTAGTTTATCTCTCTGCTTCTATCTATTAATGTTTCAATTTTTGTTCTAAGAATAAACAGATTCATTCTTTGTTCCTACCCTTAAAGAATACCGACTTATTTAAAAGACTTATTTGGAAGTATCTGAAATTGGCCACTTTCAATGACACTGTATGTTGAGTGTCCTACTGGCAGAGTACTTTCTTCGAGGGTTCAGCCTGATGTTTTAGGTTAATTTCTTGCTTGAATTAGCAAGAAATTAAATGAGCAAGGTATTTTGAATAATTAAATTAGATGCCACTGTATAATCCTTAAAATGTGAATCCATTTATGTACAGTAAGTTTGCAACCTAAATTAATTTGAGGAATAAAAAGAGGTTTCTCAAATAATAATAATAAAAAGATTAAGAATTCACATGAATTAGATTTTGAGTTTTACTCCAGAAGTTTTGGAATGTAAATCACTAAAATGTCCACTGAAATTACATGGACAACATTGTGTGTTATAGTACTTCACTTGGCTTTCAGCTAGGAATTAGCACTGAACAAAAGCATAGCTTTTAGGGATTATGAGGCACACTTTTCTGATAGTATCTAAATAAAAGTAAACACAAGCTTTGTGAAGGAGCTTTGGCATCAATGCTTTAACCTAATACATTTTGAAGTGGCCAGAATTCTACACAGTATTCCCAATGTGGTTTATTTTTGTTGATTTGATTTGTACCCCATCTTTCTACCAAGAAAAATAGCACCTAAAGCAGCTTACAATCCTAAGTAAAACATGATTATTATTATTATTATTATTAATAATAATACACTGCATTAAAAATAAAAACGAGAGAGAGGGGGGGTATGAAAATGACCCTGTTCAGACAGCACACTAAGCCACAGTGGTTAAGCATTTTGAGCTAAACATTATAGCTTAGCGTGTCGTGTGAACCATTCCAAACCATGGTGGCTACATAGCCATGGTTTAAACATGCTCATTAACCATTTGCTGCAAAAGGGTTAGTGGCTTAACCATGGCTTAGTGTGTAGTCTGAACAGGCCCAATGAGGCTTCAGTAGCATTAGGCACTTGCCAAGCGCCTGCCAGTGAAAAATCAGGAGGGGGCTGCTTAACCCTTTCTCAACCCACCACCTGAATCACATAATTAGCAAATTATGCAATGCAGATTTGGAAAATTAGAATTTAGTAGTGAATATGAAGGGAAAGGCACGATGAGAGAAGAGGCAAGCTCTGGTGCTCAAAAAATACAAGATTTTTATGCTCAATGCGTTTTGGAGAACTGTTCTCCTTCAGGAGCTATAAAATAAACGAAATACCATAAAATAAAGCATAAAGGGTTTTGTAAAAGCAACACCATCATTCTTTTCAACACAGTTTTTTTTTGGGGGGGGGTTCCTACTAGGGATGTGCACTGGATCGGACCCGATCCACGATCCGAGTCCGGTCCAGTGGTAAATCGGATAAATTATCCGATTTCCGATCCGACAGCTGGATCGGCCGATCCAATCCGAACCGGTCCAAAAAGGCTCCGAACCGGTTCGGCGGATTGGCGGATCGGTGGGCGCCCACTGGCGCCCACCGCCGCTTCCATTGGCGGGCGCCAGCGGGCACCCGCCGATGAAAGTGGACAGGGGGGGAGGAGGGGGCGGGAGGAGGTGGGCCCTTACCTTTCCGGCCCGTCCGCTCCCGTCTGGCGCCGGCGGCTACTACCAGCGGGCTCCGCGGCCTGCTCCAGGGTGGCGCGCCGGGTGATGTCATCACCCGGCGCGCTACTCTAGAGCAGGCTGCGGAGCTCGGTGGTAGTAGCCGCCGGCGCTGGACGGGAGCGGATGGGCCGGGAAGGTAAGCAGGGGGTGCGCGGAGGGGAGGAGGGGGCGCACGGAGGGGAGGAGGGGGGCCCTTACTTTCCCGGCCCATCCGCTCCCATCTGGCGCCGGCGGCTACTACCAGCGGGCTCCGCGGCCTACTCCAGGGTGGCGCGCCGGGTGATGTCATCACCCGGTGCGCTGCTCTAGAGCAGGCCGCGGAGCCCGCTGGTAGTAGCCGCCAGCGCCGGATGGGAGCGGACGGGCCGGGAAGGTAAGCAGGAGGCGCGCGGAGGGGAGGAGGGGGGGCCCTTACCTTTCCGGCCCGTCCGCTCCCGTCCGGCGCCGGCGGCTACTACCAGCGGGCTCCGCGGCCTGCTCCAGGGTGGCGCGCCGGGTGATGTCATCACTCGGCGCGCTACTCGAGAGCAGGCCACGGAGCCCGCTGGTAGTAGCTGCCGGTGCCGGACGGGAGCGGACGGGCCGGGAAGGTAAGCAGGGGGTGCGTGGAGGGGAGGAGGGGGCGCGCAGAGGGGGGGAGGGGGCCCTTACCTTTTAGGGCCGTTCGCTCCTGTCCGGCGCCGGCGGCTACTACCAGCGGGCTCCGCGGCCTGCTCCAGGGTGGCGCGCCGGGTGATCACCCGGCGCGCTACTCGAGAGCAAGCCTCAAAGCCGGCTGGCGGTAGCCGCCGGCGCCGGACGGGAGCGAACGGCCCTAAAAGGTAAGCAATGGCGGGGAAGGGGGCTTACCCCCCCTGGAGCCATCCGCTTCTATCCGCTGGCGCCCGCGGGCGCCAGCGGATGGAAGCGGACGGCCCCAGGGGGGGTAGGGAGCGCGGGGGAGGGGGCTTACCTGCCAGGGCCATCCACAGCGGACGGCCCCGGGGGGGAGGGAGTTAGGCCCCCCCCTCACCCACCCGCTGCCATTTTTTCCTCATAGACTTGCATTGCAATGCAAGTCTATGGGGAAAAAAATGGCGGCCGATCCAAAAATTTCCGATTTTTGGATCGGGATCGTACTCGATCCGGTCTGGGGGGCCTCCGATTTTGTCCAAACCGATCCGTGACAAAATTGGAGGTCCCGATCCGGGTCCCGATCCGATCCGGGGGTCTGTGCACACCCCTAGTTCCTACATGAAAATTCTACATTGTTAAAAATCTTAAAAACAACATTAGAAATTGAAATTAAAATAAAGCTAAAAACATTCTAATTCTAACATAGATTGTTCCCATGTTACTACTAACCAATTATTTAACACTTGTGAAGACATTATCTTTTTTAATCCACATCTCTCTTTTAACAAGCCCACTCCTTACATAAATCTTTGTTATCTTCCCACTCCCCACAAGCATAAACACTGGCCATTACTCTCCCAACATAGACTTGAGCCAACCTGTTTTTTCTTCTTCTCAAATTTCTTCTCTACAAAAATGACAATATTTTTCTTCTTTTGGTGCTTGTATGTACTGTTCGTTGTCAGAGGCAAACCTTTGTAATGTCTTAAATATCACAGGTGGTTTGTAGGCTCACTAATGTATGGTAATTTATTTGCTGATTGTCTCTGTGTGTATGTTTGAAAATATTGTTAGAAAGACTTTAAACGAGATGCTGGTCTATTTTCTTTACTCTTCTTGTTTTGTGATAGCAGGAACAGAAAATAGTTTTAGCATTATCTTTTTAGTTTATACATTTGCAAAACATCAGAGTTTCACTCAGAAAGTTCATTCTAGCTTGAGATTGCTGTTTGAGACTTGAGCCCAATTAGACTTCTAAGGCACTTTTCACAGTACAGGACATTTTCCCCCAACATTTTCCTTTTTCCATGCTTGGAATTGTTCAGGAACATCATCTGGAACATCATTTGGCACATCATTTGGAACGTTATTTGGAACATCATTTGGAACATCATTTGCAGCTCTCTGCAGGAGTCACTGGCATCTGGAATCATCAACACTCAGAGCTTTGAATACTTCTTTTGGCTACATCTCTAGTTGTTGTTCATCAGGTCAGCTTCTCTACCAAGCAGACGTATTTGGAAACAATGTGGATTGCATCAGCACTCTTGAGTTTCTTGGTGACTTAATACTGTGGTAGTGTTGGGTGAAGACATCTATCACTGAATTGAAGAGGAGTTCATGCTCAGATGTCTGTTGGAACTCATCTTCTTCATCTTTTTCCAAAGTCTCATGTAAGAATTGTAGAAGCACACCTTCAGGTTCATCTAGTCACTGCATCACAGACTATGCAAGTAGTCAGGCGTCTTTTCTTGAAGTTTAACTTGCCTTCTAGAACTTTTGAAGAGTGAAGCAAGGTTTTTGCACTAACAATATAAACTTGTTTTTGTATAGCTGGAACTTCTCATGTTTTTCTAGTGTCAAACTAACTATTCTAATGTGTTTTTCTCTTGTTATGTGTATATGTGCATGTTTGTGTTAAGATTTTTGTCTGTGCGCTTCCCGCTTACCTTAAAGGTATTATCTAAATTAAGAGAAATAACAGGAACCCAGCAATGCACACAAATCAAATCTATTTGGTTGCCATTTACTTGATTGATCACTTTCTCTAGACAGTTCTCAGGTCTTCTTAATTTGTTTTATCTTTGAAAATTAAACAAAACAATCACATTAAAATACTAATAAGCATCCTACGAAACATCTTAGCTAAGCTGACAATTGGTGTGAATGGAGGGTTTTGGAAATACAATACAATATAAAGTAAAATAGAAAGAGAGAACAATTAAAAGGGAAAAGAAAAGTAAAGAAAAGAAATGAAGACAATGGAAGAAATAATAATTGTTGCATGCATTAGTGGAAATTCTGGATCTTCTTGTAACTAGTAAATTAGAATAGTCAAATAGGTGTCATCTATCATTTTGAATGACACATTGAGTTATGTTGGTTTCCTTAAAAGAATTCTGCGTGGCCCTTTCTCCTGCCTCTTTGATGACAATGTCTGGATCTTTTGATAGTTGTCTTAGCACATTCATCTCAGTTGTAGTCATGTTATGTCATGTTGTTTGTTCATCTGTTTCTAGAATCTCAAGTTGTTGGAGGATATGTCATTCATATACTTGAATGGCTGGATCTATTGGTCCAGGTGGCATGAATGTGGATGGAGTTCTAAATTTTGGTCGTAATTCATGGCGTGTAGTGCTCTGGTTCTGAAAATAATATTTCAATTTGATGTTGCAAAAAAAAAAAACTGTACAGGTCAAAACGAGTTTGTATTAAATCATGTTTTGGATTGGGAACAAAAGAAAGTCCTTTTTCTAAAACTTGGATGTCATTTTTTGAGAGGACCTTATCTGATAGATTAACCACTAGGGTTTCCTTCTTCTGGAACGTCTGGGGGACAGCTCTGGCACTTGTCCCTTCCTGCCCCTCTGGTATATATTTGATCAATCTGATCTCCTTGGAAGATCCTGAAAAGAATGGTGTAGTGTAGAACTTGTTGATACATCACTACTGTCTCCCATGGATGATTCCCATTCTGTGAGTTCCATTGAGACATCATGCTGACTTGCGAAAGTAACTTTTTTCAGGGTTTCTGTAGCCACAAGTAGACATGATTACTGTCATAATCTACTTTATCTCTACTGAATTTCTTAAGTTTGAAATCTTTTAATTCTTCATGAAACTTCTTAAGTTCTTGATCCATGACAGCACACATATGTTCAAAATCCTTTGTGCTGAATGTTGATTTCAGAGCTTTGATTTCTTCCTCTATATTATTTTGTATTGGCTCATTTGCCTTTAAAGAGGTTTCTATCAAAAGAATAATAAAATCTTGGGAAAATTTGTTAAGTATGGCACACAATTTTTTGATGAAATCCTGGTCATCTTGGAACATACCAGGTTCCTTTTTGATTCTGAGCCCCCGAGGAATCCTTTGATGTCAACAATACTCAATAAAACTTGAAGCATGAAGTTCATTTTTGATCTTATTTTTATGTAGCTTCATTAATTTGTTCCATGAAGAATGCTCAGGAGGTGTTGTTGATTCAAAGATAGAAGGTCTGGAGAGGACTTGGATTTTTCTGGAGTAGTATAGTGAGTAGCGTGACCAGATAAAATCCAGGTCAGGGCTCATGTAACTTTAACAGTTGTAGAGAAAAGGGAATTTCAGCCAGGGTCATTTGTATGCAATTAGTTCCTGTTGAAATTCCCTCTTCATCACAACAGTTAAAGTTGCAGGGGCCCTACCTTCTTTTGTATATGGTCACTCTAGTATAGTGCCTGCAACTTTAACTGTTGTGATGAAGAGGGAATTTCACCAGGAACTAATTGCATACAAATGACACTGGCTGAAATTCCCTTTTCTCTACAACTGTTAAAGTTACATGAGCCCTGGCCTGGATTTTATCTGGTCAACCTAATAGTGAGTGCAGTGCATATTTAACATCAATGAGTGATACATAGGAGAAATACTGATTGAAAGTAATAGCAGGATCAGTGCCTAAGTTTAAAATGGTTTGGAGTCCAATCAAGAGCCACCTGTAATATTTAAGACATTACAGAGGTTTGCCTCTGACAACGAATACTGCGTACAAGCACCAAAAGAAGAAAAATATTGCTGTTTCTGTAATGAAGAAATTTGAGAAGAAGAAAAAACAGGTTGGCTGAAGTCTATGTTGGGAGAGTAATGGCCAGTGTTTATGCTTGTGGCGAGTGGGAAGATAACAAAGTTTTATGTAAGGAATGTAGTTGTCAAAAGAGAGATGTGGATAAAAAAAGATCATGCCTTCACCAATGTTAAAAAATTGGTTAGTAGAAACATGGGAACAATCTATGTTAGAATGAGTGTTTTTAGCTTCATTTTAATTTCAATTTTTAATGTTGGTTTTAGGATTTTTAACAATGTAGAATTTTCATGTAGAACCCCCCCCCCCAAAGAATTCTCATACAGACTCACAGAAGACTTGGTGCTCGTGTTGAGAAAATATAGCAATTTGCCATTTCCTCATCTCCTCACAGCTTTTACTGAGCAGCCATTTATAAAGAATAATGAAAAAGGACCTCTTTAAAAATACATGAAGAGCAAATGTGTTTTCTTTATCAGCTTCACAAATTTGATGCACATTCTAATTTCTTTCTGTTGTAGCTTGCAGGGTTCCATTGATCTTCTAGCGTGGGAGGACTGTTATGGTGGAAGTCTGTTTCCCTGAGCAAATTGACAACATTAATTAAGTTGCACATTGGGAAAATGAAAGTAGTGTAGAAGCATATTTGCCTCTTTGCCAATAAAGTTTTCTCTCCTACTTCAATTAGATATTATTATTATTATTATTATTATTATTATTATAAACAGTACTCATCTTTTCCATGTCTGATAGGAAGAACAAATTATTGAGTAAAATGAATGGCCCATTTTGTTTTGAGCTTTACATAATTTTGTCTGCAATTGGCTTAAGCACACGGAACTCAGTAGAACTTATTGCCACATAAATGTGCATAGGATCAGCTTGCATGTGTGCTTACATAGAAGTAAAGGCTCCTCTAAACTAGTGATTTATTGCATGCTTGTGATTGGCCACTCATGAAAGTTTGTGGGTCTTTTACATGATATTGTGAATGACCAGGATGTCTCCTGCTGTGAAAAGAACCACTTTTAAAGTGGTAACATCTGAAAAAGTGGGATCTTCCACCACTCGATGGAAGTGAACAGAGAGCTAAGAGGGAAAGTATTCAATTAAAACCATGTGGTTTCCCCTCTCCGTCCATGTAATGCAGCCCGTAACAATCATGGCAAAAAGCAGGAAACAAAAATGCTCTGTGGAAACAATGCAGTTTCCCCTTAATATAAAGATGCCCAAGGTTCATTGAAATCAACAGCATTTGCTTCCAAGTAGGCATGCTTAAGATTAAAATGTAAATTCATAAAAAGGTAAAACCTATACAGCTGAACCAACTGCCCTCAATAAGGTTTTTACTAAATATTTTTCTTTGTCATATTGCTGAGCTATTTATATGAAGATTTTTGTCATTTGCTAGACATATTTTGAATTGTAGTCACTAGGAAATGTTGTTATTCATCATCAGTTCATTCTTCTATTTTTATAAAGAAACATTTGTTGTTCCCTCATGAGCTTGATATCTGCAGACACAACACATACGCTCTAGATCTTGCCCATATTTTCATAGCTTTATGGGGGGGGGGGTTATTTCAGCTGTCCATTTGATTAAAGATTTGTTTTAGAGACTTAATCATCTGCCTTTTAAACCAACTGATTAATTATTCAATTAAATGTAAATGTGCATATTGCTACACTCAAGATGTGCCTTTTTGAGCTATTAAAAGAAGTATGAGTTAATTTGGCACTTAATCAACAAAAGCTGCCTCTGGTTGTTAGATGAAGGGTCCGTCTTTTAAGAGGTTCCTTTTAGTTCCCTATTAGAGTAGTACACCACAGCCAAAATGGCTTTTAAAATAAACATGTATGTCTTCAAGACTCAGTTCACAGATTTAAATTCGCTTTTACAGATCAACTAAAGCAGCTTTCCCCAACCATATTTTTAGATGTGTTGGACTGCAATTCTCATCATCTTGCTATCTGGGGTTGATGGGAGTTAGAGCCCAACACATTTGAAGGGCACCAGGTTGGGGAAATCTGAGCTTTAGTTAACAAATGTATCCATTAAAGCTTGCAGTCCTAGTTTTTAAAACAAGAATGTCTTAGTAAGGTTTTTTTGAAGGAAAAACATGTAGCAGGAAGAGATCTAATACTGCAGGCCTGCAACTTCATTGATTATTCAGGCTAAGCCATGAATCACCTTATAGTACAAGCCATACTAACATACTTAAAATTGGTTAACTAATCCCGTAGACATCCACTCTCATTAATTGTTTCTGAACATGTGGAAGACGGCAACAAAGCATGGTTTCTCTCTGCTTTACTTGGTTATCAAAATGTGGTATCTACTTGTCTGACCTCTGAGATCTAATTGAAACTGTTCGTATGCCACTCAAAGACATTCTTGAAGATCCAGTGATCAATATGTTTCTATTGGTAATAATTAAGAATAAGAATAATATAAAAAACACTATCCCATTATCTTTTGGTTTTCCTTAGTATTGTCAGATAAGAATAACTTGAACCAACTTTTCAATATCTGATCCTACTTTCTTCAAGTTACATTGGGCTAAATATTGGACAGATAATTTTATTTAATCCAGGCTGGTCCATTCTTCATATTTAAAAACATTAGCTAAAAACTGAACTAGAATGTTTATTTATTTGATTTGTACCCCACCATTCTACCAAGAAAAATGGCACTCAAGACCATATGCAATCATAAATAAAACTTGATTAAAGTATTAATAAAACAAATCCATTAAAACACAATTAAAATTTAGCAATAACAGAAAAACATAACGGGCAGTTTCATTGACTGAGATCAAACCTATTTTGGGAACTCTATCAAAGCCTGGTTCTTTTTTGTTTATTTTTAAGATTTATAACCTATATTTTGATCATGTGATCTCCAAAGCATCTTTTTTAAAAAGGTAAAAATACAAAAAGCTACTCTGTCCAGTAGCGAGGTCAGAGTGTGGTTCCCTTCAGCTCTACAGTCTTGAAACAAACTTGCAGTTGGGGCAGACTGTTCTTTCTGGCAGGTAGGAAAGAAGCAACATCCCTGAAGCTGTTTCTCCTCTGGTCTATGGATGGAGCTAGGTTGGTCCTCCCCTTGCCACAATGTACTTCCTTGAGAGGCAGGAAGTGCAACCTCTCAGTCCCTTTTTGCTCTGGTTAGTGGCAGATGCTGAAGTTTTCTTTCCATTCCTATTTTTACTATTATTTCTTGAAATGTGTGGAAATTTAGTAAGTATGAGATCTGCAAAGATAAAGGGGAAGTTGAGTCCTCCTGTTCATATCAGTGTTTGCCACCTCTATTTTTCATATTTTTGTGCAAATGGAGTTTTAAAATAAAAGGAAAATATAAAAGTCCAACTCCAGCAACATGAAACCATTGTTTTATCTATTCCAGTTTTGTTTATTTATTTATTTTCAGTTGTTCTGCTAGTTCAATCTTCCTGAACCTTTTCCTCCCATACGATGAGACTAATACAATACATATTATATACGTCAATCAATAAGACGTCAACTTATCTGAATTCCTTAAATAAGTTATATGCATTTTCACATTCGTTCATACATTACATGTTTCTTAAATCTAAAGTTACCAGCAAACAATGTTCTCATATTTATCATAAATTTTATAAATAACTTAAGGGCGCAAGCCTGTCCAGATAGTCACCAACCTCCAAAATTGGAGGATGCCAACTATCCTATGCAGGGCAACTGGAACAGGGAGGCGAATCTTTCTGCTGTGTTCTGACCACCTTGCATTTTGTAGCTGCACTCCTTCCTAGAGTTGGAAGACCTAAAGATGGTAGTGCACACGCTGGTAACTTCGAGGCTCAACTTTTGCAATGCACTGTACATAGGGCTACCTTTGTGCCTAGTCCAGAAACTTCATCTAGTTCAAAATACAGCAGCCAGGTTGGTCACCGGTACACCTAGGGGTGACCATATTTCACCAGCTTTAAAATCACTCCACTGGCTGCCAATTAGTTTCCGGGCAAAGTATAAAGTGTTGGTCATTGCCTTTAAAGCCCTACATAGTTTGGGTCCAAGTTACCAAGTCCTCTTCTCCCATACAATCCGCCCCGCACACTCAGGTCCTCTGGGAAAAATTTACTCCAGTCTGCAAAAACTAGGCTGACAACTGTTACCCAGAGGACCTTCTCTTCTGCCTCTCCCAGACTGTGGAATGGCCTGCCGGGAGAGATTCGTCAACTTAACAGTCTCCCGGAATTTAAGAAAGCCATAAAAACTGATCTTTTCCGGCAGGCCTACCCAGTTGAATTTTAAGATGCCTTTTAATAATGTATTTGTTTTACATGCTTTTAATTAGTTATATGTATTTTATGGAGTTTTGTATTTGTTGTTGTATCCTGCCTCGATTCAGAGGGAGAGGCGGGTAAGAAATAAATTCATTATTATTATTAATTTCACCCATTTAGGCATAGGTTCAGGAAAGAAGGGGAAGGTCCTGGAGACCTGATATGAAGTGGTGTAAAGCAGCTTCCACTGTCTCCTCTCCTCATCCTTGGGATTGTCCCCTTTTCACACACTCAGATTCCGTGCTCCATTTCCAAGTGTGGAGATGTAACCTGTGCAGTGAGAACTTCCCAGCTATGGGGGTGCTGGGGCAGGGAGAGTGGTTTCTGGGCAGTGAGGTTGGAGCTTTGGTTCAGATTTCAGTTCTCAGAAACCGAAGAATCCCTTGGTCCTCTAGACAGTGTCTAGTGACCGTAGGATTGCTCCTAAATCAAGTTATTGGAAAACAAAATTGAATATTTGTATACATTGCTTTATGTCAGAAATGAATAAAGCCTGTTTACAATTTTTTTACAAATGTATTCCCTCTTTGTATTTTTTTAGCAGTTCTAGTATGGTCCTTCTGAAAAATTCTCAAATTTAGGCTTTTGGGAGGGAGTTTTATAATTATGGGAGGAAAAATTAAATATGTCTTTATACATGCTCTGAACTTTAGTGACATCACTACATTCAAATGACATGTAGGCATATTCCACCAGAAAATGTAACCCCCGTGAGTGCAATATATACAGGATACGTATCCAGGAAATGGTGATGGCAAGTAGTCAAGATGTCTTAAAAGAAGGATTAGATAAATTCAGGGAGGATAAGTTTAACAATGGTTATCCCCTAGGATAACTATATGGAATCTTCATGTTCAAAGGTGCTCTGCCACGGTATATCCATTTCTGAGAGACAGCAGTGGAGAAAGGCTATTGTTTTCATGCCCTGCATATGGACTAAGAGGCACCTGATTGGGAAGCAGGATTCTGGACTTGATTGACTTTGGTCTGATCCAGTAGGGTGCTTCTTATATTGGTGTGAAACATCCAAAGAGCACACAAAGTGAAGACCCAAAGGGTTCAAGATAGAAAATATGATTAGGGATGTCACAATGTCCATCTCTAAAATATAACCCATCATGTTTGTTCTCCAAACTTGCATCTCTCCATAGTCAGTAAGCCTTTAGTCAACATTAGGAAAGGAGGCAAACGATTTCAGAATTAAAAGCTCATGAAGAAAGATTGGAAGAGCTTATGATGGTTAATCTAGAGATGAGAAAGTTAAATAAGGTGACAACAATGTACCACTTCATGGCATTCAAAACTCACAAAACAATGTATAGTTTTGCGGAAGAATACTGTGCTTCATTAACCAAAATTTAAACATTGCTAACTTTGCTTATAGCTCAGAAAATCCAGGATACTTAGAATCAGAAATAGTTCTATTGGGCACAGCTTCATAGATATGAAGATAAAAAAGGCTTCTGGTAGTAATTTAAGTATTTCAAGTGTTAATTTTCTCATTTATTATTATTAAGAGTTGGCTTCTTTGGCTTATAATGTTTACACCACTGTGGCTGTTTTCTCAAAGATGGCATGCTATTCCCACTACTATCAAAATGCCTTTCAGATAATGACAGAAATTCCAGTTCAGCCACCCCTGAGACATTTTATATTACATCAGGGAGGGCTGGGGGAATAAACTTTCACTAGCTGAAATTTATTCATTTTGTGTTTCATTTTTATATTAAGTACTGAGGAAAAATAAGTCACCAATATTTCAAGCCTCAGGCTTTAATTAGAAAAGGGATCTATACAAAAATGTATTCTGTGGGAAATATTTAAACTTCACTTCTGGGTGCATTATTACATTATCACAAAATGTGTCACTTGCTGAGATTTGCATTCATTTCCTGAAGAAGGAACCCTCCACATTTTGTTTTCAGCCTCATCATCATGCATGTCACTAGGAAAATCGATCCTTGCTCCCCCTCCCCAATTCATTAGGTGTATTCCTTTGCAAAAAGCAATAGCGTGGCAGAGGGGAATGATGCACTTTCTAGAGGTGCGTCAATCCCCCCCACTGCTCCAATCAGGGCCCTAAAGAGGAATGTGTGTCATTCCCAGACATTATAGAAAAGGCCCCAATTGGAGCAGTGGGTGGGTTGGTGGGAATAACATGCTTTCCCCTTCTTCACTCTCATCAGGACCTTGAAGGTAGCGGGGAAGGGAATGTTGTGTTTTTCGGAGGCCCCAGAAAGCCACTTTTCTGCCCCACCCCCCACTAAGCTGCATGCCACTGCCACTGTCATTAAACCAGACAGGCTTCAATGAAACAGACCTCTGATAAACACATGTCTCTCAGTGCTTCTGGATGAAAATCCATACATATTATATGAGGTTTTTGAGAGCGTTTTTCTGGAATGCACAGAGGAAAGAGCTGGAAAGTATGCCCTCCTTAAAAGGAAATGCTGGCTCAGCTTTCCTTAAAATTGGAAATGCCAACTTGTAAGCTTAGGTTGTCAGAATAAGAGCACCGACGTGCGTACATTTTACTATAATCAGAATTAGGTGTCAGTCATGTGTATTTCTATCACAGGAGGAGGAGATGTTGATGGAGATAGATGCCACGCTTCTTAGCATCCCTGTCTTATTTCAGTGCTTACATAGGAAACAGGGAGCAGCCTCTCTTGAGAGAGGAACAGACCACCTTTCTCAAAAAGTGAGAAGATGAAATGGCAATGACATGCACAAATGTGCTGCTAGCAAGAGCATTGGAATTTGTTCTATGAGCCACTTTAACTCTCGTTCTACTGCATCTCTCGTTGTGGTTTTTGGGAGCCTGGCTCTGACAAAACACCATAGAGTGGAGGATAAGTATGAGGTCCTGCAATGGCTGGCTGCTAGAATACCAGTTTTCTTGCTTTGGCATCAACTCTTAAAAACCACATTAGCAGACACCAGGTTTTGAAAGGTGGGTAGTTTCTGTGTTTAAATGAAGGGAGCAGAATGCAACATTGTGCAAGGCAGAGATCCATGTGTGCAGTGAGGCTTTCTCCCTCTCACCTCCCCACTGCTGCTTCATCCCAGCCCAATAAATCTCTTCCAGGGGGTACTCAACTTGCCAGAGCAGATGTTTGAGGTCACACAAGGGTCTGCAGGACAGCAGGGGGGCACTTCTGGCTCCTGGTTCCACTGAAGGAAGCACTTCTGTCAGTGGAAAAACTGCCTTGTATTTCACCCAAGATTTGCCTGAAACATTTAATAGTACATATTGGAGAGTAGAATTACAGGAGACTAGTCTGAAGTGCCAATCAAAAAGGACTCTGGGAAACAGAAGGAAGGAGGGCTATATCTTGTCAGCTACGATAGGCCAGAGGATAAATCTGCTTCGATGTAATAGTTAAACTATGGAATGCACTACCACAAGATGTAATGATGGTCATCAATTTGGATGGTTTCAAAAGGGGATTGGAGGAGAAGGCTATCAATGGCTACTAGTCCTGGTGGTTATGTGCTACCTATGGTATCAGAGATGGTATGCCTATGTACACCAGTTGATGGGAACATGGGCTGGAGGATGCTGTTGCACTCACGAACTGGTTGTGGGTTTCCCATGGACAGATGGTCGGCCATTGTGTGAACAGAATATTGTAGTAGATGGACCTTGGTCTGATCTAGCATGGCTCTTCTTGTGTTCTTAATCGACATTGATCTATGCACCATCTTAGCCATAAGAAGTAGAAAAAGGTATATTACCAATGCAGGCTTTTTAACCTATTTATACGATTTATTTATTTGTTTACTTCTATTTCACTACATTTATACCTGGTCCTTCCTTTAAGGAGCTCAGGGTGGTGTATGGCCTCCCCCATTTTATCCTCACATCAACCTGTGAGGTAGATTAGGCTGAGATATGGTGTCTGGCCCAATGTAATACAGAGAACTTCATGGCTGAATTAGGATTTGCTCATTTTATTTATTACATTTAGACCTTGCCTTTTCCTCCAAGGAACTCAAGAGCATAACATGATCCTATCCTCCTCCTCTCCACTTTATCCTCACAAAAAGGCTGTGAGGTAGGTTAGGCTGAGAGTCAATGACTGGCCCAAAGTCACCCTATCAGTTTCATGGCTGAGATTAGACTTGAACCTGGCTTTCCCCAATCCCAGTCCAACACTCCAACCACTACACCATATTGCCTTTGAACCAGAACCTCCTTAGTCCTAGTCTAACATTCAAAACGACTGTAGGCAAACTTTCAATGATACACATTGTTTGGCTGTCATTGTTTTTTATTTTAAAGAAAATCCACAGAGAATCAACTACTAAGACCCAAGAAGTCAAAGAGCACAATCCATTGTTTTTAATGGGACTTTCAGGAAAGAAGTAAATGGTAGGCTGTGCCCAGGGTTTTGATTCAATCCATTGTTCAAGAACTCTAACATTATTGCAGATCAGAGATCTCAAGCATTCCTCTTAAAGGCCCATTGAATTTCCTGGTGCTTAAAATATTAGAAGCTCATGAATCTCATATCATGATTTTCCACTAACTTTGCCAGCAACCACTCAGTGTATCATTTATAAATAGCTTCAAAAGAAATAGTTGAACTGACCTGATTGTTCTGGGTCCATAATGAAATTGGTGATAGAGTGTTACAAAGAACCCAATATTGACTAGTTATACTTGGCATGTTTATAAGGAAATGTGTAATCCTCTGGGAAGAGTAACAGCATTTCTTATATTGTCATTTCCTAGGAATGTTTTATGACTGACTTTTTCCCAGTGAAAAAGTAGAATTAATAAACATGCTTTTGTTTGTAAAAAGTATCATTTTAAGCAAACTAATATAATAATAATAATAATAATAATAATAATAATAATAAATTTATTTATTTCTTACCCACCTCTCTCTCTGGATCGAGGCGAGGAACAACATTAAAAGCAAATGATATAAAATACATAAACTGATTAAAACATATAAAAATTAATACATTATTAAAATACCAATAAAACTCTTAAAATTCGACTGTGTAGGCCTGCCAGAATAGATCAGTCTTTATAACTTTCTTAAATTCCGGAAGCCTGTTAAATTGACAGATCTCTCCCGGCCGGCCATTCCACAGTCTGGGAGTGGCAGAAGAGAAGGTCCTTTGGGTAACAGTTGTCAGCCTAGTTTTGGCTGACTGTAGTAATCAGAAGAAATTGAAACATGTACATTGGTGGCAGTGTGCACTTTTATTTTTCTCCTCTGTAAAATGATTGTTTCCTTACAGTCATTGCTGTAGTATTGTATATTTCTTGTAGCTCTTTTGGCAGCAAAATATCTGGGCCCTTCAACAGTATGTAGCGATAGCACAAAATTATGTGAATTAGTGATGTCATCAAAATTCATAATTTCTTGGTTAGGAACTAGGGATGTGTATCGTATTGTTAAAATGTACGATAACAATATGATATGCTATTTATCGTGCATGTGTTTAATGATAACGATATGATAGAAAAACCTCTGATAAATATCCGATCCGATAAGTTTCAGCCTGATTATATGGGATTATCTGACTGCCATATAAATAAGCCTATAACTTCTGTATTTTAAAAGTTAGAGGCTTGAAACTTGGTCACAGGGCTTATGGGGTATGTCTAAGTATGTTATGAAATTTGAGATCGATCCCTCCAACCCTCAATTTTATATGGATTTATTAAAGATCGTTTAAGTTCTGACAGGTCTTAATGACAGCTCGTCACCTGTCAAAAAGTTGCAGGATCTTTGAAAAATTCATATAAAATCGAGGGTTGGAGGGATCAATCTCAAATTCCATACACCTGTCTAGCACATGTTGCTACACACATCTGCCAAATTTCAGATCAATCCCTCCACCCCTGTATTTTATATGAATTTTGAAAGATTGTGCAACTTTTGATCTGTCAGAACTTAAACGTTCTTTAATAAATTCATATAAAATCAAGGGTTGGGGAGATAGAGCTCAAATTTCATACACATACTTAGGCATACCTCAAAAGCACTGTGACCATGTTTCAAGCCTCTAACTTTTAAAATACAGAAGTTATAGGCATTTTTCTAAAAAAAATCAGCTCTATAGGGCACAATGGGGCTGCAAACTAAATATCGGATTTCCAATAATTATCGTGAAGATGATATGATTAACCTATGATATCGGAGACGATAATTTTTTTGGTCTGAAATTCCGGTAACGATAAAATACAATATTTTTGGGCGTGCACATCCCTATTATGAACATGAAACCTAGGGACTCATAATGCTTGCCATCAATCCAAGGCAAGTATTATAGCCCTCTCACCCATTTTAGTGTGGACAGCAAGGAGTTTCACTGGGGGCCCTCTCTCTTGTGCTTCCTTGAGTGCTGGTATGGGAGTGACCCCAGGTGCCTGAACTGCAGAAATATAGTTTCCTTAGGGCACTTTTTTTTTAGCGTGCTCCATGTCAAGGCTTCAGCAGTGTAACTGTTTAAGGGAGTGTGGGTTACAGCAAAGCCAGCAGCCCAGAAGCTGGACCCAGGATGGATTAAAAAAGGGGAGTCATAGTTTGGTTCTGGGCACTGATTTGGAAGGCTCCTTTGCCTCTTTGTTAATTTATATCTAGCTAGCTATACAACATACCATAATACAATATTCAAACAAAAGGTGCTATCAAGGGTGCTCGGTTACTGCTTGATGTTGCTGACCTGTCTGGGAGGTGAAAGTGCTTCAGGATTGGGCCTTTTACTCCAATTTTAAGTAAACTGATTAAAAAGGTACCCTTTGGGGTTAGCCAGCTGGGTGGTAGCATAGCAAGTACCCAGGGTGGCTTACATGGTCCTCTCCCTTGCCATTTTTGTCCTCACAACAACCCTGTGAAATAGAGCAGGCTGAAAGTCAGTGACAGGCCCAAAGTCACTCAGTGAGCTTCATGGCCAAGTGGAGACTAGAACCTGGATCCCTTGAGTCCTAGTTCCAACACTCTAACCACTACACCACAAGTGATTCTCTGTGGCTCCTGTGTCAGTTCCAGAGACTTAACAGCATTCCTGGCTGCTTTTCAGTCTGTGCCTTCAAGAACCAAAGTGGATCTCTAAGCCAAGAGTGATGCCAGTGAAATCCATAGTGCACAATATATGTGTCAGAGGGTCAGCTCTTTTGATGTTCCTCTATAACACACATGAGACCAAAGCAAATGAAATAAAGGCAAGGAAAACAGTTACCAAATGTGAGGCAGGAAGGCTCTGCTCCTGTTATGAGAGGATGGTAAAGCTGGAAGCTGCTAATCATGTGAAATTTTCTGTCATATTGAACAAAGGAAGTACAGAAAGAATGGTGTGTACATGCCAGTGAATAATCAAGAGAGTAAAAAATTATATTTATACTCTGGTAGTGGTAAATAATAAGCAGGCCCTAGTAACTTCATTTGACTTGAAATCTGTGCATCTACGCTTTGGTATTGCTGTAGGCAAATTAGAAAATTCAGTTCAAGGTGTAAAACAATATCCTCCTTTCTGTCACTCTGTACAATGAAATGTAGGTGAAGCTAGAAGGAAAGGGTTGTTTTTCAAATGTTTTAAAATAAGTGAAACAAAATTCCATGTATTTGTTTGGCTGATTCCACACAGTCAGCACTTCATTGTGGAACTGCCTCACCTCGTTCACTCACATTGTATGAGGAATCCAGATGATGTTGTCCATTTGCATCCTTCCCTTGTTTCCCCAGTGCGGCTTCTGCCCTTTTCTGTTGCTGCTTTTGAGAAGGAGAAAAGGGTTGCACAATATCCATGCTTGTAGATGCCCCTAGCACGGCTCTTCTGTCTTTTTTAAGAGATATGGTTTGGACGTGGGCGGTGATGCATCGGAGAGGTGAACCTATCAAAGCTCAGCACACTTTCACTGTAACGTCTGCGGTGGGGACAATTTTATAATCCCATTAAATTTAATTGATCTTTAATTAGTCTAAAAATGCTTTTTTGACTACATATATTTTATTTGTAAAAAAAAGGTGTAATATTGCTTAAATAAAAGCATTATAGTGCTATAGCATTATAATTAGGGGTGTGCACGGACCCCCCGGATCGGATCGGGACCCGGATTGGGACCTCCAATTTTGTCACGGACCGGTTCGGACAAAATCGGAGGCCCCCCGGACCGGATCGAGTCCGATCCCGACCCCAAAATCGTAAATTTTTGGATCGGCCGCCATTTTTTTCCCCATAGACTTGCATTGCAATGCAAGTCTATGAGGAAAAAATGGTGGCGGGTGGGTGAGGGGGGGCCTAACTCCCTCCCCCCCCTGGGGCCGTCCGCTGTGGACGGCCCCGGCAGGTAAGCCCCCTCCCCCGCGCTCCCTACCCCCCCTGGGGCCGTCCGCTTCCATCCGCTGGCGCCCGCGGGCGCCAGCGGATAGAAGCGGCCGGCTCCGGGGGGGGTAAGCCCCCTTCCCCGCCACTGCTTACCTTCTCGGCCCGTCCGCTCCCGTCCGGCGCCGGCGGCTACTACCAGCGGGCTCCGCGGCCTACTCTCGAGTAGCGCGCCGGGTGATGACATCACCCGGCGCGCCACCCTGGAGTAGGCCGCAGAGCCTGCTGGTAGTAGTCGCCGGCGCCGGACGGGAGCGGCCGGGCCGGCAAGGTAAGGGCCCCCTCCCCCCCTCCGCGTGCCCCCTCCTCCCCTCCACGCACCCCCTGCTTACCTTCTCGGCCCGTCCGCTCCCGTCCGGGGCCGGCGGCTACTACCAGCGGGCTCCGCGGCCTGCTCTAGAGTAGCGCGCCGGGTGATGACATCACCCGGCGCGCCACCCTGGAGCAGGCCGCGGAGCCCGCTGGTAGTAGCTGCTAGTGCCGGACGGGAGCGGACGGGCCGAGAAGGTAAGTGCTCCCCTCCTCCCCCCCCCCCCGCTGTCCACTTTCATCGGCGGGCGCCCGCTGGCGCCCGCCAATGGAAGCGGTGGTGGGCGCCAGTGGGCGCCCGCCGATCCGCCGATCCGCCGAAACGGTTCGGAGCCTTTTCGGACCGGTTCGGATTGGATCGGCCGATCCAGCTGCGGGATCGGAAATCGGATAATTTATCCGATTTCCCACTGGACCGGACTCGGATCGTGGATCGGGTCCGATCCAGTGCACATCCCTAATTATAATGATTATTTTAAAAATAAAGGAATTAAAAAACCTTTCTGGTCACTGCCACCTTAGCAATGTCATTACCCCCCCCCCCCCCATTAAACTACATTTCTTATTCAAACTACATTTCTTATTCAAACCAAACTTTAAATTCTTGGGGTTTGTTTTTAAAATTCCATGGGAAGCAATGAGCAAATCACACTTAAATAGAAAAAAGGACTTTGTGCTAAAAATAACCATAACAATAAAAAATATTTTTCTTCATTGTTATTGTTTCAAATGGACACTCACCTGAATTGGACTTTTCCCAATCACAAACAGGTATGTCATGCCCACTAGTTTGGACAGAACGCAGTGGGATAAACATAAAAAAATGCAATATCCCTGACTGTGAAAAGTTAATTGCAATTTTGCTTGTAGCATATAGCACATGAGCAATTGTTTATTATCTCTGGGAGCCACCCCTCTGGGAGCAGAATTTGACCCTGTTCAGACAACATGCTAAGCCGCAGTCATTAAGCATTTTGAGCTAAACTTTATGGCTTAGTGTGCTGTGTGAACCATTCCATACCATGGCAGCTACATAAACATGGTTTAAACATGCTCACTAACCATTTGCTGCAAAAGCATTAGCAGACTAACCATGGCTTAGCGTGTTGTCTGAACAGGCTCTTTGTCCATTTTCAGAATGCAATCCTACCTACCAATAAAAATAAGGAAAAAGAAGCATGCAAAATATAAACCATGTATCCTGAATTATCAAATTAAAATGATACTAAATCAACATAAAAGTATTCCAATAGCAGCGATCAGAATACCATTTAAAAGGCCATGCCTGTAAATGCTTGGTAAAATGTTCCAGCATCTTGACTGAAAATGCCCTGTTCCTCATGCCCATCCACCACATTTCATACTGCAGGGGGACTTGCAACAGGATTGGAATTAGACCATGGGGACTGGACAAATTCATATGAATGGAGGCAATCCCTAAAGATACTCTGGTCTCAGGACACTGACAGCTTGAAATGTCAGAATCAATATTTTTAATTCAGGCTAGAAGCATTTTGGCTACTACAGTAGATGGCATATTCTTGCCATTATGTATTCCAATCTACATGCTCCAGTTAACATATTGGCAATTGCATTCTAGAGGAATGGCAGTGAATGACTGAGGCATAACAAATCCAAGAATTGGCAAATATTGTGTTGGTCATAATATCTGTGCTGTGTGGGGTTTTCTGTCATCATATTGCTGTACAGAAGTGATCAATAACTTGGGCTATGCCCATTTTCACATGGTCGCTTGGTAGATGCAAATTCATATAGACAGCTATTAAATTCTAGTAAACATTTACCACATGTTTAATAGCATGAATTCTGCCACTTTGTTTAACTCTCTGTGCCAAACCCCGTCGAGGCTGATGGCTCCGATGTCAGCGGAACTGTGAATCCATTCTGGGTTTCAGTCAGAACTCTAGCGGAGCTATCCAAGGTGCTGAACCCACTTTGGGGATGCGTTTCAGCACCTTGCATAGCTCCTTTAAAGTTCTGACTGAAACCCAGAGCAGATTCACCACCCCACTGATATCGGAGCCAAAGCATGCAATATAGTCAGTCAATTCAAGAAATGCAATTGAATGTGACATATGATTGTTGATCTATTTTAACTTCTCTGCATTACCCAGTTTGGTTCTGAGCATAATGAGGTCTTGTCTTCACTGTAGCAATTCATACATGAATGATTTTCATTTGGACTCTATATGTTTATTAGCACTTCAGTGATGGCGTATCATGTCCCATATAATTAGCCATGCAACTGTCACTAAACCAAGCCCCAATCCTGTGAGCTCACACTGGCATAGCAAATCTCGTAAAGCTTCAACAGAATGTGAAAGGAAATGGTAAAAATAGCATTTTCATCTCCTGACAGTTCATATTCCACTGAAAGTGCTATCCTTAGATGTTATGCTAATAAAAGCTGCAGTCATGCATTTGGTGGATGAGAAGAAGGCTAAATCTGCAAGAAAGCTGCTTTTTAAACAACTTTTCTTTGGTGTATGTGAGAGCGCACAACCGACAGAAATGGCTTCAGGGTGGCTTTTGGTGTGCATTTCCTGCACCAATATCTGAAGATTATATGTTTGCATGGCACTTCACACACAAATTCATATAAGCCATTATGCATTTTTTCTCCCTCACTCACAAGGTTAGAACCTGGGGTCATCCCAGGAAGCTGATTGGTGTGAGATTTAAGACAGATAAAAGGAAGTCCTTTTTCACAGCGCATAGTTAAACTATGGAATTGACTACCAGAAGATGTAGTGATGGCCACCAATTTGAATGGCTTGAAAGGGGGGGGGGTAGACAAATTCCTGGAGGAGAAGGCTATCAATGACTACTAGTCCTGATGGCTATGTGTTACTTCCAGTATCAGAGGCCATATTCCCATGTACAACAGTTGCTGGGGAACATGGGCGGGAGGAGGGTGCTGGTACACTCATGTCCTACTTGTGGGTTTCCTGTGGGCAGTCGGTTGACCACTGTGTGAACAGAATTGTCTTCCGTGAATGGAAGGGCTCTGCAAACAGAAGGCACCTTTGCCTAATTTTCAGGGATCCTCCCTGAAAATTAATAGTCAAAATCAATGGCTTGCAAGGATCTAGGCACTCATTTCAATGCACACACATAGAGAGACACATACACACACACACACAAACAGAGCTGCCATTTCTACCAGCCCAAGCAAGACATTATTTTCAGTGCTGGAGATGTACTAGCCTGTCATAATGTACCATCTGCAATGAGACAACACAGAATCACAGCACATGACTGTTCAGTTAAATGACTTAATCACTTCAAAAGGTAGAAATATAAAATGGGCAAAGTTTGAAAAGTCCATGAATTACCTGGAGAGCTGCATTTTTTAAAATTAAAATTGTCATATAAAACAGAGAGAAAAGTGTTAATTTAAGCTTCCAACAAAAGCTGTTAACTTTAGTGACTGAACCACAATAATTGAGTGGAGTATTTCCTGACAGGCATGGGTTGCTTGACACTAGAGACCGCCGAGACACTGTTTCCCCACAGTAAGCAAACTTAAAACCCAGCATAGTGCTTGCATGTGAGTAAACATTACAGGAGGACCTCGACCGTAGGGAAGTGCATAACGTAGGACTACATTAATTATGTAGCAATGTCTTTCCCTATGATCAAGATCCTCCTATAATGTTTACACACATGTGTCCCATTTGGCAAAAAATCTCTGCTCTGGTGCATGATTTTAGACTCCACACTTCATGGGTTTACAGCTGGGCTGGGTTCATTAGATGGCAATGTAATGAGAAAGGTACTGTGGTTGATGGTATCAAAAGTTGCTGAAAGATTAAGGAAAATCAACAGGATCACACACTCCCTCGGTCTCTCTGTCTCTCTGTCTCTCTCTCTTTCGACATAAGTCATTATCATATAGGGTAGCAAAGGTTGTTTCTGTGCCAAAACTGATTTGTTATGGATCCAGATAATTGGTCTCATCCAAGAGCATCTAGAGCTGGTTGACAACCATCCACTCTATTGACTGTATGTCCTGCTTGTGGGATTCCTGGAGGCATTTGGTTGTGCACTGTGGGAAACAAGTTGCCTGGGAGAACCAAACTAGGCCTTTACTCTGATCCATGAAGACTCTCCCTGAACTCGTATGTCAATTACTTGAACAGTCAGACCAAGGCAACTGAGAAGCCACTTGCTAAATACCAAACTCTCTCTCCCAGCCCACCTAACGCCCACCCACTCATTTATTCTCCACTGCCTAAGATGGCAGCAGGCCTGCCAAGAGAAGAAGTCTGAATTAAGTTCCATTGTTTTCAATGGGTTTACTCTAAGTATGGATGATTAAATATGGATGCAACCCATTTTATTTTCAGTTTCATCATGATTCCTAGTGTTGTAATGGGGAAATCAATTTATCTTCTCCCTGTCTTAAACATTCTCCATGCAGTCTACATGGATTGCACATTCAGAAGTGATGTTTATTGTAAGCATTCCTTTGTGCTAATTTTTAATAGAGAAAAAGGGAAGAACTGTTATATGAGAAGCAGCCTTAGGCTCTAACATCACCTTCATCCAAAAGAGATGCAGGGATTAATTTCAGTGGAGCCAGATGAGTATCACAACTGCATAAATCTCCACTGAAATTTATGTGTTCTTAAAAAAAAAAAGGAAATAATTATATTTAGTATAATCTTCTGGAATAAAATGATACCTCATCATGAGAAATGGAATTATCAATCAGCAAGTGTTCTTTAAAAATGTCCTGACATGTGCCCTCATAGGATGCTTAGACGCTATTTAAATAATTACACAATAAAGATTTGTTGAACAGGTATAGCTCCTGCTTTCACGGCAGCGCTGTTTTTAGAGGAGTGGTTCTTTCCACTGTCATGCAATATTAAGGCAGAGGGGTGATCTTTGGGTCAGGAGCTGTCAACCTTTGCTATGGATCTTTTTGTCAAGGTTGGAGCTCAGCGCTCAAAAAACAAATCTCTTTTCTTTCATGAGCAGTGTGTTGGGTATTGTAAAGCATTAATTGTTTTTGAAACTCAAAGTTCAGGCCACGTAATATTTAAATGAATTCATGTTTTGCAAATTACTCTAGTGACCTCAACCGTTGAACAAGATTTTTGAGAAAGTTCAAAAATGACTAGGGTTTCATTCTGTTCTCTTGACATGGATCACAGTCAAAAGATCAACTTGTCTGCATATGTTGGCAAAAGTTAGAAAGAAGATCAATCCTATGTTTTTGTTTACAGAGGAGGAGCTTTGTTGCAAAAGCAACAAAGAGTCTTATAGCATCTTAAAGATTAAGAAATTTACTCTGGCATAAGCTTTTGTGGATACTGTCTACTTCATTAGACACATGAAGTTTTGACCTCAGATAGGCAGATTTAAATACTCATGCTACTGGGATGGGCGTGTGTGTGGGAATGTAGGGATTTGGAATGCAAAAAGTACAGACAGTGATAATACAGCTGCCATTCACAAAATGTTGTTGTGTAATAACACTGATATTATTGCAGTGGTGAGCAGATTAACATACATACTGTGATTAACACTCCCCCCCCAAGCACACACCTTTGTCTGTGTTCTAGCCATAAGAAATAGAGTTTAATCTATTCAATAATTGTATTTCAGGAATTTCAGATTGATAACTGTCTTTCAAATGCCTTTGTTCAAGAATGGACACCTTAAGGTCAATGATAACATCCCAGTTTGCACAATCACCACAGCCCAATGTGGCACGTGTCAATGGCCATTTTGAATATTCAACCTGCAGCAGACAGTTGCTATGGCTTCTTGTGACATCTGAACCTGGCACGGGTGGGTTGTTGCTGTGGTTAATAAACCACTCACAACCCCAAAACAGCCCATAAGTTGTGAGTGGTTTGTTAACCAAGCCAACAACCCACACTTGTCAGGTTTGGTTGTCATGATAAGCCTTAGTGACCACCTGCCGCAGCTTGAATATTCAAAATGGCCACCAGCACACACCAAACCCCTTGTGACAGTGAATTATCCAGGAACAACTATCAATTGGCCATCTAGCTATAAGAACATAAGAAGAGCTATGCTGAATTAGACCAAGGGTCCATCTAGTTCAACATTCTGTTCAGACAGTGGCTAACCAGCTGTCGATGGGAGACCCACAAGCAAAACATGAGTGCACCAGCACCCTCCAGCCCATGTTCCCCAGCAACTGGTGTGGATAGGCATACTGCTTCTGATAATGGAGGTAACATATAGCCACCAGGACTAGTAGCCATTGATAACCTTCTCCTCCAGGAATCTGTCTAACCCACTTTTTAAGCCATCCAAATTGGTGGCCAACACTACATCTTGTGGTAGTGAATTCCATATCTTCTGCTCACAATCTGGGGATGTGCATTGCACATGTGTATTGCTTTTTTGCTTGATTCTGCTCCAAACAGAAATGTCAATTTCCTTGGGGCAGAGTTTGGTATAAAGAAATTCTTAATGTTATCTAAGGATCAAGGTAAGCTGAGAACAAGATAACTAGAAAACAAAAAATTAAAAAATCCAAAACAGTTTAGCTGCTGTACATTAAATTTTCTTCTCTAATTTAGCCATATGTCTCACATCTGTTTAGACTAGACAAGAAAATACACACATTAAAGTTATGAAAAATTCAGGGGCACATAATACCACATTCTTTCCAGTTAATAAGGTGATGGATTTGATAGAAAAAATATACTTTTGCATTATGCTGTAGTCTTCATTTTCAGAATTACTTTTCAGCAAAATATAACATAACAAAACATTTAAGAAATAGGTTGCCTTTTATTATTGATTTCCCATAGGTTGGGATTGGAAATAAATAATAAAAAATTTAGAAAGACATATGTGCCCCTAGTATAGAAAAGCAGATGTGGAAATGGATGGTATTTCTTATTTTAATTACTTTATTTAAATATCCAAATGGATGGAATGTTCTCTTTCTCTATGAAATGAATGCAGAAGTTGTCATCTATTTTGGAAGCATAGACCAACAAACACCTGTATGTGACAAACTACTGGTCTTCCAGGAAGCAGCAATACTACAAAGGTACCCTCTGAGTTGGGAAATGACAGGAAATGCTTGCAACAAGAGATGGCAACCATCCTATGGGCCCTTATTAGCTCACCTTCAGGGCATGGTGTGGGTGACTTCAAGGGTTAAAAAAGGACTGAAAACTGGATGGCCAAATTGACTCAGGCCTGTTTCATGCTCCATGAGATCCTCCTCACATGGGGTACTTCTCACGGAGGCCCATAAAGACAGAAGTGCAATTTGTGCAGTTTCCCTTTTGCTCCTCAACCATACAGGAAGAACAACCACCTGGTATAAATTGGGTCTTACAGTAACAGGATAAAAAGGGGAACCTGTACATCTTCCCTGTGAGAGCCATTTTGAACTCATATAGGAGTGTGTGAGTGAAGAGTGATTTCCTCTCCTTGCTCTAGTACTTCATATCCCACTCATTCCGTATCCATGAAAGCTTCCTAAGCCCTTCAGACACCTGAAAGTATAAAGAGGCCTTGTTCATCACAGTTGAATACATAGAGGCAAAGACTAGAGTTTGCTTCCATCCTACCCTATTTGATGTTATCCATAGGCCTGCATGTCATACAGCATGTCATACTACCAGACACTCTATTTTTAGAATAACAGTTTCATTTAGAATATAACAAAGAGCCTTGTAGCACCTTAAAGACTCAGATACAGAGCAGGAGTGCAGAACCCATGGCTTGTGGGCTGCATGTGCCCCTTGTTTGTAGGTTGTATGGTTCCCGCCATCCCCCCCACAGCTGGTTAGCTGGTTTGCCAGGATAGACAACAGAAAGGTGGACCTCAAAAAGATTGCAGAAAGGAAGCTTTCTTCAATGGTAAACAGGGAAACATTGTTCTTCTCTCTGATCCATAATTGAAGATAAGAGGAATTTAAACACATTGGAACTTTAAGTACCCTGCTGGATACCTAAAACTTTAGAACTGGGCTGTGTGCTGCATGCCTGAAAGCTGTTGCACTAGGGCCTGCTTCTGAGTAGGCATGCATAGAATTCAGCTATTCTTTCCATGCTTTGTGGGGAAATGTCCACATTGGTAAGAATTACATTTGTGCATGCACATACACACATGTGCACAAACATGTGTGCCACTCCCCAACATAACCCAGATTCAGCTCTTGGGACAAAAAGAGGTTGCACATCTCTGATGTAGATGGTCAAAAATTGTGAACAGTGAGGTCAAATGATAAGGAAATGCAAAAAGGACAGACTGTGGCCATTGAATTATATGACCATTCCCAACAACAGTAATAGGTGATCAAACACATCCTAGCATTGCTAAGCAAATTAACACCTGTACTGAAAGCCACTGTCCTTATTCATGCCTAGAATGATGGAATTAAATTTCATCATAAATTCAAATTCCTCTGTAAGAGAATGTAAATTTTAGCTCAACAGAAGAATGCATGTTTTGAATTTCATTACTGTTTGACTACAGTGTTTACAATTTTTCTCCTCTACATTCTCATATGCACATATACCTGCCAAAAACTCCCTGCATCTTATGTAGCGGACTGTAGTCCATGAAAGCTTATGCCATAATAAAATGGTTTGTCTTTAAGTGCCACAAGACTCTTTCTTGTTTTAACTGCAATAGACTGGAAATTAAGGGTATAGAATTTTACAAGAGTATTTATAAGTTGTCATCCTTAAATAGTCTTAAGAAATCTGTATGTGTCTTAGTATTTTGTACCATGCACAATTGTTTAGCCTTCATGTTTAGGGTTATTTTAAATGCTTAGGTCAGGGATGGACAGACTTCAGCCTTGTGAAATCTACTTTGTTTCTGTTTTTACTAGAACCCTGAGATACCAACTAGAGCCTCCTGCAAAAGACACACACTTAGATTTAAAGATTCTGAGCCCCCAAATTTATTCTGAGTACCAGAACCAGTGGAGGTTGGTGGCTCTGATGTTGGTGGGGCTGTGAATCCACTCTGGGTTTCAGTCAAGACCATTCAGAACTCTAAAAAGCTATCCAGGATGCTGAACCTATTTTGGGCATAGGGTTCAGCACCTTGGATAGTTCCACACAACACAACACATGCACATGCACTTCTGGTTCCCACCAAGCTTTCTTCATTTCAGCTGTGTAATTTAGGGTGGCGGGGGAGGGGTGTCTTTTCATTGCAATTGTTAAATAATTGGGAGTCAGAAATCCCTGCTGATCCACTGCAGACCACTCAGAGAAGGACCAGTAGAGCCACATCTATCTTGGTTTAGGCTATATATTCTGGCTTTAATTTCTGAAGAAAGGATCTTGGACTCAAACTTCCCAGGAAGCCCGATGTGGTATGGAACATGTGCTCAGATATTAGAGAATGGGTATAGCATCTGGGCAAAGAGACTAGACTATGAATTGGGAAGTCCTTGCATCTTGTACTTTGTATCTTGCCTTTTCCATGACCTCACTAGGTAGCCTTATACAAGCCTCAATTTCTCTCTCTGGCCTGATCCACACCAAACAGGATATAGCACTATGAAAGCGGTATGAAAGTGGTATGTGGTATGTGTCAATGGGCTCCAACAGTTGTCAGTGCACTTCAATACCTCTGTAGAGCAGTAGTGTGGCTCCTGCCTCTTATATACAGCTTTCATAGTGCTATATCCTGCTTGGGGTGGATCTGGCCTCTCTCTCTCTCATCTGCCCATCCCACCATGGGGATAATAATACCCCCTAACTTACAAAGTTGTTTTAAGGATTGTATGAAGGTAATGTATGTGAACTGCTCTGAACACCCCAAAGAGTGATGTATTATCCTATCCCTTCTGCAGTTAGATGATGTGCATTGCATGCAGCTCTATTCCAAGAAGGACTTGCATATTTGTGAAAGGCAAATTTGTTTTCCTTTGCATTTCTCCTACTCTTTGAACTCCATCAGACAAGCATTTTATTGTACGGTCATTACTGGGCACTCACAGATTTTTGTGGGTCCCTCTCATGGCATCATCCGCCTCCCACCCCTTCTAGCCTTCTTCGCACCACCAAAAACACACACACACACAAACAAAAAACAAAACAACAACAACAACAACAAAAACCACCCCAGGAAGTCTGACTTATTTTTAAAGACGGAAGTTGCTTCTATCTCCTGCTGTGTGCAGGAGAAGCAGTGTGATCAAAATAGCCCACTGAATGGGTCACGTGCACTTTGTTGACTTCCTCTTTCAAAAGAGGAAGTAATGAGGGACAAACGCATGGGTGGAGAAGCGATGGTAAGCAAACACAATTTTCCCCATGTGATGATGCTCTTTGTGATCAGTTATCCCTAGAATCCTACAGACATGAATCTTGCAACAGACTAGCCAGCTATCTGACTGGGGAGAATGGGGATTGTAGTCCAATATATTTGGTGAACACTAGGTTGGGGAAAGTTGATCTGGGGTAACTATTACTGCAGGCTCTTAAAATTTCAGCTGTGGTTAATAGAGTCTGGAGGGACGTATCTTAGGGTCCAGTCCTATGCATGTTTAGACAGAAAAGAGTCCTTCAGCTCCCAGCATGCCCTAGCCAACATGCATAGGACTGCACCCTTGGTAAGTTTTAATCTATTTTAATTTAAGTGATGGGATGTCTGTTGACTGACTGTTGGGAGAGATATGGAAAAAAACAGGGGGCAATCATGGAAGTGGACGAGGGTTCCAGCTAGCCAACCATGAAGAGGAGGATTCCACTCTGCAACATTTTTTTTGCAGGTTCCACTTGTTGTTAGCTACCTAGTTAGCTACGTAATTTGTAGGAGCAAATTTGGGGGACAATGGGGACTGCAGAAGTACCCCTCCCTATGTGCATGCAGAAATCATGCCCTTTTGTATCTCAGCCTAGATATAGTCTTAGGTGGTTCGGTTCAATAACAGTAGAATATCTGTGTTAAATAGGATTTATGGAAATCAGAGTATCAGTGTCCCAGCCAGGCAGATTTCCAGAGTTTTAAGGGATAATGGGCTTCTATTGAAGCAATCCGCATCTATCGCTCCCTGCTGAGGACTGGTTTAATGGAACATTCCATCTCTTTAGTACCAGACTTGGACAATTATTTGAAATTAAATTTAGTGGATTATTTGTAAACAATCACTCTTAATTGTTGTGAGCTCTTTTAAGATCCAACACAAACTTAATCTAACCGTTAACAGGGAATAAATTATATAATCTTATCATTAGCTTTTCTTGTAAGATGAAGTTAAATTATTTTCTTTTTTGGAGACTTTTAAAGACTCTGAATAATTGGTGTAACTAAACTCTTGCTTCTTTAACATGGTATAAAAACATCCCTTAATGTTTACTTTAAAATGGAAAATTTTATTAACCATCATGACTCAAATTCTGTATTTATGGTAAGTTTCTCTTGTAAATTTCCAAAAATGAAAATTATTGGAGCTTCAGAACCAGGAAGGTAATTGTAGGAAGATTAATTGACCACAATATCTCACGCTCACAAATATGCTGTCCGTTTTCATATTGTGGATTGTAATCCTTCCACGTAGGTCATCTCAGGAGGATCTGTCTGACAAGATCCAGTCCATAGATTTCAGAGGCTTAACTTCAGGATTCTGCATTCTTCCCAAAGTAACTTGAAAACGAACAAGCAGGAAATTTGTGCATGCACAGAAAATCTCTTGGCTATGTGAAAAGCACTTCTTTACCAGTTCAAGCATTTCTGTTTCCAAATGTGTGTGCTGTGTGGGATCCACTGCAGAAAAAATGGAGAGAAATGAGATACAGCTGATGGCTTAAGTTGCTCAGGCAGTGCAGAATCAGTTACCATGGCACATGTTCAAAGGAGTTGATAAGTGAAGACATCTTCCCTCCTGATTCTCCGTGGACTGGCATAAATGGAGTTAGCTCCACCCACAATTGGGGAATTAGTTTATTCAGAGTCAATCCAAATGAAATCAGGCCAGGTCCCACCCCCCACATGAGCCTATAAAAAACCCACTTGGGTACTTTGTAGCTGCAACCTGGGGCTGTCTTCACAGTGCCAGTTGGTGCTGCAGCGCCGCCAAACCACGTGCTATCTCTGGTTGTCTTTATGAGGGAAGGCAGCGTGGGCCTTCTGTTGGCTATGAGGCTCACCGGGCCCACCTCCTCCCCCTCTTGCAGCTGCCAGCAACCAATAAGAGGTCACCTTTTATTTGGGAATGCCTCTGAAGTGGCTCTGAGCGAGGACAGACCAGCGGAAGAGCTGGGCTGACCTCACTCTGGCTGGAAAAGTTAGGGTAAGTCCCCGACTTTTCAGCCACGCATCTTTGCCTCTTTGCTCAGGGTGGCTTCGAATCTGTGGCTGCATCATATAATTGACATAGCGCAGATCTGGAGCATCCCTGGCACAAAGACGATGTCAAGAGACAGCCCCTGTGTCTTGGTGAAAGGGAGGAAAGCAGGAGGTCTCTCCACACTCCTGTTTTGTCTTTCTCCTCCTTTTCCCAGTGATGGTACTGCTACATTCCCTACATGTCTGACATATGATTTCCTCTTAGCAACACCAAGGCCAAGATGTGAGGGGGAGAGGGGTTGGAGGCAAGGAGGTGAGTTCTGGAGTCTCAGGAGGAAGGGAAACCTCATATTTGATGTGAGCATTATGAGTTGCCAAGGTTCAAATGTTGAATGATCAAGTGCACTGGTCTCTGTAGCAAAGAGCTTTTTGAGGGGGGAAAGGTTGTGTCATACAAGCAGCCACCTAATCCTGAAAGTTTAGTGATCAGAAAGGTACCTGGTTTTATTTTATGCTTCACCTTAAGAACATAAGAAGAGCCATGCTGGATCAGACTAAGGGCCCATCTATTTATGTATACATTTATATACCGCCCAATAGCCAAAGCTCTCTGTTTAGCATTCTCTTCACACAGTGGCCAACCAGCTGTTGACCAGGAACCTACAAACAGGATGCAAGTGAAATAGTACCCTCCCATCCATGTTCCCCAGCAACCAATGTACATAGGCATACTGCCTCTGATAATGGAGGTAGTACATAGCTATAAAGACTAGGAGCCATTGACAGCCTTCTCCTCCAGGAATTTATCTAACCCCCTTTTAAAGGCATCCAAATTGGTGGCCATCACTACATCTTGTGGTAACGAATTACATAATTTAACTATGTGCTGTATGAAGAAATACCTTTAGCACAGAGCTGGATGCCAGAAAGCAAGGAATGCAGGGTTTCTTTCCTTGAGTGAGTCCCCACACGCAACCACCCTCAGCTCTGAGTTGTTTTGATGAGTGAGATTTAAGAATAAGCCATGGACACTGAGTCTGTATGTCAGGAATTTCTACTGTAGACTTACTGTCTGGAAGACAAATAACATTCTTTTAGCCTGTTTCCCATCTTTACATGAAAAAAATGCCTCACCTCAGCTTTGTTGTGAAAGTGAACTCGTAAAGCAATGAAGAAGTTTGTTTATGAAGGCACATTTGTTTCATTTCTCCCTTTAGTCTTGTGGTGGGAAGGGAAGCAGAAGTGAAATAATTGGGAATATGTGTGACAGGATCCACTGCAGAGGGAGTTGCTTTTGAGGGGGCCTTGCTTTCAGTTCCACTCCTGTCATAAACATATAGGGATGCATTGTGTAGAGCTGGCGTGGGCAGAAAGTAGATCTTCAGACGGTTTGGACTTCAACTCCCAGAAACCCCTGCCAGCATGGCCAATGATCAGGAAAGATGGGAGTTGAAATTCAAAACATCTGGAGATCTACTTTTTGCTTGCCCCATGGATCACTTTCTCTGTGTGTCTTTTGGGGCATGCTATTTGTGAAGTGCTAACTTGGCTTATTCCTGTCTGTAATTTATGGTCATCATTGCAGGCCCTAGTACACACATCTAGGTTGGTGTGTACTCGAGATGGGGCCTTTTGGGTAGCAGCATCCTGACTGTGGATTTTTTTCATGAAGGACACTCCTTTATTTTTGCTTTCAAGAAGAAGTAAAGATTGTTCTGTTCCATCAGTCTTCAATTTTAATTGTAACGCCACTCTCAGATGGTTTTGTGTTTCTTGACTTTTTAATAGGTTTTTAAGTTGTACATCACCCCAGATGCCTGCTAGGCAGAGGGTGCTTTTAATAAATTATTATTCCTTCTGACAGGGATAAAACTAGAAACAGGCTTCTCCAATGTGGCACCTTCCAGGTATTTTAGATTATTATTATTATATTATTATTATTATTATTATTTACATCTATATACCGCCCCATAGCCGAAGCTCTCTGGGCAGTTTACAAAAATTAAAAGATTGAACATTAAAAAGTTAATATACAAAATTTAAAACCATAAAACATAAAATAGCTGATATTTAAAAAATTTTAAACTTTTAAGCCTGGTCACAAAGTTAGTTAAAACCGCAACTTAAGCTGTTAAAATGCCTGGGAGCTACTATCAGCCCCATCTAGAAAGTTGGTGAAGGCTGTAGAGATCAGCCATTGGATTCCTCAGTAGCACCTACATAGGGTGACCATATGAAAAGGAGGACAGGGCTCCTGTAACTTTAAAATTTGCTGAGAAAGGGGAATTTCAGCCGGCATCATTTGTATGCAATTCGTACCTGGTGAAATTTCCTATTCATTACAACAGTTAAAGCTGCAGGGGCCCTGCCCTCTTTTGTATCTGGTCACTCTAGTATAGTGCCTGCAACTTTAACTGTTGTAATGAAGAGGGGATTTCACCAGGTACTAATTGCATACAAATGATACTGGCTGAAATTCCCTTTTCTCTGCAACTGTTAAAGTTACATGAGCCCTGTCCTCCTTTTCATATGGTCAGCCTACACCTACACATCCTCATTGTACATGCTGTATGGACTGATATTGACAATACGCTAAGCCATGGTGATTTAAGCATTTTGAGTTAAACATTAGGGCTCAGCATGTTATGTGAACCACAACTTATTGTGTTGTGTGAACCATTCCTAACCTTGGTGGCTATATAATCAGGGTTTAAACACACTCACTAATCATTTTCTGCAACATGGTTAGCGGCCTAGCCATGGCTTAGCTTGTTAGCTTGAACAGGCCCACGGCCTGAAGACATGTGCAAGTTACAAACATGCATGGCCAGTTTCATTAGGAAATCACCCATTGTAAGATAAGCTAAGATAAATTCTTCAGTGCTTGCAATATCCTACTGATGGCTTAAAAATTGTTAGGTTTCATTAGGAAGTTGATTTTCTTATACTATGGGCTCATCTTGACTTATGAGCCTTCCAGGATGGGGAGGAGGAGGATCTCGGGCTTTCCAGCTTCCGCAATCTTCCCCCGGTGTCCATATGCCAGCATGTCATCCTGGAAGCCAACAGGGATGTTCCAGCACTGTGCGGCTTTTTGTTTTGTTTTGTTTTTAAGGAAAGCCTTAAATAAAAGGTAAGCTAAGTAAAAAAACAAACACAGAACTCGGTGCCGCCATCCAAGGAATGGTAAAAATGCTACCCACACCACACCGCAATGGGCATGGAGCCACCCTGTGCAGCTCTGTGCCTGTTTGAGGACCCGGGAGCCCAGGCCACACCAGCCGTGGTCCTTGGGGTTGTCCCAGGACTGCAGAAAAACCGGGACATCTGCAGTTGCAGTTATCCCAGGGAAAGTCTCTGGTCATCCCCACTTGATCCTGGGATCCCCTGGGTGTCAATTGGATACACAGGGATGACCTAGAGAGGACCCAGGGATAACTGCATGGTGTAAACACGTAAGTTTCACAGGCCAGTAAAAGACAATGGATTTGCCAGTGAAGGACAACATACTGTGACCTAAACAAATGGGTTTCCACAGTGTTTAGAAAGGTGTTTAAAGCATTTCTGTTCCCCTCTGAGTTTACTTACCAGAAGTGTCCCATGAATTTAATAGGTCTTTAGTAACTCATAATAAAAGTTGTATATTGTATATCTGATTTGAACAAGGTTCTGTGAAACACTTCTGTTGATTCTTCCTAACCACATGCCCAAATTTCAATTGTGTGTGTGCATTACCCTTGGTTGATATCCCCATACACATTCTCATATTTGTACAGCTTATGCAAACATTTCTGATATTTGCTGAGACATGTCTTCATATCAGATGAAAACAGCCATCTGAATCTTTGTTATTTAAAGAATTATCTTTGGGGATGGGGGGGGGGGGAAATCTACCCTGCTGAATTACTAAATATGAACTAAACAGCCTGTATATTATTTTCAATTTATTCCAAAATTGCACTTCTAATCCTTTCCTTTCACTTAGTACACATCTAAATAACCCATCTCTTCAACAGATGATAAGAATTCACCCTTTTCAGAACAGTTTTCACATAGATTTTGAGCTCTTGAAAGGATTTTGTGCAGGATGTCCAATTCCACTGTCCCATAATTTGATAAACTGAGTTAGAATGTCATTATTCAAGGCCACTATTATTCAAAGACACTGTTCACTTCCACAGTTAAATAATACTTGAAGGAAATGAAAGCATGTGTGTTTTCTTGAATATATTACAATGACCATGCAGCCTATACTTAGATGATGCAGATCAGCTATGGTTGATGGGATTCTATCCATGCCCTCATCCCATGGCCTACTCCACCATGAACATTACGTTTGTGGTTTTTCTACAATAGCCATGGTTTTTCAAATGCCTTTTCAAATGTCTTCTTAAACTACATATCTTATTGATTTCAGCACAATAATCCAATATATGGTATATTCACAATGAATTGTCAGTGCATTTCAATATAATCTTCCCCCCTCTGATGATGTTGTTGATGATGATGATGATGATGATGGGTTTCTTAGATGTCTTTCAGTCAGCCTGTGACCTCCTTGGCTTCCCACACTTCAAACACAGCCCAAGAGAAGACATCAAGGAATAATTCCTCCCATAGGGCTTTTTCAAATCTGGAAGTGCAGGCAGCTTGGGAGGCTGCAAAGCAATGGAGAGAAGTAGAGTATGATGGGGAGCAGGGACCCCCCTGCAGCACCCTTAGCCATCTCGCATTGATGTAAGCTCAAAAACTCCATCCAAAGAAATTGAAAATAAATTATAAAATGCCCTGAGAACGAGGGCACAACACTCAGAAAACATTCAAGGAATTGGAGGAGATATTTTAGCTGGAGCTGGACATAACACTGCCACCCCTCATGCCTGCATTGTAGAGGATGAAAAATGGAGTGGGGGCAGGTTATGAACAGAATTGATGCCTTTGCCATTTGAAGTAGCAGTGCAAAACAAAGAACAAACATTGCTATGGAAGAAGAAAGAAACCCTTACTAGTGGGCTTCTCAATGCCTGTGAGCGAGAATTTCTTCTTCCCCTGGAGAAATTTGGCAAAATTGTACCTCCAGTTTCTCTGCTCTCAGTGGAGAACTTTTATAGGCCATTTGCACAAAGCTCTAAAAATAACTACTCCAGCTCCAGGGCTGGCAGATTTTGGGATTCATCAGACGAGCGTTTTATCGCACGTTCGCTACTGCCTCTCATGCGCCTCCAGCTCCTTCTGCTCATTTTTCCGTTGCAAAATAGACCCCTTTTAATGAGACCTTTTTTAAAAAAGGAATGTGCTGTGATCTCTTGCTGTGTGCAGGAAAAGTGGCGAGATGAAAACAGCCCCTTCCTGGGCCATGTGGTCTTTGTTTGCTATTTTTACTTCCTCTTTCCCCTTTGGGCAGAAAGAGGGGAAAGAGGAAGTAAAAGTAGGGGTGGAAAGTGACAGTAAGGAAACATGATTTCCCCCTGTGTGATGACACTCTTTGTCTCCCTTTTGAGATGTGTCAGCGGAATGGGAGAGCTTTGGTCCAAGGCCTCCTCCCTAGTCTGTCCCCAACACTGCCCCTCCCTCCTCAACCACTTTGAATATTTCAGCCCTAAAAAAAAAATACCCTCCCCATTGCCCAAACAACCAATTTTGGCCAACCTGGAAACAGCCTTACTGTGTGGCCTGCTCTGCCCTGATTACCCATACTACAAATAATCAACCATCATTCTGCCCAGACTTTTTTTTCTGCCTCAGAATGTAAAATGAGATTCCACACCTGTATGCTCGATATTCAAGCTGCTTTGTGGGTGTACTTGCAAAGAAATCTTTGCTGATAACCCATTTATTCCTGATGAAACTCTCCTTGATCTTTGCAAAACTGGGCAAACTAAAGAGCCAGTGGTCATGCAGGTATTTTTGGATTATTTATACTGTGGCTGCCAACTGACATTCTTGAGGCGGCCGACAATACATTTTAAAATACTAAGCAAGCAAACAAACAAACCTTGCTCCAACCACACAGCAGGGTGCTTTTTAGCTTGACAGGTTCTTTTTTTAGACTGGAGGTATTTATCTAATCTACCTATTAAAGCACAAAAATATATTATAAAATGAGGTCTGTTGACTTATTTCTTCTTTGAAAATGGTGCCACTAAGTGGAAGAGATCATTACTGCACTCATCTAACACTAGTGCATGGTTAACTTTTTTTGATGGAAAAAAGCCTCTACAACTCCCAGCATTCCCTAGCCAGCCTTTCAAGCTGCTTTGCATGACTTTTTTCTGTTTAAACATGCATAGAATTGTGTCTTTTATTATCCACACTCTCTTTATCACTGCACTGGCAATGATAAAGTCTTATATTTAGTGCTCAAGATTATTAGGGAGAGGTTGAAAATAAGACGAAGATATAAGGATGCCTTTATATAGGTCTATGCTGTTCTGGTTATTTTAGGCTGACCAGATAAAATCCAGGTCAGGGCTCATGTAACTTTAACAGTTATAGAGAAAAGGGAATTTCAGCCAGTGTCATTTGTATGCAATTAGTTCCTGGTGATATTCCCTCTTCATCATAACAGTTAAAGGTGCAGGCACTATACTAGAGTGACCAGATACAAAAGAAGGCAGGGCCCCTGCAACTTTAACAGTTGTGATGAAGAGGGAATTTCACCAGGAACTTAATTGCATACAAATGACACTGGCTGAAATTCCCTTTTCTCTACAACTGTTAAAGTTACATGAGCCCTGACCTGGATTTTATCTGGTCACCCTAGGTTATTTGGAATATTGTTGCGTACAGTTCTCAGAAAAGATATTATAAGGGTTAAAAAGGTGTGGAAATGGGCAATGGGCTTGAGGCACTACAAGGGAAGGCTAAAACATTTAGAGATTTTAAATTTAGAAAAAAAATATGAGTAAGGTGGAGACATGGCTGGCATTTATTAACTGAGTGCGAGAAAGTGAATTGAGAGACTCTTCTCTCTTTTTCATAATAGAACTCAGGGTCACTCAATTAAATCGATTGTCAGTCAGTTAGGACAGAGAAACATTCAGTCCTTTTTCACACAACACATCATTAACTGATGGAATTTGCAACCACCAGGTGTGGCAATGGCTACAAGCAGAGATTGCTTTAAAAGGGAATTACATCCCAAATAGGCTGACCATACGAAAAGGAGGACAGGGATCCTGTATCTTTAACAGTTTCATAGAAAAGGGAATTTCAGCCAGTGTCATTTGTATGCAATTAGTACTTGGTGAAATTACCTCATCATCACAACAGTTAAAGCTGCAGAAGCCCTGCCCTCTTTTGTACATGGTCAAGAGGACAGGGCTCCTGCTGCTTTAACTGTTGTGATGAAGAGGGCATTTCACCAGGTTCAGTATATATACAAACAACACCTGCTGAAATTCCCTGTCCTTTGCAACTGTTAAAGATACAGGAGCCCTGCCCTCCTTTTCATATGGTCACCCTAATCCCAAAGAGCCATGGAAAATAGATTTTAAAAAATATATTACCAACACAGTTAGTCTACTGCTGTATTACCAAGAGTATTGCTGCTCCTTTTGTAAGAGACAAGTTATCTTCCTTTGCTTCTTAAGAAAGAAATGGAAATAGATCATGATACAGAACTGTGGCTTTAAATACGTTGGCTAAATTTCAAAAACTTAAACAATTTCCCATTGCACCTTTGGATGTTTCCCCCCTTGGTTTGTTGGTTTGTTTTTTGCCTGTGAATTGATGTGGCTCACTTGTTTCTGAATTTAAAAGAAGATTGGACAGATTAATGGAAGGTAGGTTGGTCAAAGTCATTAGCCATGGTATCTAAATAGAAACTATAAATAGAATTGTGTAGTAAGTTTATCAAAACATCAGAGATAATATGAGGTTCTAATACTACTTTGCTGTTCCAATGGCAATAGTAAATTGATTCTTCATTCATCATTCCAATTTGCCAGCTACAGAAAAGATAAATAGAAATTAATGAAATGGAGAATGGGGTGAGTAACATGCTTGAAAATAAAACACGGGAAACAAATTATGTTTTTTTAAAAATAATAATAATAATAATAATAATAATAGATATCATATTATAGTTTTTGAGGCATGGAAAATAGATTCTGTGCCCTTACCTCTCCAAAGTCAGAGCTCTGGCATCAGAGAGGTGGGAAAGGGGACATGCTGAGGATGTGCCCAGGGGCCTGCCAGGGATAGGCTATGGATCCACAGCTCTTCTGACCCCCTAATCTACAGCAGCCTTGCAACTGGCACAGAACAATTTGCTCATGGCAGTGCTGGATTTAGGAACAAGCTAAGTAAGCCATGGTTTAGGGCTTCATATTATGAGGGGGGCTCTAAATATGTTGGAGATAACTAAGATGCATTATAATTGAAATCGCTTTGGCTTTGGATTCCTCAGAGGCTCTGACATCTGAGCTCTCCACAGCAAGGTAGGATAGCTCTGTTTAGGGCACAATCCTATGCTTGTTTAAACAGAAAGTCTGGTCTAGGGTGACCATATGAAAAGGAGGACAGGGCTTCTGTCTCTTTAACAGTTGTATTGAAAAGTGAATTTCTGCAGGGATGCATGCACCACCTGGTAAGTTCTGCCCTCTTGACCAGATTCAAAAGAGGGCAGAATTCCTGCAGCTTTAACTGTTGTGATGAAGAGGGAATTTCACCAGGTGCTACTTGCATACAAATGACACTTGCTGAAATTCCCTTTTCTACCCAACTGTTAAAGACAGGAGACCTGCTCTCCTTTTCTTATGGTCATCCTAGGTGTGACTTACAGTAGTGTTGTCTTATATAGAGAAAGGGTGTCCACACACCATTTAGTATTGGATGCACTAAGCAAAGACTAGAGCCAGTTTAAAAGAAGTTCAATTCAACTTACTTTATTAGTTTTTTTATACATATCCCCAGAGAAGGCTATCTAACACTGTTTACATATAAGCACCACTTACTCTGGTTTTTACCCGTTCATTGCCCTTTCTATTATAATTTAATACACTATTTTCTCTTTATTTTCTGGTATGGGGCCTCTGAATCTTGACATGGCTTCGGGCCTCAGCATGTCTTAATCCGGCCCTGCCTTTCAGTGGGAGGGAATTTGTATATAAAACAAACAGACAGACAAACAAAAAAGCCTGGGGAAGTGGGAGAAATAGCAGAAATGCCACTTCTCCCTCTCTTCCACTCTGCCAGACCTGAGCTGTCAGGGCTTTGGATTCCTTGGAGGCTCTGATATTCGAACTCTCCGTAGCATGGTAGGATAACTCTGTTTAGGATACAATCCTATGCTTGATTAGACAGAAAAAGTCCTACAACTCCCAGCATTCCCCAGCCAGCCATGCTAGCTGGGGCATGCTGAGGGGTGTAGGGCATTTTCCTGTGAAAACACGCATCTGATTGCAAAAAATCACATACTCCACCTTTTCTCTCCACAAAAAAATGTGGATGTTGCCCATCATTTCCAGGCATCCCCATCCCCATTCTGCCTCAGGATGAGGTGAGGATGGTCTAGTTGTCTTGTCAATGCGGCTGCGTTTCCTCTTACTCATACCTGCCCCCTTTGAAAAAAGTGTTAAACTGTGAAAAAGCACTGAAACAGGCTATGTATTTGGAGACATTTTCACCCCTTGAAAAATGCCTGCCCCGCCCGCCCGCACACACACACACACACACACACACACACAGACCGTTTCAGTTCAGCACTAGGGCAGACTAGTTATCTGTTATCCTAAGCGCTCTTCTAGATGTCATTTCCACTGAAATGGTAGACACCTAAACTAAAGCTTGAGAATGTAATCAATAAGAATGCTTTAGAGTAAGTGCCCTGAGGATTGCCGTAATCTTTTCTCTATAATGAAAAACAGGAAATGGGAATCGATTTTCTATTTGCAGAAGCATTATTGAATACAAAAGATATCACTCTTCTACATAGATCTATTCTCTTTTACCATTTATTTCTCTCACAGGTTCCAGAATTAAATTCTCCAAGCCAACCATGAAATAAAGATTTAGTGATCTGTCTGGCAGGTGGACAGAATGAGAGAGAGAGAGAGAGAGAGAGAGAGGGGGGGGGGATGGATTAATGGAGCTTGTACAGTTGCTCAAGTATACACTTTTGACATATTTTTATTACTGATGATATTACTTATCTTTCCCCCCCTTCCTTCGGCGAGAAACTGAAACAAAAGTTCTGTCATCTCTCATAAGAACACATCATTGCCACTACAGACCAGGTGGAGCATCGAGATAGAGCAATGGGATGCCTCCCACTGCTCCCAGCAGGTCACCTAGGCTACCAGTCCAGGAGTGGGGGTTGTCTTAGTGAGTCCCCAAAGATCATCCTGAGAATCTAGACTTCCAGGTTGGGTGGATGAGTGAGAAGAATCAGGTAGAGCAGTACATTCAGTCCCCTAGTTCCTATGTTGTCTGACTCAGGATACCACTTATGTCACCTTCCTGACCCAGGCTAAATAGGATCCCTACTATGGGCTTTAGGGAGCTCAAAGCCATTGGAGACCTTTCACCCTATGGCAGGGATGGGCCCTTTGTAGCTGTCCAGATGTTTTGGCTTACAGCTCCCATTAGGCCTAGCCAGGCAGCATAGCCAATGATGAAGGATGATGGGAGTTTTAGACTAAAATACCTGGAGGGCCACTAGCTACACCTCTGCCCTATCATCTAGTGAGACGTAGAGACTAGTGTGTAGGGACTGTGTTACCTATATTGTACACATCTGGGTGGATTCCTATGGGAATTATTTGTGACAGTGAAAGAAAAAAACTTTTTCCCTTGTGTGTTTGTGCTATTCCACTATATCACAGTGCCACCTAGAGGTTACGCAGTGGAAAAGCAGTAAAGGGAACAATTGTATTCCTCACATACATATTGGTGGAGCAGTAAAGGCTGCACATTATTCTTGTAGCTGGGGCTCCTGAACTTTCTTGAATATGCCAGAACAATGAGGAATGCATATGCCTAATCAGGCTCAGCTTGAATTTTTAGAGCTGTGCTAAAATCCCTTCCTCCAATTTTGGGGTGGATTTCAGTGATTTGTTGGTGTGCTTTTTTAGCTTGGGGTGCTCACCTGAGCTCTTTTACACATTAGCCGGCAGTTACTATTTTCATTTCCCAGAATTTCTCATCCCAAGGGGCATTCTGCCAAAAAATGACAGTCCACACTGGCAGTTGCCTTTCCCCACCCCCACCCCAGAATGCCCTTTGTAACGGGGAATTTAGGGAAAAAGGAAATGGTGGGCAGCAATCAACTGGGTATAAAACAGAGCTCTGGTGAGCTTCCCCTTGCAGCCCCAAATGCAAAAAGTGGGACAACCCCTCCCCCAACACACACAGAGCTTCTTCAAATGAGCGTTTTATCGCACGCTCACGACTGGCCACCCACAGATCTGCGAGGATCATTTTGACAATGCAGCGATCCTCCTACATGTTTCCTGCTCTATTTCCTGGTTTTAGGGTTGTAAATTAATCTACAGAAAAGCCATTTTTTTCCAAAATAAGAATGGGCCCATTCAGAAGACACCTTAAAGCATGGCGTTAACCATGATGGTTAAGCCAGAAAGCTGGGTCGTGTTCAGAAGACACCTTAAACTACGCTGACCAGATAAAATCCAGGTCAGGGCTCATGTAACTTTAACAGTTGTAGAGAAAAGGGAATTTCAGCCAGTGTCATTTGTATGCAATTAGTTCCTGGTGATATTCCCTCTTCATCACAACAGTTAAAGGTGCAGGCACTATACTAGAGTGGCCATATACAAAAGAAGGCAGGGCCCCTGCAACTTTAACTGTTGTGATGAAGAGGGAATTTCACCAGGAACTAATTGCATACAAATGACACTGGCTGAAATTCCCTTTTCTCTACAACTGCTAAAGTTACATGAGCCCTGACCTAGATTTTATCTGGTCACCCTACCTTAAACTATGGCTTTAATCATGGTGAATAAGGCAAAGAGCAGTGGTTTAAGGTGTCTTCTGAACATGGCCAATGTCTCTGCCATGTGCAAGAAAGTTGCACTACAAAATGCCCACTAGAGGGCACTGTTCCCATTGATCTGTATGGGCCATGTGGTCTCTGCTCTCTTTCCCTGTGTAATTTTAACTTGTTCCCAATGCAGAAGAAAGCAGGAAGCAAGAGTGTCAATATGCGACGGTAAGGAAATGTGATTTCCCCCATCTGAAGATGCTCACTCACGCGATTTGGGCTGAACCTCAAACACTTTGAAACTTCAGTCCAGCCTAAGAATAAATATCTAAAAAAAAAAAATCAAAAAAGGCTCCCCAGACCCTTTGAACATTGCAGCTTCATTCAGAACCCCATCCTCTGGATTGATAATGAAATGGAATATGCATGCCCCAGGAAGTGACAGCAGTGGCTTCATATCATATGCTTGTAGGTATGTGTGTGTGTGTGTATTGGGAGTGGGGGAAGAAAGAATGGGTTTGTCTTAAAGGAGCTATCTAGAAAGAAAACCAAGCCAGCTTAATTGGAGTAGCAGGGCCCACTGAACTCAATGGGACTTCCAGGTCAAGTGAAGCTTTTAGGTGTCATTGAGCTCAATGAAGCTTAAGCATGCTCAACTTTCTCTAGATTATATCCAAAATCAATGTCCCCAGTCTAACTAAATTTGGCCACATTAAGCCTCACATTACTTTCAATGAGACCTCTGCATAACTAACTTTAGTTGGAGCAGAGTCAATTTATATCCAACAGCAATTAACTGACGTTTCCTGAATCGATTTTGAAATGGGAAACATGGATTTGAATAGTATCTTAACTTTCTGAGACTGTCTCCAAAAGTGTGAATCACATTCGGCAACCGCAAAACAGATTTGAGAGAGCAGAATACACATTTATTTAAGGATCTGGATATTAAAGTCTGTCCTGAACTACTGATGAATCCAAACTCAAGACACTTTGCATGCTCCAGTCGCTGTATTTTTTTGACTCACATGAAGTGCTAAGGGGAGATTCCAGATCAATATTCTCACATATTTGGCTTTTCCAACTGCCCTCATCTTCTCCAACCTCCTCGTCTTCTGAAGATATGTTCCTTTCTGGGCTCACAGCTGAAACGGTGGCCATGCAACTGGGACTTGCTAATAACATTCTGCAATCATTATCTCCTGTAGATAGTTGTAATTCTGATTTTTCTTTGTCTCTCTTGCCTGCAGCAGCTGCTGCAGCTGCTGCTTTCTTCTCCTCCTGGCGCATGTCTTGATACACTTGATGCATGATAAACTGTGTTGTGTTCCTTGGGGCACGCATTCCTGGTGCTCTCCATCCACACAGATTCATGGGGCGCAGTCGTCCCTTTACGGCTGCACGCATAAAAGCCAGCAAACGCTGTCTCCTGAAGAAACGCTTCCGACTAAAGTAGCGACTGTGGCTTTGACAGATCCTACAGAATCTGGAGTTCCACGGATGTCCTGCAGTACGGCAATGCTTTGTTTGCTTCTTCTTGTGTGATCGTGTTCTCTTCCAGTAGCCTCCCTTTTTCTTCCATGGTCTACCATTCCTAGATAACCTAGTGTTCTTCCCTTCTGAAGAGGGATGGACATTGCGCTGCCCTTTGCTATCATAATGGCTTTGGTGAGATGCTCCTGGATTGTTTTTTCCAGCATTTAGGACCCTCCCTGTCATCACAGGCCATTGATTGTTGTACCCATGTTGCACAGACAACTGCTGATAACACTGGCGCCCCTGCCTCCACATCTTAGGGAACTCTCTTCCAATGAAAGACTTCTCCACCTTTTGTAATTGCTCTCTTTCCAGGGGGTTCTGCTTCCACAGTGTCCACTGTGTTGGCTATGTGTTGTGCAGTTTTCTCCTGCTGCCCTTAATCAGCTGGGCACCCCCTCTCAATTTTTGAAATGCTTTTCTCCTGGTCTTTTTCTGTTGTTCCCTCCTCCTTTGTGGCCCTAGTGCCTATGTCCTGATACTGCTTGTAATACAATAGGACCCTGGTGTGAGATGCTGCCTGAATCCAGATTCAAAATGCCATGAGTGTCGTACCACTAGGGGTTGTGACTTCCTTTCCTCTTGGGATCCCTTTGAATAAAACATCCCCATCACCCTGGGCAACAGGGAACCAATCATAAAGCAATGGGCGGGGCTGTAACTGGACATTCCACTAGCTTTTAAATGCGGAGTGGGGCTGTGCTAGGCGTTCTTTTGTGAGAGACTTTGTAGAATCAAAGTCACTTGCTTGCCTTAGGCTCCAGGGCAACTGACATCTTACACCTGCTATAGTAGTCATCTTGGTGTACCTGTTTTTGCCAGAGATAGCTTAAGCCAAATGCTATTCTCAGATGCCCCAACACAATGTAACAATAATGATGCCCACTGACCTATGCCATATGCCTCTATGGTTTCAGTGTAAGCTGTTGCCAAGATCCAAATAATGAGGCCATGATACCTAGGCTCTCCAGGCCAATGGTCCTTACCCTTGCTGGTTATTCTGCACTTCATCTTGTGACTTTCAAAACACTTCCTAATGTAGTTGAGCATTATGTGTTTTAGTTTTCAGAATGGAAGGGCTGAAGAACAAATCCATCTAGTCGTTTTCCTTTCCAAATCACACATATATGATAGTTGGCCAGCAGTAAAAGTGCTTACATCTACTGAAAGTAGTAATGTCCTAACATTTAACATTCTCCATTTTGTGTAGTATGTCTCCTTGTTCCCCAAAATGTGTAAACACCTTATTGATTTATGGCTAGATAACCTGTTCCTTACAAATGTGTTTGGCCATAGACAAGGTTTTATTTTGAGTTGAAGGAGGACATTCTACAGCAACTTCCACCTACCTGGTGCCTTCCAGATCGGTTGGACTGCAACTCCTACCATTTCCAGCCAGCATGTATATATGATATTTAGTATATTATCTTTAAAGCACAATCCTATACATGTCTACTTAGAAGTAACTGAAAGGACCCAGGAAAGTAGGTTTAGGATTGTGCTGTTAATGTACCAAACATGCTCTATGCTCTAAATACTGGATCACTAGGGGCAGGTAGCAGATTTAGCCACCGGGGGCACTGGGGGCAGTGTCCAACATTGCCCATCCGCGAGCAGGGCCCACCACCAGTTCCGTTTCTTGAGCAGCCAGGGATGCTGATTCCATTGTGCCAGTAGTGCCCACTGCTTGTGCAATGGAGATTTAACACTTCCAGGAGCAAGCTGTGAAACAAGTAGAAATGCTCATTTTTGGAGTGGGCCAGGAAGTCCCCCACCCCAGCAACGAGCATTTCCAATTATTTTGAGCTGGCTCCAGAAGCGCTAAATACCTGCTGCACAACTCGTGGGCGCTGCTTGCGCAATAGAATGGGCAGGGCTATCACCATTGCATACTCCCTTGGGTCTCCCCAAACAGTTTATTTGAGTGGACCCTTTTACTTTCTCAGATAAAAATGAAAGGTTGCCATTCACTCCTATGGGAAAAAGCAAAACACTCTTTTGCATCTGGTCTCTGAGCTAAATTCCATTCTACATCTTGGTAAGAGACAAATGTACCATTTCAAACTATGCTTGAACGTAAGCTTTAGACGCCTGGCAATTAAATAAAACCAAAGCTCTAGTATGATCCTGCATTGATATTTAACATCAAGGCTGAAAAGAATGATCATTGGACAATACAATGAATTCTCATTTTTCATTCTCTTTCAGTACAGGAACTGTCATATATTTGGATACAGGCAGCTACTTCTACCTTGCCTAGTTTTATTCTCTAGACAGTTTAAGGAAGCTAAAGGACATGAAAGTTCTTTCACATTGATATAGTGGAACTTCAGCTAGAATTTCAGTCACAATTCAGAGTGCACGGTGTTAGCTTTACAACCCTGCTTTTAAAAGCACACACGCCGGCACACATAATTATTAAATAATAAAGTATTATTTAAGCATAAGGCCTTGGCAAGTTATTTTATCATATCTTAACACATGATGGCAGTAGTAGTCTGTAAAATTATGAAAGAAATGGGCGTACATTATCAACAGTCTAAGCGCTCTATATTATTTCCATAGGATGTTTTAGGTGAGATTGGCTGAACTCCCAAGTCCTGCTGTTTTTAGCCCCTCTCTAGTGATGTGCAAATCAAGTTAGAACTTGTTGAGCTTCTTATTTTCCACCGCCAAGCTTGTTCTGAGTTGGGTTCGCATCGGATTGCGAGCCTGTTCCCCCCCCCCCCATAGGTACATCTGTGCGTATTCTTCAAAATCTAGACATTATTTGTCCACATTTCTTAAATGTACACATTTTAATACACATTTTCCCGCTGAGAAAAACACTTCTGTGCACATTTTCAAATCGATGCATTCTTTGTGTGCACATTTCATATGTATGGTTTTGGCGGGGTATGCATCCCTCCCCACTGAAATTCATTGCTAGATGGATTTCATCAGCGGTATGTGTGCTGTTCTCTGTTTAATCTAGGGAGGTGCAAATTGGATATTTTCATATTAATATGAGTACAACAGATTTCTCACCTACCCCTCTCCAACCATTTGTCCAAATTATGACAAAGTTGTTCACTGCAGCACAGGTCCATTTGTTCAACCAACAGACTCAGCAAGCTGGAGAACCACCCCACCCTCTTTTGTCAGTGGGACCACCCATAACAAAAGCAACATAGCACGAGGTGGAAATATATGGGCTGGAAGGGCACTTTTACTTCGGGTGGAGAAAATAAATCACACTTTCCCTGCCCTAGAAAAAGATGGAAAATGGAGGGGAAGAGGCGAGGTGACTGCACGACAAGCACAATGTCATCTGAGTATTACATTTCAAAATGGCAAACCAAGCAGGTTGAGAGTGCGCTAAATATGTACCTGCCCGGACCCTAAGATCATCTACAGGGGTCCTTCTCTGTGAGCCCCTGCCAAAGGAAGTGAGGCAGGTGGCCACTGGGAGGAGGGCTTTCTCTGCTGTGGCACCCCGGCTGTGGAATGAGCTCCCCAGAGAGGTTCGCCTGGCACCTACTTTGTACTCTTTTCGTCGCCAGGTGAAGACCTTTTTATTCTCCCAGTATTTTAACAGTTAAATTAACTCAATTTTAATCCTTGCTGTTTTAAATTTGTATTTTAATCTGTATTAATTCCTGCTGCTTGGTTTTATTCTGGTTGTGTTTTTATATTGTATGTTATTCTGTGTTTTTAGATTGTGCCTTGTTTTATATATTTTAAAATGATTTCATGGTTTTAATTTTTGTGAACCGCCCAGAGAGCTTCGGCTATGGGGCGGTATAAAAATGCAATAAATAAATAAATAAATAAATTGCTGGTGTGATGGAGCCCTTCACAGCTATTGCTACTCCATCACCGCCATGTTTTATTGTTCAGTCAGTGGCAGTGCCATTTCTTTGTCCCAGAAGTTCCCAGAACAGCCTTCCTTGACCTGATGCCCATGAGCCTCAGCCAGTATGGCCAATCATCAAGGATGGTGGGAGTTATAGTCCAAAACGAATCAAGGGCATGAGATTGGGGAAAGTTGCCCTAGAGTGAAAGCACTGACATCACTCTGATTTCTAGGGATGTGCAGCGGATCGGGTCCGATCCACGATCTGGACCCAATACAGGTGAAATCGGATAAAATTATCCGATTCCGATCCCTATCATCTGGCTCGTCCAATCTAATCCGATCCGAAAGGACCCGATCTGGATCAGAAAAAATCGGAGGATCGGACCTCGGACCTCCTCCCCCTCCCCCCTCACGCTCCTTACCTGCTGCCTCCTCGCTGCCATCAGCTGCCGCCCACTGGTCCCTTCTACTGAGAAACAGGCTTCGCATCCTGCCTCTCAGTAGCACGCTGGGTGATGACGTCACCTGGCACGCTACTGAGAGGCAGGCTGCGAAGCCTGTTTCTCAGTAGAAGGGACCAGTGGGCGGCAGCGGGCGGCAGCAGATGGACCCAGCTGGTAAGAAGTGTGAGTAGGGGAGGGACAGGGAGGGAGGGCAGTTATGTCCCCACTCACCCACCCTCATGTTTTCCTCATTGGCTTGTATTGGGGAAAAGCTTTCTTTCCCCCAATGCAAGCCTATGGCGAAAACACCTAAAATGGCGCCCGATCCAAAAATCGGACGTCCAATTTTCGGATCAGAATCGGATCAGATCCGAACTGGAAAACCTCCGATCCAATCCGATCCGAGGCATCAATTCCAGTTCCGATTCTGATCCAATTTTTTGTGTCCATGCACATCCCTACTGATTTCATGGTGAAGCTAAATCATTATGGCCTGAGAAAAGACTGGTGAACAGTTGGAGGCATTTCAACTCAACCTTACTAAATAAAAAGGGATTTGGGGTGGGCTTGAATGCACGTTTTTACCTTAATAGTTTTATGAGTGAAAACACAGCACAGCTCTAATCTCTGCACAATAAAAACCTGTGGGGAGATGGAAATGGTAGTAGCTGAACAATGAGCTGCCATATTGAATCCTCTGTTTTAGCCTTTAGCCTTGTCAGTGACCAGACAAGCAATGTGTCTTGGGTTACTCTCCAATTTTTCATGTTGGGTGTGTGCTTTTGTGTGTGTAGTCTTTCTTCTGGAAGGTATGGTATGGTCTCTAAGTGGCATCTCCATCCTTTTCTGTATTAAAGGTGTATTTGATAAGATAATGGATTATGGAAGCAGCAGTGAACAGTCAGTAGGTGAAGTGGATAGTAAACAGCTGCAACTTGTAAAGGGTCCCAATGTTTTTATTGATGGACATCCCATGGCATCACTTGAAGCAGAGGATTGGGAAACCAGGGGTTAAATCCTGGATTTTCCTCCTATGAATGGAAGGGCTGAATTCCCAGAAGTACCTTTGCTCTATTTTCAGGGATCCCTCCCTCCCCCCCCCCCCTGCAACCAGCTCAGATTATTCAGCAGGATCCCTCAATCGTCTCTGAATCATTTTCAGGGGAGGGGGCAGGCTGCAATGTGGAGGAGGTGGGGAAGTCTGCTTACAACAGCCCAATTGTATGCACCTAAATCTGGATTAGGGATGAATAGATTGTCAGTTTTGTTGAAGTCAAGCTTCTTTCATCCCATTTCTACATCAGTTTGTTCTCTCTCTCTCTCTCTCTCTCTCTCTCTCTCTCTGTGCATCTTATTTTATCTAATCTAATCTATCTATCAAATCTGCATGGAAATTCATCATTTTTGGCACTTTTTTGTAATTTACACATTAATGTATACATTCTTTCTGTGCATTTTAAGCACATGCATTTTATATTACAGAAACACTGACAGCCTATTTTAAGAAACAGTGCTTCATAGTTTAGTGTTGTCCTGCATGAAATTATTAAAAGATATGGACAGCAACATTCTATACAATTCTACTTGGCATTGCTGTTCACTTATTTCCATAGTATCAAGAAATATTTAACATTTTTTGAAGCAGGCCATTTTCACAGAAGTGTTTCATTCTTGCTCTGAGACAGATGGTAAGCCTACAGTGATATAAGAAGCAGATTTTTTTGTTTCTTCTGTGTTATCTAGTCCAACAATTATTACAAAAACACTATACATACTCAGAGTACATTTATTTATTTGTATATGTTAAGTTTCCATAGTTCCTTTCTAGTGCAATGTAATGTTCAATATTTTACAAGAGAGTATTTATTTTTAATATTAATATTTCAGCTATTAACCTGATCCAGCATCTGGTTGACATCTGTGGGAACCAGGATGCTGGACTACATGATCTGTCACTCTCATCTAGCAGGGCTCTTACATTCTTAGAAAAAAAAGATATAGAAAAGCCTTGCATGTATCAAGAATATAGAATATCATAAAATAAGATAGGAAGAATCATTTACTATTTACATATAATTCTTATAGTGTTTCTATTACAATTTTAATACAGATAACATTATGAACTAGCAATCATTAACACCCAGCTTCTCCAATGTTTCTGTTTATCTCTTCTCCTTTTACCACAGTCAAATCAGCTGCTCTTGATCGGTTACAATACCATATAGAAACATGACATAATTCAATAGAGAATTCAGCATTCCATTTTGCTGGTTGTGGCTATTTACTCATTATTTTTACCTTAATGAAATCACAGTCTAATGTTTTACACTTTTGCAATAGTATGCACTATGCTTTTGAAGGCAATTATGTGTTTAATTGCAAGATAAAATATATTACATCCATGACATTTTGATAACTGCCCAAGCTTAAAACAGGCTTCCAACAGGCAAACGGGGTAGACACATATAAGCATAAGGGGTTTTGCTCAAATTAATGGGATTGCCATCTAGCCTGATGTCTTCAAGAGATTTACGGATATAAGAATAATCTTTCATTTTGCAGAAAGTATCTTCATGCATTTCTTGTATATCATTGTTCTAAAAAGAAAACAGAGACATCTGTGAGAATTTATGATAGTCAATATATGAATTCCTAATAGTGTCAGTAACTGCCTTTAGAATACCATCACTACAAAAAGATGGCAGGTCTTTCACAAAGATACTGTCCTAGTTAAGGAAAAGGCTAATACCCTATATTCACGCAGTGCCCACTCACGATCACTTAGGGAAGCAAATAGGAAGAACAACATCTTAGGCACATATCCTTGTCTTTATGCAGGCGAAGACAAAAAAATATTAAGAGGTAAAACACACACATTCACTTGTACACCTGGGAGATCAAACCAGTACTAAAAAACTATCTTCAAAGTCAACCAGGATAAGTCATATGAAGCCCATGGGTTCAAATGCATTCTGCACTGATTGACAATACTATAAAAAGATTCCATGGTGAGGAGGGAGACTTAACAGAAAGATGCAAATTATGAAAGTTGATACATTCCTAGAATTTAGGGGAAGCGCACTGAGAACCTGAGAAGTCCCTATGAAAGTTGAATCCTCCACGCTGTCATGGTCAATATTCAGTTGTCATTACAAAAGGTTTGTCTGGGTACTGAGACAGAAATTCATCTTCTATTTGCTCACCTTCCATCCATTTTCCTAACTCCATTGCCTTCACAGGAGATTGACATTCTCCTATGCAAAGGAGCCACTGACGAGATTCCAGAAGCCCATTGTCATCTGATATTGCATTTTCATTATTTTATGATACCAAAAAGGGATAGGGGACGTTGACCCATCCTCAACTTTAAGCTATCCTTGATTTTCATAGTGTAAACTTTTTGATAAGATCAAGCATGCTAGGTTTAGCAATGGTCATGGCCATCAATGAAAAGCTGCCTTTCTGTAGCGCTGAGAAATTCCCCTACTCCATGCAGAAAGAGGCAAAGAGTAATTCCTTCTGCCTCTCTCTTCACAAAGAAATACCTTTTCTGAATGAAGAGAGAGGCAGGAATGATCACTCCATACCTCTCTTGACATGGAGTAAAAATAGAAAAACTTCAGGGGAAGAAAGAAGGTTTAAGAAGGAGGGTCCCCTGATGTCATCTGGCCCCTGGAGAGTGAGCCAGAAAGCATTCCATCCCCGGGAGTAAACATTTTCCCACCCCAGTTCTAGAACTTTGATCTCTTATGCCCCCCTCCTCAAGAAGAGGGTTGTAGAGTCAAAGCATACTATGCCAAAGTGTGGAGTAAATACCTTTCTGCTCAGTCCAGGTCTATGACAATTGCTGAAGAGTATTTTCTAGAGATCTCCCGACACAATGGGCTTTTACCATTCTTAGTCTCTTTACTTTTTCTTTTGTAGCTAGGAAGTGTTTTAAAATATTTTCTCAAACTAGTTGGATGCTTTCCCTCATTTTTTTTTGCTCCTCTCTTTACATTCTGCACATCAGTGGTGCGGAGGGTGTCTCCACAACTGTGCGAGAAAGGTCCCCTTCTCTGCCACTGAGAGAGAACCCCTGCTCTTATCTCTCATTAGTGATTGGTGATAAGAACAGGGATTTCATCTCCCAGCCCTTTTCTATTGCTATGAGAGGGGTAAGGCTTGGGAGAGGACCTCCGTGGGCTAAATTGGTAACTTTGTGGGCAGCATAAAGCTTGCAGGCTGGAAGTTCCCATCCTTGTCCTAGAATATTCCTGGACTTGGTTCTGCTCGGCTGCAGAATCTATATGTTGTACTGCACAGAGGCCATGAAGAACAGTGGTGGTGGAGGATTCTGGTATGTTTGCAAAAGAGCTTGTGCTAAAGTTACCTTGGATCAGGATGCCATTCCAAGCAGTGAGAGAAAGAAACCAAAAAGTATTGCTGAGTCTGACAACCTGGTTAGTGAAACCAATGCATACCATATACAAATACATACAGAGGGAAATGCAATGCTTTATGTATTTATAAATAAATACAAAAAATCAATAATCTGTAAGCAAAATCATGTCTAATTCAGGAGTATTCTTACTTTGTGAAAAACAGGGTATTTCTGAGTTTACTTTAGTTAAAACAAAGTTAAAGGCTATATTCTAACAGGGTTAAATACCACAGAGGTAACCATAAGTGATGGATTGTGTCCATGAAGTAGAATATCACAGATGGATGTTATTGTCACTCACAGAGCCCCAGCTTTTGATAAACAAGGCGGGATCTACACTACTGTTTTATAGCAGTTTGTAACGATATTGGCAGCTGTTGGGGCCTATGACACAGTCAATATACTGTTTTCAAACAGCTTTCAAAGTGTTATATCCTGCTTGGTGTAGATCTGCCTCAAATCTCCTCATTCTCAACTCAAATCCTTCCTTCTTCACCCGTATATATGCTAATCTCTCCATACTCTTCAACAACAACAACCTAGAATGTCATACCTGGATTTGAACATGTGACAAACCATTTGCAGTCTCAAATGCATCTGGATCACAAGTAAATCTACTCTGGGATGCTACTGTTATGTCCTTTTCACAGTAAACATTGTATCTAGAATCTAGAGTTTATTGATAGTTGTAGCCTACCTGCAGATGAAGTGATTGGAGACTTTCCGGGAGTGGAAGTGGGATATGATCCAAGTTGTTATCAGTGATGTAAAGATGGTGCAAGTCAAACATATCCTGAAGAAATAAATAAATAATAAACATACTAAGAAATGGAGGAGGTAGCCTTCCTGGGCGGTTTACAAAAATTTAAAACATTGAACAATTAAAACACCAATATACAAAATTTAAAAGCATAAAACATAAAAACAAGTTAAAATTACAATATCCTTCTGGGTCAAAGCACAACAACAACACAAAAACACAAAAACCCTCATCACATGCTGTTAAATTGTTTTTCAGATGGGGGAATTTTTTAGAACAGTAGGCAATCAAACTCAATTTTTACTTTAAAAGCTTCTTGTTTTATTCCTTTGCGACCAAGTCTGTTGTTACTAATATCGATGAATATCAAAGTTGGTGGTAATTCTGGAAGCTGTCTTATCTTGTTATCTCGAAGTATCAGCTCCTGAAGTTGTGGTAAATTCCTGAAGGCATCTTCATCGATTTCAGATATGAAGTTTGAAGTCAAGTCAATCCTTTTTAAGTTGCCTAACCGGAAAAAAAATTAAGCAGGGGAAACATTTTGAACATTCTTAGAAGATATTTATGTTTGCTTTGAAAACCAACACTGAAAAAAGCTACTGCCATTTTTTGGGATCAAAATAGTTCTAAATTATAGTTCTATTATTAAATAGATTATTATTTATCTTTGGTCTAAAAGAGACACACGTTATATTGTGTTTAACTTTCAATATGGGTGAATAAATATTTTACATCATATGCAATAACATTAAACGTGGTAACCAATATTATGAGCATAGTTGTCCGTACTTAAGTTAGCAAAGTCATCCCTGTTGACCTTTTTGATTCTGTTGTAGCGGGAATAGAAATGGGTGGTTTGCTTGGGCAAGGGTGGGAGAGCTTCGAGTTCACGGTCATCGCAGTACACAGAGGTACCCAGACAAGTACACAGAAGACAAGTTGGGAGTCCTAAAACATGAAATGAAAAACAATTTACTAAGGGGCACAAAAAAGTATTCACCTCTAAACTGAAACAATCCAGATAATGGGAATATTCAGAGAAGCATGGAATGAGATCGGTGTACACAGGTCAACCTTTTACTGTCAACTTTACATTTTTGCAACTGGATGCATGCGCACACATGTGCAGCCTACACAGCCACATCATCAGAAGCCACTTTATTGACCTATTTGGGAATTTTAAAAGTTTCGGTTTACATTATTCTGTTGTAATAGATTAATTTCAAAACCTGAAAGTTTTACTGGCATGGGGTTAATGAGGGAGAAAGAGATTATTTTGGTTGAATATAGATTCAAACTGAAAGTTCCATGTGCACTCCAGTATACACATAGAACTATCTGTGAAGCTTCCTCATTTGCCAGTATCAATACAGCTCTTAGCACACAAATGAGAGTGCTAAACTCAATGTTTAGGCTAATGTGTACAATCTCCTTGTAAGTAGGAATCTGCAAAACCTTCCCTTTATTTCCATAGATATTGCCCACAGTGCTCCGATGATGGAGGAGGGAATCTGTGCTCCAACCCCCTCACCTCACCTTTGTAGCTGGTGCAAAGAGAATTGTGCCGGCTGCCCCTCGAAGGTTGGGAATATGACCTCGGTGAGGAGGTAACGGGGGCATTCTAGAGGGTGGGAACATAAGGAGACTGGAGAGGCTGGGATACAAGCTATCCTGAGGCCTCTCTCTCCTCCTTCCCTCCTCCTCTGAAATGCTCCAGCTGCACAGATAAAAATCTAGCAAAAATGCAGAGTGGGAGGGATGGAGAGGTGGAGATTGCTTTCACTGCACTTCCTGCTCTGCACTGGATGATTGTAAGACTCCGAGTTCGGAGGCTTACGGTCATCAAGGCTGGAAGTGATAGGATTGTGCCCTATATGGGCCTTTGAGATTCACCAGGATTTGGCTGAAGTATGATCCAAATTTGCCTCTTCTGACCACTTCTGGTGCTTCCCGAGGCAACGCAGGCTTCCCTCTGAAGTGACGAGAACTGAAGCTGGACCCTGCAGGAGGACTTCATTTACAATTCAGCTTCAAGTAGGCAGACAGCATGACTAAAAAAAAAAAAAGCATCTTTTGCTTTTTCTTCTCTGTGGAGCTTCCTCATTTGCCTGGGAGTACTAAATTCAATGTAGAGGTCAATGTATGTAAGTAGGAATTTGTGAGACCTTCCTATTAATTTTATAGTTAGTGCCCACCTTGCTGGTTACTGACACTGAATATTTGAAACATGTATCTACCAAAATGGATGTGTGATTTACCAAATTATTCATTTGCATCAAGTTTGCATTCTACCATAAGGGTGTATGATTTCCCAATGAAAGCTTGCTATGCGAATATGGTTCTTGACTACTGCTTATGCATGTGAACTATTGCTTAGCCTTTTCCATTTTGTGAAATTGGCTTAGCTGCACAACCACTTGCTTATTAGTAATGCTGTTTCTTGTAGATCAGGTATAACTGCTCAGAAAACTGGTATTTTATCTTAGATACTTATTTGCAGCAGCAAATACCAACATCAATATCAACAATATAAAATACATAAACTGATTAAAAGCATATAAAATGAATACGTTATTAAAATCAATAAAGTCTTAAAATTCAACTGGGTAGGCCTGCCGGAACAGATCAGCCTTTATAGTTCTCTTAAATTCCTGAAGACTTTTAAGTTGGCGGATCTCGCCCGGCAGGTCATTCCACAGTCTGGGAGCAGCAGCAGAGAAGGCCCTCTGGGTAACAGTTGACAGCCTAGTTTTGGCCGGCTGTAATAAATTCTTCCCAGAGGACTTGAGCGTGCGGGGCGGATTGTATGGGAGAAGGCGATCCTGCAGGTAACCTGAACTCAAACCATGTTGCACTTCGCCCGGAAACTAATTGGCAGCCAGTGGAGTGATTTTAAAGCCGGTGTGATATGGTCACACCTAAGTGTACCGGTGACCAGCCTGGCTGCTATATTTTCAACTAGTTGAAGTTTCCGGACTAGGCACAGAGGTAGCCCTATGTACAGCGCATTGCAGAAGTCGAGCCTCGAAGTTACCAGCACGTGCACTACCGTTTTTAGGTCTTCCAACTCTAGGAGGGGGCGCAGCTGGCGTATCAGCAGAAGCTGGTAGTAGGCATTCTTGGCCGTCGCATCTATCTGAGCTGTCATTTGGAGCAACGGATCCAGGAGCACACCCAAGCTGCAAACACAACCTTTCAGGGGGAGTGTAACCCCATCCAGAACTGGTTGACACACCTCCAAACCCAGGTTGGGGCCTTTGACAGTAAGCACCTTCATCTTTTCTGGATTCAGCTTCAGTTTGTTTTTTCTCATCCAGCCCATTACTGCCTCCAAGCATTCATTCAGAGGAGACACACTATCCTTAGCTGATGCTGTTGTCAAAGGCATAGAGAAATCTATTTGGGTATCAGCATACTGATAGCACTCCGCCCCATGCCTCCGGATCATCTCTCCCAGAGGTTTCATGTAGATGTTAAACAGCATTGGGGATAGGATGGCACCTTGAGGTACACCACACAACAGCTCCTTCTTTGAGGAGCAACTATCCCCAAGTCTCACCATCTGGAACCTGCCTGAGAGGTAGGACCAGAACCACTGAAGTACAGTACCCTTGACTCCCAATCCCCTCAGGTATTCCAGAAGGATACCATGGTCGATGGTATCGAAAGTCGCTGAGAGGTCCAGAAGTACCAGCAGGGACGCACTCCCCCTGCCAATACTCAAGCGTAGATCATCCACTAAGGCGACCATAGCAGTCTCAACTCCATATCCCACCCTGAAGCCGGTTTGAAATGGGTTTAGAAAAGCTGTATCATCCAAGACTGCTTGGAGTTGAGAGGCAACTGCCCTCTTGATCACCTTACTCAAAAATGGAAGATTTGATACTTGTCTATAGTTATTAAGAGGGCTTTTTTTAGAAGCAGCCGAACCACTGTTTCTTGTAAACAAGATGGAAAACTCCCCTCCCTGAGAGATGTATTAATAATATGTTTTAACTGTAGTCTAATTACATCTCTTCCCTGGGCGACCAGCCAAGAAGGACAGAGATCGAAAGGGCAAGTCGTCCTCTTCACTCGTCCAAGCAGCTTGTCCACATCCTCAGTACTCACCAACTGAAACTGATCTAGTGTAATTCTACTCACGTTGCTGGACACTCCATTGTCAACCTCTGCTATAACAATGGCATTTAAGTCGGCTCTTATCCGAGAGATTTTATCTGTGAAATGATCATTTAAGGCAACACAGAGAACTGCCGAAGGCTCTAAAATCGGGTTTAGGAGGGAAGGTGCCTGAGTTAGACCCCTCACCACCCTGAACAGTTCTGCTGGATGTGAATTCGCAGAAGCAATGTGTGCAGAGAAGAAAGCTTCAGTATACCATGGTGCCCACTTAGCAGCAGGTCGGAGAGGACATTTGGGGGCGATTGTGTCGATAGCCCTAGTTAGGTCTTGATTCCATCTATTGACCAGGGCTTCTACAGAATCGTTGACAATACCAGCCGTAGAACCCTCTAAGGCTTTCTGGAATCCAAGGGGATCCATCAGCCTTTGAGGGCAGACCATCTTAGTAGGTCTGCCACCCCTGCAGGGGCGGGCGGTAGCCATGATACTAACCCTGACCAGAAAATGGTCTGTCCATGACAATGCAGAGGTATTTGTCACCTCTGCCCACAGATCCATCTGTTCGGAACTGAAAACAGCATCGAGGGTGTGACCTGCTGAATGTGTATGTCCAGAGACTAACTGGGATAGGCCCATGTTTGTCATGGATGCCATGAACCCCCGAGCTGCACCTGACAAGCCAGCCTCAAATGGGATGTTGAAGTTGCCTAGGTCCAAAAGCCTGGCCGACTCCAACACCAGCTCCAAGACCAGTTCTGTGAGCTTGGCCAGGGAGTCTGATAGGCAGCGGGGTGGCCGGTACACTAACAGAATCCCTAGTCTATCCCTGGCCTTCAGACTCAGGTACACACACTCAATGTGATTCAATTCCCAGACAGGAAGTCTAGTCGGGTTAAAATTGTCTTTGTAGACGACAGCTACTCTGCCCCCCCACTATTCCTCACCTGCTCACTAACACAGTATCCAGCTGGGAGGGCCTGGGCCCATGTCGAGCCACTGTCATCTCCCAGCCTTCAACGTCTCTGTGAAGCATGCCAGGTCGGCCTCCTAACCTGTAAGGACATAGATGATATTTGTTTTGTTTTTAACTAACCTGGCATTGCATAGGAGCAAGGAGAGGTTCTGTAGGTGGCCTGGTTCGTTCTCCAAGATCCCCTGGGTAGCAGGGCAAACGGAAGGTAAGATGGGTGTTAGATATCTATCTCTCTTTCCCCGGTAATGACACTTTACCCTGCTATCACCATATCTCCCTCTGCCCTGCACAACACATATTGCCGCTCCCTGACACATTCCAGCCACCGTTCAGCTGGCTCTCCCGACAGCCTGGACTCCTCTGAAGAATATTCTCTGCAAATATTCTCTCTTTGTATCTCTAGAAAGTTTCTGGATTGTGCTATTAGAGTTTAGGATTGTAGTGGGTACCAATGTTAGAATTTCCAACACAAAGCGTTTCTAACAACACAATCCTATACATTTCTATTTAGAAGAAAGTCCCATTGAGTTCAATGGGTTAACTACCAGGTACGTGGGTATAGGATTGCAGCCTTACAGTACAATCCTACACACGTGTACACAGAAGTAAACCCTATCAAGTTCAGTACAACATACTCTCATATAGGATTGCAACCTAAGTTGTTTATAGCATTGTATCTTTTATTTTTATGGTTTGAGGATAGTCACTTATCAGTCATTCTTAATCCACTACATCTATATAATTACTTATTTAATTATTTCGTCTCTTCTGTGCTAAACTAATTAATCTGGGAATAAGGACATAATATGGCTGTTCAAAATAAACAACTTTGAAAGTGTAATAAAGTCAAGTAGACTTTCTCCTTCATTACATTGCTTGGAACATATAAATTGCTGATCAATTAATCAAATGATCAATACTCAGTACATCTGTTGCCTTCTATATGGAAGATTCTTATCAGTAATTAAACTTTTTGCCTGTAATAGATTCTTCTGGTCATAGGTATGATGACCTCTTCAGATTGTATTGTACATTAAAAATCTGTGTGTGCTCCCTTTAAAATGTAATAAAGCTGTTTAGATTTAGTTTGGTAACCAGCATGCTTTTTTGATAACATTTGAGGAAATTGATTTTTTTTTCATTGAGACCTCAATTTCCTTAGAATTGTTTTTAATTAGCATTTCTGATGCAGAACAGTGACATCAGGAAAGGTTTCAATCATCCCTTGAGCTAAAGCTGCTTGAAAGCTGTGGATTATTAAACAAAACATCCAACTACTGCTGAACGTATATAAGAAAAAGATCTGAAGCATTTAATCCAATTTATGAAAGATTTTTAGCAACAGGTGTACAGATGTAATTAGGAAGAGCTCTCCCTTTTCACATTGCCTTAGGAAGCACAGTTCAGGTTAACAGTAATATCTCTAAATAATAAATTTGAAAATATTTTCTTTTTTTAGTCTGTATTGGATATTTTGAAATGAGATTGGGAGGAAATTGAGAAATATCATGTACATTTATGGGAAATATAGTGCTGGAAAAAGTTCCCTTTTTATATATTCAATTTTGGATTATACTGTTGTTGGCCTAAGTATTATATGGGAGCAATCCTATGGCCCCTAGAAAGCTTCTTGGGGGGGGGGGGGCATAGGATATTTTGGATTCCCAGATCCGAGGGAAGGGGAAGCGAATAACTCAACCACCCAATCTGAAAACTCGGTTTCCACATAAACTTCTGCACCTATCCTTCTGAGGCTTTGCAGTTTTCTTACTTAGGGCCACCTTTATTGTGTGTTATTTTCAGAAGAATGCTCCACAAGGAACACGGGGAGGCATAAATCTGTTCTATTTTTGAATACTGACAAAATGTAAAGGTTGCTCTTGTACAAAAATCCCTGTTCCTATTCTTCTAAAAGTTGGTAGGCATAATCTTCTCAAAAGGGGCAAATAACCCTGCACAGTTCATAAAGTTCTGCCAAGAAATTAATACATTATCAGCAGTTCTCTTTTTTTAAAACCACAGCACCTGTTTTTCTGGAGTATGGCAGGTGTAATCCCCTCATAAGGGGCTACTATGCCTGCAAATTTCATCCACTTTTGACAAACAGAAAAAAAAATATAAGCATTTTTTTATTTCCCATGATAATTAATAGGAGGCCCGAAGCCTTGGATTTCTGAATCTCTACTTGGGTTTGGTACCCAAGTCAACGAGATGGCCTCCATGTTGGTCTGAGCAGAATTAGGCTGTTTTTCAAAAAGCTAAATCAGGGTCTGAGTTGGATCTTGCAGACAGTGTACATTTAAAGCCCATGAGCCAGATTGGAAGTGTTTTGTGGGGTAGAAGGCCTTCCCACCTTCCATTCACCATCACACATGCTTCTTTGCTTTTGCTCCATTCTGAACCCCCCCCCACTTCCACTTACCATAACCCTGTCTTGCTTCTGCTTGTCTCTTCCCGCTCTTTCTTCCACTGCCCCTGTCCAATTCCCTTATCATCCTTACTCTCCTCCTTCACTTTCCACTTGGACAAGGCAGCAGCAGTAGTGTGGGGCTGCTGACATGATGAATCCAGACAATGTGAGAAGCATTGACTAAAGCAGCATTTCTGAACCGGGGGCCATATGGCCCCCTGGATGCCATAATCCAGGATAATCCAAGGGGGCCACAGGTGAAAATCGCGTAAATGCGGGGCCACGGCACAAGACTAGGGGGCCACAGAGGGAAGTGAGAAGTGAAGAAAACAGAGAAGTGGCCGAGAAAAGAAAAAAGAAAAGAAAAAAGAAAACAGAGAAGTGAAGAAAACAGAAAACAGAAAAGTAGAGTGAACAGCTTCCCCAGGACAAGTCCGGAAATAGTATGGTAGTACGGCCGCTTCTAAAAAAGCCCTCCCTGGACCCCCGACTTTAATAACTATAGGCCAGTAACAAATCTTCCATTTTTGGGCAAGGTGATCGAGAGGGTGGTTGCTTTCCAACTCCAAGTAGTTTTGGATGATACAGATTTTCTAGACCCATTTCAAACCAGATTCAGGGCAGGATACGGAGTTGAAACTGCTGTGGTCGCCTTAGTGGATGATCTAATCTCTGTTGGTACTCCTGGACCTCTCAGCGGCTTTCGATACCATTGACCATGGTATCCTTCTGGAATGCCTGAGGGGATTGGGAATCGGGGGCACTGTGCTTCAGTGGTTCTGGTCCTATCTCTAGGGCAGGTTCCAGATGGTGATGCTTGGGGAAAGCTGCTCTTCAAAGAAGGAGCTGCTATGTGGTGTACCACAAGGTGCCATCCTTTCCCCAATGCTGTTTAACATTTATATGAAACCGCTGGGAGAGATCATCCGGAGGCATGGGGCCGGGTGCTATTGGTACGCTGATGACACCCAAATATATTTCTCTATGCCTTCAACAACATGGTCAGCTAAGGATAGTGTATCTCCTCTGAATGAATGCCTGGAGGCGGTAATGGGCTGGATGAGAAAAAACAAACTGAAGCTGAATCCAGACAAGACGGAGGTGCTTGCTGTCAAAGGCCACAACCTGGGTTTGGAGGTGTGTCAACCAGTTCTGGATGGGGTTTCACCCCCCCCCCCCAAAAGACTGTGTTCGCAGCTTGGGGGTACTCCTGGATTTGTTGCTCCAAATGACAGCCCAGATAGATGCGACGGCCAGGAGTGCCTATTATCAGCTTCGGCTGATTCGCCAGCTGCGCCCCTTCCTAGAGTTGGAAGACCTAAAAATGGTAGTGCACACGCTGGTAACTTCGTAGCTCGACTTCTGCAATGTGCTGTACATAGAGCTACCTTTGTGCCTAGTCCGGAAACTTCAATTAGTTCAAAATATGGCAGCCAGGTTGGTTACCGGTACACCTAGGGGTGACCACATGACACCAATCTTAAAATCACTCCACTGGCTGCCAATTAGTTTCCAGGCGAAGTATAAAGTGTTGGTTATTGCCTTTAAAGCCCTACATGGCTTGGGTCCAGGTTACCTGCGGGATCGCCTTCTCCCATATAATCCGCCCCGCACACTCAGGTCCTCTGGAAAGAATTTACTCCAGTCAGCCAGAACTAGGCTGATGAGTGTTACCCAGAGAACCTTCTCTTTTGCTGCTCCCAGACTGTGAAATGGCCTACCGGAGGAGATTCGACAAATTAGCAGTCTTCTGGAATTTAAGAGAGCCGTGAAGACTGCTCTCTTCCGGCAGGCCTTAAAATATTTTAAGATGTTTTTAATAATGTATTTGTTTCTATCTGTTTTAATGGTTTATCTATTTTATTATTTTAATATTTATATTTATTGTTGTTCCCTGCCTTGATCTGGATGGAGAGGCACACTAGAAATTAAATAAATAAATAAATAAATGGGGCTCCAAAATGGCGTCTGGACGGAAATCAAAGTATTTTCGCCAAAGTCCGGAAATGGCCGCCTTCCAAGGGGCCATCCCGGGCTTTTCCATGGCCAGCGCGACAGCGCAGGCCTATAAACTGCCTGGATCGGCCCTGGGGAAGGGCTGGAAGTCGCATTTTTGGCACGTCCAAAATGCCACTTCCAGCCGCTCCCCCGGCTGATCTGGGCCTTCTGCTTGGCCAGCGCGACCGCGCAGGCCTAGAAACCGCCTGTATCGGCCTGGGGGAAGGGCTGGAAGTGGCATTTTGGTGCGTCCGAAACGCTACTTCCAGCCCCTCCCCCAGCCGATCCGGGGCACTTGAAGTCTCTCCAACAGCTGAATCTGAGCAACAACCACATTGATTCCTTGAAGGTGCCTGACTATTTCTCCTGCTTCCTATTTCTGCATTGGCTGAGGTTCCAATCCAATATTATCTAACAAATAACAATCCGGGGCTTCTCCTTGGCCAGCACGACTGCCAGAGGAACAGGTTAGTTTTACTAAATATGGGAGTTAAACATGAGAGATGGCTACAACTACAGATGGCTGAAAAAAGAATTATTTTAAAAATAAAACTATGTATGCTCAAACTTTCAAACTTTCTGGTCATGAAGCACAAGGGTCACATTGATCGAGAAATACTTAAAGTATATTTTTTTATGTAATTGTATTTTGTATAAATTATAAAAATGATAAATAAAACATGTTCTATTTACAAACAAAACATTTCAATGGCTACCTTTCTACCGGTAGGACAGGGGGGCCACAGTCGGAAAAAGGTTGAGGAACACTGGACTAGAGAATCCCTCCACCAGATCTAGGAACTGGATCTTAAATTGCTTAGATATTGTGCAAGAGGCAATGGCGAGTACTCCTGGATAAACCAGACCAGAAAACCAGCATTATCAAAAATAATGCTTTTGCCCTCCATAGAAAGTGAGTATTAGGTTTTTCTAACAGACAATATCAGGTGCTGATATGTTTCACACTAAAGTGCTCTCCATCAGGCTTGAAGTTTAACAATATGAGAAATAAATATAAGCTGAACTAATGCAAATATTAAAATATGTACTCTAGTTGTATTAGCTTTACTTTCAAATTAGTATTGTGGGACTAAGATAGTATCTAACCTCCCTGCTCTGCCTCTACACCCCAGCTTTGCATTTTCAGATGCTTTAGACATACTATAAGGGGACACTTCAATGGTGCAGTGACATTGTCTCTTCTGGCAGTGTCCAACTCATCTTTGGAAATCTAGGAGCATTTAGCATAAACTATAAATAAAGTAAAAAATGCAGAGGATATGTTAAGCCCTTCCAGGGATAAAAGATTAGTGGAATTAGAGCTTCAAACCTACTACAATAAGCGGCATTCATGCTCCCCACCCTCCACCATTTTCTTTTACAAACCTTCATGTGTATAGGGACCAAGAGCTCCTGGCCCATGAGGTGAAGAACCATCAATAAGTTTGGGTGTGGATGCTTCCTCTTCAGGTTCTTCTGGCAATGGTGGGGGCAAATAAATCTCTCGAGTTATGGATGGTAAAACTGTTCCAATCTCTACCTAAACAGAGAACATTACACATACATTAAAGGAGAAGGAATAACATCCCATGTGGTATTCAACGTTAGTAAAAATGTGCCATATATTCAAATGACTTATATGAAGTCAAGGGACTCTGATGAGGCTGGAGCAAGACTGGGTAAGTAAGAATATGTTATATCTGTATCACATATGGATTTTAATCCAAATCCTTAATCCAAGGTTATAATCACCCATGTTTCTTTGCAACTTGAGCTGTCATGAGGCTTGAATTCTTAAGAAGCTGGCCAGAAAGTCCCCTCTGAGATTAACCATGCAGGATCTAAAAAACTTTTCCATGCGTTTTGCATGTCCAAATGGGTTTTACGTTTGTGTTTCATGTTGAACAGCAGCTCTCATAACACTGTTTTTGCAATTGAGAGGACCTTTTAAGCAGTTTGCAATATGGTACTATGTACGGGTCTGCTGGTCAACACCACCAGCCCACTGAGCATGCCTACATTTGGGGGAGCACCCATAGTAGCTCTTTGGATTGCTAAAGAAATATCCAATGCAGACTGGAAAAAAGTGTCACAATCATGTTCTGCCACTAGATGGCACATATGCCCTGGAACACAAGGCTACCAGATTATTGCCTGTTCTGTATCTATCCCAATTGACAAAACAGTATTGCCACCATACCCTTTTCTTCCTCATACATACTAGAGGGATTCTTTCTTAGTCAAGCTAGATGGGAAGGCTAGCAGCAGTCCCTATAAAAAGTTAGTAAGATACTGCGAAAACTGAGGTTGGTTTTCTCCATGCACCAAAATATTCCATATTCTTAACGTATAGAAATAAACTAAGGAATGAATAAATCGTTTGCTGAGCATCTGGGAGGAATAGGATTGTTTGGTTCCTGTGCGAAGACAACCGTGCCAGCTCCCAGGGGCAGGGCGTGGAGAAGACTGGGGATATGGGGCTACGAGGTTTCCCCAACTGTCCCCAGCCTCCTTCCCTCCTCCTCCCTGAAGCCTCTGCTAGATGGGTGAAACTGCATATCTAGCTAAAATGTGAGATATTTAAAGCTGCAGGAACCCTGCCCTCTTTTGTATCTGGTCACTCTAGCTATACCCCTGCAGCTGTGATGAAGAGGGAATTAGCTGCTATAAGGGGCTTATTACCTGTTAAACGAGATCGATAGGATAGATTATTGATATAACTTAGAAACCACCTCTTCTTAGTGTGGGAGTGGAATGAGGAAACAGCTATGGAGGAGGCACTGCCACCATTAGACACTTTTTTTGAAGCCACAAAGCAATATTGTGTATGGAATATCAGTATCTTGATGATGTGTGAGTTCTTGTCCCTCTAAGGTGACAATATGTAAGACTGAAGATGGTTATATGTGTGTTATTAAAACACACTGTTTCCATCTGTCATTTTGAAAGGGAGACAGCTTACAAAGGAATTGACTTGGGAACAAATAAAAGAAGACCAAAAGAACACAGGAAATCAAGGCAGATGTTTTCTGGCTGGAGGAAGCCTAGAGGGAGAGATGCATTCCAGACATCTTGACCCAGCACTAGCACGTGCAAAAGTGTTAACATATGCATGTTCTATATGGCAACCTATTCATTGCAGTGGTGGACCTTAACATTTTACTATTGACCAGTGCAGTACTAAACAATATCACTTTTTCAAGAATGAATTTTTGACAGTAATTGTGCTAGCAAGTTTAAGGGGGAAACATACAGGTTGACAGGTGTTGACATACAGAAATGTCATATTTGTATCCTTTATCCATTTTGTACAAGTATTTTGAGTGAATGTATCTATCCTATGCCCTCTATCCTATGCCCACCCCCCTAGACATTACCTGGGGTTGGGCATAGGATAGAGGATTTCCCACCCCTCTGAGGTTGGAGACAGACAGTGGTCGGACCTTGGAAGGAGTTGGAGCCCCCTCCCTACTCCCTCAGGTGTGGAAATTTTATGACCTCAGAATGGGAGAAAAGGGGTGCTCAGGGGAGTGGGGAAGGGAGGAGATTGGCGAGGCCAGGATAGACCTATCCTGAGCCTCCTCCAGCCTCCTCCCTCCCCTCTGAAGTGTCATTGCTAGACAGGCAAAAAGAAGAAGAAGCAAAACCAAAACACCATCTAGCAAAAATCTCATTGGTCAAAGGATGGGGAGACAAAGATGACCTCCACCACTCCTCCTGCACTGCCACTTCCATCTCAGAAGGGCACAACCCATAGGATTATGCCTTTAGTTTGTAGTTACTAATTTTATTTGTATTATTCTTTATTTGTGGGAAACATCTAATTTTACTTGTATTATTCTTTATTTGTGGGAATATATATTAAGCCTTTGCATTTCTTGGATAATGTGACTACAAATGTTTTCTCAGGTCTAGCCCTACTCTTTGCTCTTTCTGAAAGATTGCTTTATAACAGTGGTAACACTCTTTCATTTCTCATCTCAATTTACTATTTATTTACCACTTTTTTCCTGCTTAGTCCTTCCACTTCCTTCCATGTTGTTGTTGTTATTATTATTATTATTATTATTATTATTATTATTATTTTGAGGAGGAACCCTTCTATATGTAGTGTCGGGTGGTGTGGGGCAATACCGTGTTTGCACAGATTGTCCCACTCCACCTGTGACACTATTTATGGAAGAGTTTCCCCCCTCAAAATAATAATAATAATAATAATAATAATAATAATAATAATAATAGCAGCTAAGCACATCGGTTTAGGGGAACAAATTCATCACAGAATCTGAAAACAAGCGAACAAGACAATGATTCAAGACGAAATACTATTTCTGTAGCCTTTAAAGAGGAACAAGAATCTGTGAAGGAAACTAGAAAGTGGAATGCAACTGATAATGGCTTAGGACTGTGGTGTGAACGGTTTTCACTGCTCACATATAGTTTACCAGGTCCATCACATGTGATTCCTCTATATGGCTGTCTCTTGGGCAAGAACCTATGCTTCTCATCATTTGTTTTCCAACTAGTATATACTGGGATCCCCAAATTTGCAAAATGATCCCTTCAACATTAAACACGGCCAGAGCCATGCCAGAGAACAAGCATCAAGAGCATTCTCCTTGATCAATTACATCATAAGCATCTCATGATTGTCAAGAAAATGACATTCTGATTATATCTTGTGGACATCAGTCTAATAACAACTATTTTAAGACAACTGTTAAAAACACTGATGCATATGCCATAATACACAATGTGAAGATGTGACCAAGAGCAAGAGGTAAAAAAAAAAGTCTGTTTCTTATTAGCATTATCCTATTCTGTGTTTTATATATTTGACAGATCAAACAAGAGCTTAATAAGACAAAGATGTTTCTAGGTTCGATAAAGTACAAAATGGCCTTTTGTCTTCCAAATGTTTATTTGTTTTGGCGACACTTGAAAATGATCAGAAATTTGATACTGTAGGGGGGAAAAAACAGGGCATGTATTATTTTCTCCCCTCTTTGTGAATTTCTTCTACTATTCTAAGAAATCATTCCATTTCCCCCAAATAAACATACAATAGAAATTATGTTTCATATGTGAAGAAAGTAAAAGGTTGGGGGTGGTGGGGAATTTTTGTTTAACATATTGACTGGGTTCACACAACATGACAATTTACACTCAAGGATTGAATATGGGTTAAGTGTGTGTTGTTGGTGAACCATGCATTTTTGCTGAAACATGGGTTATTGTGTTGTCTGAATCCAGCCACGCTAACAAACCACAGTTTGTTAACCATGAACAACCCACAGTTCACAATCCAACAGCAAACCACGGGTACAGGTGGGTAGAAATATTAGGAACAATCAGTATATCTGGATTTGAACTCTGATGAAAAAGTTATTACACTTCATTGTAACAGAAGTTTACAAAAATCAAGTGGAAACTTGGTTAGCTGACAAGCCAGACCCCAAAGAAGAATCCGTGGCCATGTATCCATAGATGCTGCTTTTCTATCACTTATATTCAAAGGAGTCAACACTCTGGTTAAAATTGTCAACATAAAGCATAGACATCCAAAACAAACCACGAATAAAAATAAACAACTCACAATTTATTTATTTATTTATTTATTACATTTGTATACCGCCCGATAGCCGAAGCTCTCTGGGCATTTTACGTAGGATTAAAAACAATTAAAAACAATATACAAAAATTAAAACAGCAAAAACATACAACATACACACAATCTGTACATTTAAAAACCACTACAACACTTCAAAAAGCTACAAAAATAAAACAAAACAAAACAAACCCAGGCTCCTCAGATATTGCCAAATGCCTGAGAGAAGAGGAAAGTCTTGACCTGGCGCCGAAAAGATAACAATGTTGGCGCCAGACGGGCCTCGTCGGGGAGATCATTCCACAATTGGGGGGGGGCACCACAGAGAAGGCCCTCTCTCTTGTTGCCGACCTCCGAGCTTCCCTCGGAGGAGGCACTTGGAGGAGGGCTTTAGATGTTGAACATAGTGTTCAGGTAGGTTCATGTTGGGAAAGGCGTTCCATCCGGTATTGTGGTCCCAAGCCGTGTAAGGCTTTATAGGTTAAAGTTGTCGTGTTATGGAGGGTGTAGCACCAATGCTGAACAGTAGGGAAAAGACAAAAAGTCTGGTGCTGTTTGACGTGTTTTTTTATTATTATTTAAAGTTAAATAATAAAAAACACACGTCAAACAGCACCAGACTTTTTGTCTTTTCCCTACTTTATAGGTTAAAACCAGCACCTTGAACCGGGCTCGGAAACATACAGGCAGCCAATGCAAGTGGGCCAGAGTAGATCTTATATGTTTGAACCTACTGGTTCCAATTATCAATCTGGCCGCTGCATTTTGCACAAGCTGCAGCTTCCAAACCACCTTCAAAGGCAGCCCCACGTAGAGTGCATTGCAGTAATCTAACTTGGAGGTTACCAGAGCATGGACAACTGAAGCCAGGTTATCCCTGTCCAGATAGGGACGTAGCTGGGCCACCAACCGAAGTTGGTAGAAGGCACTCCGTGCCACTGAGGCCACCTGCGCCTCAAGTAACAAAGATGGTTCTAGGAGAACCCCCAAGCTACGAACCCGCTCCTTCAAGGGGAGTGCAACCCCATCCAGAACAGGTTGAACACCCTCCATCCGGTCAGCGGAACCATCCACTAACAGCGTCTCAGTCTTGTCTGGATTGAGTTTCAGTTTATTAGCCCTCATCCAGTCCATTGTCGCAGCCAGGCACTGGTTCAGCACATCCACAGCCTCATCTGATGAAGATGAAAAGGAGAAATAGAGCTGCATGTCATCAGCGTACTGATGACAATGCACTCCAAAACTCCGGATGACTGCACTCAACGGTTTCATGTAGATGTTGAACAGCATGGGGGACAAAACTGACCCCTGCGGAACCCCCATACTGGAGAATCCACAGGGCCGAGCAATGTTCCCCAAGCACCACCTTCTGGAGCCAACCCCCCAAGTAGGAGCGGAACCACTGCAATGCAGTGCCTCCCACTCCCAACTCAGCCAGTCATTCCAGAAGGATACCATGGTCGATGGTATCGAAAGCCGCTGAGAGATCAAGGAGAATCAACAAAGTCACATTCCCCCTGTCTTTCTCCCGACATAGGTCATCATACAGGGCGACCAAGGCTGTTTCCGTACCAAAACCAGGCCTGAAACCCGACTGAAATGGATCCAGATAATCAGTCTCATCCAAGAGTGCTTGGAGCTGGCTCGCAACCACCCGCTCCAGGACCTTGCCCAGGAATGGAACATTTGCTACTGGCCTGTAGTTATTAAGTAGGCTGACCATATGAAAAGGAGGACAGGGCTCATGTAACTTTAACAGTTCTAGAGAAAAGGGAATTTCAGCCAGTGTCATTTGTATGCAATTAATTCCTGGTGAAAATCCCTCTTCATCACAACAGTTAAAGTTACAGGGGCCCTGCCTTCTTTTGTATATGGTCACTCTGGTATAGTGCCTGCAACTTTAACTGTAGTGATGAAGAGGGAATTTCACCAGGATCTAATTGCATACAAATGACACTGGCTGAAATTTCCTTTTCTCTGCAACTGTTAAAGGTACATGAGCCCTGTCCTCCTTTTCATATGGTCAGCCTATTATTAAGATTTTCAGGGTCCAGGGAAGATTTCTTTAGGAGTGGTCACAATTAAGTTTACAAGGCATGACTACAATCCTTTCCACAGCTACCTGGGCATAAACTCTGTTAAACTCAGCAGTGTTTATTTCTGACTGCAGAGGCGTGGCTTGTAGAACACACTAACCTTTAACAAAAGATCTTCAGCTAGCAGTAACAAACTTTAACTTTTAATTAAAACTTCAAACAATCTTGATTATTTTCCTCATTCTCTAATTTCCTCTGTGTTAGTCTGTCACAAGCCAAATTCCTGCCCTTAACAAGGAGCAATGAATTGTGGGGGTGAGCAGGCTGGTAGCAAAGTGAGAAGGGCTGGTAAAGAGCAGCTGCACAGCCACCGCAGCAGCACAGCCCCAGCAGCAGCATCTCCTTCCCAGTAGAGGACTGCTGAGCCAATCAGTGCAATGATGGTGTGGGGCCAAAGAGGTGGACCCAGCAGAGTGAGATTGCTCCTTTGTTCTGTCTCCAGTTCAACTTAAGGCTCCCAAAGGCAAACCTCCCATGCGGCTCCAGGATTGCAGTTGCTGGCTTACCCACCCATCCGCTCCTGGTTGTAAGATGTCTTGCAGTAGCAGTAGTTGCCAGTTAATGGTGCTGGGAAGGAATTTTACCTGCACACCAATTGGCAAAGACTGTTTAGGGTTTTTTGCCTTCTTCATTGCAAGATTAATTCCATTGTAAATAAGTTGATCTGGACTATGAATAAATTCTTTGTGGATGCTTCATTTAATACTTGTCACAACTTACGTTGGCGTGATAGGCATTGGGCTGGATACATTGGTGAGGGGAGCAGGATTGGGCTCCCTGCTCCCCAATGGTGAGGATTTCCGTAAGGGATCTTGGGGATGTGGCGCCAAGACCAGACCAGCATGGGGCTGCGAGCTGGCCACATCCGAGGTGATGGCAAGGGGTTCACATTAGCCGTCTGTGCCGTGGTGTGCCCCAGGCCTGTCCAACCACCACCGGTACTCCTGGCATGCAGGCCAGAGGAATCAGTCAGCAGGCAGGCTGGTTGATTACAGGATCCACGCCCTATGCTGCCGCCAAGCTTATTCAAGTAAGTCAGTAAAAGTTGTGGCCAATGTATCATCCCAACTATGCTTCTGTGTGTATTTGTTCTCAACCCTTCACCAGCCGGACCACACAAATGATACTAAAACTTTAAATCTTGTTATCATCTCATTCACTTGCCTTAGCAAGGAGGGTCTGTCCATTACCTTGGCACTGATGCAGATGGCAGCATTGCTCCTACTCTGAAAAAAGTCTCAGAGATGTAGTCCCCCTGCATTCCCCAATTACTATACCACTGAATACCTTCCAGTTTTAGGTACACACAGAGGGCATAGCATCTTGGGTGCAGCTGTATGCATGGGATTGGAGCAGAGCTCTTTTCTCCTTCCCCCTCCCCCTCCCCTGATGGACCTTGACCATATAATGGCCATTATTTTCAAGCCAAGGCCTGTATGAATCTGCCATCTATGGACCTGTCATCCTTTTCCTCCCAAGGGCCCTGTCTTGTGTTGTGGACAAAAAGTGAATCAAATTTCAGTTCCATTGATTTCAATAAGTGGGTTAAGCTCATCCTAAACTCTTTTCTACTGAAATAAATGAGATTTAAACACTAAGTTAGTTGAACTTTGCTATGGTCTTATAGATTTTCAAATAGAACTGCTATTTTATTTAATTACTTTTAGGGGTCTTTGTATTTTTGACTAGGTACTACTGATTATGCTTATCAAGATGTGTATGACAATATTATTACAACTACTACTACCTAGAATTTATACGTAATGTTTAATCAAGGCCCAGTTGCAAACTATGACTAGAATGGTTGGGAAAATAAAATATCAATGAAAAAATTATTAATCAATGTGAGAATGCCAAGTATCTGCCTTCCATTCGAGTATTTTCCTTAACATATCAGATATATTGCAGTTTCTTTCAAGAGAGATTGCTATTCTATTTTTTTCTGGTGAAAAGGAACTACATTTTAAAATGGTTTCCTGAGTGGTTTCTACTAAGTGCCTATTGGCTTACCCTGGCAAAATCCCCAAACAACCTGAGGTCCCAAAACCCTCAGAAAAGTACATGTTAATGTAACACCTGTTGAGAATGCAAATTTTTCAGGCCAGTCACATTTGCTCATGTACATGGAAACATATAAATAGCTGAATGCAGAAATTAGCCTTTGTGGCTAATGGCCATGGAAGCTCATTTTCCTTCCTTTGGCAAGCAGAATTTTACCATTACCAATATTTGGAGCTGTACCTTCCAAAAGCAAGTTATGAAACAAACTTTCTGATTTTACACATTTTGATAACAGTCCTGAGTCACTGATTGCTAAAGTAGTTTTAATTATTTGATATATTCATTACAAGCCAGAGTCCCTGCTTGTGCCGGGTTCCCTCCTTGGGCCTGGGGTGGGGTGGGACGGAGGAAATATGTTACATGACTAGCAACCACCAACAATGGGCAGCTTTCTGCTGCTATGGTGTGATCTGAGCTACCATAGCCCCCAGCCAACCACGAAGCATCAGAGAACTTGGATTGATCTGGGCAGACCAGAAGGAGAACATCTTCCCTCTGGCCTGGAAATACAGGGGTGGGCCTCCATGGAAGCCATCGTATTCTTGACTTACCCACCTTTTTATTTTATTTTTTTGCATTTTGTTATGACAGCAGAGTAAGCTATGTTGCACATTTCTATAAAACTAGTGTCAGCCACTATTTGATTGGTCTGGGAAAGAATTTTACCTAGGATCATAAATGACTCTCCTGGTCTTGGATTTTTTGCCTTCCCCATTACAATTTTTTTGGTGTACATATTTGCTCTGTTGCCCCCTTGGGGCCATTTAGTATTTGTCATAAGTACCGAAGTATCCCACAACTGCTAGAGTATCAAGTGGGATCCTTAGTTAAGAAGGTGTGGGGGTGGTGTGGGGGTGGGTGGCATTCCTGCCTCTTTCCAGCGAGATTCCCCTTCTCTAAGGCCTTTGTCACCCCATCAGGAAACACCTCCCCTCCACAGTTCTGCTGCTCCCAGGACCTTTAGGTTCAGGTCCAACCCACACTCAGACCTCTATCTGTGAGGTCTTTTATCACCACCTGCAATGTTCCCTTTACTAATTCCCTCTTGTGTAGCCAAGAGCAGAAGGTGCAAGATTTTTATACACAAAGGAATACTAATTTATTAGAATATTAAGTCATTGAGCAATTCATAAATAACTTTTAATGGTCCTATCAATGTATATTCTCTCATACACAATAAACCCAATCAGTCTCTCAATCAATCACTTCACAATCACCACATACTTGTCTCTCTGTTCTAAAATACTATCTTATATAAACCCTCTATCATCTAGTTCCTGTCCCCACCCTGTCTCATCTCTTTTTTAAAAAAACCTATCTGACTCACTTAAGCACAGCAACCATCTTACATCACACACACTTCACCCGCCCTTCACTCACTCACCCAATCATCACACATGCTAATCCACCATTCTTCCTGCCACTCATCCTATTCTCACTCTTGATATACTCACTATAAAATACAGAGATATAATAGGATGCATAACCATAACCACAGGTTCATTATTTACACACATGTAACATTCCTCACACAGGGACCCCCCTCCCACTTCAGGGCCTTCAGGGATATGGGGCATGGGCCAGCCTACTTCAGGGCTGACACTATGACCACACCCTTAGGTGGTGGGCCCCAATCATGGGAAAGTTTAAGCTGTTGGCAGTTGTGGCCTCAACCTTCCCAACATGACCCAGCAGACAGGTTGGGCCAAACAATTCTGTCAGCATCCAGGTTTTCATAAACAGGATCCTTGCTAGTATGCCATGCCTTGCCACTGTGGAGTTGTATGCAATAAAGCTGTACCCTAGGTGGCTACTAGGAAGAGGGCTTTCTCTGCTGTGGCACCCTGGCTGTGGAATGATCTCCCTAGAGAGGTTCGCCTGGCACCTACATTATACTCCTTTCGACGCCAGGTGAAGACCTTATTCTCACAGGATTTTAACAGTTTATTATCATAGCCTTTTAACTACGCTGTTTTAAATCTGTATTTTAAATTTGTAATTAAATCTGCATTGCTGCGTAGTTTTACCCGGGTTGTGCTTCTGTATTGTATTTTTATATTATGTTCTTATACTGTTTTATACTTTGAGTCTTGTTGATGGTTTTAACTTTTGCTATTGGGCGGTATATAAATGTAATAAAAATAAATAAATAAATAAACAAATAACCCTGCTTTCTATCCAAGTTCTGTGTATCATATGTTCTCCCCCACCCTGGATTGACTCCACTCCTGCCTGAGGGCACAATGTATATGTGAAGACCTGAAATTAACATGAAAATCATCTGGTCAAAGGTTCTTCACTGAGGCCCAAATAGCTCATAACCACACAGTTTTCTCTTTCAGGTCAAGCTCTAATTGTAAAGCAGATTAGACTATCACCTATCATAACTGGGCTCGGGAAACTGTATGGCTGCTAGAGGTGCTGTCAATTCAGTTGCTTTGTTGCATCTGAGTTAGACCTGAGCTCGTTGATTTCATAACCCCATACAACATTTGAAGGATTTGCCCTTTCTTCCTTTGCCCTTATCTTCTCTGGATCCTACCAAAGAGAATGGGAGTCTGCATTGGCGGGGGTTGGGGGTGGAGAAAATGCTATCAGCATGAGGCTCCATTGACTTTTGCAGACCTATTCTACTTTCCCACTATGATCCAAATCCTAATTCTCATTTCTCAAATAAAAAAAACTTCATGTATTGAATGTATGTACTGTTGTCTAATTTGCATAGCATTTATGTCTGAACTGATATTTTCTATCATAGAATTAGTGATTTATTTATTTATTAAAAATAAAAAATTTAACATATTGTCTGAAGTGATTGTTCACAATGTACATGCTATGGGAACCCACCTCCAATTATTGATTTCCAGCTTCTGTGCATGCAGGGAGAATCATTAAATATTACTTCAATATGGAAATTTTCTAACTTTTGGTACTGCATGACACAGTCTTAAGCCTCCTTGTGGATTTGTTTTTCTGCTACAATCAATCCCATATTCCATCACAGCTGAAAACATTTTTCTCTCATTTAGTCAGCTTTTCACTTTTACCCCTTCTGCTATTATTTAGTTTTGTACAATTTTGAGGAAGAGAAAATGATCATGTTTAAATATGCCCTTTAATCAGAGTGATTACACTAGAATTTTCATTCTTTTTAATAATTTAAAATGCAAAATCTAAGAGTTCTAATTTAATTTCAAAGATTCTGTGCAAGAGAGCCAGCAGTTCCCTTACTCACTGATTAGCAATTTTATCCAGGATACCCCCTTTGATGTCTTTGTTCTTTTATTTTATCAAAGTAGTCTAAGAATTGTTTCTATGAAATAATGGAAAATATTAGTTTGGTCTAAGCTAGACTGAGACTGATATAAATACAAAGAGTCCAGAGGCTTTTTTAAAACTATCTGATGGACACTAAAGTTTTTGTAGGCAAGACATACTTTATCAGATGCACAAAGTAGAGAGATAAAAAGGGATGAGGAACCATGCCCCAGGGACCATAGGATATGGTGGATTCCCACTCCTGAGGCCGTAGACACTGACACGACCATCCCCTTGCAGTCATGTGGAAAGTACTGAGCAGCTGCTCTTCCGATGTCATAAGAGTAACCTCAGAAGATCTTGAGAAGGGCAAAAAGTGTGTGTGTGTGTGGGAGTGATGGGTGGGGAGGGGAGAGAGGTATGGATCCAAAGGATCATACTCTCTTTTCATCTCTGTCCCCAACCACTGCTGTAAGTCAGTTAGACACGCTCAGAGGCCCGTGTAGCTGAAATTGCCTTTTCTATATAGGAAGAATGGAAGGTGAAATTGCTTCAGTCATTATTCCTGCTTTGCCTGGCTTTTGCCAGCAGGGCTCTGGAGAGACAGAGGGCTCCAATCATAACAAAGTAAGTCATTTATTCATGAGTACATCTCAGCGTGGGTATGCATGAGAATGGTAAATATCAGTAAGTGAAACTTGCATCATTATAAACACAGACAGATTTGTGGTTTCCACTGGAAACACCCCTCTTCACATCTGTGTATTGTTTAAGAGAGTGAAGGAGGAAGTCTCACATTACTCTGTTCTGAAATTGCTTACAGGCTAATATATCATGGTATGCACCTATCCTGAATACTCTGTTTTTATACATAATGAATCAAGTTCTGATGAAATGGAGTAGCATTATTCTCATTTAGAATGCAAGACTTAGATCAGATACCCATAATTATAGGCCAAATAGTCTTCTTCTATTATTGGTAAACTATAGGGATGGTTTTTATATTATAATTTTGAAGCTTGAGCTGCAACTGAAATTCTGTTCCATATTTGTTTTGCTCTGCTTTCAGACACACCTGCCTGCCTAACACTGCAAATTCCTTCTCCACTATTCTAATGCTACTTTAAATGTGTAAAAGAGGAAGTCCCACACCCTTTCATTCTTGGGTATGTCACTCAGCTTACATTTCTACTGAAATGCTATTGTGGTTGCTGTTATAACAGGTGTCATATGCTGAGAAAGAGGCTTTAAAATATGCCCACTTTAAGATTTTTATAGAAATCAAGATCTTCTATTTGCTACAAAGTAACATGGCTACATTTCCGGGATAAGACTAATAAACCAATCCTAATGAGAAATATTTATGATAACAAAAACATTGAAAGAACATTTTGAAGCTCAGCTCAAAAATTAAAATGAATATAAACTGCCCCTCAAACTGCACTCCTTCCTAGTCTCTTTCTCCTGCTGGACCTAACCATCGCTTCCTTGTTCTCATGTTTATTTACTTTTAACATTTCTTTTTTCCTGTTGTCTCCGCTTAGAAACAGCCACATAAATTATCTACGTAAATGACATCTTTTCTTTGCTTAAGTTTCTCCTGAACAATAAGCTCCCTTAGGATGAAAACTTTTTTAAAAAAGTCCCAAGTTCCTGGAACTTGGAAACTAAAAGAGAAATTAAAGCCAACATTTCACCTCATTTGCAAATTTCTGCAGAATAGTAAACTTCTAGTGCTTTCCACTCTTGTATTATTTGTAGCTTTGCAATAGGTTTTTGTTTCTATCTTTCACCTTCCTATCTGGAAGGATCACAAAGATACAAGAGAGAGCAATGTAAAAGGGGAGAAGGACAGAAGCTGAATCATAATCCTACAGTTGCAAAACTCTGTAAACTGTGAACTTTCCCTAGCACCTGGAGGATGGTACTGACTCACATCATCTGAGGGAAAAGAAATATAATACAGAGCATTCACAGAAAATTTCTGACGTATCTAAACTGTCAGATTTATTTAATTTGTTTTCATTTGCAAAAAGGATTTCAACATGGGAAAAGGACCCCCCACCCCACCCCCTGACACTATGGCAAAAATCCTAGAAATCTATCTTAAGCAAAAATCACAGAACGAAAAACAATTTCCTCATAATATGAGAAAAGCAAACATTCAGGTACTTTTAGGATCATATTTTACTTTCATAGGCACCATGTGTAATATAGCCACTTAGTCAGACTTTCTTCTCTGAGTTATACCACATAAAAAGATGTCTATTACCCCAAACTGTCCAGATTAAATTCCTCAGCATTTGTCCACCATTAGATTCTTGTTGCCTACCTTCACACAACTCTGTGTCTCCCTCACAGAGACTATATTGAAAGTAAAGATGTTGCTAAATTCCAAATACCTGGTTCATTATATAATTTTGTCTAGCACATAAAGTTCAGATGTATTATTAATTGAGTCTCATCTGTCCAAGAAGGTTTTTATCCAATTCAGGATATAAAACAAGATTTTTGCACGCACAATCAATGAGTTTTCAATGGCTCCTCAAAAATTTCATTTACTTTTGGTACAATCCCTGGACACTGTTCCCAGCTCAGATAGACTGTGGTCTGCAAAAGCAATTCCAAAGGTTGATGGTTAAGAGTTCAGGAACCTGTGTGCAGCCCCTGAGCTACTGGCACAGAGCACACTCAGGGAATCTTCAAAGGCTAGGTAACAAGGAAGCTGTGTAATCCCTGAGCTTGACTGACCAAGCTCTGGGAAGGTCTCTGACCCAAATACCCTTTATGTATTCTCTGTAACCCCACCCCCTGCTGCTGATGTGACTGGTAAGCACTCCGTTTCACACCTTGGAAAAACCCTTTTCTATAAAAAGGAATACCTAGTCTCTGTTGCACTTATTTCAGGGAATATTTTCATAGGTGGTATCAAATTCATACTCATAACAGTTGCTTCACATCAGCTGATAACCATACTTTGTCTCCTTTCTCACAAAGAAGGAATGACATTGTTTATTGTATTTCCATTGCATCCTTCCTTCAAGCAGCTACATGCAGCATACATGGCTTTCCACTATGCATGAAACAACTGCAAAAATCAGTTCCATGCCAGTTGAAGCCACCAAAAGATTGTGCCATACATTACTGAGAGCCAGTGTCAGACTAGAGACCTGGATTCAAATCCCTGTTTACTGGATCACTTTGGCCCAGTCACGATCTTTCAGCCTAACATGCCTCGCAGGGTTCATTGAGGATAAAATTGGGAGGGGAAAGATAATAAAATACAGCATAAAAATTTAAACATACGAAATCTCAAACAATTTAGACAGCTAAAAACAGTTTCAATAAAGACTAGACATGTTTAGATGACTGGCATAAATGCCCCCTCATATAACTCTAAATGCCATTTAATGTATGGTAGAAGATAGCAATCTTAACCTGGCACCAAAAAGATGACAATATTGGCGCCAGGTGGGGCCTCAGTGGAGCTTGTTCCAGAGTTGGGGGACCACCACTGAAAAGGCCCTCTCCCTTGATGCCAACCTCCGAGCTTCCCTCAGAGGAGGCACTTGGAGGAAGGCCCCAGATGTGGAGCATAGTGTCCAGGCAGGTTCAAGTCAGGAGAGGTGTTCCATCATGTATTGCAGTCCCATGCCCTGTAAGGCTTTATAGGCTAAAACCAGCACCTTGATTAAAATAGACTTTATAGGTTAAAACCAGCACTTCGGAAACATACAGGCAGCCAATGCAAGTAGGCCAGAATTGGTCTTATGTGCTCAGACTGTTTCTCCAAGTTCTGCTCCCAGTTATTAACCTGGCTGCCTCATTTTGCACAAGCTGCAGCTTCTGAACAGTCTACAAGGGCATCTCTACACAAGAGTACATTGCTGTAATCTAACTTGGAGATCATCAGAGCATAAATAACGGAAACTAGGTTTTTCCTGTCCAGATACGGGTGTAGTTGAGTTACTAGCCAAAGCTGGTAGAAGGCACTCAAAGCCACTGAGGCCACCTGAGCTTCAAGTGATAGACATGGATCCAGAAGAACCCCCAAGCTAGGAACCTGCTCCTTCTGGGGAAGTGCAACCCCATCCAGAAGAGGTTGAGTACTCTCCATCCAGTCAGAAGAACCATCCACTAACAAATCTCAGTCTTGTCTGGATTGAGCTTCAGTTTATTATCCCTCATCTAATCCATTGTCACATCCAGGCACTGATTCAACACATCCACACCTGATGAAGATGAAAAGGAGAAATAATAATAATTATTATTTCTTACCTGCCTTTCCCTCTGGATCGTAGAGCTGTATGTCATCAGTGTACTGATAGCAACACACTCCAAAACTCTGGATGACCCCCCTCAGCTGTTTTATGTAAATGTTAAATAGCATGGAGGACAAAACCATCCCTGAAGAACCCCATGCTGGAGAATCCACAGGGCTGAGAAATATTCCTCAAGCACCACCTTCTGGAGCTGGCCTTCCAAATAGGAGATGAACTCCTGCAATGCAGTAACCCCACCCCATGCACAGAAGGATACCATGGTAGATGGTATCGAAAGCCAAAAAATCCAGGAGTATTGATGGGGTCACACTCTTGTCAGGACCACTCCCTCTCGCAAGGAGTCATTCATGATTTGTTGCCTCTCTGCTGGTTTTTATAAGCTAAGAGGAGCAAGGATTCATTATGGAAGTGATCACATGAACCTGTCCAAACACCTTGAGCCTATCCACATTGCCCTTAAAACGACTTATATTCTGTTTAAAAACTTGTTTTTTTAAGTCGTTTCATTACGTGGTAGGACACACTGAACAGTACTTATGCTTCATAGTGACTGCTTCCTCCATCCTCAAAGTGTACACTGGTGTCACACAGGGTTATTTCTTTGTCTCTTCTTTCGTTTTTGTTTTGCAGGCTGCTTGACCTGCTCACTTCTGTCTCCGTAATGCAAGCAGCCTGCAAAATAAAAACGAAAGAACAAGAGACAAAGAAATAACCCTGTGTGACACCATTGAACGCTTTGAGAGGAAGCAGTCGCTATGAAATGTAAGAACTGCTCAGTGTGTCCTACCACGTAAAGAAATGACTTAAAAACCACGTTTTTAAACAGAATATAAGTCGTGTTAAGGGCAATCTGGATAGGCTCCTTGTCAAGGTCCTTCACCTGTGCCAACTGAAACTCATCCAATAAAACTGGACCAGGCTGTGCTTTGGGAACCTCACCAGATTCACCTGCAGTTACGCTGGAGTCTAGGTCCTGGTGGATGCAAGAGATTTTATCTTGTAAGTGCCTAACACAGTGGGCCCTCAACAGAAGAAAGGTTGCCCAAAAGGTTGTCAAGCGCAAACATATTCAAAGCAGTAATAACTTATTCAAAGTACTAATATCCAGAACATGATTTAACAGGTAGATATCCTGAACTGTGAATTATTGCAATATATTTGTTAGAAGGGAAATACTGAAAACCAGAAAACTACATCTAATCAAAATATGTATTTTCTTTCTCCTTCTGTAAATTGGCAAGAAGAATAAGAGAACCAAGATATTACTTAAGCTTTTCTTCTGGAACACTTATAGACTTAATTAACTTTCCAGCACTCATCTTTTTTCTCTGTTGCATTATCATTTTTACATTTCTTCTTTCGTGTTTTGGCAGTACTGAAACATTGCACTATTCTGAAGTCTGAAATAATCTTTCCCTACTAATTTAATGAAAACCCAGGAAACTCATTTGAGTCCCAGATGGTTCTGTCCCATCTTATTCATTAAAAGCATAGGATGGACTGGACTATTTTGAGGTACTATTAAAATACATGGTATCATTACAGTGATGTTCTATCAGAAGATAAGCTGGTGTCAACTGGCTATGGAGTTAACAAGTGAAGCAATGGATGTTTTGCTTTATTCCATTTTAACCCAGCATCCTGTCATGTCCCAGTGATTCTCTAATGAGATCCTCCAGTAGAAACATACAAAAGACTGACTGTGATCTGAATCATATTTTGATTCCATTAAAGGCAACTTAAAATGCAAGAACTCAGTAGGTAACCTATATCCTTCTCTTCTCACCCCACGAAAATATGAAAATCATAGATAGCAAAAAGACAAAATGCACAATTTTGAATTACCTGTGCCTGATCAACAGATAGATTTTCATCATAGTCATACAGGCTATCCAAATCTTCCAAAGCAATGTCATAGGTTTCAGAATCATAAGTTACAGAACTCATTGTAGGAGCAGCCACAATAGCATCAAAGATACAAAATCGCATGAAAATATTTGCAAAGGCCTTCATTCTTCAATCTTTGTCTAGCGGAAGAAAGTAGAAAAGTGATGATTAAAATTCTAATTGCAGCTATCCTATGGAGTACTACATTTATACTGCATTGAAAATTAGCATTCTGATGAACTAAGGAATTAAAAAGACCTATGCACATATACACAGTAATCAGTAACTTAAACTTAGATGAAAAGCAGGAGAAGGGCAACACTTCAGTATAATCCTTCTCTTATTTTCATTGTGTATGGTAGCTCTTCCCAAATAATGCTACTTCTATTTATATATTCTGCTTCAACATATATTTGTGTGGGCAGAAGGAAGTGCAGGTGCCAGGCTGTGCTCCACCTCTGTGCCACTTGCAGCTTGTAGAGAACATTCCTTGATGAAGGGAAGATTGCAGGAATGGTGATACCACCAAGATATGTTTTGGTGCCTTGGAAAAGTAGATTGGGTAGAGAGGTGAGAGTGATCACCTGGATCCAGCAATCTGCACTTAGTCACTGGAATAAAAAGGCTGCTGCATGGTTGCTCTATCCTCTAACTTCTCAGCACTGGACTCTGTGTTGTGATGTGGCTGCTCTGGGTATGGGATGCTACTTCATAGAATGAGATGGTCTTCAGACGTGGGATCCCCACAGCACACCAACACAGATACAGTTTGTTTGTGAGACATGACTGGATCAAGCCATGATTCAAACTGGAGTAACCTGTGCAAGTTTGGACTCATGCCATTTGGGCTCAGGCCCTTGGATTCCTGGCTGGAAGTATGCTGCCCAAACACCAAGAACTCACCTAACACATCCACATTGCACTCTTATTTGCATGCTCTCCAATATGACAGGTGTAAGCGCTGGAGGCAATGTGAATTCCCATGATGAAGAAAGTTCTTTTGGGTTCACACAACCTCTGCACCCTGATCTTCACATGCAGGGTTGGGTTAGGATACGTCTATTAATGTTCACTTTCTTTACTTGAAATCTAAAGCAGATTTAGACCACTGGTTTTAAATTTTATGAAAACCACTGGCTGCAATTCAACTTTCTGCACCAGCCATTTTTCCCAGGGCTGCCCCTGCCTGCTTGCGGAGAGTCCACATGATGCACAGAGCATCCTGCAAGCAGGCAGGGGCCAGCCCTCCATTTTCAGGGAATGCTATTATCCCAGTTCATTCCCTGCTCCTGGGAGGGCAGAGAGATGGGCGGCTGGTGTGGCTGCCCATCCCGGGCGCAGCCGTGCTTACCCACAAGTAAGCACAGCTGCACCAATGGCCACGGAGCCGCACCGCAAGGCTCCGAGGCCATCAGGAGAGAGGGACAGTGAAATTGCCATCCCCAGGATGGTAGGGGGGAGGGGGGCTGGATCACGTGCAGTTTTTTTTTTTTTAGGGTACTTACATTTGCGCGGGAGCGCTCTTGCGTTCCTCTGTGGATCTTTTTTTTAAAAAAAAAAAATGGCTGGTGCGACTTGCGATGGCCCAGGAGAATCCCGGGCCGTCACTTTCTGATGTGGCTTCATCACGCCGAACCCGAAAGTAAACACTTCTGGGTTTCCCCGCTTCCCGCCCTCTCTGCCCCTATGGTGCGGAAAGGGCCTTAGCCAGTTGAACACAAATCAATGTGGTTTGATAGTTGCAATTCACACTTGTTAGTGGATGATAATAAAAGTTAAGCACAAATAACTTTTGTTGGATTGGAGCTGTGTGGTCTTAACATTAACAGCCTCTTTTCCAGATTATAAAGCAACCCATAGAAAATCTCAGTATTCACATACAACATGCATTGAATAGTAAAGTTACTGACGCGGAAGTGGAAGAATGCAAATATATTTACAGACCTACTGAGGATGTCATCCATGGTTTTTTTATTCGTTTATAAGCAGTGCTTAAAGGGCAGCACACAGTGTATGATATTAGAAATTCATGAGACACTTTGTCTTTTGAGGTTGCCTAGACTCAAGCAAACTGATATTAAGCTTCTTGAAAGAGGGCCTTTGTGAAGGAGGTTTACACATGAAGGCATGAAATTCCAATGGGAATGGTGAATAGCACAAGGCACTCATTTTTCTCTTGTGAGCTTTTAAGTTTTTTTAGTTAGCTAGTAGGCAGAGCTTACAAGCAGCTCGGTCTCTTTGCTCTTAACTAAGGGTTAATTGAATTGCACTTTCTAGCGTTGATTTATTGACAATGTTTTGGTTTTGCCAAAAACGTTACTTTACTGATGTATCATATTGATATTCACTACTTTATGACCATCTTAATGGTTGACAAACATATTTGCTAATTTTTTTTAATATTTAAGGAGAGTCAACCTTCATCATTTTTTCTCTGTTTACTTATCATTTCAAAATGTGTACTGAATCTTACTAGTTCATATTGTACTAGAACTATTATTAGTACTGTTCATGTCATCCAGAACTTTTAATTTGGAAAGCGTTTGAAAAATCTTTTTCTTTACATTCTCAGAAATACTCTTTGTAGTAAATACCTGATCTAACTGTAAAAATGGAAAGCTGAGACTGAGAGATTGTGTCTTGAACACATGACTGAAGATACATCTGAATCCAGGTCTCTTCCAGACCAAAATCCATCTAACTAGTCATTGAACTATACTGCCTTATTTTTCTAGAAGATAAAGGTATGAACGTAGGTGGTAAAACAGAACATTATTAAGTACCACTAATTTATGGTTATTATTGTATTAATACACTGATAAACAAAAAAATATTCACAAGTGTATTCTGAAAATTACCTGATAAATTGGTAGCATATCTGACAGGTGAATGCTTCATCTTAAGCAAGGGAACTATATAATTCCTATGTATCAATATATAAATATTATTATATATCTCAGTACACACACATCAGTAAATCTGCCTGGTCTACCTAAGCCTGTGAAATCTGTATGCCTCCGTACATCTTTTATAAGCAAAATATTGGAACATACTGCAATTATATTGGCATCTACAAGAGCTGTCAAATGTTTTGATGGAAATTATGTACTTCTCACAGGAAGGCACTAAGAAATAGTGAAGTAAAAAGCAAATAACAAAAAGTACATATTCATAATTATGATTCTTCTCAAAATATTTAAAATTCCAAACCTTTAAAAGTAAATTCAGTTTTTTTTAAAAAAAAACTAGCTTACTAATCATTGAAGAAAGAAACAGAAATCTTACCTTGGCTCCTGCTTTCTCAAATGGCACAGAGTTACTATGAATGTAGAGCCTGTGGTGTTTTACCCTATCCAATGGCAGTGGGGTGCCTGGATTGTGGGAGGTGGTACAGTAAGCTCTAATCCTCAGAAATGTCTTGATGCTTAAATACCTTCATATCACATCTTCTGAAAGAACCCTGAGTGCAAAAAGTGATGCTGTCACAGGGAGCAAATCATTACTGAGGGAAGAGGATGTATTTTAAAATGCATTACTGCATCAGCTAATTCATCATTCTCAGCATTTCCAAGAATAATCAGAAAGTTTTGAATATGGGAGTCTGTATGTTATAAGTACAGCAGTAAGTGAAAGAGAAAAGTTTAAACTCATTACCTGTATTGTGTACAAAGACACTTGTTTTATTCTTTGCAACATTATTAATTGTTATTTTATAATGCCAATTGGACTTTTATTGTGTAAAGTTCATTGCAAGAATTAACACACCCATCTTTGTAAGGAACTTGAGAGATAGGTTAATGTTGTGATTAAGCATATGAAGAATTGAGGCTAAGAGAAAATGAGTTACTCAAGGCCATCCAAAGAGGTCACCGCTAAGTTATGTGATGCAATTATCCCCAACTTGAAAATTTTTAACAGGTTTTGTCTAATGACCAGGAGAATTTTCCTCTTCACTGATTATTATGGAAAATTAATCCTGATACAATGCATTCCACATAATATGAGCATTCTATGCAACAATATTTTTAACAGAAAAAAATCACAAATATAAATCATTTAGTGGGGTTTCACACATTCTTTTTTCACGTTTGAACTGCTCATTTCCCCTTGCAATGTTCTTGCATATAAAGAACCGTATGCTTGTCACAGTCAGAAATTGCTGAGTGAGCATAGGCGTGCGCACAGGTGGTTCACCTGGTGCCCAGGCACCATCTAATGAAAAGTCTGGGAAAGGTGCGGCATGGAGAGAAGGGTGGGAAGCAGGCCGTGCGTTGTCCGAAGCTATGGAAAGTGCACAGATGGCCTACACTATTAGCATGACTAACACGCTAATAGCGTAGGCCACCTGTGCACTTTCCATAGCTTCGGACAATGTGTGGCCTCCTCTGCCCCTTCCCCCCCCTCGCACCTTTCCCAGTATTAAAGGGTCTCTTAATGCTTGAATTAAGAGGCCCTTTCACATTGGGAAAGGTGGGAGGGGGTGGAGGAGGGGGCAGAGCAGGCTGCACTTTCTCCAGAGCTCCAGAAAGCGTGGAGATCACCTAACACCATTAGCGTGGCTGGGAGGATTCTCCCAGCCATGCTAATGGCATTAGGTGATCTCCACGCCTCTAGAGAACACGCGGCCTGCTCTATCCCCCTCCCACCTTTCCCAGTATGAAATGGCCTCTTAATTCAAGTGTTAAGAGACCCTTTCATACTGGGAAAGGTGCGGGGGGGGGGGGGAACGGAGCAGTCACAGCTTACCTGCTCTCTCCTCTCCTCCAGTCTCGTGATACTTGAGGATGAGACTTCTGACATTTCATCCCCATCTCGCGAGACTTGTGGGAGAGGCGGGGTTTGAGTACGAGCGGCAAAAAAGAAGAAGGAGGCAGCAGCAGCGTGGGCCTGGGGGTAAGTAAGGCAGGGCGGGTGGGCAGGCAGAGGGTAGGGCATGTGGGTGGTCAAGCAGTGGGTGGCAGTCGAGCGAGCAAGCGAGCAAGTAGCGGGCAGGTCGGGTGGGCAGGCAGCGGGCAGCACAGGCGGGCTGCTGGCAGCTGAGCAGCAGGAAGCCTAAGGATGAAGGTGCGAGGGGTGAGGTGGGGGCTCAAACTGCAGGCTCAAAGGAGTGGTTTTCTGCTTTGCACACAGAACCTCGGTCTAATTACCAGCCAATATGCTTCACTTTGCTTTTTTAAAAATGTGTTTCTGCAGGAGCAAACAAATGTGGATTCAAAGGACACAGAGTTTTGTGTTTTGGATGTTCAGACTCCACCTCTGCTTATTGTTCCTATTTCTGCTTACCCAGGTGTCCAAGTCTCTGAACTTTCTTGCCAGTTCTTTTATATATTACCTGCAAGTATTTTCATGTATATATCAAAATGTACAACATTATGATGTATAACATATGACCCCGTGCCTTTTACAGCTACTCAATGTTCCTACATAGCTTTTCAGACAAGGGAATAACTTTGGATCATTTCACTTGCATGTGTTGTAGATCACAAGCTGAATATGAGCCAACAGTGTGATGTGGCTGCAAAAAAAGCAAATGCTATTTTGAAATGAATCAATAGAGTATAGCTTCCAAATCTCATGAGGTACTGGCTCCCCTTTATTTGGCACTGGTTAGGCCTCATCTTGAATATTGCATCCAGTTCTGGGCACTACACTTCAAGAGGGATGCATACAACTTGGAGGCCTAAATCCAATTGCTACTCCTAACTAGAATAGACACAGTGAATCAATGGGAACTTGTTAAGTCCACACTTATCTAAGTTTCATTGCTTCAATGTGTTTGCTCTGGTGAGGACTAGCAATTGGGCTGGTGATCTGATCTGTTTCTGTAATAGCCGGAAATGCAGAATGTGATACTGCTGGACCCAGAGATCAGCCACCTGAAAATCTGAGTTTTTCTTTTAAAAAAGGATTCTAGCCTTTATGGCTGCAAAGATGTCATTGGAAGTGTGTCATAATGCCTGCTGAAATCTCAGCATTTGTATTCTTTGATGGTGATGTAAACCATTTTTGTTTTTGAGAGACATGTTTGTAAAATAAAAATGGAAGTGGTGATGTCGTTCTGTTCCTTTCCCCCTTTTTCCAAGCTCTGACTGCATTTCACAACAATAATAATTTAGTTGTAGGATTCAGAGATGCTCGATGATATCATATTTTATTGACTTTTAGATTCTGGTTTACAGTTCAGTAAATCAGACGTGTGATCAAGGTCACACACCCTTGGGGATGGTTATGTCAGGATGGGCACACATCCTTGGGGGCTGGACATGTTGGGGTGGGCACACCTCCTTGAGGGTCAGCTATGATGTCCTCCTTTTTGGTTTCCAAAATATGGTCACCCTAGTTAAATGGAATTTACTCCCAAGTTTACCTTAAAAAATCCCTGGGGGCACCACCTAATGAAATGTGCTGCACACGCTTATGTGTGTGAGAGCAAGCAAGAAAGGTTCCACTCTATAGTCCAACTTTGGTAGCAAGCAGCTAGTCTCTCATCTCTTTTCTTTACAATAAGGAGTTCCTAGAGAGCCATATATATCCAGTTTGTAGCTGACATTTGTCTACACGCATGTTCCTTCATTAATGTAAATAGCTGCTTTTAACATACTGCCCATGTTTACCCTATTTCTTATCAAGGATAACATGGTTCAGCAATCTTTGATGTTGTTCCCCGCCTCGATCCGAAGGGAGAGGCGGGAAATAAATAAATAAATAAATATATTATTATTATTATTGTTGTTGTTGTTATTATTATTATCTGAGAAAAATGTTTTGACTTGACAAGAGCTTTGAGAAACCTAGAGGCAAACAAGGAATTGCTAAATAAAACGATGGCAGTGGTGTATAAATTTCAGGTATTTCAAAAAGGAACACAAAATAGAATTCTGATTAAAGCACTGGCTTAATAAAGGCCAGAATCGAAGGGATTTTTATACCTCCACCGATTCTTTTGCACAAACGATGGGTCCCACTGATTCTGTTGTGCGAGCAGGACGCACTGCTTGCACAATAGGGATTTAGCACTTCTCAAAGAAAACCCTGAAACAAGAAGAAACACTCATTTCTCAATTGGGACAGGACAGCGGAGCTTCCTTATCTGAACTCTGCTGACTTGCGCCATTCAAGAAATGTGCATTTTTGCTTTTTTCTAGTTGCCCTCTCCCAAAAGTGCTAAATCTTCCTCCCACAAGCAGTGGGTCCCACTTGCTGACAGGAATTGGTGGGGCGCAAGGGAATCAGTGGAGTTGTAAGCGCCTCGTTGGATTCCGCCCAGAGTTACTAAACACCATTAGTTGTTGTGCCATAGACTAATTAGAATGGCAAGGAATCTATAGATTATATAATTTTCCAATGGTAAAAGCAAGTCTGTCTCTTAGGTTGGCAGAAATTACTTTGTTCAGAAAGAACCGTACTTTAGCTTTAGGGGAATTAGCCAGGTCCTTTTGTTTCCCCTCTTCATGTTGTCCCTTTTCTTCAATTTATTACTTCCACTTTAGTGCAAACCATAGTTTGCTGTTACAGCCAAACCACCAAACCATGGTTTGCTTTTCCTGCCAGCCAGGACTGGTTGCCAACAATTTGACAAGAACAAACCAGTTTCCAATTTTTGTGGGGGGTGGGAACTAGTTGAACATGTTAGGGGAGAAGGAGAACAAGATGAAGAGGGAAAGGATGGAGCACAGTGGAAAACCATAGTGGAAAAACATGGTGTGGGCAAGACGCAAAGGAAAAATAGCCCTCCTTCTAGAAAGTGTGAACCCTGTAGGATTGCACTCTTGTTTATTTATTAGATTTATAATAAACTGACAAATGCTCTTGGAGCGGCTTACAGTCATAAGCCCCCAAAGCAGCAATAAAATAACATCCAACACAATAATGCAGCCAATGAAAATATAACAAATATTAAGACAGAAAACATTAAAATATTAAAGAGCCAGTAAAACCAATAATAAAGACAGCAAATTAAAGATTTGAATTGCTTGCCAGAAGAGGAAAGTCTTAGCCTGGCATCTAAGTTTAAACAATGAAGATATCCAGCGAATCTCCCTGGGAAGCATTTCAGACAGAAGACTCTTTCCCTGGAAGCCACCCTTCTCACTACCCAGAGGAGATTTCAACCGCTTCTTTTGACACAGCCACAACTCAGTTCAGGTGGAAATGCAACACCTCTGCAGACACCATTTCTGCTCTCTCAATAAACAGCCTTCTCAGTATCTCCCTTCGAGAGAGAACCACCTATGAACTTCTCCACACCAGGCTTTTTATCCTGCAATTTACCAGGGCTTCTGCTTCAGGATTTTTACCAGGATTAAGATTGGCTCCTTACATGGGCTGACCCGTGCTTCCCCCCCCCCCCCCAAGGATTTTCTTTCTTTGCAAGTTCAACAAGTTTCATTATACAGCCACTACATGGCAATACAGTATAGCAGAACTACGCAATTAATTATACATGGCTATTGAAGCAATTAACACATATTACTGTATTATCCCTGATCTTTTTAAAAAAACAGGATAAAGGTTAGAAAGCACAGGAGATACCCTGAAGGTTGTCAATCATATGTAAAGGACCTGTGAATATCCACGAGTGATCAATCATAAGCAAGCAATAAAAGCCTCATGTAGAAATGCCCTATGTCTCCTATTTTCCCATTGCTAGGAAAAAACTCACAGAGACTCTTTAAAAATGCCTGTTTTTCCCTCCTTCAACATAGATGAACCTGTTGATTTGTAAAAGCTTTACATATGATTGAAGAAACACAATGCAAGCAAAGAACATAAAGGCAAAAGCTAATTATTTCCCCTGAGCCCTATTTTCTTTGTTTTCTTTGATTAAATATACAAAGACAACAGGAATAACAGAAGGGTGTGGAGTCCAAGTAAACAACACCCCTTTGAGCTAAAATCCGGGCATTCACCAATTTAACTTAAGATTCTGATAGGCCAGGAGTTCTTTGTTTTCTCATTTGGAGTATATTGTTTGTCAATATTGAAGTGTCCACTTCCTTGTGTGAGGCCTGGAGCAATTGCCCCATCTGACCCCCAAATCTGTCTGCAGCTATGTTTCCTCTGGCTGAATGTAGGCCAGTTGTTGACCTCTGCTAAATCCTGGATTGACTATAGGGAATGTACCATGGTGTGGAACCTTGACTGGATGCTAGTAGGCAGTTAGGCCTCTCCTGCCTCCCCTCAATTTCTTTTCCTTACAATCATGTCTCACTAATTACCTCAAACTTCCTTATCTTCTTACACCTACAGTTCTGATTTTTTTCCTCACAACTCCAGGTGTCCATATGAGGTTAAATTGCAAAAAGCGGTATATTTTGAGAGCATTTGTTGTGGCTACATTTTATACATTGTAACAGGCCCCCTCCACAAGGATGCGCTTTTGCGCCCGGTTCCGGGATTATGCGCATTATCGCGGAGGCGCATTTACGCCTAATCCCTCTGCACGGGAGGCGGCGAGAGGCGGCGAAGCGCATTAATTCATGTCCAAAAAGCGCTTTAGAAGACGTTAATGCGCATAATCGCTTGTTCACACCGCGATAATGCGCTTTAACGGCCGGAGAAAAATAAAAGTCGCTATTTAACGCGCATTCGAAAATGCGCATTATCGGGGAAATAACGCGCCTGTACGCCCGTTTTGCGCTCCGCTGGTGTGGAGGTAAAATTTATAATGAGCCTCTAAGGCTCATTAAACGTCTCGTGTGGAGGAGGCCACAGCGAGAGATATAGGTGTTTCTGAGGATTAATCACAGGTGACCTGAAGCCTGGGGTGGGGTGGGGTGCGGGTGCTCATGTAAATGTTATATCTGCTCCTATGTGGTAAAGAAGATGAAGAGTCCTTAGTGTTATTTTTTCCAGGGGTTGTGGGATATGTTGCTTTTCCATCAGGTAACATACAGGGCTAAGCAATTATATATATAATCCAGTAGGCACATATAAAACATAGGCACATATATTTAATCCAATAATTAATCAGCTAAAGCAATTTTAATTTAGGAGGCACATAAGATGCCAAATGCACAGTAGTCAGAAAAGGGGCAGAAGAGCATGAGCTAAAGATAGGAACATACAGTGGAGCAGAATTGTCAGGTGTCTGTGACCTTTGGAGCGTGAAGAAAGGCAGGAGACATCATGGGGGCTGTTTTGTCATGAGATGGAACTTAGCTAATGCAAGTAGGAAACACAGGTGTCTGTGGTTGGAAGGGGATGTGTGATCGTAGGGAACACAGGTAGAAATAACTAGACCATGACAGTAGGTCAAGCTCTGCTAAGATTGCTTGCAATTATAGAGGAAACAGATGATATGTGTGGGTGTAAAAGTGTGGAGGAGAGGGGAGGATGAACAAAGGCGGAGATTTTAATATTATAATCAGGCGTACGGGATAGGATGTAACCTGTTAGAGGCTGGCCGGATGACAGGGAATATATGTTGTGTGATTTATGATTTTTGGTGTGTGCCAAGCTTGCATAGCCACACCCCTTTTGCAAAAGGCTGTTTTTGGCAATAAAGAAATTTGCTTCAACTTCCCAGGTTGTATTTTCCTTTTCTGAAATAGAATGGGCATTTCTAACAGGGTGATCTGACATCTAACCAGGGGTGATACTTAAAGGATTGCACAGGCCTACTTAATTAGGCCTGAATAATGATTGACATTGGAAACCAGGGAGCTGTTCCCTATTCTTCAGGATCTACAGTCGTCCTCTGGAGCTACACAAACAGCTTGCAAGCCCCATTGCTGCTCTGATGTCCAAACGAGGGCCTAGTTGAATGGAAAGAAGGCTCTGAAAGAATAGGTGTACAATCATCTAATCTCAAAAAAGTTAACAAATGCAGGCTATCTGAAAGGATATTGGTTGCTGGTAAGAAATTTACTTGCTTCTATTCAAACCTTTATATATCCCTGCTCCAAGGAGGTTCCAATCTAAATTTTGAAAAAGGGGAAGACAACAGAAAGGGGGAGAGAGGTGATAGAGGCAGAAATTTAGTTTCTGTATGGAGTAAGGACTACATTATATTTTACATTTATTGGGTTGGGCCCAGACTATCTGGGAGCAGAACTCCACTCATGGGACACCTCACTGGAAGAAGTGAGGAAAATATTTTTCTCTCATTTCCCCTTCCAGCTCCCTTTGCCTCCTTCCTGGCAAAGCTGCTCTAGAGGGTCTGGTTGTTTGGAGACACTCAGGAGGGGGCACTGGGGTATGCAGAAAGAAGGTAAAACTGGTGAAAGGCACCTCATTTCTTCCTCCAACAGAAAGCCTCTCCTCCCCTGGATCTCCCTCTGTTCATGGAATGGCCAGACTGGCTTCAATCCATTAAGGGTTTTTCCACTTCACTGTAGTTATAGAAAATAGTACTTTTGTTCAAACTAACCATCTAGTTTCCTTCATTACTAGATCAGTGATGTATTCACAGACTTATCTGTAAATAAATTTAGATAATTTTGAATTGGAAAAACATGTTGGAATGCTCCTTTTTGTTTTGTTGCCTCAGCCCAGTTGATTTCAGGCCGTGCAACTGTTCATTAGGGGGAAATTATATATGCACACTCATCAAAGCAGGAACAAGAAAAATGTCGCGCAGGGCAATTTAAATCATTTAACTTGAAGTCATGGCAGAATGGTTTAGGTTCTGATTTTTGTGTGTGCAGTTCTGTAGTTGAGAAAATTAGCTGGCTTGATTTATTTGTTGTTCTGGGTAAGATTTTATTTTACTTCTGCCCACCCCACTCCATATATAAGGACTTGAATCTAACTCCAATCTGAAATATTTAGCATCATTCTGCTTTTGTTGTTCTAAAATCTTCATATGGAAAACATTTATCCTCTGATCCATCTGTCAATATCTGTTATATTGAGTGGTTGTTGTTGTTGTTTGCTTTTGAGTTTCATAAACATGTCCAAAATATGTGATAAGAAATTGAAGCAGGAAGGAGGGAAACCAGGGATTAAAATTACAAAATCTTAATCAACAACCATTTTCTATTTCTGTCCAATAGAAAATAATCTTATCTTGACAGTCTGATTCTGAAGTTCATGTTTACAAAGCTGGAAGTTAATTTGAAAGGCATGTAAATAACGAGAACTCAGAATGATGTTCAAGGATCTTTATTCTCATAAAAGGCTAAAAAGATTGAGTACAATGCATGTTAGGTTTTTCCATCTTCTCATCCAAAAACTAATGATGGCTGGGAGAAGCACATAATTACTGTTGTCAGTTCTATGAATGACTCTTTGCCATGCTGGACACTGATGTGGCATGATGTCATCCTTTCCTGCATAGTGGAAATCCAGCATGACCGAGATCCTCCAGCAGGTGAGGGGAGGCAATGGGTTTCTGGAGTATGAAGCATACATATGCCCATTGTTTCTGCTTTCTACAGGATTCTCCATAGTTCAAATTGTCATTACGATTCTTACCTCTCCAACCTCCTCAATTTACCACTTGTCATTCAGCACTCTAAAAAGACTGCAGCAGCATCAGTGGCAGCCACTGATTTTTCTGAGAGATACTCACAAGGCTACAAATAGGAGCACTGTTGAATGGTCCAGGTGTGTGTGTGTGTGTGTGAGAGAGAGAGAGAGAGAGAGAATGGCTCAATTCGGACGACACAATAAACAACTGGTGTGAGGGAAACTATTGTGTCATCCAAATGCTGCCATAGTTAACTCAGCGCTGATCCTCATCCACACCACAGTTGATTATTACCATGTTATGTGGGGAGTGCCCCCTAGGGTTAGGGTTAGTCAACCCACCATTGACTATCGTGTCGTCCGAATTGAGCCATTGTGTGCATATATAAAATTATTTAATGAATTTTAAAATGCTTTTCAGGATAAGTTATCCTTCCTAGCATGTTTACAACAATAAAACAACATTAAATGCGTATGCGAATTAGATGGGGTAGTGAAATTTGCAGAATGTGCTATTGTATAATCACTGCTGAAGATAAGATATAGTTGCAGATCAGTACTCATGGTGGGTTCATAATGCTTTTTATTAACCTCCAGGGTTACAGTCTATATTTATTTCCGATTCTGATTTGGGCTGTAAGACAATAAATTAGATTTCCATAGATGCAATTGTAGTAGGATAATCCAGTCATTAGAATAAAAAATATTGCATTTTGGCATTGTGAGAGTAATATCCTGTGCATATATGCTCAGAAGAACTGAGTTCTAAGCAGTCAAAACCCTGAAGTACTTACTTGTGAATGATCCCACTAATACCTTTGAATGATTCACAAGCACATGATATTAGGGATGGAACCATACAGTTTGCTCTTCTTTGTATAAATTGACAATCTCGTATGTCCAGATGCAAAAACCATCAACATTCATGATCACGTACCATCAGAATATTGATTTGTGTAATAAATGGTTTTAATGAGAGAAAATGTACAAAAAGGAATAAACTAGCAAAGCAGGGCATGCCAAGAGCAAAAGAAAATGCAGCAAACAAACAATCTAAACTGCAAACATCCCCCCTCCTTTCCTGGCTAAATCCCTGCCTCCCACATATCTCTAGAAGATATTCACCTTCAGTATATCTCTAAATCTTCTATAACTTTGTGATGGATTTTGTTGTATGCTGCTTTAGGGTCAATCTTGCCTGAAAAATTAGGATGTAAAAAAAAATCATTAATAAATAAAATGCAGCTTAATGTTCTATGTTTCCTCCAAAGTTGAAAGCTCTTCTCAGTTAACAGCTCTTCAGGGGCCTGGTGCACTGAAACGCATTGTGAAGGAGACTTCATAATCATGAACATTCAAATGCTCTCATGCTGATTTGTAGCAGTAGAACACCTCCAGTCAGTGAAGAAATACAAACAATTTTTGTTTTAGTGCCAAACTAGACATGATGTAGTATTATTTAATTAAAAGCAGCCACAGCACCTCCTCCCTCAATTTGGAGTCAAGCTACAGCACATGGTTAGGGAGATTATGCCTTCCCCTTTGTGCTGTTTTCTTGACTTTAATTGACCCTCACTCCCACTGTGCTAGAAAGAAGACAAATACTTGTATTGTACCTGGCTTCCCCCTGCTCCCTCCCCATCACAGATAATTGCAGGTTCAAGGGAACAATTTAGCCTCCTTCCTGTAAGTAATATGTGAAAGGGGCTTTTAGGTTTGGGGAATGGCATGAGAGGAAATGGTTAAAAAAAACCTCTCCCAGCTCCAAGCCCCTGATCCAAATTGGGTTCTAGCACAGCTTCTTTTAACCAGAGGGAAAGGTGTGGGGTGATCTGATCTCAGATCCTCCACATCACATCTGGTTTCTTCCTCAGCCACCTGAACGTTGCTTTTTCGTTCACTTGGTAGTACTCCTCGCCCTTCATTTGACAGTCCCCTCTGTGAAGCACGTCTCAAAGACAGCAGCACATGAAGATAGCCAGTGATGTGTAGTGGTTAGAGTGTTGGATTTAGAGCAGGGAGATGTGGGCTTAGTTTCCCGCTCGCCAATGAAGCCTACTGGGTGATATTGGGCACATCAGTCTCTCAGCCTAGTTTACCTCACATGGTTGTTGTGAGGATAAAAGCAGAAATTCTGGAGCTTCTTGAAAGGAGGGCAGGCTAAAAATGTAAATAATAACAATAGGCCATTCAGCAATCAGGCCAGATCTCCAAGATACCCTTCCAAATTCTATTATTATTATTATTATTATTATTATTATTATTATTATTATTCCAGACTGGAGTATCTTCTGAAGGCAACATAAAACTTCTAATTTCTGTAAGCAGCATGCACTAAAATTACACAAACTGATGTGAAGCAAGTGCCTAAAATTTGGGCTTGAATATAGAGCTTTGGAATTAGCAAACCCCCCCCCCCCCCAAAAAAACAATTATAGAGGGAGATATTCAATTGGATGTGATTACCAAACAAACATAAAGTGGGGAAAAACATGGACCTAAGGACAAGGACAATCCACATGTTTCTATAAAGCATGCTTCCCCAACCTGAGATTTTAGACTACAATCCCATCATCCCTAACAATCAAAGCCCATGGTTAGTTGTAGTTGTAGTCCAAAATATCTGGAGGGCAGTAGGTTAGGGAAAGCTTCCATCAGGGGCAAAACTGAGAGGAAGTCACAGGCTCATGGTAATTTGTGTGGCGTTCACTGCTATTCATCACAGGATTCAACATTTGCAAGGGTAATTTGGAGATTTAAAGCTGATTTTAGCATGTGATGTTGAGTTCCCTGCTCCCGCTTCTCACGGCAGCCCCTCCAGCCTCCTGGAAAACAAATATACAAAGGGCTGAGGACTCTGTTGAATGGTGTAGTGGAGAGGGTGGAACCCCCCAAATCAAGTGGAGGCATCTTCTGTGTGGAACTCCATTCATAGAAGGTGCCTTCACCTTTCCAAATTTGGAAGATACCTCCCTTCCCCCTATACCACAGCCACATTAATCAAAAGGGTCCCTCAGTCTTTTGTGTTACAGAAGACTGGAGGAGTTGCCATGGGCAGGGAAGTTTGCTTTTGTCAATCCAGGTGCATGCACCTACATTTGGATCCAGCTCGTTTACATTAGTCTTTTTGATCTGATACTGTTAGGCTGCAATCTTAAACACAATTATTAGAGACTAAGGCTCATTGAATACAGTAGGACTTCCTTCCAAGTAAACTTCATAGGATTGTGCTGTAATGGAATCGTCTCCATAGATATTTCTTTTAATTATAGTTTTAAGGAATTAATATTAAGTATACATGAATTATACCTGGGATGCCACTGAATAAAATGCATAACCATATGATGTAGGATTTTATCTTTAGCAATTTTCTTCTCCTTCAGTCATGAAATCTGAGACTCTTTGTTATATAAAACATAGTGCTTGCAAACTTTTCCTTTAGACTTGCCAGTGATAGATGATTTAATTCTTTCCAGATACGCTGTTGGTTTTGTACAAAGTTCTTGCATAAGGTGCTAAGAGGGACAAATGGGTATGGTCCTATGGTTCCATTTTACAACTGCTGTGACTAAATATTAATAGAATTTTAAGGATTCGCTTCACTAATTATATGCATATCAACTTTTAATATTCTGATTGTAAATGTTTGCTTATAGTTTGCTTTGCTTGGTATTAATATATGCTGACTTGATCTCAAGCTCATTCTCATTTTTAGATGTTATTGAATGGACATTCCCCATCTTCAGGTTTGAATATGTCACAGTCATTAATATTTCCAAAAACTGTAAAATTGAGAAAAAAATCCTGTCCTCATTTATTTTTTGTTGGATTGTTTCAAGAATAGCTTGAGGTCAAAGGCTTCATTAGTATGCTGAATAACTCCAAGTTAAACTTTTATTTTTTTTCATCAACTGTTTTTGTTCTTAGGCCATTTTAGTTTGACTTGTCTTTTGTATAATTCCATTGGGGGCATAAAGCTCCATGCATGCTTCTTAGCTCTAATATCGTCTTCAGATAGATGTTTATAACATTTCTTCCATCATTGACATGGCCAGATCTATACCAAGCAGGATATGACACTTTGAAAATGTTTTGGAAACTGTATATGGAGTGTGTCCTGGGCCCCAACAGTTGTCACTACTGTTATAAACCGTTTTAAAGCAGTAGTGTAGGTCCTGCCATGAGCATCATTTTGATGTATTTTTATTTGGAAGGGGGTGGGGAGGAAAGCTGAACATTAAATAGCAAACAGATGTTGCACTATTAAGGATGCCAACTTTCAGGGTTCATGATTTATCTGAAAAGTGGTGATTTGGAGGCAACAGGGCCTGTTGAAAAGTTTGAGGCTTTGAACTAGATCAACCAAGACATCAGCTTAGTGCCACTTCACAAATAACTTCCACGTTCCTACAATATGCTCATCTTTGTGCAAGAAAAAATGTGTTCAAGACCTTCACCCTGTTATGTACAAAAATGTGGAAGTAACTATTTTGCCACAAAAACACATGTTGGGAAGTGGTCCTTGGACCCAAAAGAAATGGGAGAAGAATGGCTTGCATTTTTAAAAGGAAAAAGTTGTCTTTTTTTTTTTTTTACAGTTTTCTCCATTCATACAGCTAATACAATAAACAGTCTAGCAAATAATTAGTTAAATGCTGCTGAAGTTATAAGTTTGCACCCTTCTAATTAATTATTATTCCTTCATAAACATAATTGGAAGATCTTAAACAATCTGGCCTTTCAGGAATCTTTAACTACATTGACGTAAGTATGAAAGATGATTAAACTGCTATGGAGAGGTAGTTCAAACACATTAAAGCAGTAGTTTTCAAGCTTTTCACAATTTAGCTGCAAACTGCAACATGGGGGCCACTTCTAGCTTTGTTTATGTTTTTGACCACACGTGCCCATTTTCCCTTCTCTCTGACTATGCGGCTGTCTATGCACTCCGAAAGCGATGTGGTGGGTACGCGGTGGCGCTGCATTGGTTATACAATGCAGCAGCCACCTCAAAGTAACTGCAGGGCTTTCTTATGAAGCTCCGCATTTAAAACGTCAGGCTCTTACCCCGACTTTTTAGGCTGGAGCGAGGTAAACACAGTTCTTCCGCCACCTAATCTCAATCCAGCATCGATGCGGAGGCGTTCCCGGGTGGAAGGTGATCCCTGATTGGTTGTCAGAAGCCTGGACAGAGGGCAGGGGGTGGGCCAGTGAGCCACATGGCCACCAGAAACCCCCACATCCTCACTCTGTGTCAGAATTAGCCAGTGCAGAAGAGAAAGTGCTGGGTTTTGTTTAACGTGGCGGCAACCTGGCACCACGTAGGCAGCCTCTATAGGAAAAGGAAGGGCATCTGCATTTTAAAAACTATATAGAAGAAGGAATGTTGGGAGGTGAAGCTTGTTTTTCAGGAGTGAAAAATCTACACATCTCAAAATACATTCTGTACAACTATTAAAGAAAAACCAATTGATTTGCTTCTGCAGCCCCCTTCTCTGTATTTCTCTTTGTGCTACTCTCCTCTTTAAAAGAATCCCAAAGACCCTCTGTCGGGGATCCACCCCGACTGTCAGAGTTCCACCTTTCTTGGCTGGAACCTCTGACCCTGCTCCTTAAAGATATCTTGCCTCTTTAAGAGCCACTCTGTCCCTTTTGGGACCCAAGTTTCCACCTTTCCTCTTTCGCCTCTCAGTAGTGTGGGGTTTTTAGCTGTAGGTGGGTATGAAATGGAATCTCCAACAACTCAGGTTTTAAACCAAAACCCTTTACTATTTCAGACATAGTAAGGCACATTTGCTAAGGTATTTACATACATAGACCTGTTACTTTCAAAGGCAATACAAACAAACAGAAATAAAACCGCAGTTTCCTCTACCTTGGCTACCTGCAACTTGGTAGTTAAGTCCAGCTTTCCTCAATCAGGCTCTGAGTCCCTCCCAGCACCCAATTGTCCTGCATCTCTCTGGGATGACTCAATCCTCCATCCTCAATGACTTGAATGACTTGAAAGACTCCCCTCTCTCCTTTCTCCTTTTTAAAACTCTCTCCAGCTGACCAGCCAGCCTTTCCCATTGGCTCTCTGGCTAACTCTTTCTATTGGCTCTCTGGCTAGCTCTTTCCATTGGCTCTTTTCCCCCACTTCTCAGTTTGAACTGCCAACTGCTGTTTTAACTCCACCTTTCTCAGCTTTCTACCTTTCCCCTAAAAACCTGATCTTACTGGGCAGAGTGTCGTTAATGTAATCAGGAAACCTTTTGCGTGTATGTTAATCTTACACTGAAATGTCTTCCTCCCATTTGCACTTCCATACCTTCAAGCTAAACTAACCAGGACACCTCCTGAGAGTATGCTGATTCTTAACAGTTTACTCATTGTACATACATTTTTAACTCATTACATCCAATTTAACCCTTGATAATACAGTTGAACCCTCACACCCTGCTAGGGCCCCAAACCAGATCATAACACACATTTAAATTAAAAGTCTGTTTTGGTCCTCTGAGCACCCCCAATAACTCTTTTTGTGGGTTTGAATATGCCTCTGAGTTTCTGTTTCTCTCTTGCACTCATACAACATACTTGTTCTATATTATATACTTTTTGGAGAGGTAGCTATGTTTAGGGTGACCATATGGAAAGGAGGACAGGGCTCCTGTATCTTTAACAGTTGAATCTCTTCCATCGCTCCCAGACTATGGAATGGTCTGCCGGAGGAGATTAGACAAATTAGCGGTCTTCATGAATTTAAGAGAGTCATGAAGACTGCTCTCTTCCGGCAGGCCTATCCGGATGAATTTTAAGATGTTTTAATGATGCATTTTCTCTTGTTTTTAATTTTTTTTAATTGTTTGTGGGTTTTGTATTTTACATTGTGTTCCCCGCCTCGATCCAAAGGGAGAGACTGGTTATAAATAATAATAATAATAATTATTATTATTATTATTATAAAAGGGAATTTCAGCAGGTGTCATTTGTATGCATGCAGCACCTGATGAAATTCTCTCCTCATCTCAACAGTTAAAGCTCTAGGAGCCCTGCCCTTTTTTGTATCCTGTCACGCTAGGCAGAGCTCCTGCAGCTTTAACTGTTGTGATGAAGAGGGAATTTCACCACGTGCTGCATGCATACAAATGAAACCTTCAGATATTCCCTTTTCTACATAACTGTTAAAGATACAGGAGCCCTGTCCTTCTTTCCATATGGTCACCTTAGCTATGTTTGTCTATTGTAGCAAACAACAACGATTCCTCTGGCACCTTAAAAACAACAAGTTTATACTTTCATAGGCCAGAACAAAGTAAGATCCTTCATTATGGAAGGTTTTAGGTTTTTATTCATTCTCTGACCCAGAATTAGCTTTGGGTGGCAAAGTCATTAATTGCTTCTGAAATGGCCCCTCTACATATTTAACTGGGAGTAACTAATTACCAGTGTACCCATTTGGACTTTCTTCTGAGTAGACATGCATAGGATTCCAGACTCTGATTTCCATTCTAATGTACATCTTGCAGATGACACTGTTAAAATTAGATACAATATTTCATATCGAAATAAATTTTGAATTGAATAGGTATGCTATTAGTGTCAACCATGAAGCTATTTTTCATTGATCTTGATGATGAACATTATTGTTTTCAAAATACCTGCACATTATTATTTTCAAAATACCAGGAGTTGGTAACTGTTTTGGGCCAATAGGCCCATTTCAAAATTTCATAAACTGTCTTGGGCACCACCACACCACAAAATGACTGCCCTGGGAAGCGTGGCTGGTCACAACGAACAAGTAACCTGCCCAAAAGACTAAGTACAAGGTAGAGGTAGGAGCTGAGCCTCAGCACACTACTCCTTTGAATCCAGTTTTCAGCACCAACCAAAACACACTTCAAAGACTGCAAACTTTTTTATCTCCACCCCTTCTGCCAGCCAGTCATTCCCCCTTTCTCTTTTTCTCCCCGACTATGGATCACCACCCATCCACTCTCTTTCTCTCGCCCAGCTCACCAACATAGAACCACACTTGCACACACCACATGCCACCATCCATCCATCTGCCATCCAGCCACACACACTCTCACACATGCAAGCACCCATCTTGAATGCATACATGCACACACACATCCTTCCCTTCTCCTCCTCATTGCAAGCACATTAAAATCATACTTTTTAAAGACATTTTCTAAAATCTCCCCTCATTCCTTTCTCCCTCCCTCTTTCTCTCACACACAAGGACCCCCCCCCCCATTCATTCAGTCATACAAACACAACTCTCTTCAAACCACCTCCATCCCCATTGCTCCCACCTGACTCCCCAAGGCACTGTTGGGTTCCTGCTGCTCTTCTCCTCCCCTCCCTCCTGGCTTTCCAGCTAGCAAACCACTGCCCTTCCTACCCCCCACATATTACCAGGCAAGAGTGACATGAGTTCCTTTTTCTCTGTTCCCCCCATCTTTTTCTTGGTGGCTGAGTGCACTGCAGAGGAAAGCAGTGGCCTGCAGCAGCCCACCATCTTCATTTCCTAAGAATGTCTCTAGGCCCATAACGAAGGCTGCAGTTGGACACACTCTTTGAGGCAGTCCCATCTGCCAGTAAGAAAATTTGTTATTCCTTTTTTTACAGTGGGAAGGGTGGAACATGGGATGCACTGGTGCCCACTGGTTCACATATCACACCCCCTATATACTTTGTGGGGAGAGAACACTTTAAAAGAAATGAATGTTTATTATATTGTGGTGATATGCATATTTTAGTGACAGACTTTAAAAACATTTGAAATAGACACGATCCAGCAAATATAAACTTTTTTTTAATCTATGAATTGAAAACAAACAAAAAATGAAAAAAGAATATTGCAACTGGAGTGCATTTTCCAATATATTGTGCTTATTGTCAGTTAGGCATAGGTGAGGTCCTGGTTCCATTGTAGTTAGTGATTCAGCTACCATTCAGCTCAGATTTCACAAAACAGCAAAGTAAAATTTTGATGCTAGCTTCATAGGACACATTTCACATAGCTAATACGCACACTAGGGAAGCAACTGGGAACTCTTTGAAAGCAATAAACATTGCTTCTGCTTTCTATAGATAATACTGGATAAAATGAGTTTGTACCAACACTTGTATCATAGGGATGTACAAACTCCATTGAGGAATTTCACGAATCTTATTGTAACGCTTTAACTGCCCTAAGATTCCACAGGTGTTTTGTGGGGCCAACCTTCAAATTTGCTTTAAATATACTCTGCTGATATTGAAAACTATACAAAAATAAAGGGAATGTTTTAAAAACACTGTTGACCGAATGCCAGGCTCTAAGTGCTTGGAGTTTCCTAATTGCGAAGCTTGTCCATGCTCATCTCCCACCCCCAAAGATCGATACTGTATTTGGCTCCCGCCTTTCAAAATTAAGCAATTTTACAACTGTTAATGCCTTATAGATAACATCTCTCCTCAGTGAAAATAAGGTGTAGGAAGAGGTAACTGCTACATAATGAAACATGGTGCCTGACATTTAGAGCAATATTCATTTTCATAAAGGTAGCAAAAGACAATATATATTTAGAATGCACAATTTGTGAATATACAGGCCAAGATACATAGGATGTAGAACAATGACAACATGTTTACTGATTTTACTAGTTCTGGCTGGAACATACCTAGAAAATACATTAGGATAGCATCCTCTTGTCACTTAAAATAAAGAAAGCACTAGGAAAGTTATTTTGAGAAAGAATAGGAAGTAATGCAGCCCTGAAAAATAAAAATCAATCTCCAAGGAAAAATAAAAGTAGAACTGTGAGAATGTGAAAAGTGTACCAAGTTTGATGCCAGCAAAACTTGCTCATTAAGTCAGTGACACTACTACTGTGATATTAAGCAGTCCTTAAATAACAACAGCCTGAAGGAGTCGGAAGCACAGCATGAGGTCAAATGGAATTGGAGGTTTGATTTCATTGCCATCCAGGCGGAGATAGCGGAGGCGTGGCAAATTTATCTCATAAACATGATCTCCTGGGATAGGAATTGGACACATTTGAGTCCCGTTAACACCTACAAAAAAAAAAAAAAAAAAGCTATGTGAGAAAAATTATTGGGAGAAAAGTTTCTAATAAGCTATCTATTCAGGGAAAATGTTTCAAATATGTAAATTGTAAATATTGTAAATTTAAACTTTCCTAGAGAGCCAGTAATGTCTTATGGATGGGAGACTCACCCATGTTAGATTCATTGAACGCTCATCTCATCACTACCACCATCTGCCCTCACTTGTTGAGCTGCGTGAGTCAGCAAGGCCCATCGACCACTTGGCAGCCGTACGCACTCGCTTCGGAAATTGCACATTCCCTTGTTGTGTAAATTGGGCCTTTATGGCCACATTTACTCAATGAAGGGAAATGCATAATTTCTGTAACTTCATTGTGGGAGCGTCCAAATGAAAGTGGATGTCTGCCAAGCGCTTGTCAGGCCCCACGTCGGGCCTCTCCAGAAGATCTTAAGAACCAGGCGGATTCATATGGGAGAAGACAGTGCTTCAGTTAGCCTGGTCCCAAGCCATATAGGGCTTTATAGGTCATAAGCAGCACTTTGAATTCTGCCTGGAAACAGACTGGTAGCCAGAGAAGCTGCTGTAACAAGGGAGTCACATGCTCCCTGTAATTGGCCCCAGTCAAAAGTCTGGCCACAGCATTCTGGATTAGCTAAATTTCTGAACATTTTTTGAAGGCAGTCCAATTTAGAGTGCACTGCAGTAGTCCAGACGGGATGTAACTAAGGCATGCGTAATCGTAGCCAAGGCATGGCCAAGGTAACCAATGCATGGGTAACCATGAGATCTCTGAAAGGGTGCTGCCAAGGCACAGGGATCCAGCAACTTTACAGCAGCCTCCAAAAGTTGTAAGGAAGTTCCCTTTCATCAGTTCTTCAATTCATCTCTGGGCTTATTGTCATTGACATATGACTCACTTTTCAAGTAATTTGGCAATTTTACAGAAATAAACTTTATTTATTTATTTATTACATTTATATCTCGCCTTTTTTCCTCCAAAGAACCCAAGGCAGCATACATAATCCATTTTATCCTCACAACAACAACACTGTGGTGGGTTGGGCTGAGAATCTGTAACTGCCCCAAAGACACCAAGTCAGCTTCCATGGCTGAGTGGGGACTAGAACCCAGATCTTCCAATTTCCTGTCCAACACTCTAGCCACTATACCACATTCTGTTAACCAAGGGCTCATCTACACCTAAGGATGTAGCAGGAGGGAGGGGAAGGATCGTGGACCTCCTTCAGCATCTATACTGCTGCGCAACATCCTGGAAGGGAAGAGGGACGGTGCAAGCATCATGTTTTTTTAAAGAGGAGCTCCATCGCATGGCGAAACTGTAAGGAACCCCCCCAAACTCCATGGCCACCACCGCCACCATCCCAGGGATGGCAAAATTGCTCCCCCCACCCCCATGGGCACAGAGTCACCCCGTGCAGCTCCATGCCTCAAGTACAAGAATTTATTTTTTTAGGAATTAGCAAGCTACTTATTCCCTGCCATATATTCCACTACTTGGTACACAACCAATTATTTTGAATGCAGCCACACATTCACTTCTACTTGAAAAGGTAAATGGCCTTCAGTATGATTCCAATGACAGAAGCAATCCATTTCCTGAAGCCTGACTTCCATTGACAAATTTCAGCAGGACACATACATGTCACTTTAAACACTATCATAGTGATAGACATTTCACACTAGTAGATGAAATAGGCTAAGTCACAATTGTATAGAATTTACATTTTATATCAAATTTACTCATATTCCTGAATCGTGATAGGTTGTCATTAAATAAAAGTGGGCTTAGTTGTAAATTGTTCTAATTTCAGTACCCCTGTATACTTGTGAGTAATTTTTTAACAACCTTGCTTTCCTCCACCTATTTATGCTGCATGCAGCACAATCCTATGCACGTTACCCAGAAGCCACACCAGCTAAGCACAGGACTGCAAACTTTAGTGCTGTAAACAGAAAAGAAAGACAGTGTTATTTCATTGGTAAAGATTCTGACTTAGGTTGCTGATATGCACTTACTGTTGATCTTGTTGTTATCAAGATGAAGATGTTCAAGGTGAACAGTGATAGCTGGAATTCTGGTGAGCTCATTGTGAGAGAGCTGAAGGTCAAGAAGAGATGAAATGTTAAAGACTTTGGTTGGTAGACCTTCATCAGTTAATTTATTGTTGTTCAGTCGAAGGAAAATCAGTTTGAGCATTGCATCAAAGTAATTTGCTGGTATTGCTTCAATAGAGTTATTGTCCAAAAACAGCTGCATTACATTAGCTGGGAGAATTGGTGGCATTTTAGTAAGTGAATTTTGAGCAACATTGAGTTGCATAAGGCTGCTAAGTCCTTGGAAGGTGTCACTTGAGAGAGTACTGTCCAACAGCTTATTTTGATGTAGATCTAGCATAGTGAGGTTTTCCAAATTGTTGAAGACTCTTCCAGGGATTGTAGTGATTTTGTTTCTTGCCAAACGCAACTGCTCTAAGCTTGCTGGCAGTGGAGCAGGCACCTCTTCTAAGTCATTATTTTCAAGAAACAAGTAGAGCAGGCTTTTCATGTTGCTGAATACGTCCTTTTCAATTCCATTGCTAGTGATTTTGTTGTTGTTCAGATTGATCCATCTTAGTCGTGTGGCATTCACAAAGGATTTCCCTGTAACTGTTTCAATGAGATTGTTTTGAAGATAGAGATACCAGATTCGTGCTGGGATTGCAGGTATTTCTTTAAGTTCCTTGCTATCACAGTATAAAGCATTTGGGAAATTAGAAGGACAAAAGCATTCTTGTGGACACTCAAAGGTGTAGTACGACCAGTCGTATGGGTCAAGCTCATAATTAATTGTTCTGATATTTCGAGTCCACACAGCGTTGGTCAAGAAGACTACCAAAAGGCTGGAATACAGCTTTACATTCATGGTCTACCTTTGAAAGAGGGGAAAAGGTAGTTATAAGAAAGCATACATCTCCACAGCACCTTTCCCTCCTCCTAACAGCAACAATGTGCTTTCCATTTGAGAATTAGCATCTTTATAAGGGTGAAATGTGCCTTACATGGTGTCACTGGTGTTTCCCTGAGGGGAAAAAGAGGAGTCAGTATTATTTTAATATACAAGCAGTATGCCTGTCTGGATTCCTTATACATTGTTTATCAGAAGATGCGTGCATATTCAGTTAATGTTTAAAAAGCTAGAAGCAGAGTTTGTTCTCTTACTGAAGTCAGTGCTTTCAATAACGTTTTAAACCAGCCTTTTTCCTAGTATGGCAAAATATTTCATGTGTCATCTGAAACAGAGGTGAGCTGTGAGGACTGACATGATTACCTTTATTGACAGTTGTCCAGCCATCATTCTTTACTACTCTGTAGAACTCATATGTTCTTTTGTACTCCTAGATGAGAAGGGCATCTGGATCAGATTTTGTAGGCCCGGATCTCATCATACACAAGAGGAACATCAAAGACTATTTTAACAGCTGCATGCTGGGCATGCTCCCTAGAAGTCTAGAAAAATCTGTTTGAAAAATCTACTCCTCTCCTTCAATCACTCTCCTGTGCTCCAGATAATTGGCTTTCTACTAAAGAAAATTGTAAGATACTTAGAAACCAAATTCTGCCTAGAATGTCACTTTTATTGCTCTACACACATTCTCACATTTCTTTGTCCATATCCACTCTTCAATTGTTCACATTAGGGCTAACATTTTCCATTACAAGCTTAAAATATTGGGTACGCCAGGTAAGTTCCTACACCACAGTAATGTTTGTACAATACAGCAGTAGTGCATCCCTAGCTATAATGTCAGACTTGGATTATAAAAGTGAGTTATATTTTATTTTTCAAAACAATGAGAGCAAATCAGCGTACACTGAAGTGCCACAAAGAAAAGTAGTGTGAGTGTGTGTGAGGTGTGAGTGTGTGTGTGTAAAGTTAAGCGTCATAAGGATCATTATTGCAAAAGGAAAACAAATGCCTTGTAGTATTTATTTAAAAAATAACTCTGCTGCTGTTCTAAAACATCAAGTCCAATATCCCAGAGACCTATTAACCTTTGAAACTGCTGGGTAACAGTCCATAAAATTGCTGGAAAGTAATATGAAAGAGAGAGAGAAAGAGAGAGAGAGAAAGTAACTAAATCATTTCCAGGGAATGTCATATTTGATTTAACATTGTCTGACATCTCTTTATCTTATATAAATATCATAAATATATCTTACATAAATATATCTCATTCTCAAAACTGATATAATAAGCAGTTAAAATATTTTACCTTGTGCAGGTTATGTGGTGATATCTGGCGGCTGTTGGAAATCATTTAAGCACAACAATCTTTGTTTCCTTTTAACATTATTTGTAGTCTGGTCTCTTCAAAATGTGTTGCATAAAACCCTGAACTATACAGCAGCAATCCCCAGACACATTACCCAAGACACCTAATTTTCTGTTGTTTCTAATTTGACAATGCTTCAGAATCTAGTTTACCTCAGCTTTCTTGGATTCTCTTCTGTTCTTCCTATTGGTCACTGTTGTTAGACTGTAAGAAGTTGACTCAGGCACCACGTAGTGTTTTATGAATACAGCTTAGTATATATGCATCAATGACTACAACTGTTAACCCCTAAAGTAGCTATGTACCTCAGAAGCCTTACACACTAAAATACAGGAAATCCTGGATTTCACATCAAGCAGCTGCAGCCCTTGAGGCTATTCCCAGAGATGCTAAGCTTGGGTTTTAAAAGAATAGACAGACTGAGCTAGAAATCAGGTAACATTAATGCATCTGTAATCAAACATTAATAAATCAATTTCAAGCTATCTAAATTAGGAACAAAGAATTAAAACTAATGCCATCTGATCCTGTGGAAACCTCTTATTTGATTCTGATTAAAAACACATGCAGGAAACCCTTTAAATACACGATTTGTGTTTGGAAAAACTGTTTGCTATGATGTTTTATTAAAGTATTTTGATACTACTAGAAGAGTTTGATATAACCCTTGTTCTGCATATGTTGTTTTTGAATAAATTTCCAGAAATGGGGATTTTCATCAAACTGACTTTGTGCCACCAGTTCTTAATTTTGTTTTTTTTAATATAATTACTGCACCAATTATGTTTTTTATGCCTAAATAGTTTCAAGCATTTGTTTTCTGACCAGTTTTACAAAGAAGAGCATGGAAATGCCACATGTGTGGGTGGGGTGGGGTGGAGGTGGGAAGCAAATAAAATTAAAAGTTTCTACTACCACCATAGCTAGATGAGCAACCCAGTAAATCTTTTTGCTTTTAAAATGGCTGATATGCTGAGGTGGGATGGGAGGTAGTACATTGCTTCTACTTCTTTGCAGCTCCAATAAGGAGAATGCCCCCACCCCCGCCCTTACTGATCAATGTTGAGAGACAGCAACAGAAGTATGTAGAGGCTGGGTTGACAGAGAGCCTATCTACACCAAGCAGGATACAACACCTTGAAAACATTTTGAAAATTGTATATGGAGTGTGTCCTGAGCCCCAACAGTTGTCACTACTGTTATAAACTGTTTTAAAGCAGTAGTGTAGATAGGCTACGTGTGAATGTCCACAGCTGCTAACTTGCCCAAAATGTGCTGTTGGGACACAGGGTTCTTAGGTCAGCAGCACCCAGTCTAAACCTCTGTCTCTTTCTGTCCTCTAGCAAGGACCTGCCCCCACTTAGTTGTTGCTCAGTGAAGACAGCCAACTTTCCTTCCTCCCCAGTTCACTAGCCTCAGCAGCTGATTTTAAGACAAACAGATGCCCTTGGTTGCCAGTCTGGCACCCTAACAACTGGTTATTTGCAAAAAACATATTTCTACATAAACGGTTGGGCTTCGTTTTCTAAAGGCCCCTGTAATACAAACCAGCTCAGTTTTAAGGTTATCTCATTTTGGTTTAATAAAACATTTAATTACAATGTTTTATGGCACTGCATACGTTTTGCCTCGAAAACAACAGCAATGAAGAAAAAAATAGAGTGTAACAAGACGTTATAGGCCAGCTTTGAATGTGATTCAGAGAATGCAAGTGTGCTTAAGACTGTGGCCATAACATACATGCTTGACATTAAAACCTATGATTTACTTCCAGGTACACCTGGTTAGGATTGGGCTGCAGGTCCCCTTGGAATCCACAGCTTGCAGTTGTATATTTACATAGTCAAGTTGTATTGCTTTTAAAAGAGTTTAATGTTCTCCTTATTCTGCCCTTTATTACTAATCCTTACACTTTTCTAACATGTTACCAAACCGCAAACATGTAATCATAATGTAGAGTTCTGCATGCATTATATAGAAACGTAAGCATACATAACTGCACCAAAGAATTGTGCAAACTTGACAAAGATGCAAAGTAAGGGCCAAACTAGATGTGACATTAAATGCATCTTTGTATTTAAGGTGCAAGTTTTTTAAAAATGCAAATAGCAGCCACTGGGGAAGGAGTTAATGATTATTGGGATTGCAGCAGATATGCAGGGGGAATTTAATCCTTTACCAACTGTTTCAGTCCTCATGAAAATAGCTATTCTAAAGATGTTATTTGCATTAGGAAGAACCAACAGCTTCAGAGTAGTCATTTTCCCCAGGACCACAGCAGGGGACCACTCACACCTGCTTAGTTCCCTTCACTGCCATGGCTGCTATTTGCAAGGGTTTGGCAGTTCACATATCCTCATCTTTGTAAGGAAGACTGTGCATAGATCTTGATAGGAATACTCTAAGCATATTCCCGAAGGACGAGGTATTGGCCCATCCCTATTTATTTATTTTATTTATTTATTACACTTGTATACCGCCCCTTAGCCGAAGCTCTCTGGGCGATTTACATAGAATTAAAACAATTAAAATACACAAAAATTAAAACAGCAAAAACATACAACATACACACAATACACACATACATTTAAAACCGCTACAACAGCCCAAAAAGCTACAAAAACAAAAACAACACTTTAAATGCAGTATGCCAGTATCAAGACACAGTGCAAAAGATAAACACACACTAGAGTATTTTATAAGTGCAAGTCACACATAGTGTGGACAAAGATATATTCCTCTACCGTGAGTAATGTCAATATTTCTAATAATGAAAGAAACTACTTTTTGCAGTTATTCCATATTCCTTTTCTTCAAGACACATTTCATTGCAGTTCTCATTTAGGACTCACTAGATCTTCCCTGGGTCCTGATTGTGATAATAATGTTACATCACTTGAGGCTGCTAGAAAAGGAATAAATGTCAACTTTAACACTGCTACTTTTTTTAGGTACAAGGAATTAATAAAAACCCTTTATCTCCTATAGGTAATCGACACTGTCAAACTGAACATCTATTAAATGGATGCATCAGGTATGTACACAAAATGTTGTGTGCAATAGCATGTGCCACTTCTGCAGTATGGATCTTTGCAGTAAGGTAGGAATGGATGAATCAGTCTATTTCCATTCTGCGTCACTTTTGCATGTGTTCACCTGCACAAAAGAATCACATCTAAATATGTAATTTTCAACCTTTTCCACATTTTAAAACACATTTCTTTCAAAATGTGCATTTTTAGATGTATTTGGTACATTTCTGAGAACATTTTGAAATGTTGAAAGCCATTGGATTACTAAGTTCTGATCTGCACACTAGTCAAGGAGCTACAGTTCATTTCAGTTTGTATTAGAACTAAAGATCAGATTCCTCAAGCATCCCTAGAAGCATCCGCCCCGCACACTTAGGTCCTCTGGAAAGAACTTACTCAAGCCAGCCAGTACTAGGCTGGCGAGTGTTACCCAGAGGACCTTTTCTTCCATCGCTCCCAGACTATGGAATGGTCTGTCAGAGAAGGTTAGACAAACTGACAGTCTTCATGAATTTAAGAGAGTCATGAAGACTGTCCTCTTCCGACAGGCCTATCCAGATGAATTTTAAATTGTTTTTAATGTTGTATTGTTCTCTTGCTTTTTAAATTTTTTTAACTGTTGTGATTTTTATGTTTATATTGTTGCTGTTCCCCGCCTCGATCCGGAGGGAGAGGCGGGTTACAAATTATTATTATTATTATCATTATTATTATTATTATTATTATTATTATATTAAAGCCAGTATGTAAAGAAAAGCAGCGGAACAGTAGTTCCAAAGACAATTCAATATGGCTAAACCTTTAGAGAAGAACTACATACATAACCTCCTTAACACATTGGGTGGGTTTACTCATCATACATAGCCACCCTGAAGACAAGCCATGGTGGGTTGTTTTTCTGCTGGATAAAACACATTACTTCCAACAGACAATCAGGCATGCTGTGGCTTACCGTGGGTTGTTTTCCCCTCAGTTATCCCACCCATTCATGGCACATATCCCAGGCACCTTTGCAGCAGAATTCCCATGTTTCCTCATTCCCTACATCAACATGCTTTCTGTACTTGGTCTGGCTCATGAGGAAACTTCTGAGCCCTTATGAATATGCATACTTTCTTTCTTATGCTACAAGCCTATCTACACTACTGCTTTAAAATGGTTTATAACAGTTTTAAACCGGTTAATATTAACCGGTTAAAAACTGTTATAAACCGTTTTAAAACAGTAGTGTAGATAGGCTCTAAGTCAGACCATTGAATTAACTAGCTAGCCAATACAATCTGGCAGTGACTTTATAAGGTCCCATTCAATGGGTCTTTTCTCCCCATCCTGCTTGCTTAATTTTTTTAAGTTAGAGATGCCAGGATTGAACCAGCAACCTTTGCATGCAAAACTTCTTCTATCACTGATCGAAAACCCCTCCAATCTTATTTGATGGGTGACATCAATAGGCACGAATGAACGATAAATTAGAAACACAGTTATATGTAAACTTTAGCTATTATTTTATCAATTGGCTGTGATTTTACCAGTTTTCTGGAAAATATTTTCATTGTAATTCAAAAGGTTAACATCTGGTTAGAATTCAGTCATTGTATCTAGCAAATAGATGGTTTTATTTAGCTGATCCAAAGAACAAAATGTTGTCCCAAGAACCATTAAAGGAGTTCAGCACTTGGTATTCCAAAACACAGCTCTCCATGACATTCCTTAGACCTTAGACCTTTCCAAACTGGGAATGCTACAGGACACACTGATCCTGTCAAACCATAATACCCCTTCTTTCTCTTCATCCACCCAAAGCTTCTCCTATTTCTTCACTCAACTTCTGGTCACAGAAGTTCCCTTTATTCAGTTATGATTTCTAAATGGAAATTCCATGTCTATAGACAGTATACCTATGGATACTAAATACAGGAGACAAATTATTATTATTATTATTATTATTATTATTATTTCATCTCTTTCTCGCTCATGACGGTTTTTCTAGACGGACATGACGGGCTTTGCCAAGTCATGCTGTCTTTTACAGATTCAGGAATTTCCTGACAATTGAGCATGTTTTAAGTATGACTGCTCTCTGGATGTTGGTGTGAATGTATTTTGGTATGCGCAGTTTCTAAAGGTTTCTGTGCCACCGCACCACTTATATACTAGGCCTGGTCATGAGCACCCCTTCTCAAGACAAGCACCACCACTTGAATAAGCCTGAGGGAAGGGCAAAATAAAACTACCTTTCCCCTCTCTGTGAGGGAACAAGGTGAAGACTTTGGGAAATAGGTTCTGCTTCTGGATATTGTGAGCTAACATTTTGTTTAGGTGTATCTCATTAATACCTATGTTGAAGCAGGTGAGGAATCCCAGCAGACACATGGTTTTATGGTAACAAACCAAAGAAAAGTTTATTGTACATGAACAGAACTTTGTTATTGTCAATGTAAACCAAGCCTGCTTATTTCATTTAATATCACAACCATTCTAGTACCCTAGTAGTATAACTCCTTTCACTCTACATGTAACTCCTGACCAGCAACTACCCTTTACTCTCCACACTCCCCTCCAATGAACTGCTCTCACCCTCCTACCAACCGTTTTTATTATTTTTTAACTCCTTCCCCTCTTTTCCCCAGCATCATCAGCCACACTCAACTAGGCACTCTCAAGACTCACACAGCCAGACATACTTAGGGAACAGAATGTGGGGTATCACCACAGTTTCCTGTATAGGTTTTTGATGTGATGCCGGTGACTGAGGTGACTGGTCGGTTGCAGGGTATTGTCTTGTCGGTATGAATTGTTCTGTCCCAGTACATTGTACGATCTGCATTTTCCAAGATTGTTTCGGGTGAGTATGTATAGTATGGTATAGATTGTTTGATAAGGTTGAATTTGATGGCCAGTTGTTGGTGAATTATTTTTGCAACTGTATTGTGTCTGTCTGTATAGTCCATTCCTGCCAGAATTTTACATCCTCCTGTTATGTGATCTATTGTTTCTTGGAACTGATGGCATTTACTGCATAGATCTGTTGTTACACTGTTATCTTTTATGATATGTTTTTGGTAGTTCTTGGTGGCTATAACTTGATCCTGTACAGCTATTAGGAATCCTATTATTATTATTATTATTATCATCATTATTATTATCTTTATTTATATCTCACATTTCCCAATGCTGGGCCTCAAGGTGGCATTACAGATTTAAAACATATACAGTAAAAAGCTATAAATAAAAAATATACAAAAGTTAATAATAAATTAAATAGGTTTCAATATTAAAACATTTCAGCATTTAAAATACATATGAAAATTAAAAATTAAAAGTCTTAAATCATAACTGGGGTCCACGTTATTCTCCAAAGGCCTGCGAGAATAAGAAAGTTTTTGTATGCCTCCGGAAACACATCAAGGAGGGAGTCAGCCTAGCTTGCCTGCTCTGCCTGTAAACATCTCAGAGGCATTTGACTGGTCACTGCTGGAGAAAATGAAGTACTGGATTAGATGGACCGAAGGCTATAATTAATAGAAGCCCAGGGTGGGTGGGGATCTCCAAATATCAAGTGTCCTAAACTGTTCCCCTTCAACTCATTCACCACACATTTGTTTCCTTCCAAATTCCTTCCAGATTTCTCTCTGTATGCCCATGTTGTTCCCAGTTTCCCCCTCTGTCCCCAAGAAAGAAAGACACCGTTTTTCTCACAGGCCTATCAGCTCTGTCTTTCTGGCTTGATGTAGAACTCCTCCTGCCTTTTGCAGCTTAAAGGCGAACAAAGACATGAAATTTCATATGCAGCGCAGGCCTGGTCAGCCACTCTCCAGTACCACAATGAACCAGCCTGTCTCCAGGATTCACTCCTGATCCACCAGTCTGTACTGTAACAGTGCAAACACCTGTCCAGCAATCAACAGTTACCTTTGGGGCATGCAGGAGCCCCCTCCCCCACCAATCCCTTTAGTGGCCCTATGCTGGTACACTGGTGCCAGTATCTCAAAGCACTCCTATGTGTTTAATTGTGTGGCTATTCATTTGCATGTTTGTTATTTTTTGATCTTTTGAAAATAGTGGGTTCAGCATAATGGGGTTCAACATTTGTGGTGCATCTTAAATGAGAAAAATTGGTTCTAGTACTGTTCTTCCTATGAGGCCTTATATGATGAGTTGGCTTACTAATCATGCCCAGATGTCTCCAAAGTAAGGGTGTGCATGCCAAAAAATATCATTATTTATCGTTATCATCATTTCAGACCAAAAAAAATATCATCTTCATTCATATCATAGGTGAACCATATCATCTTCACGATAATTATCGTGAAAAAACAATATTTTTTGCAGACCTATTTTTAAAGAAAAAATGCCTATAATGTCTGTATTTTAAAAGTTAGAGGCTTGAAACTTGGTCACAGTGCTTATGGGGTATGCCTAAGTATGTGTATGAAATTTGAGATTGATCCCTCCAACCCTCGATTTTATATGAATTTTATAAAGATTGTTTCCATTCTGACAGGTCTGAATGAATGCACGTGGCAAGCTGTCATTCTGATCTGTCAGAACTGAAACGATCTTTAATAAATTCATATAAAATCGAGGGCTGGAGGGATCGATCTCAAATTTGGCACATATGTGTAGCAACATGTGCTACACATATGTGTCAAATTTGTGATCGATCCTTCCAACTCTCGATTTTATATGAATTTATTAACGATCGTTTCAGTTCTGACAAAATCTGATAATAAAATTATTTATGTAGTTAAAATATATACATAAAAACAATAAAAATGAATACACTGTTGTTTTGCTGTAAAGAACCATACATCAAACCCATGGGAGAGAATACAATGTAGTTGTGTTACAAAGTCCTAATCATACCAAAAAATAAAACAAAAAACCAATAGCAAATAAACCAAGCACATTTTGACATACAGTCTTCCTCAGTAGTCTAGTAACAGGGATATGTTCTAGTATGTAAGGTATGCCCCAAGATAAACAAACATATGTATGTCTGTATGCAGATAGATTTTAATATGTAGCCACAATTACATTTAGATTACATTTCAATACTTTTATACAGGTGACATAAGTGCTCTGTAAACAGCAGCTGTAATGTAGTGTGGTAGAAAATGTGGCTCAATTCAGGCGTCAGATGCCACAGTCTCCCAGCTATAGTTTAATTTAATTTAATTGACCATAATTTTGAGATGAGGATCATTTCTGTACCTCATGTGCTCCTTCTACCCCAGTTGTATGAAATTCTCCTTTCTATGATCTTTTGGTAACCTTCTATGTTACGTATTGTATGTGTATTGGGGCTAACTATGGATAGAACTAACTAGGATTGCTCAAAACCATGTTTCAAATAATGGAGTTGGATCTAGAATTAGTCATGCTTAGAGTAGGCTCATTCAAATCAAAGAGAGAAGTTATATGACTCATTTAAGTCCCATTGATTTCAATAAGTCTATCTAAGCAGTGCCAGGTCCAGGGTTTTGCGGACCCTTAGACAAAAATTCTCAGTGGGCTCCCTCCCTCAGTGAGGCTACCTTCTCACTAGCTGCTATTCCTCCTCCTCTTTCCCATCACTGCTACCACTTACTTGCTTAACAGGCAGAGGGCCAGTGAGCAAAAAGGCAGTGGCATTTATTGCTCCTCCTTTTCATCACCACCATTATCTGGGCTGGAGTGAGAGACAGCTCAACAAGCAGGTTGCAATCATTAAGAAAAAACACCCCCCCCCCCTGCAGACTCTCGTCTGTGGGCCTCTGCTGGGGTGCGGGCCCTCAGCAGGTGCCCAATCATGCCAACCCTTGACGCATAGGGGTGTAGAGGGTGGGAGGAAGGGAGGGTGATCCTGGAAGTACCTAATACACACCATCGGTGCACAGGAACCAGCCAGGGGGCATCCCAGGCAAAAAGCCTGGTGTGGAAAGGGCCTCTGGATCCAACTCATGGTTTAGAGTCAATCCTGGTTAGTTCTAACCATAGTTAGCTGAATGCAAATGTTAAACTATGGTTAGAGCAAAAGATGGGAGGGTGAGACAATTCACGTGAGAGAGGGAAATATGCTTGAGCCCACAGCATTCCTCCAGTATGGAATTAACATATGGAACCAAGAAAGGCTATTAGCTTAGAATATTCAAAGCCTTTGATAAACCTATCCTCAATAAATATTAGCCATTATATTTAAATGAAAAACCTTGTGTCCAGAAGCAATAAATCTGAATTTAGAGGTATACTGTCTCTAAAGCTGGAAGCTCCATTTATCTATCATTACTAGTAGGGTTTGATAGAGCTCAATGAATATATCCAATATAGGATAAAACAATGGGGGACGGTTATCTCCTTCTTGCCTTCCTCATGAGCATCTGACTAGAACAGAGTAATGCCTTGGCCTTGATCTAAGAGCCTTTCTACAATAGGCATTTATTTTGCACTTGTGATTCCTTACTCAATGAGACACATATTGGTCCCTACCTATATTTTAAGATTTAGATAAGAACAAATATGTGTGTGCGGGCGGGGTGGGTGGATTGTTTTGACCAGGTATCTCTTGCTTCTTGGGAATTTGTGTACTCTGAGGAGGAGCTCAAATTTATAATCTGAACTAGCCCAACTTTCTCTTTTGGGGGAAAAATCAGTCAGAAACTTATTTGGAATATATTTAGAAATTCCAGATTAATCCATAGTTTACTTAAATATGCTTGTTCTCTCAGTTTGTCAATCAATCAATCAATTTGTTCTTGGAATCAAAGTAAAAGCAGGAGATGGGAGAATTGCTCATCTCAGAATCCTCTCCCCTTCTCCTTTAAATCTTTGTCTTTCTCCAGTGCTTTCCTGTGAAATATCAGCTGTCATCAGGAGTTCAAGAGCTGTAACCATGGAAGGCAAACAGGGATATGTATGTTGGCCCCATTTCCTCCATCCCCAACCTCCCTGTGTTGATGGGATTGTCTGAAGAGGGACATGGTTACAGTTCTGCACAGGATCAGGAACACTATTCCTGATTTTATGGGGGACTATATCTACACCCATCCAAATACAGTTACAGTTCCTCTTCAGACTTTCCCCACCGACAAGGGGAGGTTTGGGTAAAGGAGACAGGGACAGTGCATGTGTCTCCATCGCTTCTCAATGCTCACAATGTTTGAATGTTGGAAGAGTGCTGTAGTGTTTCTTGCCTGCCCATCTGGGGTTGAAAAATCTTCATGGAGGCTTCTGAATATTGAACCACTTGGTTTGAACCACTTTTTGTGTTCAAGGCAATGAAGAGATTTTAAGTTTAGTTCTTGGTTCACTGGTATAATGTAAAAGCAAACCAACAAATATTTCTAAGCTGATTCAGGTCTGGTTTAAGAACATAAGAATAGTAGTGTAGTGGCTAGAGTGTTGGACTGGGAGTTAGGAGATCTGGGTTCTAGTCTCCACTCTGCCATGGAAGCTCACTGGGTGACTTTGGCCAGTCACAGACTCTCAGCCCAACCTACCTCACAGGGTTGTTGTTGTGAGGATAAAATGGAGAGGAGGAGGATTATGTACGCCACCTTGGGTTCCTTGGAGGAAATAAGGCGGGATATAAGAGTAATAAACAGAACAAACAAACAAATTGGATCACACTAAAAGCCTAGCTAGTCTAGCTTTCTGTTCCTACAGTGGCCAGTTAGATCCCAATGGAAAATCCAAAAGCAGGACATGAGTACAATAACTGCTCTGTTCACCAACAACTGACATTGAGAAGCATACTGCCTTCGTTGACTTTAAGCCAATGGATTGGGGTGCAACATCAGTCATTGTAAGCTAAACCTACTAACTCACCACTCTCACAGGCACAACAAATGAGAATACAAAGGTGAGCCTTTCAAGTAAACTATTTATATGATTTACCCAATATAAATATGACAATTTATTGTATATTAGTGCAGAATTGTACACTATGTTAACTTGGCTGCTATAACCAAATTTCCAGCTTTGTGTCGCATGGTTTATTATGGAAGTCTTTAGCTTTCCAGTATAGTCCCTCTTTCTTTACTTTCCCATGGTGATTCCTTAAAGGTGTAATGATTCTGTGCCAGCACATGAGAATGATGTTTCTCTTGGCTGTTTAATTTAACCAGTCTGGTATTTAAATCTTGTCATACATCTGTTACACAATTTTCTTATGTTATGTTGTGCAGAATGTCATATCTTGATTACATTATCAAGTGGATAACCAAATGTTCCCAAGTGTCTATGTAATTTCTATGACCGTAATAAATTATATAATATGAATGCCAGTTGGTGATCTGGGCAAATAGTTGAATATAAAATTGTATAAATCACAATTAGGAACACAGATGCTTTGACTGGAATGTCCAATTTTTGTTTGACATACAAACAAAAATAGAGTACTGGGTAAAACTCAAAATCAAGGATGTGAAACTTGTGGCCCTCCAGGTGTTTTGGCCTACAGTTTCCATCACTGTTGGCTGTGCTGGCTAGGTCTGCTTGGAGCAGCCAAAACATTTGGAGGACCTCAGGTTGCCCACCCCTGCTCTAAATAAACACATGCTAAGCATCAAATACAGAACTGTAAGGAAAGCCACACTCAGTATCCATGTGGATATTTAAGATCTCCACAGCCCTATGTCTCCTTCAAATTCATGTTTCTCTATGTGGCTTGGGACCCTGCTGCTTGAAGGACTATTTTCTCCCACAAGAGCTGAAGTGTACACTGTAGTTATCTTTTGTGGCTCTTCTCCAGGTACCCTCACCTTCTGAGGTTAGGTGGGTGGTGCCCAGAGAAAGAGTGCCTTTGATTGTGGTGCCCTGCCTCTGGGACACTTTCTTTAGGGCATAGAGTGGTGAGATGCAAAGGTTGACAGGGTTCCTGCATCTTGAATAGCTATATAGAAGAGAGAATTTCAGTAAAGCTAGCTTCATACAACTCTTAAAGGTACAGGAGCTCTGTCCTCTTTTGCACCTGACCACCCCACCAATGCCACATGAAGACCTTTTAAAATGTTGTCTGAACTAGGATTATTTTGCTACTGATATACTTTTACAGTTGTGCTGTTATCGGTTCTGTTTCAATTTGTTCATTTTTGTTTTGAGTTTATTGGTATTTTAACAATGCAGAAGTAAGTTCCACTTTGTTATGTATATATGCCTAAGGCTGCAATCCTGTATAGACTTACTTGAGTGTAACTCCCTTTGAACTCAGTGGGACCTACATTTGAGTAGATGTGCCTAGGATTGTGTTATGAGCTGCCCTGGAAGTAACAACAGTGGAGTAAAAGATATATTTTTATTTTTTTAAAAATCCACATCCCTCCTCATTTAGTGCCACAGGGATGCCTTCGCATAGTATCACTTCCCACTGTGAATCACTTCTCCTTGGTTATAGGATTTGTCTAGTTTAAGAATGGCCAAATCTGTTTGTTTTGCTTTCTATAAAGTTCACATTTTTTCAAGCACAAGTTTGTTCCATCATTTTTCCACATCAGTTTGCAAATGTCTGCATGAACATTTATACATATTTGAACACATGGAAATATGTATGCATTTTTGTATGCATTTCCCCCAATATATGCATTTTTTCAAGCAAATTTGCTAAAAATATGCATTTTTGTATGCATTTTCCTTAATGTACATATCTTTCAGTGCAACTTGTAAGCATTGTTGCATGCATTTTCTGATCTGAGAACTGCTTCACAAAATTCAGAAAAGTGGGGATATCAAAGGATAATTTCATTCCAGTTCATGTAGTAGTTCAGGAACCATGAATTAATTCAGTTTATATTAAAGTGCAATTATCCCTAGACTAGCAACAAATGCAACATCATGAATGAGATCTGGCAGTAGGAAACTTTTGAGTCCTCTCTCTTCTCCTATCCTAGGAACTCTAATACAGGTTGCATCCTATAGGACTAGGGTAAGTGTATAGTCCTGAAAGTTAAATAAAATATTATTTCTGCTATTAAGTATGGAGATTTCATATCTCTTACAGCACAATCTTATGTGTGTTTACTCAGAAGTAAATTCCATTGTGTCTAATAGGGCTTATTCTCAAGTAAGTGTTCATAGGATTCCTGCTCAGTTTATCTGTCTGTTTAACCTACTGCCTTTTGGCATTTTTTTGTTATTTTTTATATTGGATGGGTAAGAATGAGAAAGATGAATAGGTGAGTTATGTGAACAGTCATCTTTGTTGTTTATTTGATTGTGTGTGTTTTTTTAAAAAGGCCAATAACGATCTTAAGAAAGAACAATGATTTTTCACCAAGTAGGCATTACAGAATTTGCTCAGTGGCCTTGTATTTTGTGTTACAAGTAAAAAAAGCAGCATTTTTTGATGATGTGGCTTGGCCACTCGAAGACAAACAGATTGATAACAAGATCTAGATAAATATAGTTTCTTCCAGATGTAGACTTCACGTATATATTTAATCTTCTAACCTCTTGATTTTGATGGAAAGGATTCAGTTTGCTTATCTGCTATAAAATATGAGAACTTAAGTAGAGCAAGCTTTAGGCAGAAATTGTGTTTATGGACCTTATGCACTCAAGGTTTGTAATTAACATTTGAGAGATAGTAGCAGTTGGATTCCTTAATCTGGAAATCACAGATGAAGAAGACAACCATAGGTCACTTCACATCCAAGACTGTGGGTTTATAAAACCATATTGAAACAAACGCTAGCATTTGGGTCATTGCTTCTATTTTTAAAAATACCTTATAGTATGTGAAACAAAAAGTATTTCTGATAATATCCTTTTAAACAGTGAGCAAGGAGGCATTGCAGTTTGGCTTCTAGCACATTATTTAATAAATCCAGGCTAGTCACAAGAACCCTATCTAGAAATTACTACTTATGGTTGAAGAAACATGTGATGTTGGATGCACTGTTTGCTACAGCAGAGGTCTTCCAGTTTTCCAGACCCAGCAAACAGCTATCCTCCATCCTACAACATGAAACCTCTATTTTTTATTTTCTTGATTTATTGCAGCTAGTTTTGCAAAGTAAAAAGCAAAGCTTAATTGAAGCTACTCTTGAGGGCTGATTTCCAGCATGTGTTTTAGGAAGCAAATTGAAAATGCAAGGAAACAGTAATGTGTTTATTGGCCATTGCACATGTTTTTCATTTTTCAGCTATAACACACTGATGTATTCGCTGCATTCACATGTAAGAAAGTTTCTAGCCTTAGTAGGGATAGTTTGAAGATGTAAGAAAAGTGGAAAAGAGGAGCTGCCAGAGTCCCATGGGCATGTGAAGTGAGTAGGGATGGCCATTGTGGGGACATCTGGCCCTTTTTGGACTAGTCGACTTTCCCAAAGCCACCAGTTCAGCTTGTATTTGTGAACTGAGCCATGGGCTTTTCCCTTAAATCTGGGAATTTAATCGCGCCCCTCCCCTCATTGCCATATCCCAAGGATTCCGATGTGGCACCCATGGATGCCTTTTCCGCAAATTGGTGCAATTTTCAGTTGTAAATCGAGCAAGTTTGCATAATCTGTGCAAATTTGCACAATTTGCACAAATTACAGCTGTAATTTGCACTTTTATTTTACACACATACACACACAATATGGAAATTCTGCTAGTCAGGCCAACTGGTGGAAGATGGAACAAAGTCTGAAGCTCATTGAACTCCACCCTTCCCAACTGGATTCCTCCAACATTCCTAGAAATAGCAAGGTGCATGTCTCTTTGTTGCTGGAATACCAACTGATGGTCTTCCTCAGGTTGGGGTTTGCCATCATCAATGTGTTTAGCTGAGGAAGTTGTCATACCCTTTCAAAAAAAGTAGAAATAACATTCCCCTCCCACCAGTTTTGCTAAACTAACTGACTGATCCACTATTCTTCCCCAATGAGGGCAGTATAGACTCTTCTAGCTCAATCTATGTTGTTTGCTTTCTCTAAAGACCAATAGCATGTATTACTGAAGCCTGTGGGGCGAGAGTGAGAGCACAGATCTCATAGGAAGCTGCCTTCTACAGAGTCAGACCTATGGGCCACCTGGCTTAGAACAGTCTGCATTAACTGGTGATAGCTTTCCCAGATTTCAGATAGAAGTATTTCCCAACCCTATCTGGAGATGTCAGAAACTGAACCTCTATGTTTGGAATTTTCCTTTACCTTGATATACACCATCCTTTCTGGTTTTTAGTCCAATAAGACTTTACATGGTAAAATGAGTTTGTCCTGTGGTTTATTTCAGAATTCCTGCATGTAGTGCTGCAATGAGTTAGAGGAGCTTGTGTACCTATTTCTAAATTCATTAGCTTTAATACCAACACATATGCAAATGTTCAACAGATTTTATGGGATTTTTATGAGGGTAATCTCTAACCCATGCTTCAACTCATTAGATGCAGAGAACTTCATAGTGATAATCAAGATAAGGTTTGAATTAAGAACTTTTAAAACTATAAAATACAGAAAACAATTTATTTAATGGAGTTGTAACCTTACAAAAATTCAGCAAAATATAAAATACCTTTTTTAGTTTGTTTTCATCTGTATTTTTAAAAAAATGCAAATTCATTTTGACAATAATTTGCACTCAATATTTTTCATTTGCTATGTTTTATTTTCTACAATCATGTTGAATATAGCATGCAAATAACTGAATAACAATACTGGTGTACATGTTTCATTGTAAAGTAACTTTTTAAAAAAAAAGCTTTCAACAAACTACACAACATTTTCACTGAACAAACATAAAATGCATTAACTAAATAAATCCTAGAAAATGATGCTGTTTTCTCAGTCTTTCACATGGATCATATATAACTGGGGTATTAAAATATATTTTCCTATACATGTTGCCAGTTTATATCACTATAATGTATTATTCCTGTGTAATATAATTGCAACAGTGAAACAAATCAACAGGAGAGAATTTTGATTTGAACATGTAGAAATACTGTACATATATGGTCCAGCCCCAACGTACTAAATAGTCTATCTAGATTAGAATATGCCTGACTTCTGCAAACCTGAGTAGAATTGCACACTCACAAGGAGTGTGGTGTGTGTTTATCATGAATATACACCAGTGCTTTTTAAAAATTCAAACTCAGGCCATACTTTGTTATATTACCTAAAGCAGTCTAAGAAATGAACATGAAAACACTTTGTCCACAGTCTATGGGACCTTCCAGCTTTACAAAATGTTAGCATCACAGATTTATTAGAATATATGCAAAATAAGGTAACCAAAATCATGCTGCTTATTAACAAAAATAATAGATATTATGAAAGGTGACATTCTAGTTTCAAAGTGTTACTGTGGTGTAAAGTATGAAAATAGAGAAGGTGTCTAATGAAGTGAGGCACAATTTATTCCAGGGAGATTTCAGAAGCCATTCGGAGACAGTTGTACATTTCATGGGGAAGATCAGCTCTTGTGAGATTATTTGCATCCAAACGGAGATGTCTGAGCCTGGAATAGGCTAGTACTCCAACAACCTTACAAAAGCTACTCACTGGAAATTCTGTAATATCAACAACACATTATTATTAGTAGAATACAACTGAAAATACTCAGTTTAACATATTTATTTGCAAACGGCACTAATGCCAAACATTTTAGCAGATCTTGAGTGTCAACAGAAATGACCAGACTTATTTAACCTATCAAAAGATTTGTATTGCTTTCAGTCTAGATTTTAAGAGTTTATAGAGAAAAGATATTAAACTAATCTAATGTCACTGGTAAGGTTTATAGCTCATTATAAAAGTAAATAAACTTAGAACACAATGTTACTAGATCCCAGTAAGATCATGAGATGACCACATGCCATCATTGTGTTGCAGCTACAAGAAAAGAACTGCAATTCTTGACTTTCTTCATTATCCTAAATCTTGGTTGTTTAAATCTTAGTAGATTCCAGGAGGGATATATGCTCTTCTGCAGCCTGATATTTCCCAAGTGGTATTTGAAACGTGATTTTATTTTGCAGATACATTGGCAATGGTAGCAAAGTTGCAACAGAAGGATAATTATTTCAAAATAAAAAAGAAACAAATTGGCCATAAACTAATTTAGTTTGGTAATTAAAAGTATAAAGTTTTTAATTATTATCATGGACCAAAGGGCATCACTGGGTTTAAGAGAATGGTATATATATATATATATATATATATATATATAATTTCCATTCTGATTGCTCAGTTGTGGCCCCTCTGAGGTCTTGATGGTCCCATCCAAATTTAATGAACCTGATCAACATGTATTAAACTCACTTTTGAATTCCTGCAGATGACTCATTTGTATTAGACTAAATTGGTCTCAAATTTTGCTTTGCGCTAAATTCACTGCGCTAAATTTTGCTTTGCGCTAAATTCACTGATTATTATTATTATTTATTTATATCCCGCCTTTTCCCCAATACTGGGACCCAAGGCAGCTTACAAATTAAAACAAGTACAGTTAAAACAAATAGAGATGTACAAAAATTAAAAATATAATTAAACATAGTACGATTTTAAAATATTTAAAACATTTTAAAATAGTTTAAATACACATAATTAAAAAAAAATATCCAAATAACACAACCCAATGCTCCATCTACACATATATCTTATTCCGTAAGATTGAAAGTGTTTCATCTAATCAGGTTTGATCTTGGCTTATGATTCTGGCTTGTTAGGAGCGTAGCAACCAAAGGATACCAGTTCAGATGTGACACTAAATTCCTGATTTATTTATTGCCATTTCTGCTGGTAGGTGAAGCCAAGAAGTAGCAACTGAGAAGTATGCAGTAGCATGCATGCTTGTTTCTCATCAACCAAAGTTCTTGCATATCATCACTTCTGTGCTTGACTATTGTCTGCTAGTCTTGCACTGTGATTTAGATAGCCTAGTCAGAGGACTGCTGCTTAGATACTACTTTCATTGGGCAGTGATTTGGAAATATTTTAGTTGTTCCCTTCTTGGTAACTCTGTTCAAGACATAAAATTGGTTTTGTTTTTGTACGTTTTTTGTTTTTTGTTTTGGTCACATTTCCATTTTCTCTGAAGTCTAAAATAGATGTCTGAAGGTAGATCCAGGTTGCTGCCAAACAGCTGAAAAGCAGCAGTAGGAGAAGGTGATTTGAAGGGGAGTTTTGTAGGGGTGAGAGAGGAGTTTGTCAACTCTCCCTCCATGTTGCTTAACCCTTGCATATTCCTCCTCTGGCTTCTTTTCTCCCATCCACAGCAAATGTGTGTCTGATTAGGGGAAGAAATTGCAAAGAAGTACATCAAATTAGTCCAATCCAAATTGTACCCTCCCTCCTTGTGTGGTGATGACCATGTCTACACCAGCCATTTATCCCAGGGTCATCCCTAGGTCATCCCTGTGCATCCACTGGGGATCAGGATCAACCGGGGATGACCTGGTTTTTCCGTGGTCCCAAGACCATCGCGAGGACCACGGCTCGTGTGGCATGCGCTCCCGGGGCCTGAAAAGGGCACATAGCTGCACGGGGTGGCTCCATGCCCATGGGGGCAACAGTTTCACCATCCCCAAGATGGCGTGGGTGGGTGGATGCAGGGATTGGTGGTGGGTTTCCCCCCCTACCTTTTCCACCACGCGCGGCTACTCTTCTGTAATAATAATAATAATGGCGGCCACAATGTCCCTCTTCCCTTCCGGGACATCGCGCAGCCATCTAAATGCTGGGGGAAGATCGTGGAAGTAGGTAAGTCTGCGATCCTCCCTCCCTTTACACCCTTAGGTGTAGATGAGCCCCTAGGTTCTCAGATTGATGATTGCCCCTGAATGTATAATTCAGCCATGACAAGCACACAATTTATTTAGGTCACTAAGGCAGCAATCCTGCACCCACTTACATGGAAATAAGCCCCATTAAACTTAATGGGACTTATGCTGAGTCAACAGTTATAGGATTGCATTGTTAAGTGTTTTACATATATAGCAAATTACTTTTCGTTTTCATCGCCATGAACTCATGATGTAACACAGAATGGAGATAGGTTACCAGCATTTTAAACAAAGTGTATGGTCAGCAAATTGAATTTAACTGAGCATGGCTTTATTCTTGCTGCAAAGGTCTATGTTTTTACATGCTTCATGATTAAAATTATCACAAGTATTTATAAAGTGCAAGTTACAACAGTTGAACAATGGCTGAAGCAACAGAAAGTATTCAAGTTAAGACTAATCCAATAATTTTTCAGTGTCCTTGAATGGGAGTATCAGAACACGTGGGGAAACACTTGAATCAGCCTTTTTGGTATTTCAAATGTAGAAGAAGAGTCAGACTTCACAGAGTCATGGAGTTGGAAGGGACGTTAAAGGCCATCTTATTCAACCCCTTGTTGATGCAGGACATAGGATAATACGCATTCCTGATAGGTGGCCATCCAGCCTACAACGGAGAGTGCACTACCTTCTGAGGCAGTCTGTTCCACCGCTAAACAGTTTGGAACATCAGAAAGTTCTTTCTAATGTTAAGTTGAAATCCCCTTTCTTGAAATTTGAAGACTTTGGTTCAGGAGTTGCATTCCAAAGCAACAGAAAACACATTTGCTCCATCATCTACACAATCGCCTCTGCTAACTAAACATACCCAATTCCTTCAACCTTTCCTCATAGGATTTGGCCTCACCATCTTTGTTGTCCTCCTCTAGACACATTCCACTGTACTGATATATTTTTTTGAAACTGTGGGGCCCAGAATTGGACATATTGTCTATGTGTAAACTGAACAGCGTTAAAGGTCATGAATAAGATAAGAGCCTCTAATTGAGGTACAGTGGTCTGAGCAAACAGAAGACTGTTCATGTAATAACTGTTTATTATATATCATGTTGGGTACCTTTGGGCAGAGAATGTAACTAATTAACTTGGCCTCTAGACCCTATGTGCTGTGACTTTCACACTCTGTCCTACAGATTCTTCTTACAGCACTTTTCATACTCACATTCTGAAAGTAGATGACCAGAAAATCGCCATGGGAGAACATACTTATAATGTGTCAGCAGCAGGGCTTAGATAGATTTCTAAGTGAAGCTATGAAAAGTAGGGGTGTGCACGGACCCCCTGGATCGGATCGGGACCCGGATCGGGACCTCCGAGATTGTCCTGGATCATTCCGGACAAAATCGGAGGTCCCTCGGATCAGATCGGACCCAATCCTGATCCAAAAATCGGACATCTGATTTTTGGATCGGCCGCCATTTTTGTTTTCCCCATAGACTTGCATTGGGGGAAAGAAAGCTTTCCCCCAATGCAAGTCTATGGGGAAAAATGGTGGCGGGTGGGTGAGGGGGGCCTAACTCCCTCCTCCCCCCTTGCACTTACCTCCCGGGGCTGTGGACGGCCCCGGCAGGTAAGCCCCCTCCCCCGCGCTCCTTACATCCCGGGGCCGTCTGCTTCCATCCACTGGCGCCCGCGGATGGCAAGCCCTCTGCCCCTGCTTACCTTCCGGGGCCGTCCGCTCCCCTCCACCGCTGCCGCCCATTGATGGGTGTCAGCGGGCGTCCACCGATGGAAGCGGACAGCCCCCCAGGGAAGCCCCCCCCCCGCTGTCCGTTTCCATTGGCGGGTGCCCGCTGCCGCCCATCAATGGAAGCGCCGGCGGGCGCCCGCCAATCCTCCAATCCATTCCAATCTGGATCAGGTCCTTTCCGGATCAGATCGGATTGGATCGAACGATCCAGCGGGGTGATCGGAAATCGGATAATTGTATCCGATTTCCCCTGCATCGGATCCGGATCGTGGATCAGACCCGATCCAGTGCACATCCCTAATGAAAAGTTTATCTGGAATTCATGCATCTCACATTTGTATTTGAAAAAGCAGTATAAATTATTATCAACAGTAGCCCTTTTTTTCTCTGCCTACTCCCAGGAGGCCTACTCTTACTTTTACCTGGTTTCCTGTCTGTTTCTGTGAACTATTGCTCCTCTTGGAATGAACTGTTCATTGTGACCATAGATATATCCCTTGTGGGAATGTCAGAGGAATCCATCTGAGGGTCCAGCTCACTTAACCACGAGGTATATTGAGTTGGGCCAGCTCATGGATTTTCAGAGGTTCCCCCCTTAAATTACCATTTATGCAAATTCCAGCCATTAAGCAGAGTGAGATAACTGCCTCAACCAGCAGATGCTGGGGGGGGGGAAGTGAAAATGACATGTTAAGAGGACACTGTGTGTGCCATGTGGCACACCCTGCACCTCTTTCCTTAGCCTGCTTTCCTCCAGTGTAGTAGAACAAGAAGTCTTATTGCCAGCATGTCAGTTTGGTCAGCTTATTTAGATGGAATTTGGGGTGTGTGTGTACCATCTTGTCCTTTGTTTGAGGCAATAAAATATATTGGGCTGGCCCTGCTTGGCAAAACATTCCCTGATTATTTTAAGGGCAAATTGCTGAGGCAGGCAAATGAAAAACTCAAGTTTGGAAAGTTAGTGGAGTTAAAGTATTACCAAAAAATAAAATAAAATAAAATGACAGAGAGATTTTCAGAGCAGTGTACACTCCTGAGAGGTGTGCACTTTGGTAAGGGAGTATAAGGCTAAAAAGCTGTATCTGAGAAGTGTGTGTGAGGGAGATGCAGGAGCCCTGAATCCCCAGACATTTAGGAGGACTATGGTGCTTTCCATTATTTGTGGGTTCTATCTCTTTGTGAAGAAACAATCTATTTGTAGATGGTGAATACATATTTTTTATTAAAGGAAGAGGTGCTTATTTATTAATAGGGGTACTGACTGGCCTGGTATGACATTTGTTCATCTACGAATAGTGTTTTTATGAAGGGTAGAAACACGATTCGTATATTATTGCCCTTAATTTTAACTGTTACATTATTGTGCATATGGCTATATTATTTTAAATAATTTTGATACTGATTTTGTTAGTATCCCATGCATATGTACACATGTTTGAACACTGAAATATTTGTCTTCATTTCACACAAGGGGATGTGTCAGCCAAAGTATCTTCATTAAGCACAGCCACTGGTTCTTCATTTCCAGAATTGCTCTGTTGGCTCATATGGAGCTATAGTCATCTGTGCAGAGAGTAATATATAAGAAATATATGAAAGCATCCTGGCAATAATGTCATGGGCTGTTATTCCCATAGTATTCCCTGTTGGATTATTAAGCAGGGAAGAAGAAGAAAAATGTATAGATTGAACATAAGGATTCATCTGCCCTTGAGATACTGAGGTAGTCTCATTGTCTTCTTAATGTTCCTTTTTTACTAGAGCTGTGTACAAGCGCTTCTCAAAATTCCATTTCACTGAATTTATCCAGTGGGAGGAGAAATTCTCCAACAATTTCTCACAGGTAGGCATCACCATTCGCAAGGGTTGCAGAACAACTTGTGGAAATGGCATCAACTGGCAGCCTGGCCACCATTTTGCATCCCCCATGATAGCCCATATACCTAGCATCACTCCAGGGCATTGAGTTGAGGGAATGTAGCCAGACCATCACAAAAAAATAATGGTGAAGAAAATATGGAGAAAATTATGAAAAGTGTCCTTTTATTTCTAATGGGTAAGAAAAGAAAAATCTCAGGAATATCTTGAATGTCTCCTTTCCTCATGAAAGGGGCTTCCATTTTTCTGCCTCATTCTCATTTACAGTTTATTTTGAATGTGCGTTGGTGGTGTTTTTGACCTTATCTAATCAATGTGAAATGGCTGGGGGTACTGTCTATATTTTTCTTTTTATTATACATTTCACCATTGAGCTACAGTCTCCCAGGCTGCCTGCACATCCTGATCTGAAAAGGCCCTGTGGGAGGAATAAATTCATGATGTCTTCCCCTGGGCAGGAAGTATGGAAAGCCAAGGAGGCTACAGGCTGTCAGAAAGATGACTGTACAATGAAAGACAGGACACTCACACACACTCCTCAGCCATCTCATAAAAGCACAAGAGCCCTGAATCAAACCCATGAGAATTTCTCCAAAATTTCTTCACCGTTGAATTTCTTTTTGAAAACAATTTTCTATCAAATTGAATGAGAATGCTTGAAATTTTCATGGGAAATTTTTCGATATGGCACGACTTTTTACCTTTAAAATGACAAACATTACTCACTGTTAATCTTGTTGACTTGGAGGTAGTAGTTTTCGAGGTATTCATTTACTGTTGGAATGGTCTTCAGCTCATTATAGGAGAGATCCAGCTCAATAAGGGTAGAAATATTGAAAGCATTCCCTGCTATTCCAGAATCTGTCAACTTATTGTGAGATAGACCTAAATACTGCAGTGCTGCAAAACGTCGGAAATACTCATCAGGAACGTTGGTAATCTGATTATTGTCAAAATACAGCATCAGTAAAGCAGGGGGCAATCCCGAAGGAAGCTTAGAAAGTTTATTGTAGCTCAAGTCAAGGAACAAAAGTGAATTTAAGCCTTTAAAAACTCCAGAAACTGCATCTGCAGACAGTTGGTTGTGCTGTAGGTGAATAATAGTCAGATTTACTAGTCCTTCAAATGTATTGGGGTTGATTTTCGTAATCTTGTTATTACCAAGCTGCAGGTCATCCAGAGTATTAGGAAGTGGCCCAACAGCTTCTGTTAAATTGTTGTAATTTATATGGAGTTTTTTCAAATTCTTTAATTTGGCAAAGACTTTGCCCTTAATTTTTGAACTTTCCAGATGGTTATTATCTAGAATTAGCCACTCCAGGTCTGTTACATTATCAAAAGCCTTTTCGTCTATGCCTTCAAGCATATTATTGCGAACATAGAGGTATTTAATTCCAGAAGGAATAATTGGGAGACTCTTCAGTTTAAGATTGTCACAATACATGGCTGTTGGATAGGTTACAGGGCAAGTACATTCTGGTGCACAGACTGCTGTTGATGGCCCAAACATTGAGTGAGCATAATTATAATCAGACTCTGACTGATAGTATGGATCATAATCATATAGACAGTAGGTGCCACTGATCAGGAAAAGGAAGAAAGGAAGAGAATTCAGATGCATCTTTGCAGTATGGGTTGATTCTATTGAGGGAGATAAAATAGATACAGTTACTGGACTGGTCATTACAAGGAAGAATATCTCAAGAATTAAAATCAAAGTTCATATTTTATATACATAATGTTTTTTTTTGTTTATAATAGTATATCATTGTGCTTAGACTCGTACTTCCTTATGTCTCAGATATATAATTGTTACTTCAGATAATTTTAGAATTTTATTCAATGACATTATTGTGGTCAATGCTGTTAACAATAATTATAGGATCCTGATGAGATATGACAATAGATTTAAATAAATACTAACAAGAATTATATAGCCAATAATATTTTTGCCTTATTACCTAGACAATACTATTCTTGCCCATCATAAATGTATGAAATTGGAACATACCAAATGAATTGAAGGTATGAAAGAATAGCAAAATTTAGTGCACTATTCACAAGCTGATAGAGTGTGGGACTTGGATCAAAAACACCTGGGTTCAAAACCCACTCAGGTGTGAAGCAAATGGACTACCTTGAGCCAATCGTTCTTTATCACACTAACACACCTGCTCATGTGGCAATAAAATGGGATAATGTCATGTATGTTATCTTTGGTGAAAGGTTAAGATACAACAGTATATTGTATGCCAACTATTATAGTCAAATGTTCTACATAGTTACCATGTTCACATAACCATAATGTATTATGAATGTACATATATCTATTTTGGCAAGCATATTCAGTCCCTAGGGCTTCACATTTTCATCTGTTAATCAGCACAAAATGTTATACAAAAGAGAGAGAGATGAAATGGACAAGCCAAGGTTTTTATGTTGAGTTTATAGAGTTAGGCCAAGATTTAGGTGCTCACAACTGGGTTTGGCAGTAGTGGGCTTCCCTGCTAGGGACTAGAGAATTCGCGAGATATTTGCCCCACATATTCGCTGAGCCCTGCTCACCCGGCCCTATTTTGGGGAGCTGGCCCAGACAAGCACTTGGCAAGGTGCACTTTCCGGGGCCTCTGGAAGATGTGCAATTCCCTCCGCACGCCATTAGCATGGCCAGAGGAATTGCGCACTTTCCAGAGGTCCTGGAAAGCTTCTTTGCCTCCCCTCCCCTGTGCCAATCGTGGCTTTAAAGGCCCTCTTAAAACCTTGCATTAAGAGAGACTTTAAAGTTCCAATTGGCGCATGAAGGGGAAGGCATAGAACACTTTCCAGGGTCTCCGGAAAGTGTGCAATTCCCCATGCCACGTTAATGGTGTGCTGGGGGAATTGCACACTTTCCAGAGGCCCCAGAAAGTGCACTTTGCCTTTCCCCCCACCAATAGGGGTGTCAAAGGCCCTCTTAATGCAAGATTTCAAGAGGGCCTTTAAGGCCATGATTAGCATGCGAGTGGCGGGGGGGACAGGACACAATTTCCCCAAGGCTGGAGAAATTACGTATTTTCCCCCTCCACTTTAATGATAACATTTAAGACTGGAGAAATCATGTATTTTTCTCCTCCACTCTAATGGTGGCCTTTAAAGCCCCGATTGGCATAGCGGGGAAAGAGAAACATGTTTTTCCCAAGTCTGGGGAATTTGCATAGTTTCTCCCTTCACTCTGGCATTAGAGTGGAGGAAGAAAATATGCAATTTTCCCAGCCTTAGGGAAATTGAGCATTTTCTACTGCTGCATTAATTGCCACCATTAATGCAGCAGGGGGAAAGGAAAAAGGAGGTGGACTGCAGCATTGGGGCAAAAATCCACTGGGCCAGACTCGGGGAGTCCACTGCATTTGCGGGCCCAGACAGATTTTCTCCCCAAAATTATTCCCTTCCATTCCTACCCAGGACAGCCCTTCCAGCACTCTGAAACACACAGAAGGTTGAGGGATCCTGCTGAATGGGGGAAGTTGTCAAATGGAGGAGGTGAAGGGATCCCTGAAAATCAGTGGAGACACCTTATGTGAGAAGAACCCTTTTATCCAGGATCCACATCCTGGATCCAACCCATAATTAATTTAATTAAGTAATCAGAAATTATAGTAAAATGAAATAAGTGTAATTGTGCTTTTCTTTGTCACATGTTCATTTCTCTGTTTGGCAGTAACAATTTATGGAATAGTCTTTGGAAAATGATGCATAACACTTATACTGAGTCACTTTCACAGAATTGTACAGCAACTTAAAGATATATGCTTGTATTTTACCATATTGGATGAAATGGGAACGTGTGAATATAATTGGCGTTCATATCATTCTTCATTTGTTACAATAAGAGCATTAGAAATATTATGAATATATTTTGCTCCATACTTAAACTATAACTCATTGGGTCTATTCAGACAACATGCTAAGCCATGGTTAGGCCGCTAACCCTTTTGTAGCAAATGTCTAGTGCCCATGTTTAAGCTATGGTTGTGTAGCCACTATGGTTACGAATGGTTCACACGGCATGCTAAGCCATAATGTTAAGCTTAAAATGCTTAACCACTGTGGCTTAACATGTCATCTGAATGGGGTCATTGCACTAATTCAGGAGTGGGCAAATTTGGGAGGACCAGGAGCTATCCCCCCACCTGAATGCCCTGTGGGCCATACTGTTGTTGCTACTGTGGGACTCCACTGGCAGCAGTGAAAAAAATGGCACAGATTTGCCACTGATTCTTAGTTTCAAGCTGCTATGGAATGATGCAATGGCCAAATTTCAAGCAAAATGTGTCCATTGTAGTTGTTTGCATAGATTTCAGGCAGTAAATCAGCTATTTTTTTCCACCACCATGAATTTGGGGTTGGGGGTTGGGGATTGCACTCAGGGAAGTGGTGGCCACATGCAGCACATGGACCATGTGTTGTTCTCTTCACTAAATAATCCATGGAAAATGATCCACCATTTTTGGTGGCCATAATATATCTGCACAACATGAAAGTATAATCAGTTGTGACAACTTTACATTCTGACCTGTTGACTTTATTGCCCATAGAAGCCATATTGATTGCCATAACTATATACTGTTCTCTATGGACAAGAGTTTGTTTTAGGAGAGATATACTGGCAGAGGCAAAAAGGGTAGGTTGCCATGGAAGCTGCATGCATGGATCTCAATCCTCATGCCCCTTGATTTCTGTACTGTACTGTTCCAATACTGTATTGGAAAGGCAGAACAAGATCTGTATGTAGCAATCCCACATACCTCAGAGAAAGAAGCACTGACAATTTTAGCGTGCATGTTTAGAAAGCAAAATGTCCTGCAACTCACAGCATGCTCCAGCCATGCTGGGAATTGTAAACATGCATGGGATTGTCTAAATATATAGGATTGCACCCTATGCATGTTTAGATAGAAAAAGTTCTTCAACTCCCAGCATTCCCCAGTCAGCATGGCTGTATGGGGCATGCAGGGAATTATAGGACTTTTTCTGTCTAAACATTCATAGGCCTGCACCCTTCATGTCCTAGAAGTGACAAATGATACTTAAGCGGAGCTGTGAAAAAATCACATCAAACTTTGAAGCTCTGGGAAGGAAACTCAAGAACTTTGGGGCCCTGATAGTTTCTCATCCATCCTCCTAGTTTTTGGAAAGAAAAAAATACTCCGGCTGAATGACTGACTATGAAGGTGGTGCCGACATGAGATATTCAGATTCTGGGACCACAGGCTATGCTACTTGGAAGATGGACTGCTGGCAAGGGACAGGTTGCACCTCACAAGGGCTGGGAAGAATGTGTTTGGCCACAGCATGAAGAGCTTCATCAGAAGGGCTTTAATCTGAATCCTACAGGAGAAGGAGACATAAACTTGGAGGCAACAATGGATGAATGCTTATGCACTATAACAGAGAGAAAAGCTTTAATAGTGCCCCCAAATACTCTTCACAATAATGTAATAAAGAAGTCAGACTATAAAGCACATGGGCTTCAATGTCTATATAGTAATGCTCAGAGTATGGGAAACAAACAGAACGAAGTTGAACTCTTAATACATGAAGGCAAATACGACTTGATGAGTATAACTTGGTGGGATGACTCCCATGAGTGGACTACAGCAATTGAAGGGTATAATTTGTTCAAAAAGAACAGAAGAAATAGAAAGAGGCGGAGTTGCACTATATTTAAAAATACTTATTCCTGCACAGAAATACAGGAGGATGAGCCTGGTAGCCCCATCGAGAGCATCTGGATTAAAATAAATGGGACAAGGAATAAAAGGAGCATGCTAGTTGGAGTCTACTACCAACCACCCAATCAAGGAGAAGACGTGGATGAAACTTTTGAAAAGCAAATTGCCAGTGTTTCAAGAAAGTGTGATCTTTGACTTGATAGTACTGACCAATAGGGATGTCTTAGTGGATAAAGTGGCAGTTACGGGAACTCTGGGGAAAAGTGACCACGTCATACTTGAGTTCTTGATTTTGAAGGAAACAGAAGCTGAGTGTAGCCATACAAGTACTCTGGATTTTAGGAAAGCTGATTTGAATAAACTCTGAACTATGATAAGTAAGGTCCCATGGCAAGTGACCCTAATGAGAAAAGGAGTCCAATGTGGGTGGGAAGTTTTGAAAAAGGAAATTTTAAAGGCATAATTACAAACAATCCCAACAAGGGAAAAAGATTGAAGACAACAGAAGAAACCAATGTGACTCCACAAAAATCGTAGAGATGACCTGAAAACAAAAAAGACACATATAGGAAGCAGAAGAAAGGTCAGGCTACAAAAGAGTACAGACAGGTGGCACAGAATTGCAGGAATGGCATCAGGAAGGCTAAAGCTGAGGATGAATTGAGGCTAGCGAAGAATGCTAAAAGCAACAAAAAAGCTTTCTTCAGGTATGTGCATAGTAAAAGACAGAGAAAAGAAATGGTGGTTCAACTGCTTAATGAGGATGGCAAACTGATAACAGATGTCAAAGAAAAGGCTGAAGTGCTCAGTTCCTACATTGGCTCAGTCTTCTCCCAAAAGTGGGTGTATGATCCCCTCCCCTGGTAAAGGTGAGTACATGCTGAAAGGGAAGGATTGCAATTTGAGATTGATAAATAGTCAAGGAACACCTAATTTCTTTGAACGAGTTCAAATCTCCAGGGTCTGATGAAGTGCATCCTACAGTAATGAAGGAGTTGGCAGAAGAACTTTCAGAACCGCTGTCTATTATCTTTGCGAAATCATGGAAGACAGGTGAAGTGCCAGATGACTGGAGGAGGGCTAATGTTGTCCCTATCTTCACAAAGGGCAAAAAGGAGGAACCTGAGAACTACAGACAAATTAGTCTGAATCAATCCCTGGAATTAGAGCAGATTATAAAGAAGTCAATCTGTAAGCACCTTGAAAACAATGCAGTGATTACAAGAAGCCAGCATGGATTTGTCAAGAACAAATCCTATCAGACTAGTCTGATCTCATTCGGATAACTTGCCTTGTGGACTGTGGGAATGCTGTGGACATAATATATCTTGACATCAGAAAAGATTTTGACAAAGTACCATGGCATTCTGATCAGCAAGCTAGCTAAAAGTGGGCTAGATGGAACAACAATTAGGTGGATCCACAGTTGGCTACAGAGTCAGACTCAAAAAGTGCTTATCAATGGTACCTTCTTAAACTGGGAGGAGGTAATGAGCAAGGTACCGCAGGGCTCAGCATTTTTATTAATGACTTGGATGAGGAGGTGCAGGATACGGAATAATGGGCTCAAGTTACAGGAAGCCAGATTCCAGCTGGACAGCAGGAAAAACTTCCTGACTGTTAGAGCAGTATGACAATGGAACCAATTACCTAGGGAGGTAGTGGGCTCTCCTACACTAGAGGCCTTCAAGAGGTAGCTAGACAGCCACTTGTCAAGGATGCTTTAAGGTGGAATCCTGCATTGAGCAGGGAGTTTGGGCTCTATAGCCTTATAGGCCCCTTCCAACTCTACTATTCTATGATTCTGTGAAAAATGTCAAAAAAATTACTTGTATACCACAAACTCTCCCTGTCTGCCCCCATAGTATTTAGCCTGAAACATTTTGCTCTTCCTATCACAGAGGAAATATAAAATTTTCAACAGTGTAACATTTGAATGCACTTTATGTTAGCTGTAGCAATTTGTTTTAAAGTAAAGTGTATCCATAAAGATCTTTTTGGATATAATTATAATTGAATGCAAAGAAATTGTAAATGTGGTTTAAAATTATTCTGGTCACTGAGTCTTAAGTATGCCTGCTGGGTCTTTGCATTTATTTGTGAAATATATTTATTTGTTTAATGAATGTTTGCGAATTAAAGGCCATTTGCTGTCTTATAAATGTTTTAACAGGACAGAATGGGGGAGTTGTGAAACAAATGGATGAGATGTTTGATATTTGGGTGCAATTGTAGTTCCATTGATTGTAGTGGAGCTGAACTATATCCTCAATGTGTTTACATGAGAACACACTGTACCAGCTGCAAATAATAATGTTGAGCTGCAGCATTTATAGGTTAACTTTAATTGTGCAGAGCTTGTTAATTTATATTTTCTATTCCCTTAAATTCATGGAAAATAAAAGGGCCTTGTATGGACTGACACGCTTTGGCCTTGTAAAGATTTCTAAGACATTTGTGCTGTGTTTGACATTCCTTTGGGGACAGAATGTTTTTCTAAAAACAAATAGACCGGTTTAGTCAGCTAACTTATGGTAAGCATTGTAACTCTTCCTTTGAGGATGTGAAAAAGTATTAGTATTTACATGTTTGAAAATAGGTACCTCCAGTGCCTATTTTTCCAGTGTTAAAAAAGAGTTAGAAATATAACAGATATACCTGAAAACATATATAATAAAAGACATATAAGGACCAAAGGTGTGTGCAAATTTAATAGGCAAATGTTTTCAAACAAAAGGTGTAATATTGCAATTGTTCATTGTGTGAATATTCAGTCAGTTTAGGGTGGCATAATATACGGATAACATAACATAACATTTTATCTAACCTTTGCCCTACTGAAACATAAATGATGTATAGTATCCATGTGTAGTCTTGCTCATTCAAGATTTTTCTTTTTAAAATTTGGGTGATAATTCTTCATTAGTCCTATACATATATCTCATATGTGTGATTATGAATAGAATATCTCACTGGATCATCAGTGATCTTAGATTGTATTTTAAAGGCACTGATACAAAAGCTTGAAAATATGTTTGCAGAAATCTGTATATGCAAGCAATACAGTGTCATTTGGCAGCTTCCTCCACATAGAATAGTTCTCTTACATTAGCAGTAAGCAAGCGAGAAATCTTCTTTGTGTAATTTTCTGTCATTATGAAGACATTAGTACAGTTCCATAGACAAGGACAGTTAAATAGAATATTGCCACACAAAAATACCACATACTACTTTCAGTAGTCTTCATTAATGCATTATAATATTGTCATTATAATGGCATTACCTAACAAATTTGTCATGCTGGTATAATTCATATGTTTAATATCCATACTGGTGCTTATAAGTAGTTGGGTGAGTAGAAATTTACATTTGATGAACCTTGTTTTCCTCCCCAAGGCTTGGCCATTTATACTGAATGACCCTTTTCCTAGAAGCCAACATATTCTGCACAGAAGTGCAACAATAACCCACAAAACATGTGGAGCATTTTAAAACAAACCGTGAAGGCAAAGGCACAAAAGCAACTGTGATCAGTTTGCAAATTGGCAAAGTTCTGACATGTTCTTATTGCTGCTTTGTTCAGCTGCTTGGTTGTTAGTGCTAAAGCATGCGAGAGCACTTACCTTTCTGACTTGAAGCTGCTTGCTTTAATTCCCACAGCAGATTCAGTAAGGGACTGGATCGACCAATATATGCTATAAACAGTGTCAGAAGGTAACTGGCTGCCAGATCCGCTATGATACAAGGATTTGGGGGGGGGGGTAATCCTAGTTGCGCTGTTGCCTGAAGCTGCTATGTCATCATGGTATTCTGGTGGTGTGGTGGTATGCAAAACTGCTGCTGTCTAATCAAGTGCAGGTGGACACTGCAAATGGTAAAGGACAACCCATCTGTTCTCCTTGTGGAACAGGAGGGAGATAACCCCTTCAAGCAACCTGAGAAAGTTCAGGCTGTCTGCTACAGCATGAACAACATAATTCTAAAAGGATAAAACAATTTTAAATAATGCACAAATTGCAAACAGACATTGTATTTTCTCTAACACATTTCATAGCCCTCGGCATGATCTCACAAATAACATCCAAACCTCAGTGCAGCCACAGTTCTTAAGACAAATGACTCATTCACTTTTTCTTATTTTTCTTTCTGCTAAGTTATGTACATAATCATTTAATAAAAGACTCTGCCATGGAAAATAAGCCCAAATGGTATAACTACGAAGGGTTTTCCTTTGCCATGTGGTATTGTGAAAAATATTCTTCAACACAGTAAAAGAGAAGATAATTACATTTAAACATCAAATAATGGTGCATTTTCTTTTATGCTTAGCTGAAATGTTTACATAAGAAAATGATTAATGAAAGATATATAAGTCCAGGTATAGACATAAATAGTTGCAGCTTCCTTAAAAGTACACTAACATTTGTCCCATTTAGGACTTACAGACCTTTGAAATCTGGATCCAATCAACTGTGTGTTGTCTGTTTCTTATTTCATGGATGCTGTTCAAGAATGCACCCTAAAGCTTGGATGAAAATGTTGTTGAAATAAGGCACTGCCAAAAATAATGTAATAAAAATAATAAGGAAAATGATTGGCAAAACAGTAACTGTTCATTCTGGTTCCAATATCGCCATGAAACTCCCAGCAAAGACTCCTATTTGTTCTGGAATATATTGTTAAAGACTCATCTTCTCACACAATTGGCCTGATAAGTGATAGGAGGGAGGGAGGGAGGGAGGGGAGGAGCATGAGTTTCCCTCGACAGACTAGAAAGACATATCACCGCACCAAATAAAAAGGTTTATGTGTGTCATCTCTATTCTTTCTCTTTTTTAAAATGGAATGTCATCTCTTGCTTAATTCAGACTTTATTAAAAATATTGTAAGCAACATGCAAATAGGGAGCCCCAATAGTGCAGGGTCAGGTGGAAGACTCCACATGTACAGCTGTGTGGCCAAAGGCCTTCTCCTTGCTGATGTATGTATGGCTGCATGGAGGAGGAGCTAATTGGTGCATGAAGTGTCAGAGGCGGAGCTACTTGGCATAGCCCCATCCCTGCTCACATGTTGCTTTCACTGTGTCTGAATAGAGCTTCTGTGTCTGTTGGATACAATATATCTAATTGGTAACAAACTACATTCGCATATCACCTTCATGGGCTTTTCCCCTTGATCTTATGCCAAAGTTATCTAGTTTACATAAGGTGTTAGACATGGTATTTACGTTTGAATCAAAGCTGTAATATATAAGCATCATTTAATGATGAAGAAAGCAAACCCACTTCAAATATATATTTGTAAAGTTGATAAAGTTTTGGAGCTAGAAAAGTAGAAAAGGTTTTATACCACTCAATTGTGAACCTGTCTGGACCTGGGGATTTTCCATTGTTCATACTCATAATTGCTTTTATAATCTCTTTGAGTCTCATAGGAGACATATTGCCTTTGCGAGGAACCTAAGCAAGGGAGCTTAACCTGAGCAAAGAAAGTATTCCTATCCTGCCCCGATATCTCGCTATCCTTACTATACAGCTCCATATAAAATCTTTAAAATTGTAAATTTATATCAGTAGGAGAAGTGTGTATTGTGTTATCTGCATCTTTAACGGCAGAAATGACATTTCAAGGTTTTTGTTGTTTAAGACGATGTGCTAAAATTTTACCGGAACGTTCCTCATTTCCTCAGTATATCAAACAGGCTAGTGCAAATTCTCAAACAGGCTAGCGCAAATTCTGCTTGCTGAGAGAGAATATTGCTTGCATTTAACGTTTGGAACTCCTGGTACAATTGTGCTGATGGGAAACTGGCAAACTGGGTTATAAGAGTTTTCAACTTCTTATCTAAAAGCACCTAACCCTAACCCTGTCTCAGCAAGCTTCATAACTTACCATCATAGTGAACAGGCAGCTGGATTGATGTTTTGCCATGTAATTTTGCCAAGTTGTATTGTGACCTAGATGAAATTGCACACAAGACAGGAAGTGTTGACCCTGTTATCTCATCAATATAGGAAGAAACATACTCCGTCTGTCATTGCTACTGGGTGCAATTCAAGGGCTTTGCTTCCATCTGATTGGCTGTGTGGTTTCCTGATGTCATCATATCCATTCAGTGTGCAGGCATTACGTAGTCGTTGGAAAGAAGTCATAATAAAAAGAAGGGCAATAGTGAAGCAGCAACAGATCAGGCTATAAGAAATGAAAAAATAAATAAAATAAAAGTGTAGTGGGGGACTTGGGAAGATTTCATACCCCTTAAAAACACACGTTTAATTCCAAATGAAACAGCATTCTCTCTCTGTGTGTGTGTGTGTGTGTGTGTGCAATATCGTACTATGTTTTAACCTTTTTGAGTTAAACAGTTTCCAGTTCTGCCCAACTACTAGCGGGGCTTACCACTGGTGCAATGGAATGCTAGTGCATCCTTAACAAATGGAAACTGGTGGAAATGCTCATTTCCAGAAAAGGACATGTTAATGGTGCTTGCAGAAAGGAGCTCCACTGACCTGTCGTATTCTAGAAATGAGTGGAAGGTTAAAGGTTGTTTTAGGAAGTGCTAGCTTCCTGGTGGGCCACCTGGCACAAAAGAAACAGCAGTGTACAGCAGTAGTGTAGGATACTGTCCAAACTATTTACATTCCTCCAATGCTTTAATATTGTAACTATTTTGTAACAAATTATCCATATTCTTTTGGCATTGTAAGCCTTTTGTGCCAAATCAGCTTTATTGTCATGACATGAATGACAGCCCTCTGTATTCTTGTTCTAGTACACTTTGTTGCATTCATCTCAGATTGTCTCTCATTCTAATTTTCATGTTTCCGAAGCATATAATGGAAGAGGGCAGATGGTAAAGCTAAGTTCCATGGGCGGCGGGGGAGTGATTCTGAGTTTGGGAGGTGATCAAGAAGGGAAGAAGAGGAGTCCAAAGGACTCACAAAGCATAATCACATGGTCGTTTACCATCACTTCTCCTCCTGCGCGTTTGTCCTCCAGCGTTCACATGGCCCATTCAGTGGCTGTTTTGATCATGCCGCTTCCCCTGCACACAGCAGGAGATAGTGGCACCTTTTGTCTTTAAAAATAAGCCAGGCTTACTGGGGTGTTTTTTTGTGGTGCAAAGAAGGGTGGGAGGCACATGGGAGGCAGACAACGATGTGAGAGGGACCCACAAAAATCGGTGAGTGCCCAGTAACGAGTGTGCAATAAAATGTTTCTCTGATGGAGCTCACAGTCAGTCTTCTGATGGCTTCCCCATGCAGGCAGGCCAGGGAGTGGCCCACCACTGCCCCAAATCACCCAAGGCAACCAAAGCACTTCGGACCCAATCTACTTTGCCTCAGGGTTCCTCAGGCTGACTTGGTACTGCCTCGGCTTGGATTTGGAAGTTCGGCCCGAGGTGGTGCACAGCCCTAGAATATATGACACAGTATTATTATTATTATTATTATTATTATTATTATTATTATTATTTCATCTCTCACTCGTGCAGTTTTTCTAGACGGACATGACGGGCTTTGCCAAGTCATGCTGTCTTTTATAGGTTCAGGAATTTCCTGACAGTTGAGCATGTTTTAAGTATAATTGCTTTCTGGATGTTGGTGTGGATGTATTTTGGTAGGCCCCATTTCTGAAGGTTTTCTGTATAGTTTTTTGATGTGATGCTGGTGACTAAGGTGACTAACGGAATAATTGTGACCATTTCCTGTTGCCATAGTTCTTTGACTTCCATGGCCAGTGGTGTATATTTGTCTCTCTTTTCTTCTTCCTTTTCAACAACATTTCAACAACATCATTATTATTGCTTTTATATACTTTCTGGGCGGTTTACAAAAATTAAAAACATTGAACATTAAAAAAATCAATATACAAAATTTAAAAACCATAAAAAAGCATAAAAACAGATTATAAATACAATATCCATTTAATAATAATAATAATAATAATATATTTATTTATTACCCGCCTCTCCCTCTGGATCGAGGCGGGGAACAACATCATCATAAAACACACAAAACTTTAAAAATACATAAAACCAATATATCATTAAAATACCAATAAAACACCAATAAAACAGTGACAGAGAGATGTAGCTTGTGCTAGTGTATTTGTTCATGAATGAAATGGAATGCGCAAAGGCTAAATCACATGTTGGACTTCCCATGTTGCAATACAGAGGAATTAGCTGTCTATGCATGGCCACAACCACAGCTGTTCCTTTGAATGGAAATACAGCAGATAAGGGTTGTGCCTGTGTCCAAATATGCCAAAGTGGAAACACTGGGATCAGTGTCTCTGGATCTAGGATTAGAGGTTTTCAAGTTCTGTATTATAAAATGGTCTGTAACTAGGACCACATAATGAAATGAGAAGGATTATTTAGGGTGCAATCCTGCACATGTTTAGACACAACACCGACCCTACAATTCCTAGAATGCCCCAGCTATCATAGCTGTTGTAGGAGGTTTTTTCCTTCCTAAATAGGCATAAGGTTGTACCTTTAAGGTGTTAAAGCATTGAACTTTAGGTTTTGATGTAACTTCAGCATTAGTGTAAACTAGGGATGGGTGAAAAATTAATTTCAGTTCATTTTGATAAGAATTTACCGAAATTCACAAAGTTCTCCTTATTGAGGACAAAAATAACTAGAGATTTTAAAATTATTTTTATTTTTAAATGGAAACTTTTGTCTTCATTCATCCAGGCCCAGGGCTTTGAGTATGTTACACTTTAAAGCTGGTATTGAAATTCCTATATATTCAGCCATGTGCTTACTTAGGGTTACCACCTCTTTTTTCTGACAGGCTCTTCATCTTTAATAGCTATATGGCAGGAAGGTATATCATAGTCCTCTTCACATCGGGAATAGCTGTACCTATTGAAGATGGGCTGTTTCAGATGGCCAAGATTTTTGGTTCATTTCATTTCTGATAAGGATTTACTAACACTTGTGAAGTTCATATTTGGAAATGAAAGAAAATGAAATTTTAAAAATTCAAATGTAATAGCGGGTGAATCTTACAGATTTGCCCATTCCTAGTGTAAACCTAGATATTGTCTAACCCACATCCCAATTCTTATATCTTGGCTTTGTAAAGTTGTCCTTTATGGCAGCTATTCAGAATGTTAACATGTATGTGTTTAACCTTGTTTTCTGCTGGAAACCAGCAAGGAAAAACTACTACCACCAACAGAACTGTAGTTATCTTTAGGTAATACACTGAAAGCTGCCCTAGAGGCTCCTTGAAGTCATGTGGTAGTATAGACGTTCCAAATTATTATAATTTAATTACAAAAATGAATTTTCCCATAGAATCTGAGCAACAAGTCTTCACACATCCATAGCTTGAAGTGACTGCTTTCATTTACCAATGCCTGAAATAGTAATGTGCTCTACAGTGGTAAGGAATGGGGGAAGGGCAGCTAAAGATGAGGATGCTGTCCATATAATAAATAATAATAATATATTTATTTATTTCTTACCCGCCTCTCCCTCTGGATCAAGGCGGGGAACAATATTAAAAACAAATTATATAAAATACATAAAACTGATTAAAAACATAAAAACTAATACAATATTAAAATACCAATAAAACTCTTAAAATTTGACTGGGTAGGCCTGCTGGAAGAGATCAGTCTTTTTAGCTTTCTTAAATTCCATGAGATTGTTAAGTTGGCAGGCCATTCCACAGTCTGGGAGCAGCGTTTTTTGTGTTTCTTGGTAAGCACACACAGGAGTTGCAATGCACAGTAATGTATCGGCTGCTGCTACACCACAACACCCGCATCCCAAGACATGTGTCCACCATAAATCCTCGACACCTGAAACATGGTATGCATACTAAAGGGCCACTAAAGTTGTATAACTTGTGTTATTTTGTTTTTTTAAAAAAAATGCATCAATACATTTTAATTAAACATGTCTGTGCATTTGTAGTGTAGTAGCTAGAGTGTTGGACTGGGAGTTAGGAGATCTGGGTTCTAGTCTCCACTCAGCCATGGAAGCTCGCTTGGTGACTTTGGGCCAGTCACAGACTCTCAGCTCAGCCTACCCCCAAAGATGGTTGTTGTGAGGATAAAATGGAGAGGAGGAGGATTATGTATGCTGCCTTGGATTCCTTGGAGGAAATAAGGCAGCATATAAGTGTAATAAACAAACAAACAAGAAATTGTAGCTCAAAGTACCCTGTTAAGTCACTAGGTGGCAGTCTTCCCTAGCCAGCATATAGCAATGCAGTCAATACAGTTTGAAGCGGGAAGGGGGGAACAGTCTGAGGGACAGAGTTATACCGCTTCCTTTTCCCCCCTGCTGTGTGGCAGTCCCCCCTCCTGCCGCCTCCTCCACCTGGGCATGGAATGAACAGGCTTCTCCTTTAGGGGATTGTAGGGGTGCACCATGGCAGGGACCATTCCTAGGGATGCCAGCAAACTTGCCTTCACTCAGACAGGGCGAACAGAATATGTCCCATGCTGAGAGTGTGTACCTTTGCTTGAAGGCTCCACTGTATCAAACTAAGGGCTATTTCAACCCATGCGAAGCTGGCTTCCTTTGCTAGTAAGTGAATAAAACACATCCATAAGAAGTTGTAATGCAGCATGAGAAAATTGTCAATAACTTCATTCCTTACATTAATGCATAGTCATTGGCATGGGGTATCAAGACCAGGGGTGGGCAACTTGTGGCCTCCAGGTGTTTTAGCCTACAACTCCTACTGGCCCTAGCTAGCACAGCCAGTGGTGAGGGATCATGGGAGTTGTAAACCAAAACACCTGGAGGGCTGTAGGCTGCCCACTCCTGAACTAAACTGTCTTCTACATCTGACTACTTTCTGTGATCATGGTGATTTCATAACTAGGTCCTCTCTGATACATTTGACAGCCTAGGCAGCTTTACTATATAATCTGGGAGGTGTACCTCAGCATACTCTGTAATATCTCAGAGCATTTCTTCCCTGACAGACCTACACATATTACTAGTTTATGTAGCTGCCCATAATTCCCGTTGCAGTCAGTCTAATGCAGAATTGTTTTTGCTGAATACAGAATGGTGTCTCCATTAAAATGCCCAAGCTATTTTTCAAACAGTAGGTGCCACTGAAATAAATGGGATTTGCATGTGAGTCTATACTCTGAGAATCGTAGATCTAGTTTTTGTCTGTAGCAATAATTAATATATATGTATTATTGTACCTAACTGAAGACAAATGTTATTGGTGCAATCCTTCGATAATGATCTAATGCTTTGGAACCCTCTTAGAACTATAACTTGACTCTGATTCATATAAAATGCGTTCCATTAAAATCAATCTGCCTCCAGTAGGGCAAGGCATTTTTTAATGGGAATGCTCTCAATCTGTCATTTTGTTTGCCTCACATCCATACTGTACTTGCATTTCAAATGGAAAGTATTAGGGCACATAATATAAGCATTAGATAATTTGTGGTACTCTTAGATGTGTGTCTTATTCCTAAAAAGGAAATGGTAACTTCGGAAATTTATAAAGTGGTACTCCTGGTACAACCTATTAACAGACCACAAGAATGTTTATCTGACCCATGTATCATTTTTATGGGAATTGAAAATAATTACTCATTGCATTGCTTCCTTCTTGAAAATGTCTAGAACTCACAAGTATTATCCCATTTTTCATTGCTTCTTATTGTCTTCTTTCACAATGTTTGTGAAAACAGGCTCTCTTTTGTGAGTTCTGTCTGATAAAAATTAATGGGCACAAAGCTTCAAAAGGATGGGAGGAGATCTTTATAGCTATAGATACAAGTTTAATGTGGAAAAAGCAGAAGAAATGGGAATGATCCAGTCCATCTCCCATATGTGGAAAGCAGTATACATAGTATGCATGCAGAAGGAGGCTGTCAGGATTTGTGGCAGATTGAAATGGAGTGAAGAATGTGTCAAATCTGGATTGTTTCCCAGATTTATTGTGTGTGAAACAAACAGCTATGTTGTGTTATCTTGGCTGTCTTTATTGGTTTGCTGTATTAACAAACCATATCCAATGTTAAATAGGATCAGGATTTCAGTTGGCATAAATCTATTTCTCACAATTCTTTTACCATTATTTCTTCATTATGAATAATCTTGTGAGTAAAAACTTAAACATTCAGAAATTAAAAATTATACATGAGATATAAAGGGTATAGAAACAATATAGAGGCTTGGTTCAGACGACACATTAGTCAACGGTGGTTTAGAACTCCATGGTGGACTTTTCATACCACCGTTGAGAAACGTGCTGTCTGGAAGGAAAACACGCAGCGGTGGAGGGTGTTTTGGAAAACACTCCATGCATAATATCAACGCTGTGCAGGGGAGAGTTCCTGCACAACTGTTGTGTTGTGTGTCATGTGGCAGGCTCCATGGAGTTTTCCCCATGTTTACAGAGTTGCCAGGCAAGAGCGGGGAAAAACCCGGCCGCTCTTGCCCAGCAGGGCTCTTTAGCCCAGAGAGCTTCAGCTATTGGGTGATATAAAAGGTAATGAATAAATAAATTAAAAAAAAATAAATTTTAAAGTTTTTTCTTTAACAATAAAGACTTTTGCCACTGCTTCAAATGCCACTGTTCCAGTCAGTTTTCTCAGTGCAAACCAATGACAAAGTGATACATATTGACGTCAGCAAAACTTTGGCAAAGTGCCCCATGACATTCTGATTAGCAAGCTAGCTAAAAGTGGGCTAGATGGAACAACTATTTGGGGGATCCACAGTTGGCTACAGAATTGGACTCAAAGAGTGCTTATCAATGGTACCTTCTCAAACTCGGGGGAGGTAACAAGTGGGGTACCGCACGGCTTAGTCCTGGGCCCAGTGCTCTTCAACATTTTTATTAATGATTTGGATGATGAAGTGCAGGGAAAGCTTGTCAAATTTGCAAATGACACAAAATACTTTGGAAGTCAGAAACAAAGTTTTAAGTGATCTTGATGGCTGGAATGCTGGGCTGGGGGAAAAACAGAATGAAATAATAAATGCCAATTTCTACACCTAGGAAAAAGAAACCAAATGCACTGGTACAAGATGGGTGATACTTGGCTCAGCAATACTACAAGCGAGAAGGATCTTGGAATTGTTGAATATGAACCAACAGTGTGATGCTGCTGCTGCAAAAAAGTAAATCCTTTTTCAGGCTGCATTAATAGAAGTATAGCTTCCAAATCGCATGAGGTACTGCTTTCCCTCTATTTTGCACTGGTTTGGCCTAATCTTTACTACTGAGTCCAGTTCGGGGCACCAGACTTCAAGAAGGATGCAGACAAGCTGAGTAGGGCAGCGAGGATGATCAGGGGTCTAGAAACAAAGCCCAATGAGGAGAGATTGAAAGAACTGGGTCTGTTTAGCCTTGAGTAAAGAAGACTGAGGGGAGACATGATAGCACTCTTCAAGTACTTGAAAAGTTATCACATAGAGGAGGGCCAGGATCTCAATCATCCCTGAGTGCAGGACATGGAATAATGAGCTCAAGTTACAGGAAACCAGATTCTGGCTGGACATCAGGAAAAACTTCCTGACTGTTAGAGCAGTATGACAACAGAACCAATTACCTAGGCAGGTAGTGGGCTCTCCCATACTAGAGGCCTTCAATATGCAGCTGGACAACTATCTGTCAGGTATGCTTTATGGTGGATTCCTGCATAGGGTTGGACTCAATGGCCTTATAGGTCCCTTCCAACTTTACTATTCTATGATTCTACACTGATAGGGGCTGAATTTGCTGTGATTATTCTCGCAAAAGAGCCTGGGTGGAAAGGTAATTGAAAATGTCAAAAATATATTCTTGGGGCAATGCAAAACACTATTTAGTTTTAGAAATTATGAGCAATATCCAATTTGGCACTACCACTAATGTAAATTGTGTTGCACTAGCATAAGCAACCTCTAACACACCGATAGTGATTGCATGAGCATTTTTCAGGGGAGCAAACAATCAGGCCAGCAAACAATATTGTCCAAACAATTCAAGGAAAAAGTATGATCACTAGAGGCCACTGTTGACACTTAGAGTGTAAACAGTTAACTGTCTGGCTTTCTTGTAATATGGAAGATTGAGGGCCCCCGGAGGTGAGGGTCATGAGGATAAAAAATAAAGATGTACATTCTTAAACTCACATCCTATTGCATTAATTTTTATTTAGTCACATCAAGCTTTCTATAATTAACACTTAAGTCCACAAATGTTCTCCCCCTCTGGAGAAGTTGCTTGGATAGCCTTAACTTTACCAGATCCTTAGACTTGTTTTATTCCTCAGATGCCTTTATCCTTCCTCTGCTTCCAAAACGCCTACCCACAGCCTCTATTAGCATCATTGTGTAGGCTCTGTTCTGTTCCTTAAACAGTTGTGTTTTTTGTTGTCTCTTTCTGTTTCCACCAAATTTGGGCTACCTTCCTTGGAGAAAATATTAACCCTGCCCTCTCCCTTTTTAAAAAAAGTTTGTGACTTCATGGCTGTAAATTAAGTTAGATATTGGCATGTTGCATAATATCCAAGCTCTAGTGTTACAAGTACTGGTTAGAAGGGGGAGATCTTTCATCCCCACCCTTCCTAATATTACTACAATGGTTTTGAGTCATTTTTTCTTGGTTTTATTTATGTTGCTACACTATAAAACCACCCATCTATCTCGCTGTTCTCAGCTTTCCTAACTCTCTCTTGCCATAACATTAACTTGAAAACCTGTTGTTCTTTCAAAAGTCACATCTTATTCTTCCAATAGAAATGCTAGGTCTCCACACTACAGTGCTTCCCTCCCATATATATCCCATTGCTGTTTAAAATAGGAAATGTCAGGGTTAAGCTAGATGAAATAACAGAGAGCTGTGATTTTTGGTAAAAAGCAACTGTTGGGGGAAATTACATGTAGATATACATTTTCTCTACTGGGTCAAATAGCAGCCTAGGGCAGCAATTTATTAAACCCTCCCCCATCACAATCGGTGCTTTATTCATCACACAAAATCCTGCCCCCTGTTTATTTACAAATTTTTAAAGAGAAAGAAGATCCAATTTTATCTGTCTAATATACCCTCATCTGGGCTCCCCCAATTCATTGAATTTGGTAAACTCTATATGATGTATGTTTCTGCAATACATACACAGCTCCTTCTTACATGGTTCTTTAAGTTCTCTGAAGCATTTTAAACATGGTGGTTGAGAATTGTGTTTGTGTTCATTGTATTTGTGGATTGGGAAAGACAACAATGGGACTGGATATAGTTTGTTGGTTACTGAAAAAAAAAGCTTAAATGAAATAACTTTTGTTGAGAACATGCTGGGTTTTATCCTGAGATGCTGATGATTTTATAAGAGGACCATCAGTAAAGTGATATATTTTGATAGCCTTTTGTTTGTGCTTGTTTTCTAAACCTTTGGCTTGTTTTATATAATACTGAAAGATTAATTGAGATTTATGATGGGGAGAGTGGAAATCCAGGAAAATATGTTACCTCTTAAATGTGAAGTATTCTCATGCTAATATCTATATAATCAAAACCCTGTAATTTTTTTTTCACTTCTCTGCTGAGTCTGAATTTTGTTCTTCTCCAGATACAGTTTGGTATTCTGTTAACAAATATACTGTGAACATGTCCTTTTCATAAGATCACGTAACTCATGTTTAACAGTTACTATATATAATGGACTGGATACAGACTATGTTACTCCTAAGTTGTCCCATTGATATCAATGAGATTAATGCCAATATACTCAGGATCCAGCCCAATATGTATTAATATTGTTTTGGATGGCAGATCCTACAATATATAACACACACCAAGATTTTGGAGTTTGCCAGTACTGTTTAATATAAAAACATACATACATTGAAAATACTGTATTTTGGACAATTAAGAGGTATCCAAACTTGTCTTTAATGTGACATGTGGAAAGATATACAATTAAATTTGAAGACAGTGGTCCCAGAAATGTACAGGCTCCTTTTGATATGCTTGCTACAAACTAAAGCCAGTTATAGAGATGTATATAGAAGATTTGCTTTCAGGTTTCTAAAAAAGACAACTTCTAAATATGCTTTTCTAGTTCTGGTCAGCTGATGTTCCCTTGTTCCCAATTGTAATTCTAGTTATTACTAAACAGATAACCTGCATATCCCTTTGTATTGTATTTGAAAATGTTGTTAAAACTCAAATGTAGTTGAAAAAATAGATGAATATACATTGTTGTATTTAAGATGTAGTACGTTTTTTTGTATTAAGAGCAATGAATTAATGTAGTAGGCTAACTCCTGCTTAATTTACACATGCCTGCTGTTTCACTGTCACAATCCATTAAGTGTTTTCTTGCAGATGCTGAAATAAATGGAAATCGTTCGGGGATATTGCTTGTTGGAGTATGACCAACAGAAGTGGTCACATAAACAAGGAGGGGCAAATTGCTCCTCTAGAAATTAGCTGTTCTAATAGCTGTTCCAGAAATAACAGCATCCAAGGATACAATAATAATGTCTTTTGTGCTGTATAATGTTTTCCTAATCCTGCATAGAATTATCTGGTAATACTTAAAACATATTTTGAAAATATTATCTGCATATATTAAGAGGGTATGTTAACCAAAAAATGCTAACAAAAGCAACATTTTATATTGCTTATGCTATATGTAAGATACATCAGTACCTACATTTAGGCTTTAAAAATGTAGCAAGTAATATTTAGATCAATGAGTTTTGATTTAGGCTTCAGTTGATTATTTTTCCCAAGAATTGAAAGTTTCATCTCCTTTTCCTCTAAGTACTTTCCTTCTGTTGATGTAGAGTAAAGAATACCATTTATATAATTTCTAATTATGAATAGCTTGACAAATATTTACCCCAAATGTCATGCATAGTGGAATATTTGTAATCTATTGCGCTCAGCTAATTGAGAGATACCACAGAAATATACCACATGCTGGCAATGAAGTAAAAACAAAGTAAATTCAGAAATTTTGTCTGGAAATGATCTGTAATGTCTTTTACATATATAATGATATCCACTCTGCAGTTAAGTCTCCAGTATTTGGCTTTAATAGTTAGCAACAATTTTAACAGGCAAGAGGTATTTATAATGGAAATCTATTTGTAATTTCCAAGTTGTATTACAGATCGTTCATAGATACATCGGAAAGAGGATGGCTGGATTTCCCAGTACTGCACAGGATTACTAAACAGGCTCACTCCTGAATAAGCAGCCTTTTTGGTGTTGTATCCAGGAGGACAAAAATCATTGGGGCCAATGGCAGCAATTTTGTTGTTGTGAAGGTAGACAACCTGAAAGTTACAAACATTGTAGAAGTGAAACAATCAAGCTATTATGTTGAAGTAAACTAACAAAGAACATGTATAATGATTTAGTACATGGGTTTCTAAATGTTTGAGCTAAAAGCACATTCAAAAGTCCCCCCCTCTCATTGCAACCAGAGTTGTTGAAACACTTTCACAGCAGGGTAACAACGTAACTCAAGTTACCTCCTAATCTTGTCATCTCCTGTCACCTCAGTGTACTTCTAGTCATATTTATGAAGCTACAGTAAGACCAAGAAACAGGACTTCCTTTCATTTCTATCACCCTTTCTCATGCATTGCCATTGCCTTATAGATATGGAGGGCAACATTCTGAAATTTGAGAGCCTCACTTATGGAAAATCAGTGTTCAAAATTGTGTGGAGAGCTTGCACACAGAGAGAGGAGGCTTTCTTTTTTAGAACATCACCCTCCATGTGTAGAGGGTGACAAAAACATATCTGGAGGGGGAGTGAGACTAGTGTGTGGAGAACCTCCAATGATAGAGGAGATTTCCTCATTAGAACATCACCCTCCATATGTAGAGGGTGACAGAAACACATGCGGAGGAGAAGAAGGCTAATGTGCTCTCTTCTCATGCATTTAGCCCTCACAGATAAGGAATTCCTGAGTATGACTATAGATATTTGCATAACTATTGACTAATACTCTCTGTCACCCATGTGGAGCATTTGCTGACAGTGAGAATAATGGGGCCTAACTGTGATCACATGGTGGACTATATACATCTCTGGAGCTGCTGGATTGGAGCAATAGCTGATAGAGATTATTTTTACAATTTAAAGTAAAATATCGTTGAATACACATATCACAAGATCAATAGCTAAGCACCCTGTGTTAAAGATCATAAATAGAAATGGCTTTGTTTTGCTCTCTTGCAATTAAGTCAAGGAAGGCAAGGCAGTGTACACAGGGTTCCTAGGTGTTCTCCCATTCAGCTACTGAGTAGACCCAGACTGATTTAGTTTTAGGAAGGTTGTTGTTTCACTATCTTTGGACCATTGATTCCATGTGCCATTATAATTAAAAGGGCACTTCATTACTATGATGTGCAGCAGTTGTACATTACCCATTAATTACTGAATGATGGAAATTCAGTTTACTGCTGTATTATATTTCCCAAAATCTTTATTAGGCATAGGTAGAATTACCAGTAGTGTACACTTTCTGTGAGTTAAACAATATTTATAATTATTGTAAATCTGAGTCCTTATCATATATTTTACCTGTATGTATTTGTGTTCTCCCAGCCCAGCAGGTACTTTGGAAAGTTCATTGCTGTTTAAATGGAGTTCTCTCAAATGTGGCACATTGATTAGAGAGCCATTATCCACACTAGCGATGTTATTGTCACTGAGGCCAAGTCTACAAGGAGAAAAAGATATTGTGCAAGCTGTGAAATAACTGTCCCTACAGCACAGATAATTTTCTTGCATTTTCATTTTCAACATCTTGCAATTTAGTCTAATTTTTCTTGGACTCCTTTGGTACTATATGTATTCTCTAGCCATGCCACAAGATACTGGACTCAAAAATATATCTTTTAATCACAATTCTATTGCGGTCCTTCCACATGGCTAGATTTAATCCTGTATTGGACTTACATTGCCTTGTCAAGAAACTGATTTCATAGAAAATATTATCTCTGTCTATATGGCCAATATGCCAAGTTCATGACTAGGTGTTGTACAGATATTGTAAGTAAGGGATGTTAGAGAAATCCACCAGGGATTCAAATGAGTTTGGATTTCTATGAATCCAACCTGCAGATTCTGCAGTAGACCAGATTTTTCAAAGTCATGCGGATTCCATCTGGACCAGTTTTTCACTTTGGGGTTGTGGGGAATTTGTGCTCATTTGCATTTGTGCTAGTTCACATTGGCCAAAGTGGATTAGTGCATTTGCACAAGTGAGCATTAGTGCTAATGCAAACCAGCACAAGTAGAATGAAATTCTGATTTAAAAAAAATCTGATTCCGTCAATGAACAGTTATTGAAATGAAAGATGCCTGATAATCTGTGACACACATTCGGAATGGATTGAACAAGATCCTTACATCCCTAATTCTAAGAATCTGAACATGTCCTCTTTGCCTAATCCCAGCACCAGCCAATTAAGATGGATGATTTTAAAAATAAGGGCCCAATCAACAGTGTTGCTGAACTTTGGCATATCAGGGATCCAGGCACTATCAGGATCTGCTGCCACACTCAATTTGGGGATGCTTTTGTTTAGGATAAGTGGCCTCAGGAGCTTATGGCAAGGAAATTCAAGCAAAGGGTGCCCCTGACTGAGAGGGTTTGTGATTGTTAGAATATCTCTCAACCAGTAGCCAAAGTGGCCAGGCTTAATTATTTCTTATTTATATCGATTACGCTTCCATGCAACTAAAAGTGGCAGCCAAAATGGTGCTCAAGCAAGAACAATAAAAAATGTCACAATGAACAGTTTAAAAATACATTCTAAAAATAAAATTCAGGAATACAATATTTTTTTTTAAAAAAAAGGGGGGGGGCGAAAGGTAACCTGGAAAACTTAAATATAAAAACGAACCTCCTCACTAAGGATCGAATGTGACAGCATGTACACTTTTTAAGAATGTTCCAGTAACTTCCTAAAACCCATCGGTGGGGTTCTGTCACAAATTTGTTATTCTTCTAATGTTTTGTATGATGCTGGACTAGTGAGTTAAATATAAAACAAACAAATTCAGGAGTACTATTTGAACTTTGCACGTTTCAATTTGCACATTTTTTAAGGCTGAGTTCAAGAACTATCCAGTTTCAAAAGATTCATTGCCAGTTCATTTTCAGCATCTTAAATGTCATCCCTGACAAAGTAGCCCCCAGTTAGCCACCAATATATCTACAACCATATCTCTATCTTTATGTCTCTATCTCTCTGTATATCATCATGCTTCATTTTCTTGGCTACATTATACAACTCAAGATTTCCTTCAGAAATTGAAAGAAAATGTAGCCTATTTGAAATAAAGAGAATATTGAAAGAAAATGAAAGAATAAAGCTGTTATTCGTAAAGATATAATTATCATACAACAGTGGTTTATCTTGATTTGGGCAGCATATGGCTGTTACAATTTGGATGATGTTGTGTTTTCAGTTCCAGATTGAATTTAAACTTAGACTTTAGTACCTGATAAGATTTTTAATATATCTGTACATTTTGCTACAGCTAAAGGGACCTGCTTAACCAAAGTAGCAATATACAGAAAGTGGAGAGGTGCGATGTGTACATAAGTATAGAATAATATACTTATTTGTGGAAATGGAGAAAACGCAGCTAGAGAAATGAAATTTATGAGAACTGATACTTTACGGCCTTGTTTCTGTGCAGGCATTTATACTATTCCAGTGCATATATGCCTCAATCTTAGCATAGATCTTGACTGAGCAAATGTAGAGAAATCTAAATTAATACAATTGTTTATTCATTCAGTGGAATTTTAGCCCACTCTGAAAGGGTCTATTAAACATAACAAAGGATAAGCACTTCAAAGCTAGAAAACTAGTTCATGTGGTTAGAGAAATTTCTGCTTTCTTCAACAAATATAGTATTGCTACTCTTCAGTTACTATTACTTTTCTTGCCAAAGTGTTAGGCATCATCCCTTTGAAGAGCCTGAAACATGTTACAGAATGAGCTATGACTGCTTATTAAGAAAGTTGTGGGATACCAATTTTACTTAATATTAGAAATTTATATTAAACCATAATTACTTAGCCAGATTGGCGAGTCCATTTAGACTATCCGCATCAACTTTGTTGATTTTGTTGCCATCAAGATGAAGTTCTGTCAGAGATGTGGGAAGATCTGCAATAAAAGATGTCCCAAACAAAATTTTCATCCTGTTTGATAAGACAGGGCTGTTGGCCCTCCTAATTATCTAATGCACTCATTGGCAAAATTCCTAAGGTTAGTTGTGTCTTGGCTTACCACACTGCACAGCTGATTACTGTTATCTATACTGTTCAGTTTAGTGGTGCATATACTCTGCACTTATGCAGAGGTCATCTTTGCTTTTGTAGCCACACAACAGCTATTTGCTGAAGTATTGGCCCCAGGCCAATCTGCACCATGCTTATGATAACAAAGTACATTTTAATTTTCCTCTCGATTCTTGCCACAACACAGTCATGTGAGAAGAACATTCAGATGAAATCCACTGGCTTTTCCCATTGAAAATGTAGTGGTACACTGGGAAGAATTATATTAATGGTGCAATCTTATACCTACTTACCTGGGAATAAGCCCTATTGACCTCAATAGAATTTACTTCTTAGTAGATATGTATAGAATCATACTATGTGCTTTTATTATATAGTTTTGAGATGGTCCCTTCATGCCTGTGCAACAGTTAAGATATAATTTACGGTGATATATACACAGCTGACTTATACTGAATCAGCTCATTGGTCAATCGAAATAAGTATTGTTTATTTCAAATAGTAACAGTTCTCCAAGGTTTCATAAGAACATAAGAAGGACATGAGGGCAATAGCCCCACCCACTGTTCCCCAGCAACAAGTATACAGAGGCATTTGGCTGTTGATCATGCGAGATTGTAATTATCTTCCATGAATCTGTCTGAGGTCTTAATTCCAATTCTGTTTCCTAGCTGGAATTGCTGGGAGTTGAATTTAGAATGCCCTCTATCATTGAGCTTTGGCTTATGAACTATGTGTCTTACAGTAGTAATAATCATAATCATAATCATAATATAATGTACTATTCTGTAAGGGAGACTTGAAAACCAAATTACAAAAAAAGTACTTCCATTTTTGAATTTCACCCCTGCATGATAGAATGAAATATACATGTTATTAATTACTAGCAAAAGGTTTGTCATTATGATAGGTAGGGTGAATGTAGGCTGAGGGCATGTATATTGTAAGAACCCATGAGAGACGCACAGAGTGTACCTCCTTTTGCCATCACACCTCCTCATGGGTGAGGAGGCAAGTGTTGCCTTTTCTATAACACTATCCTCAAGGAAAGCTCTCTCCACAAAGGAAAAGGTAAAGATATGCATTTGGGTTCAGTATGGAGAACTGGGGTTAAATTTGATCCCTGCCCCAGTTACCCTAATCATCAAGCCTACTCCAGTCTGTATAGACACTTCCTGTTTTCTCTTGTTTGGACTTGGCATGTGTTAGAATGTTGACACCTGATTTTTATATAAGGAGATAATGTTCTTCTCATTAGTTGGTGATTTCTAAAAGAAAGTTAAGGGTTGGTTCTGCATTGAATCTATACATTTACATATCCAACTCTTGCAAACTGTAGAGTTCTATTGGTCAGTTGTGCATTTATTCTGGTGTACAAACATCCTTAAATCTTAAAAGTAAAATTTAATTTAATTTAATTTATTATATTTGTATACTGCCCCAAAGCCAAAGCTCTCTGGGTAGTTCACAAAAGAATGTAAGTGGATGTAAATAAGGCTCATAATACAGAAATATGGCATCAATCCTGAAGTTTTAAATAAAATGCAAGCATAAATACCCATTATTCACTGCTTCTTTATAAGAAAGTCTGGTTCCTTAATTGTGAACAGTAAATAAACATTTGATACCTCATATGTTTTCCCCATTGAATGCCTTTTGTTCCTGTATTCTAAACCTAAAATGACAATTCTACATTTGATGTATTATCTGCATGCAGTAATATTTTATTTGTTGTTATTTAAAACTTATATGTGTGTATGCATGTATGATATTGTATAATATATTAGATATTGTATTATTATTATATATATAAGAAAGTTCATCAGAATACTTTAGCAGTGATTGCCCACATATAGTCTCCTAAATAGCGTTCTCACCTTTAGGAATACTAGTTATATTGGTATCTGAAATACGGATGTAGGAGAGTCTCTTCATCCCTTGAAAGGCTCCATTTTCTATACCTGAGCTTTTTAATGGATTGGTGCCTAGTTCTGAAAAGAAATAGACAAAGAAAAAATGTATAGGAGTTGTACATTCAGTAATACTGACAATTGTATAACAAAGTAGCATTTCTTCCTACCTATTCCTGCCCTAAATGTGTTTAATTGACTACACTACAGATAATCAGTGCGTGCAGTGTTGTGGTATCTTTGTAAAAATTCTTTATTATGACTCACGTAATGTACAATCTGTAGAAGTCCACTGGAATTTCCTTTTCCTTGATTCTGTTCCCTTTTTTGCAGCATGTTGTGAAAATTCATGCCATTAAATATATGCTTTTTAAAAATATGTTTTTAACAGCATACTTGGAAAGTGAAGTGAATACTATGGACTTCATATTTCCTTCCTACAACTCTTCCTCTGATTTTTTCATACTGCCCCCCTGCCCCACATTATAATGTTGAAATGTTAGCAGCAAAAATAAATAAATATGGGGCGTTATTATCTGTAGGTGATCATCAGTTTCAATATAGCAGCATTTCAACACTTTACTGACCTCTGACTACAATACAGATACATCCGCTTACACTTCCTTGTCTTTCCACATCATGGTTGCATCATCTCTTGAGGGTGTTGCCTTAATATCAACAGTCAAGTTAAGATGCTATTCTGTTGTCTGGATTCCAATGACATTTTAAATGTTACCATCTTTCATCTAATAATCTACTATCATAAATTTAAACTGAAAGCCGTGATACATACCTACGACAATCATATTAGTTAGTCCACCGAAGACAACCTTCCTTAGTTTGTTGATATCATTTTCATGTGCCCGTAGCTCCTGCAAGCTTTTGGGCATGTTCTCTGGAAGTTCTTTCAAGTTGTTTTTGGAAAGGTAAAGTCTCTCCAGTTTCTTGAGTGGAGAAAAAGCTAAGGCACTGATTTTGCTGATTTTGTTGTTAACGAGGATCAATGCCTGAAAAGCAGAAAACAGTAAATTAGAATATTTCATTAATGCCACACAAGGGCATACTATCAGAGGGAAGATCTAACCTTTTACTAGAAGGCTAATTCTCTATGGCCTAGTTAGTATTTTGGCTTTGATGTGGTAAAATCACAAGTCGCCCTGTGCCAGTTATATGCAGTCAGTATTTCATTTGTGCGTCAAGCTAGGTGTAGTTTGGCCCACAATTGACTGATCAGTATGGCTGATTTTTTAAAGCAAGTAACTAATGAAGATGGTGGGAGGCCAAGCTGGATTGGGACAAGGGCATGTGGTCACTTTGCCCCTTTCTATCCCTGCTATTTGCAATGGGTGAGAAGCTCCCATTAGTGCCACAATATACTGAGAACTGGTATATTGATCATATCTGGTATAAAATAGTAGGGGTTATTCAGAACCACCTTTGTTATGTAGGCTAAGCCCCAGATTGTGGTCCATTAACTTGTCCTATACAACTCAAAGCCACGTAGAACTAAATCAACACATTTCTGCATAGCCTGTATATGTCCATGATTGATTATTTTTCTTGCTGTAAAACCTGAGTGTGAGGAAACCCTGAGAACTGGGTGACAGACAGATTTATATAGCACATTCAGGACTAATCACATTTTTTGAAAAGAAAAAGTCATGAAACAAAGGATTCTGGTTCTTCAGATTAAAGGCACAGTACATTCCATTAGTATTATCACAACTATTCAGATTGTGCAAATTTAGAATTATTACTTAGTTTGTTAATGCTAGAGATGTTGGAGAAAACCGCAACAGATTGAAATGAGTTCAGATTTCTAAGAGTCCGACCTGTAGATCCACAGCGGACTGGATTTTTCAAAATCATATGGATTCCGTGGACCTGTGGGGCATTTTTTTTTGAAATTTTGTGTGGCATTTGCAAATAGGAACAAAATTCTTGTCCATGAGCAGACAAGGGAAAGAAAGATGTCTAACTATCCATGAAAAATAGATGAACAGATTTAACAAGATCTGTACATCCTTAGGCTGTGCCCCTCCCCAAAATGCAAAGAAATTTACATTATCCCACAAAATTCTTTTAGAACAAAAAAACCCATCCAAGATCTCAGAGGAAGTGGTGCCCTGCCTAAGTTTCATAGTCCAAATGTCAAAAAGGGTATTTGAACATATTTCCCCCATCACTGACCAGCTACAGCTTATATCGTCTTCTCATAACCTTAAGACAGTAATTTAAATGCATCATCACTTTGTATGTGTCTATTTTTGTTTTTAAAATGGCCTCAGGAGGGACTGATTAAGAACTGGAGTACAGCACACCCGTTTCCATAAGCCACAGTCCTAATCTTGATTCGGCCCCTCTCACAGCTATTTAAAAACAGACACCAGACTAGAGATGTGAAGTCCCGGAAAAAAAACAGGAAAAATTGGGGAAAAAACGGGGTTTTCCCTTTTTTCTCCCCCCCAAAATCATTTTTTTCTGGAAAAAAAACCCAGGAAAAAAACAAAAATTTTCAGGGGGAAAAGGGGAAAAAAAACGGTATTTTTTTAAAAAAAATCTGGTTTTTTTCCAGGCCTTCACATCTCTACACCAGACATATTAAATGTGAGTTAATATAACAAGTACTTTGTCTCTTAGAATAAGAATCAAGAGCACATAGGACGGCTTCCATACAGGCCTTGACCCAAGCGCTTGTTAGCAATTCTGTAGTTAAAGAATAGGACTTCTAAAAAAAAAAAAAAAAAAATCCTATTCTTTATCCCCCATTCTCTTTCTGGCAGCTCTTTCTATCACAACTGCATTTTCTGCATAGTTCTTCTATGTCATCCTTCCCAGTTGTCCAGCTTTTCATGATTTGTTCTCAGCCAGGGCTACATTTGTACCAGTGGCTCAGCCAGGAAACTGTTTTCACTCAATACTGGGGCTGAACCCTCTTCTGTCTCTCCACAAAGTGTCCATTCTGCATTTTTCCACACCCACTCCTTTCCAAGTAGAAAAGACAGATGATGATGATGATGATGATGATGATGATGATGATTTACATTTATATACCACCCCATAGCTGAAGCTCTCCGGGCGGTTTACAAAAATTAAAAGATTGAACACTAAAAAGACAATATACAAAATTTAAAACCATAAACATGAAACAGCTGACATTTAAAACATTTTAAACTGTTAAGCCTGGCCACAAAGTCAGTTAAAACGTAAAATGCCTGGGAGAAAAAAAAAGTTTTGACCTGGCGCAGAAAAGATAACAGTGTTGGTGCCAGGCGGGCCTCATCGGGGAGATCATTCCATAATTGGGGGGGGCCACCACAGAGAAGGCCCTCTCCCTTGTTGCCGTCCTCCAAGCTTCCCTCGGAGTAGGCACCCGGAGGAGGACCTTTGATGTTGAGCGTAGTGTACGGGTAGGTTCATATCGGGAAAGGTGTTCCATCAGGTATTGTGGTTGGCCATTCTGTTCTCCCTAAGTGGCTGTGGGAGGGATGCTTCTGGCATTGCCATTCATCTTGGAGGAGCGAAAGCAGCTTTCCTGATGTGGGGAAAGCTATGGGAAAGCAGCAAGCAGAGCCGGACCTACTGTTTTAGGTGGAGTCAGGCTGCTACCTGAGGCAGCAGATTTTGGGTGCAATGAAAGGGCAGAAAACTATTAGTTATTTACGTTGTTGTTGTTGTTGCCGCTGCTGCTTTTTTTTACCACCAGGGATGAGGAGGTTGTGCTTGTGAGATTTAATCCCTCATATACCAAAATAACTTGCAGGATTTAAGTACTATGTACCTTGATTTGTGTGGAGTTGGGGAGGGCTTTGCTGCTCTGCAAAATGTTCATTTTCTGTTCCTTGCAGCAAGTGAGCCTCAAAGGAAGATTGTAACATGGTGTGTTCTTTCTCTCACACACAACCTCCCCTTCTGCACTAAGATAGAGAACAATCAATCAATTGACCACAGAGAGGTGGCAGTATTAATCCTCCATCTCTTGTATCTTTCTTAGCTTCCTACCTTACATATGTACCTTGTGGCAAGGTTTCACTTCTACAACCATAATATAATTTAGTATATAGATTGCATTCACATCACACAAAACAAGGATAACTGAGGTAAAGAAGACAGTAAATTGCCTATTGCCATCTAGCAAGTTCAAGGCTTTCTCTGTTGTGGCACCCCAGCTGCGGAATGCCCTCCCCTTGGAGGCCTGACTGGCGCCGGAACTGGCTTCATTTCGGCGCCAAGTTAAGACATGGCTTTTTATCAAAGCCTTTGATGGCTAAATTAACCAAGCCTGCACATAGTTTTAATTGTTTTAACTGGTTTTACTGTTTTTAAATTATATACTGTTTTTAGCTTATTAATGTTTTGATTTGTTTTTAGCTGTGTGTATTTATTGTTTTATATTATTTGTATGATTTTATCTGTACGCCACCCTGAGATCCTTGTGATGTAGGGTGGGATACACATGTTTTAATAAATAAATAAATAAAATAAGATAGAATAGGACTTGAACTCAGGTCTTGGGCCAAGCCCTAGCCACTGGATTATGGCAGCTCAGCTGTCATTTGAACCCACTGTATTATATAAACTCTATTCCTTTCTTCCCATCTACCTGTTTCTTCATCAAACTGACTGAACATGAAATTAAATATATTTATGTTTAAAAAGTGCTTCGAGATGTGGGAAAGCAATAATTTTTCATGAGTAAAGCTCACTTATTTATTATTTCAATCAAGAAATCACAGCTGTAGAGCATTTTTGCTCACTGAATGCATCATCTTGCTTGCAAGAATGGAAAAAACAGAAGGCTCATCTCTCTATGTTTTGATTTCTAGCCATTTTAAATCTTTTCATAATTAAACTTATGCCAGATATCTTTAAAACTAGCAGGAGTAAAATACTGGACATTTACAGAGATCAGAAAATATATAAACAGCTGCAGGGAGGGAGAGTGTGGATGAAAAGCATGAAGAAAAAGAAAAAGGGGAAACTATCATTTTGAACAGCTTATGTGTTGTGTATTTTCTCCCAAGTGAATTTGATTTCCTGTTCATCATTGGTAAAACAGGAGGTATGTTTTGCAGATGGCTCCACTGTGTATATGGTAGATGTGTATGGTTTCAATTTTGTATATGAGCCAGCAGTGGCCAGATCTGTGAGAGGAAGAGGTCACTCACAGTTCAACAGCACTAGCAAGAAGCCTCTCCCAAAAAACATTTTCTGTTCATTTAGAAGCAGTGAGCATTCTTTTCACTCTTCAAACTCAGAGCTATAAGAACTGCCACTAACAGAGGAATAGTATTACCAATTTCTGAACATTACTGGTATTTGCCTGCATATCTTTGAAACCTCAAGGCAAACAAAGGCTGCCAAACAACAATTTCATCCCTGTTCCTGCTATTTCCTTCTAGGCTGATCCTGTCTTGCATACTTAGTTGACAGGCCACACACACACCCACTTATCAAAATGAGACCTCCTTTCATCCCCATCTTCCACAGAACTATGTGCAACATCAGTGCCTAAAACTAGTCATTAGGTGGGCGGGGGAGTTGGTGATAATACATTTTCTCCCTCACCTCTCCACAGCTTTAAATTAAGAGGCAGTGCATGAAAATGCATTGCTTTCCAGCTTTGCATAGCTTTCCTCATGCCAATTAGACTAGTCAAGATTAAACTGGAAAATGAAGGTTGAGTTGTGTGATATACTGGACAACCAACCACATTAGCAACTCCTAACATTTCCTGTCAACTTTGAAGCAATAGGGAACATGTGATTGTGGAGCAACTATAGGTCTTCTATACAAGGCATTGTGCAGATATTCCCTAATTTCTTCCTTAGCAGGTTTCTATGGTAAGAAAAAAATAAATGGTGGGGAAACATGGGAGGATTACGAAGTCCCAGTAAAATTCCATGAATGAGGCAGGGTGATAAAAGCCATGACTGGAAGCACTAACATGCATGATTTCCCCCTGCACTTCTTTTTCATCTGAATGTATATGGCTTGTGCCACAGCAGGGGTGGGCAACTTCTCTTCAGCCTTCTTTCAGCCAAGGAACTCTTGGAGGCTGCATTCTAATGGTGGATGGAGTTAAAGACAAAACAGGCAGGGACAAAAAATACCAGCATTTTTTAGTTTAACGTCCTTACTACCAATAACTAAGCCTTAGGAGAGGCATGTTAACCTTTTAGAATAAGGGGAGGGGACTGCACAGAAGCTGGGAAACCACCAAATGATCAGTGGTTGGGAGAAAGTGGGTGTGGCCTGGAGAATGGGATGGACTTGCCCCCGAATTTGAGGTTCCCTACCCTTGTGCTAAAGAATGCAATCACAGTTAAGATAATTATACAGTTCTCTGTTTGTGAGCTGGAAACAGACTTCCATATTTTCTCTGAAACAATAATACACTTAAAACAAATGTTCTCCCTCTAGCTTATATTAGCAATCTTGGTAGAATCCCTATGGAATTGTCTGAGCCAACTTGGGTTTTGTCTTGCATGGAGCTTGTGCCAGATATGTCCAAACATTGCATTTTTTTTTAGTTCTGTTACTTTCTTCTCTGAAAATAATTCATTTATAATGCACAATGGTTTGGTTTGGGTTTGTGGGTTTTTTAAAATAATATTCCCATAGGTCTTTTCGATCAAGCTGTGCTGTTGCAGGCAGTGGCCTTTTGGTCTTAATATTCAATCTCTGACAGGCGCCACAACTATACAGCTCCCTAAGGACTTTACTACTACCTAAGGCCAGCACAATATTTCAATAACAACCTCTTATGCTTAGTTTCTCTGTTAGCTGCTCGGATGCAATGCAAAGCAGTCACTCACACCCCTGCCCTTATCTCACTCCACTTTTCCCTGGTAGTGGAATGCATGCAGACTTATGTAACCCAATTCAAGATATATCCAGCTGTACTTACTCTCTAGTAGGAGTGCACAGAATTGCAGCTGCACCCTGTAGAATAGCTGATCTATTCAAGGCTTAGTAGGAATAAGTTAAAATTCTTTTCTTTTTAAATACATCTGTATGCATTGCTCATATAGTCATTAGAAGCTGGGTTGATATTTTCATTAGCAGCTTCCATGTCACTTCACATCACTATCACAAGTAGGTCCTAAACATACATTAGTGGGACTCTGGGTCCTAGAGAGACTGCTGCTAGTGCTACCAATCCAAAGGCATTGAGCAGTTGTTCCATATTTCCACCTTTGTGGCTGTTTTGTAAAAAGGAAAAAGGTGGTGGTGGGAAAATATGAGGGAGTTATGAGTGGAAGGCGATATCATCTGGACTCCCCCCCCCCCATAAAATTCTGTGAATGAGGCAAGCTGATGGCACAATAAAAGTGTAGTCTAGAAGCACCCTAAAATGCATGAAAGCATGTTATAGCTATTCAGAATATAAAAGGACAACTCAGTAGCAATTTCTGTGCAATCTGTGCAACTTCAACTGTAATTTGCACAATTTTGACCCTCATTTGCACAAATTCAGCTGTAATTTGTGCAAAATGTGGAAACTCATCCCCTTTATATAAAAATGAGCAAAAAGGGTCTCAGAGTTTGGGAACAGCCTGACTCATACATCCCATGGAACCTCATAGAGCAAAAAAGCGCAAGATATCCAAACGGTGGACATCCCTAGAATGTGGATGTCCCATTTAGCTTGCATGACATATTACTATTGTAGGTGTATCCCCCATGAATTTGACTAATCCATTTTAAAGCTGTATAATCTTGTTGCAATGACAACATGCATATACACATGCATATAATGTTTCGTGTGAAGAAGCATAGCACATAATTAATGTGTAGCATTACAGATTATGAAGGCACCTGATTTTATTTGTTCTTAACTTACTGTTGTTACCTGCATAGAACTTCTTAAAGAAAAAGCAGGATATAAGCAGACCCTTGATAGTAAAGAATAAAACGAAGTTCTTGTTGCTACTCCTAATATTACGACAAGTCCCACTTTTTGCAGAGAATGCATCTTTTCTGCATGAACTATTGAACTAAATTCTTGATTGCTAATCACAATCATTGCTATAGAATGGGCATCCATACCCTACCACCTTGCTGAGATTACTTCCTGCAGAGAATGGGAAATGCTCGGAGCATCAGGCATTCTCTGAAAAAAAAATTATGTGACAGAACCCCTCCAATGCAATACTCTCAACTCCCCCAAAAGACATGCAAAGGTCATAGGACACTGGAACCAAGAGGCCAAAGGGACTTTTACATTGCCCCCCCTCCATGCACACACAGACACCTTTGGGGAGCTTAGACCAGGAAAAGCAATCTGGAATCCATGTGATAATAGCAAACAGAAAGAGGGTACCATTGGTTATATTTAACACAATCTAATGTCATTATTTATTTTTGATATCTGAATATAAATATTTATTGTGACGTGCTGGTTTCTGTATGCATGTGTGGTGTTGTTGTTGCTGTTGTTGTTCAAGGGCATAATAGGGGAAGCACTGAACTCTTGAGCACCCAGGCATGCACATCTGGTTCCAGGTTTTCTTTACATGGGCTCAAGAGACTAAATGTTGGAAGAGAGGAAAGTATCCCTAGTTACTTGAACCCATTCCAAGTCCTTACGGTTGGGTTCTGATATTTCCCCAATTTTCTGACAGTGTTTTCTGCACTCACACATACACTGTTCTTCCACCACATTAAGGACAGCAGGTGACCATTGGTGTGGCAACAGAGATGGCAGAGTTTTGACCTGGTTCTTGGTACTGAAACTTCTTGAGCCCAGAATAAACATTCCAGCAGCATAGGGGGTTTCATGGAGGACTAATGTCAGAAGTCACCATTTTCAGGCACCTGCACAAGCCCCAAGACTTCTAATTCATCCTGCAACAATTACCGTAACTGCCTACTCTTTATTTAACCAGTGGAGGCTCAGGCTCCATGGAACAATTAGGCCCCATTCCTTCCCTCCCAGAAGTGTATTGTGGTGCTGGCAACTGGGGGAGGGGAGGCAGTTGTTCCTCCCCTTCCCTCATCCCAGTCTACAGGCTGTAGTAGTGGCTGCTAAAGCATGTCACTGTTACTCCTTTGCTCACCTGCAAGCATCAACATTTGCTAGGGGTAGCTTGTTGCCAGCGCCCAGAAGAGGAGGGCAAGTGACCAATTGACTAGCAATGGCAGGTAGGAGTAGCAGCCACTCTCTCTGAGTAGTGACAACAGCAGCACAGAAAATAAGATTTGCCTAAGATTTGCATCCGCCACATTGGCTTGGCTAGTGGGGTACTTTGGTTTGGTAGCTCAGGCTAATATGTTTTGCCTCAGATCTGAGGCAATGGGTCTCCTCACCTCATTTTCTGAAGCCTCAGATGTTTTCCCCACTGATTACAAGGGGGAAATCAACAAATGCTATAACTTTAAAAAAAAATTGGGAGGAGAATTGGATAAAATCTACCACGAGGTATAGTAAACCTTTCTGAGGGGATGATACTCCAAATTTCAGACAAATATGTTCATGGGTTTTTGTGGCAGGCACCTTTAAATTCTGAGGTTTTTAAAAAGGTTTGATGCCCTTCCCTGTTTTTTGTGGGGAATGTGTATTAACATGACTTATACTTACAATAGAGATTCACTGCAAAATTTCAGAAGAATAATGCAAGGGTTAGGGAGTTAGGAATAAAACACTATATTTTGGGCTTTAAAAATAATTATTTTATTTTCTGTTCAGATTTTGCACCAAAATCACAGAAAGCGAAATGGCTGAGATGTGTTCTTTCTACACCCCTCTCAAAAGCACTGTTATTGAAAGTAAAACGAGAGTCCTAGTAAAAGTCATTCCCTCATTGGTAGCTTGAACTGTCAAACACAAAACTACACACCTTCCTCTCTGCTTGATGTTTTCCATTTATGGAAAGCTTGGGGCAAATTTAAAAAACAATTTAGAAGCCCCGCCCCCCCCAAAGCCCCAACGTAGTTCAAGAGCCTCAGAAACAGCCCATATCATCATAGACTGTATCGGATTTGAACCTGCTTGAATTCTGAGGTGGCCCAAATATCTCCAGGACAGGGGTACTCACTTTGGAGTTGTGCTGCATCTGAGGCAAATATGTAACCCTAATAGAAATGCCACCACCATGAGCTTCAAAATCCTGTAGAATGACCGCAGTAGTTGAGGGTCAGCTTCTAGCAAAGTTTTTTTGACATATCTTAGTCACAAGTAATTAACCTCTTGGTGGAAATCTTTTTCTATAATTCACCTCTGATAGTTTCATGTAGCCAGAGTTACAACAAACCAGCAAATGTTTAGGGCTAGTGGGAACATGACCCCAAAAAGAGAGTGTGCTGCTAGACGGAGAGGCGGGTAAGAAATAAATCGTTATTATTATTATTATTATTATTATTATTATTATTATTAAAATATCTGCAAGCCAAGTTGGTGAAGAGGTGAAGTCCAAGTCTAAATAGCAAGAAACACTCAGTCCAAACAATCACACTTACTGAATTGAGGGTTTATTCTGCTCTGGTGCAAAAGCAGACACAAATGTATTGTACAGGATTGTTGTTCTTTTTCACGTAATGGTCCTTTCCACACCAGGCTGTTTGCCTGGGATGGCCCCAGGCTGATCCCTGTGTGCCTATGGTGTGTATTAGGTACTTCCGGGATTGCCCTCCCTCCCTCTACACTCCTATGGTGTAGAAAGGGCCGATGTTTACTGAGTTCCCTGTGTTGGTTTTCCCCTCTCCCAACATTGGGCTGATTTCTTCAGAGGTCATAGAATCATAGAATAGTAGAGTTGGAAGGGGCCTATAACCCCCTGCTCAATGCAGGAATCTACCTTAAAGCATCCCTGACAGATGGTTGTCCAGCTGCCTCTTGAATGCCTCTAATGTGGGAGAGCCCATGACATCCCTAGGTAATTGCTTCCATTGTCGTATTACTCTAAGGTCCCCTCTACAAGGATTCGCTTTTGCGCCCGGTTAGGCGATTATGTGCATAATCGCTGAAGCACATTTACACCTAATACCTCTGCACGAGAGGCGGCGAGAGGCGGCAAAGCGCATCAACGGATGACCAAAATGCGCTTTACAAGTAGTTAATGCACATAAGCACTTGTTCACATAGTCAAAATGTGCTTTAATGGCCGGAGCAAAATAAAACTCACGATTTAACGCGCATTCGATAATGCGCATAATTTGAGAGATAACGCGCCTCTACGCCCGATTTGCGCTCCGTTCTTGTAGAGGTAATTTTTTTAAAGCGCCTTGAAAGAGCTTTAAACCTCTCTTGTAGAGGCAGCCTAACAGTCAGGAAGCTTTTCCTGATGTCCAGCCGGAATCTGGGTTCCTGTAACTTGAGCCCATTATTCCGTGTCCTGCACTGGGTTGATCAAGAAGAGATCCTGGCCCTCTTCTGTGTGACAACGTTTCAAGTATTTGAAGAGTGCTATCATGTCTCCCCTCAGTCTTCTCTTCTCCAGGCTAAACATGCCCAGTTCTTTCAGTCTCTCCTCATAGGGTTTTGTTTCCAGACCCCTGATCATCCCTGTTGCCCTCCTCCAAACACGCCCAGCTTGTCTGCATCCTTCTTGAAGTGTGGTGCCCAGAACTGGACGCAGTACTCAAGATGGGGCCTAACCAGTGCTGAATAGAGGGGAACCAGTACCTCTCGCGATTTGGAAGCTATACTTCCATTAATGCAGCCCAAAATAGCATTTGCTTTTTTTTGCAGCCACATCACACTGTTGGTTTGTGATCTACAACAATTCCAAGATCCTTCTCGCTTGTCGTATTGATTAGCCAAGTATGCCCCATCTTGTAACTGTGCATTTGGTTTCTTTTTCCTAGGTGTAGAACTTGGCATTTATCCCTATTAAATGTCATTCTGTTGTTTTCAACCCAGCACTCCAGTCTATCAAGATCACTTTGGAGTTTGTTTCTGTCTTCCAGGGTATTAGCGATCCCACGCAATTTTGTGTCGTCTGCAAATATGATAAGCATTGCCTACACCTCCTCATCCAAATCATTAATAAAAATGCTGAAGAGCACTGGGCCCAGGATTGAGCCCTGCGGTACCCCGCTCGTTACCTCCCCCCAGTGTGAAAATGTAACATTGATAAGCACTCCAATTCTGTAGCCAACTGTGGATCCACCTAATAGTTGTTCCATCTAGCCCACTTTTCACTAGTTTTTAATCAGAATGTCATGGGGCACTTTGTCAAAAGCTTTGCTGAAGTCAAGATATACTATATCCACAGCATTCCCACAGTCCACAAGGGAGGTTACCCGATCAAAAAATGAGATCAGATTAGTCTGACAGCATTTGTTCTTGACAAATCCATGCTGGCTTCTAGTAAGCACTGCATTGTTTTCAAGGTGCTTACAGATTGACTTCTTTATAATCTGCTCCAAAATTTTCCCAGGGATGGATGTCAGACTGACTGGTCTGTAGTTCCCAGGTTCCTCCTTTTTGCCCTTTTTGAAGATTGGGACAACATTAGCCCTCCTCCAGTTGTCCGGCACTTCACCCGTCTTCCATGATTTCGCAAAGATGATAGACAGTGGTTCTGAGAGTTCTTCTGTCAACTCCTTTATTACTTTAGGATGCAGTTCGTCGGGCCCATTTGGGGCAGTGTGAACAATTGACATCATCAGCCCATGTGAAAGCTGTACACAACTTGTGGCCTTCTCTGAATGTATTGGGCTTTCCATGATACTTCTACTCCTCACATGATGGTACCTCTGTCTGTGCAGAATACACCCAGCACGGAGGCCATGGAAGCACCTGGAAATGGACTGTACTCTCTCAAATGCAGTGCAATCATCTATGCAGGAACAACCTCAGTTCCTCACAATATCTCTATGACGACTGTAGCCTGAGTGGCATAAATCTTCCAACACCCAATCTAGACCTAGTCCCACCAGGCAGGCACAGTAAGCAAGACCTGATCTAAACTGTGCAGGCAGCAGCCTGCCACAAATTTATAGATACTGCCATAGACCAATAATTACACTGGCACCTGGGGCTCTGTGCAGCCATGTGAATCAAATAATTCCTCCTTCTTTTCTTTCCCTAGATAAAAGTCCATTTGGCTAGCTAAAGCTACCTCTCAGAGGGAGGTTTCATTCATTTTTAATCCTTACATTTGAAATTCCCTACATATAGATAATTGTGGTGTGTTCCACAATACCTCTAAAATGAGGATAGTGGATACTCAGAAGCTTACTCTACAAATATTGCACAGCTTATGGGTGAATTTTGCCTACACTACTAGCATCTTTCCTTTGGATGACATAACTTTGTTCAAATCACGTAGTATGAAAACCATCCTCATAGGACAGTACTATAGGTTATGATTGCTGCAAGAAATGCCAGTGTGTTCTGCAGCAAACTTATGAAGTATGGGAGTTAAAACATGCTTGTAGACAAGACAGGATCCATGTCCATGTGTCTTGGAAACACAGGCCAATTTGATTTCCCAGATGCATGTACCAAAATGTATGCATTGCACAGAAAGTTATTTTACTACCATCCTTCATGGTAATAAACACCAGTGTAATACTAGTGTTTCCTTATAGCACTGACCTTTTAAAGTACCAGCTCAGGAACTTAGAAAATAATCTGACTTTTGCTATATGTGAGATAAATGGATACTGTTTTTCATCTGGACAGTCAAGACAGGTGTTTTGACTTTCTTCTCAGTGCCAATAACCAGCATCGATCTGTCAATCTACCTTTAGAACATTCCCAAAGTAGTATCAATTTTCTTGATCTCCTACAGTCATCATGAGCAACTGGTTGCACTTCTGTCTTTCAAAGAACTCCCTGAAACTTTTGAAATAATAATTAGAAACAGATTTTCCACAGAGCAGGAAATAGCACTTCAGGTGGGAACTATTCCCTGTCACAAGTAGAATATGAAAGGTATGCAGACATGACCCCTTTCTCTCTGACTTCTTTATCCTTATTCTAAAAGAAGAAGTGTTTAATATGTTCAGTGATCTAGTGATAACTTAGAATTGGTATCATGGAATATAACAGAAACTCATATGGGTGGAACCAAAAAACGCTTCTCACAAAATCAAAGTTTCTTAGTTCATCCTTCAGGTAAAATAGGTTATAAGTATGCCACACAGAGAGACATGAATCAAAGTTCCCTAAAGAACCATCAACAGACTATGAATAGTTCAAAATAGTCAGCAAAAAAATCTGACTGGCCCAAATTTGTTGTCCCCCCCTTTCTGCCTCACTCCCTTTTGCCCAATGCCTTTCTGATCCTTCCAAACCATCCCTGCTGCCCACAACCCCCTGCCAAACACTCATTCCCTTCCTTTCCTTGACAGGCTTGCCCCTCTCCATAAGACACCCCATCTCATCATTTAGACACAACAATGGAGGGAAGGGAGAGAGGGGGAAAGGCTCTCTTTCAACCTTGACTAACATGGATTGTATATTTCACTATAACTTACATGAAGATCCTT